>VDFB02358134.1:87225509-87845979 GCA_007258455.2 Sequoia sempervirens | reverse complement strand
CAACACCTAGGAGTCTTTATGAGGTAAGAATTTTTCATGGACTTGCTAGCTTTTATAGAAATTTTGTCAAAAAATTTAGTAGCATAGTTTCTCCTATAATTGACAATATAAAAGGACATAAAAACAATTTGAATGGACTCAAGAGGCTAAAAAATGTTTTAGACTTTTGAAAAATAAAGTGACTAAACAACCTATACTTGTGTTACCTAATTTTAACAAAGTTTTTTCATGGAATGTGATGCTAGTGGCTTAGAAATAGGGGTTTTCCTAAGTCAAGAAGGGAAACTAGTTGCTTATTTTAATAAAAAATTAAATGAAGAAATATTCAACTTATGACCTTGAATTTTATGCATTGGTACAATCTTTGAAGAAGTGGAGGCATTACTTGATTCCTAAGGATTTTGTTGTTTACTTAGATAACCATGCACTCTAGTTTATAAAAAACCAACACAAGTTGAATCAAAGACATGAAAAGTGGGTAGAGTACCTTTAGATTTTTAATTTTGTGTTGAAACATAAGAGCAAAAAAGAAAAAAAAATTGTTGATGTGATAAGTAGAAAAAGTTTGTTGCTATAGGAGATTCAGGAAAAAGTGTTGGGTTTCAGAGCTTGAAGATGTTGTATGTGACCGATCTAGATTTCAACAAATATAGATGACCAGAGACTAATTTTATGTTGTAAGAGGGTTTTTTGTTCAAAGGTAATTAGTTGTGCATTACCAATGGGTCAATGAGGGAGAATCTCCTGAAGGAGAAGCATTGTGGCAACCTAACCAAACATTTTGGACAAGATAAATCTTACCTACAACTAAGTACACACTATTATTGGCCACAAATGTAGGTGATGTGAAGAGATATGCAGAGATATGTAGAGTATGCTAGAATGCAAAGGGTAGCAGTCAAAACAATGTTTTGTACCAACCACTACTTGTGCCACATAGACCATGGGATTTTGTAAGTATGGATTTTGTTCTAGGATTTCCTAGAAATCAAATAGGTAATGATTCTATTTTAGTAGATGTGGATAGATTCTAAAAAATGGTTCATTTCATTCCTTGCAAAAAGACTAGTGATGCAACAAACATAGCTATCTTGTTTTTCAAATAAGTGGTGAGGTTGCATGGAATACCTAGGAGTATAATATTTGATAGAGACACTAAGTTTGTGGGTCACTTTTGGAGAACACTTGGGAAGAAGTTGGGCACCCACCTCAGTTTGAGCTTCACTTACCATCCCAAACAAATGGTCAAACAAAATTAGTCAACAGAAGCTTGGGTAATATGTTGAGGTGTCTTGTTGGAAACACACCAAGTAATTGGGATATGGCTTTAGCACAGGCTGAGTTTGCATATAATGATTCTCCAAATAGGAGTACAAGTTTGAGCCCATTCTGCATTGTCTATGGTATGCATCCAAGGGGTGTATTTAAACAAAGATATTGGTAACTTAGAGAGGACAAGTGCAAATAGTGAAGACTTTTCCAAATTTATTCATGAACTTCATGAAGAGGTCAAACTGTAGATTGAGGGAAGAAACCAACAGTACAAACAATATGCTGATAAGAAGAGAAGAGAAGTGCATTTTTATATTGTTGATCTCATTTTGGCTCTTCTCAAGAAGGAAAGATTTCCAAAAGGTGAATACAACAAACTGAAAAATGAAGAAGATAGGTCCTTTCAATATTCTCATAAATTTTTCACCAATGCTTATGAGATAGCTCTTCCTTCTAATATGGGTATATCGCCCATTTTTAATGTAGTTGATCTCTATCCCTACAAAGGTGAAGAAATAGACGAAATAGCAGAAAAAAGATAATTCCAAGATGGGAACAACAAGTGACCAAGCCAGCTCTGATTGACATTGAATATATCTTGGAGAGGCAGTTGCTAAACAAGACCCAAGGAAAGGAATATTTCCAATACTTGGTGAAATGGAAGAATCATCCTTTAGAGGATGCCACTTGGTTATTAGTTGTTGAGATCTCGAAATACGGTCATCGTATTGATGACCTCATGAGCTGAAGCTTATGATTTTGTTTTATCTTCGAGGGAGCCTAATGCAAGAGCATTGACTCAAGATTTTGGTTTTCATTTTGTTTTTCTTTGGTGTTTTTGATGTGCAAATTTTGGCTTGAGCTTGATGTCTAGGTAGACTCCCTCTATGGTGCACTAAGTTACTTCCCACTCCATGGTGTTAACACTAATTTAGGGGGCAATTTGAATATGAAATAGAAAAACAAATGATATGCATATACATAGTTGTGCAAGAAGGGAAAGAAACAGTTAGCAATTTGGGATACGACGTGGGAAGGTGAAAACAATTGTATATGAAAAAGATTAACACATTGATAGGCCCAAGCAGGAGAAAGAAAAGAGTTACAGAGTTTAGTTGTGAAAAAAAAGAGGCATTGTGGGGAAGAAAAACAGGGAAGAGAAGTCAATGGTGAAAAAAAAGAGAATGGGAAAGATGAGTAGTTATAGGCATAGTGATCTATGATGATCAGAGGCATCTTTTAGAAGTGGATCGATGACATAAAAAGAACTCTCTATTTTGCGCACCAAAAAGTCTCAAAGCCTTTTCTTTATATGGAGTTGCAATAGTAGTTTTAATTTTTCCTTTGAGCAAATGTTATTGTAAGCACAACTATAGGTGTATGTATGGCAATATAATTAAAGGAGGAAATGGACTCCGCCTGTGTAGAAGGATATTTTCTTGCTATTATTGTTTTGTTGTGTTGTCTTTTGTCTTCTAGCTAAATTTTGTACCAATCCAAGTAATGTCTTGAAAGTTTGAATGTTGGGTAATGAGAAAGATAGTCGATGGGGTGTTATTTTGGTTGTGCATTCATTCTTTTAATGTTGTTTAGACTATGGAAAGTGTCCCTTGAAAGGTAGATTGTTGAATTTGTGTTCTTGGATAGTTTTTGTGTGTTGAAGTTATTGCTTTTAATTCTCAAATCAATAATCCTACATTGGTACTGTTGGAGGATTTTGGATTTTTTTTTTTACTGCTAGTCATCAAGATTACATTTTGAATGTTGGCATTATTACACTTGGGTGTGTAGGTTTTTTTTATGGATCATGATTTTGGAAAACTACTTTTGGTTTTTCTTTACTCACTTTTCTATAAATTAGATGAATTATATGGAGTTATTATGGGTATTTTTATATGTTGAGTATAATTCCCACCTATGTTTGCTCTTTCTTTGCACCGATTTGCAGTATGTTGAGATAAAAGGTTTGTACTAAGTTTGATAAGGATGTGATGTAACTACATGATGGATATTATTTTTTCTTGATTACATTTTTCCTATTAGTCAATAATATAATGCTTTAGCTATGATATTTTTTATTAGATTTGATGCTTCACCTTGGGCATGTACTAAATTTAATAGTGTTTGACCAATATAAGACATGTGGAGAATAACATCATGGATTTCACTTAAACATCTCACCTTTCCTAGTCCTTGTGGTTGAGGGGGTGGTCATGTGGGTCTATTTGTGTAGTTAACTCATCCTTGATTTAGTTGTAATATGTATTTTATTTTTATCTAGTTTCCATTAATCTAAATCATTTATGGTTATGGATCCCTACTATGTAAAACTCATAATTGTATGTATGTGTATTTGTTTTTTTAATGTCAATTAGTTCCCTAACATGTTTAGAATAATTTAATATTTTATTAGGAATGAGTTTATGTAATTTGGTTTAGTATAGGATCTTTGGATTTTTGTTATTATGTTTTCTTATGTTAAAAAAATGTGTTTTGTGAGCTTATAATAAATATAGTTTAGTGCATTTAAGTTAAATATTTAGTTGAAAATATAATATGTATTTTATTTGAAGAAAAGTTTTATCTAAATGAAAATAGTAGAAAGAATAATATACATTTCACTTAATGTTTACTATCTAGCTTTAAAATAAATTATATATTTTAGTGTGAAAACAAAAGCTAATATTTTGCATTTCAACTATTTATATATTGAAAAAAAAAAATCTTTTACATGAGTCTTTTTATTATATAGTTTGGGGATAAAATTGGAGTGGAAAAGTGTTATTTTCTTGAACTCTTGGTGTCAGTAATTGAAGAGTTGGAGGTTTTTTTCTTATTTGTTGAAAGCTTGCTTGGAGAAGGGTCTGCTAAGTTTATTGGCTTGCTTTAGATTGAATTCTTTTTCAAAGAATCTCCATTGGAATAACTTGTTTGAGGTATTTTACATTTTTTTATAACTATGAGTTTGTTTTGAAAAGATTGATTCTTCCCATGCTCCCAATTCATTTGGAATATGAATATGGCTCTTATGTATATGGTTGATTGTGGAATTAAGTCTAGATTAATTTTATTGAGTATATTTTTGTTTTTTTTTTGTTTTGTTGGTTTGTTTGTTTGTTTTTTATTTATTTTATTTTTTCTGTAGTTTTAAGTAATTTTTAGAAAATACAAATGGTACTCAAATCATTGCAAAAAATTTCTAAAACTTATGTGATTGTGTATTTTAGTGTTGATGTGATTAAAAAAAAGGTATTATCAAATTTTGAATTGGGTGTATTTTTATTTTTGTTGGGAAAAATAAAATCATCCAAAAAAAAATTGAAAAATATTTCTAAAATTTATGTGATTAAATTTTCTTGATCCTTAACTTATTTAAATAAATAGGTTATAATTATCTTTTTTAAATTATGAGCTTTTAATTTTTAGTGAATTTAGTGAAAATCTTGATGGCCTTCAATGGAAAAATGTAGTATTTTGGTTCTTGGTCTATTATTGGAAAGATAAATTTTGGGATTTAGGGTGCTTGAGAAGATATTATTTTGTGGACTTATGATTTTTTCTTGGAAAATGAAATTGTATAGTGTTTGGATATGGATGTGACGATGCCATACGCTATTTTGTGTTATGACCATTTTGAGTAAAATGGTAGATCTAGCACGACTAAATGTTGTGTAATCAAGTTTGATTGTACATTCAATCCAAATTGAGTTATATAGCCATGGTGTGTGTCATTAATTGAATGGTGGGTGGAGACCACATGTGATCCTTGTATGAATTCATTTTGGTGTTTTATGTAAGAACATTATGTGTGAATGGCCTTATTAGTAGTGCATCCATGATCTTCTCTTTGTCAGGATTTAAGTGGCATATACCTTGTAGATCCTATGTCATTTTATATGTTTCCAACATCCTTGGAAAGTGTCTTTAGAAACTTAGGGTGTTATTAAAAATTAATTTATAATGTTTAATCTCACCTATTGTTTGTAATATATTTATAAGGAAGGATGAGTCCATTAATAGTGGTCAAGGTTACTTGTGAAGAAAAATAATTAATTAAATTTTCACCTACAAGTGGAGAACTTGGGAAAGGTGAATGGATATTGAGTTTTGAGTAAGTGTATTTTACCATTCCCCAAGTTGGGTTCTTGGAAGAGTGAGGAGAAAGACCTTTGGATGTCCTATGACATGTGTCCTTTGTCATTCCCCAGGTTGGGAATTTTTTAGAGTGAATACAAATACTATTGGGATGCATTTGTGACTAACTTTCACACTCCAATAGGCAACTGAAAGGTTGGTGACTTGGATAGTGGTAAATATAACATATATAAACATAACTACATAAAGCTAAAGAGAGGAATGTAAGAAGTAGGCTATAGGAATGGGAGATTTGGATGTGTTGATATTGTTCACAAGTATAAAAGTGCTACCAAATTGGAGGCAAAGAGAATAATGCAGTAAGATTGCATTGTAATCTTGTTATTCAAAGTTAATACATTATTGGCCTATCTTTTTGGTGGAATTTTTTTCCTCAAGGTGTTATCCATGTAAATCTTGTATTATGTGATGCAATAATGGTGTTTTCTTATTTTTCTTTTTGTTTATTTACATCTATTAAATTTCTTCATGGTAATCTAAGATTAAGAACAATTAATCTAAATTTGTATGTAAACTTCAAATTTCTACATTATAGTATTATAAATGTTGTATCTCACGGTATCATAATTTAATGATAAATAATTTGATTAGAGTTTAATATTTCCCAACATATGGTATCAAAGCTAGACTAGTATAAAAGTCATGGGAATTATAAAAAGGGATTGTTTACCTTTCTTAGAATGTTGGTAGCTTGTGGGCTAAACTGGAGGTTCTAAGTGCTAATATTCATTTTAGATATATGATATTAGAAGTCATGACACATAACTCGTGCATTGATATTGTTAATGTGATATATGTTGGGATCTATAAGCTCATGGTTGTGGATCTTATTTTTTATGGAGGTAGTCATGTGTTTTCCTCTTGCATGATGGTAACCTAGATCTCTTTTTTGGAAATATGTGACTATCATCTTATATGGTGGTTATGTTCCTTTACCTCGTGTTCATGTACAATGAAATGGTTTTCATGTTGGGTGGGCCCTTTGCCCCCTAGTCATATGAGATAATTCTTAGCTTTTGGACTATTATATGGAGTGCTTATGTTGGGTTCATGGTTTTAGCTCTAGTAACATGAAAGCATTGTATGATTATCCATTGGTTGCATGTGTTCTATGGAGTTGATATTTCTATGACTTGGAAACTCCTAAACAACTTGGTTATATGTAGTTTTTTTAGTTTTCCTATTTCAAAAGGTTGTGTGTTTGTAGATATGTGATTTCTATTATTTTAGATGAAATATTTGGTGTTGCTCATAATTATTAGATGTTTAAGTGGATTCAAATTTACATAGATGGATTTTTAGGTGTTACATGTTAACCAAAATATGTGATTTATAGGTTTGTGAAAAAGACTATGTTCAAAGTATTTTTGATGGAAATAGTTACAAATTTGTATGATTTCTTGTTAGGTTCCTAAAACCATGATTACTCTAGTTTGGATTTGTTTGTAAAATCAGGTCCACCTTTAATATGGTGTTTAAATCTTGGAAATATACATGTTTTCTTTAATTTCCTTTATTTTACATCTTGTGTTGAATATATTATTTGGTTATTTGATATTGGAGCATTGGTCATGCATTTCTCCTTTGATATGTTACATGTGAGTAGATATTTTTAATTATTTAATATTAATTATATTGACCTTTCTTTGTCATGATGTTGTATGAGTATATTTATTACAGTGATATAAAGAGATGGTTTTTTGGAGTACTTGATATAGTTATATATTGGGACCTATAGCAACTGGATATGGTGCATGAGAGGATCTATTCAATTTTAGTGAAGCTTCGGTAATGGTGTTATTCATGATTCCATACATAGCTTGGTATCACTTCTAGTTGGAGTTTTGTGTAGTTATATAGTAACTTATATCTTCTTGTTTTAAGATCTTGGTTCTTTTTTCTCCCTCAGCCACATCATATATTACTATTATTGTTGTGATCCAAAGGGATGAAGATGGACATGAACAACCTATTGCATTGATTAGTAGGTCTTCACATGAAGATAAGTGGATTTGTGCATCATGAAATGATGAGATCACATCCATGGAAGATACCAGTGTGGATGTGGATGCAATATGGTTTAGTGAGGAAAATTTCAAATTTGCATCTACCTTTTTCAATCTCAAGAATGATCCAAGAGGTAAGGATATACTATTTTTCTTACTGAGCATGAACTACCTCCTTAGGTGGAAGGATGATCAACAACACAATTTTGAGGTACAACTCTTGAGTTATGTATTGATGCTATGGGAAAATCAAAGTGGGTTATTGCTCAAATATTCTAGAAGGTAATAGTTATGGTATGGTCATATAAATTTATAAAGGGGTATGATAATAGTGCATACTATCTCGATAGCTTGGTCAAAGAACTAGAGAAGTTGTTAATCATTGATACTATGAATTAATATTTTTTTTAAGTATTAGTCTTTTTCTATATAATATTGTTTTTTGTTTCATTTTATGTCTTGTATTATAAATATCATGGTATTCATGTCTTTGTGCAATCATGATCTATATTTTATCATGATAAAGTGTGTGTCATGTGTCCTTTTTTGTGCCTCTTTGTGGTTTGTTCCTAAATTTCTAGATCCTCATTGTCCCTTCATGAGATAGACATCCACAATAAAAGCTAGTGTTGGGAATTAATTTTATCTAGTGCCAAATTTTGTCCAGGTCCAACCTAATTTGTGTTCTTTGTCCCTATTTCACCCATAGTTAATAATTGATTCAATAAGTCTTTAATTGGATCCCCTACAATAAATTTTACCTAAGGGTGCTCAATTAATATTTTTGAATTAAAAATCATTGGCAATTTTTTAGAGGTGGTAAAATTTGTCTGTCATGTTGGTGGTGTGTTTTTCTTCCTTTTTAGGTTTTTGGGCATTCATGGGACCTATGTACTTTTTTATTAGTTCCAAGCTTGTAGGTTCCCCTAGAACCGTGAATCTCACCCTCTTTTATGTCCCTCCCTCCTTTTTCTCACCGAATGTGGACCATTACAAGGAATTGGGACCAAGGGATTATGTCCTGAGATCCTCATTTCTATAATGCACCATTCCCTAATGCCTATTCTAATCTATTCCCTAAACTCTTCATTCCTTTCCATGTTCTAGATTTCTCGATAATATTGGAACCTTGACTCTTACCTCATTCTCCCCAAAGCTTGAAACTTTAGGAGGAAAAACCTTGCACCAAGTTTTCCCCAATTCTTGCTCCATAAACTTCCCATTTCCCTAGTCCAAGATCCCTCTTGACCCTTGATTCCCAACACTCTTCGTATCTAAGTTCTCAGTCCTCTTCAACCCCACCCTTGAGACTCCTTATTTCCCTAAATATTTGGAGTGTGGAGGTACCTTTCACCAAAGCACTTTTGGAAAGGGTGCCCATTCCCATTGACTTCTTTATTATTTCCCTTTGTTCTGAATCCTTCCATTCCTCTTCTCCTTGTTGCTCCTTTCCTCTAGCCTATTATGTTCCCCTACCCCCATTCCCAAATCCAACCCCAAGCCCAACCCCATGACCTAGTTTTTCCCAACCCCACTTTTTTGATTTATTTTAGTCCCAATTCCTTTATTAAACTTGGTCCCCAACTCATTCCTCCATGTCCTAGGTTCTCATTTCCTTTAGAACCCAAATATATTTTCCCTCCCTCTCAAACTTTGGATCCTTGGAGGAACCCATCACCCTTCTACCTAGTTCTAAATTCCTTTCTCGCTCCATTTTCCCCACATATTTTCACCATGTACCATTAATAAAATCCAAAACCTTCCAATAAATTTTAAATTACATCCACAAAACCCCCCTATTCCTAATGTTTCACCACATTCCTTTGTAATGCTTAGAAACCTTAACTTGGTTCTCACTATTCCACCTACCTCCCTACCATGGGAAGACATTTTATCTACTAGGATTAATGTTGCGTGATCTCAAATATATTTCTTGATAGATTCACACCATCTCTGATGCAAGAGGGTACTCCACTCTGCCAACCAACTCAACACAAAATAATTTCTAAGGAAAACTTTGATTGAATTCAACATTCAAGAAAATAAAGATTGCAACAAACTCAGACCTTATTAATTAAATTACAATAATTACACTTTCACTACATGAATTTTCATGGCCTTCTTATTATAATTTATGTACTCTACTCTCCTCCTTCAATTTGTTGATATCCTCTCCCGAGCTAACCATCCTTTCTACTCTGCCATACATCAATTATCCATCCCTTTTCTCTTAATCATGTCCCATTATGACTTCAATCTGTATTCACTTTTAATTGCTTGTATGCACACAATAGATTCTCTATCCTACACTCATTCCCATAAAACCTCTCTAACACTATACCATACGCCCCATCTCTTATGTTAAGGGAGAGGATCCAATTGTGGGCATAGGACATATGGTGGGTATAGTATGTGATAGCCTGGGGCCCACTTTTGGGCAATAAAAGAGCCAAAAGAAATTCAAATATCTTTTTTAATATGATAGGACAAATTCATATCAAATTCACAATATGTCCCATCATAGGTAGACTATTTTTTTGTCACCTTCTCAATATTAGGTGAATGTAACTTGATATTTATTTTCCAGCTTCCCAATATTAAGTGAATGCAAGTTGATAAACTTATTTCCACAATATAAATAATCTTTGCCACCTTCCCAATAAAAGGTTATTGCAAATGGATTTATTTTTATCCAAAATATGTCTTATTGCATTAAAAGTGAGTTGACATGTACAAAATCCATTATCAACTAAACAAGTTGTAAATATATTTTAACAAAGTGCATTAAAACATGTTCCATTTCTTATATTTTTTTTACAAACTACTAGTTCCACCATGTCCATATACACCAATCTTTTTGTGAATTTACTTGTAAAAATGAAAAATAAAACTCTCAGGCTCACAATGCAATGTAATTTTTCAATAAAACATGTAATTATTAAAGTATTATTTATAAATAAACATAAAATTAAAATAATCAAAACAAAAAAATAAAATTGGTTAGAATTACAATTTTTTTTAATATCCTTTGAAATCACCAACCAGAATTCCTACGTACCCATTTCCTATCACTTCTACCATTAATTCCTTGAATGCCAGATTAAATTCCCTCCCAAAATTCAAAATTCTCCACTTGCTACCAATTCAAATTCTATCAACCTATTTATTTATATAAGGAATGCTCAATTGTGCGGTGCAAGCTTCCTATTCACAAATTCAAATTTCTGACTTTGTGCTAGATACACCTAATCGATAATGAGCTCCTCCAAAGTGATGTAGTCTCCTCCTTCAGCTTCTATGATAAGTCTCAAACCTCCCTTCAGTATTACTTATGCATTCATGTATAATTTTGTTACTTTCAAATGCCTTGTCCATTTACATTTAAATCAATCGAATTTGTTGTTACATAGCCCATGTTTATGTTGTCACATTTTATACCCCTGAAACAACCCTAACCCAATATTGGCCAGTCTCCCTTAAAGATAACTGTGATATGTTTATATTCCTTCAAACTACAATATGGTACAAATATTTCCAACCCTTTCCAATACAACATTACAATACACACACACACACACACACACATATATATATATATTGCAGAGATGCATAGATACGTATGTTTCCTATAGCCTTGTTCATTTAAATTAAACTTACACATTCATCTATCTCTGCAATATATTTATATATATACACACACACACATATCGATATATTACTATGACGCCTAATACTGAAATTGCATACTGAAATTTTTATAATACTTTAAAGTTCAACAACAATATGGTACAAATATTTTGAACCCTTTTTGGTACAACATTATGATATATATATACATAGATACATAGATATGAAAATTATTTATAGCCTTGTTCATTTACATTCAACTTATGTATCTATCTATCTCTGTAATATTATATATATAGGGATAGATAGATGCGTAAGTTACCCATATCCTTCTTCATTTACATTCAACTTAATTAGATGTATGCATTGTTTGTTCTTCAATTAAAGTGACTGTAAATATCGGCCCCTCTCCCTTACAGCTAACTGTGATAATGGCTAACTCCTACTTATGTTATAACCATTTTTTAAACAACATATATAACTTGAACGACAATATTATATATATATATATATATAGTAGACACTCAAAATTTGTCCTCACAATCATCCTATTTTTTGTCTATTAATTAAATGGATATTATTATCTATTTAATTAATTCATTTAATGTTTTCCTCTATTTTCATTAATTCATTTAAATCATTAACATATTATAAGCATGTATCCATCCACACAATCATTTATCCATAAATCATCTCATAATACTCTATTCACATTATTATTAAAATATCCATGCATTCAATTCACATTAATCTTTATCCATTTACATATTTTATTAAATCATTTGCATTTGCATATATAAGTCCATTTAATTTTAAATCATCCATTAATTCACAAATCCATCTTTATTCTAAACTCCTAAACCTTCATTATATCATAAAGTCACCCATTTATCTTTCGTATTCCCATCTATTGCATTTGATTAAAGAATATGAGATAAACATTCATTTCTCCATTGCACTCTTTTAATCCCAAACTTGAATCCACTCTGTGAGGATATCTATATAAACCCTCTCTTCTCACCAAAAATCATATTTGAGATTTGATACACACATATTCAATTTCAATAACATATTCGATCTTTTCTTTCATTCATCATAGCTTCTTGTTGCATTTGTGCTTGTGAAAATCTGAGAGCACCAAATGCGTAAATCAAGATCTTGATGATAGGAGAACAATAGCACGACTTTTCCTTTTGAATGCATATGTTTTGGTTTTTGTAGTGTAGTATTTCATTTCTTTGCATTTGTGTTCATTTTAGGAAAGGCTTCATTAGTGTTATGTTGAAATTTTGATTTTGGGTTTATAGCTTTAAATCGGTTTTCCATTTTCAGCATAAACAGAATGGTGAACCCGACGTGAATATTTTTCATATTGTGCCTTAATAACATTTTGCATTGACTGTTGTGGATTTTGTCTTCTAGATTTCGTTTTGAATCTGATAAGCTTTTCATCGAATGCATATAATATATTTCTAGTAAATTTTTAGCTTTTGGAAATAGTTTTGTTTTGCTACAGATTGTATATAATATATTTCTTCTTGTTCCTCAGTTGTACGTGGTTCCCCAACATCTTTTGTGTCATCTCCTTCTCCAATAGTATCTTTTTCTTGGTTTCTTTGATTTGATTGCATGAGATAGCGAACCTCCTTCTCACATAACTATGTCAAGCATTGAGTATTGAAGAATTGAAAGTCGTGCAATTGAGGCATTCAAGGAATTTGTGGCTCTCTTGGTTTCTTTTTAGCTGCTTCAACACCTAGAGAAGAATGAGATAATATCTCAGTTTGTTGCAGTAAATACTTTAGTCACCCTTTAGCTCTGTTGTTCATATTGACATCTATTAATGCATTTTGTTGCGATAACACTTGCTGAAGTTTGTCTTTATTTTTTGGAGCTTCTGAAGCTCTTTTAGCCTTTGTCTTTCACGCATTGTAACCTCTGCACTGACTGGATTTCTTTCACCATAGTCATCGATAGGGAGTTCGTCCATGTCGAGCTCTTGTAGTGGATTCCTCAAGAGCCCTTGTCTAGCAATTAAGTCACTTGGATGAACCAAAATTTGTATGCCCATATTGCACACTCGAAGCCCTCATTACCTAGGAAAAATCCATTCCTCGAACCGTATCACCTAATAGCGACACCATGTTATCACCGCATTTTGCATCTGAAAGGCCAACAAAGGGTGTGGATTTTGTGCAACCTGTAGCAGAGCAGTGATTGAAAGAGACCCCTCAACTCCAACGGCTTCATAAATAGCTTTGTTCAAGTTTTCCCTGGTCTTCTATACATGGTTTTTGGTCTTTTAATAAATGATAATGAATGAACTATTAGTTTAGATTTTTTTTTTTAGTAATTAACTAATTTTTAGTATTAATTTAGATTAATTTTTAGTAACTAATTTGTTAATTTAGATTAATCTTAGCAACAAATTTAGTTTAGATTAATTCTAGTTTTGATTAATTTAGACTAATTTTAGTTTGATTAATTTATATTAATCTTAGCAACTAATTTAGTTTAGATTAATTCTAGTTTTGATTAATTTGGACTAATTTTAGTTTGATTAATTTAGATTAATCTTAGCAATTAATTTAGTTCTTGTTTTGATTAATTTAGATTAATTTTAGTAATTAACTTTGTTAATTCAAATTAATTTTAGTTAAGAATTAATTTTGATTTAGTTTAATTAATTTAGATTAACTTTTGGTTAGTTAGATTAGTCTAGTTAGGTTTAGATTAATGGTATTTTCCTTCTTAGTTTAATTTTTATTTAATGGCTAATCTTTCGCTTTTTGCAAGTTTTCATGTCAAAGACTTAGAGTGAAAACTTGAATACACGTTTGTCGAAAACTGGAGGCTTGAAACTACTAATGACATTTGGTGCAAGACATTTCTTGACTTGATTTTTAACACTAATTTTGTCTTTTAGTATAGAAAACACTTTGATTGGTGCTTAAAAAAAACATCTATTTTCTATGTTTGGCACATTTGTGCATGTGTTGAGTGGACCTACTGCTAACACACACTATCCTCTCCCCTGGATTTCGTGGTCCTGGGTGTAAGAGAAAAGTGTTTGCAATGCTCAATTTTTCTTTTCTTAGAGGGATTTCCTCCCATTTGTGAGAGGGAACGACCCAAGTGTTAACATAGCTAAGGCCAAGCTTCTTTCAAATTGCTATATAAAAAATGTGTTTGTGACGAAATTCATGAGCAATAGGTGTGGATGTGTCATACCGATGAATGTCTCCCTCAGTACCCTTGTGGTGAATAAAAACCTATAGAGCATAACCTTTGCATTCTGAGAGGCCCCATAACCAAAGTGAATCATTGCATGTATGGCCACCTGAATGAAATCCTTTACTAAGAACCAACTATTATAGTAGCCAAAATCCTTCTATTTGTTGGCATAGGAGGTCAGACCTCTGAAGTCGTCCCACATTCTCACAGTTCAAAGTTGAGATAGCAAGTTCCTTAAGATCTTTAGGTCTTTTGGAATTCAAAGTTTGGTGTGTTCGAGAAGTGTGTGTTGTGTAAAGGGGAGCTAGTGCCACCAAACTTCTAAGCCATCTACTCTAAATAAGTGGGGTTTAGATTTATCCACAGTGGGAATCCAACAAATATTGTCTCTTCCAGCCTAGGATTTGTACTTGAATGTGCTTTTTATCTTAATTGCAATAGTCAAACAAAAATCACCATAAAAAACAAAAAACATTTTCCATCACAACCAAACATCACACCTAGGAATCTGCAACCTCTCAACCTTGCAAACCCCAAAAATTCAAACAAAAACATCCAAAATGAACCTATAATCTAAATCTCTTGGGGGCATCATCCTTTAGTTTTGATCTTTCAATCCTTGCATTCCACCTAGTCCTTGCATATCCTCTACCCTTATTCATCATTGGTCAAACAAACCTTTAGTTGGCACTTAGGTTACTCTTCCTATGTCTTGAAATTAAAACCTTTGGCTATTAATCACCTATATCACTTGAGGTTTATCATCCTTGAGTTAGGGAATTACTATTATCTTTCAGTAGGGAAATCCTTTTGGAGTTCATCATCTCCTACTTACCCTCTCTTGATCACCTATCCTTGTGTTTATCCATCATAGCACAAGTAAAGCCTTGCATCATAATTAGCTTCGGACCTAGAGTTTCCTTGAGCTCTTGCATTCTTATCATATCAAGCTTATCATACCATTCTATTCCCATAACTTATCTTAGAATCACAGTTTCCATTTCATCCTAATCTTAGGTCTCATAAATTATCTTGTCCTAGATTGAAGATCAAAACAATTTCCTATGACCCTTAGAACAAGAGAAGGAACCCTTGGGGAAAAGAATTTGATGGGGAAGATCACAATAGTGTTGCAACTAGTGGAATAGATGAAACTGATAATGAAGAAATAACCCAATCCCAGATAAATAAATCACTTAATGATCATAGTTTCACTAAACTGGTTATAGAGGTAGTCAAACATAATCCACAACAATATTTCAAGGCCCTTGTTGATGATGCAATCAAACTACCTCCTGACTTTGACATATCCTTACTCACAATGAATGAAAAACATGAATCTAGTGAACCTAAGAGTACAAAAACAAACAATGAGGATAGAATCAAAGATCACAAAACCTTTTATTTACAACTTGGTTATAAGAGATCTTCAAAGACGTCAAAAACTACACCTAAAAACAATCCTATTTTGGATGATCTTAGAGCACTGAGACAAGAATTGGATACTCTAAAAAATAGTAAAACATCATCCCACAAGTTCTCCATTGAATATATATGTCCTTATCCTTTTGATCCAAGCATATTGATGCCACCTTTTCCTAGTCACTAGGGCATACCGAAACTTGAAAAATATAAGGGAAAGGGGGATCCTAAAGACCACTTAAGAGAATTTTGTGCTGCTACCTTGGAATTTATAGTTGATGAGACATACCTTATGACATCATTCCCTCGCAGTCTAGGAAGAGAAGCTATGGAATGGTTTTCATGATTACCTCTGACCATCAAATATTTTCAAGAACTGGCTGATAAATTTGTCTCCAATTATAGTTTCAATCGTGAACTTAAAGTGACCATGACAAACCTTTTCAACACCAAGCAAAAACAAGGAGAATCTTTTGTGTCATTTTTACAAAGATGGAGACATTTAAAAAAACAACCTTATACCATTCCAAACAAAGAATTGGTTGACCTCTTTTGTCAAAATTTGAACAAGGAAATTGGAAAGGAACTTCGCCTCAAATGTTTGGATTCATTTTATGAAGTCATAGAAATAGGATTTCGAATAAAAAAAACACTCATTGATGATGGAACTATTAAACTTAATAATGACAAAGATCAAAAATGAGGTTCAAGCAACAAGACAAATTTTTGGGTAAAGAACAAGAATGTAGTCAATGACAAAGTTTTTGATGCGAAAACAACTAAAACATCATCACCTATCTACAACCTTAAAGGTTCATCTTTAGATAAAGGAAAAGAAAAACAAAGAAGTTTCCATAAATGAGATTTTACACCATTGGGACAATCACTTGAATCCGCATTAAAAGAACTCATTGAAAATAATCTTATAACACTAACCGAGATAAAGGAATATAATCCACTAGTCAAACCCCCATGGTGGAATGAGGATCACTTTTGTGACTATCCTAGACACAAAGGACATAATACTAATTGTTGTAATAAACTTCAACATCTAATACAAGACCTTATTGTTGACGGTAAGATAGCAGTTGACAAACACACTCCTTCTGGTAACTCTGATTGTGAGATGTTTACAAACCCTTTCCCTAAGCATGACAAAGATAAAGGAAATGCCCCTAAGTTTGGTGATGGTGTGAACTATACTACTACTAAGTATGACTACATCATAACTAATATTAGTGAGGTTGATAATCATGTGAACACTTTCATTATAAAAGGAAAATAACCTAATTGCAATGTTACTACCCAAAAAGGCACAGTTACCCTTAGAGGTTCTAATTAAAAACCTGCTACACCAACTTTGTGATACAATCTCATAGAGAATTTAGGTAAAATACCCGCACAAATTTCCTTACTTGAGCTACTACGCCTGTCTCCTGAGCATAAAGCTATCATAGATAAAGTGCTTGCTACTGCTACAGTGCCTACAAAATTACATGTGGATCAATTCCAAGCTATGGTGGGACACATCACCTCTCCTCACACTCTCACTTTTACTAAGAATGATGATTTGTCCATCTGACAACCACATAACACACTTTTACACATTGAAGTCTTTGTCCATAAAGTTAAGATCAAGCAAGTTCTGATAGAAGGAGGAGCAAGTCTTAATATTTTTACTTAGAAATTGATCACATAATTACTAGGGTTCTTTGAAAATGCAGTTGATCCAAGGAAAAATATTACCATAAATGAATATGATGAAGAGGAATGCTCATCTAAAGGTTCAGTTACTTTACCAATCAAGGTTGGGCCTATGGTAAAGGATGTGGTTTTCCAAGTCCTTGATCTCCCTCTAACCTATAATATCCTCCTTGGAAGACCATGGATTCATGCAATGCAAGCAGTACCTTCCAAATACCATCAATGAATTAAATTCCCACACAATGGTGCTGAAATAACAATACAAGGAGATCCAGACCCTTTCATGTATTTCCATAATCTAAGCCCTAAAACTGAAATCACAATCCCTAGCAATCGTGAAGCACTTCCTTCTCAAGCATATGTTGATCTTGATTTCTTAAAAGCATCCACTTCATTTACTGCACCATCAAACCCCAAGGTCCAATTCCATGATATGGGATGTGGAGAATACCATATGGATAATACCAGCAAAAAACAATGCTAATGCTACTGAGAAGGGTTAGACTTCCAATAAGGATGCCAAGACAACTGCAGAAGGAATGCAAATAGATCGTTGTGCTTGGATTGAAACTTTTTGGGATCCTAATGATGTACATCTTCCTTTACCATGTCTACTTTAGCCCAATCCTTTCATGTCCATAATAATCCCATGTTTGATCATGATATCTATGATAATCTTCTTTTTTATCATGACCTTACTGAAGATATCCATGATTATCCTTCTCCATCTTCTAAACCAACATTTTTCCATTTCGACCATCTTGGGTTAGGGTATGCATCCCCTACCATTGCCTCTACTGAGTCTTATTTTCAACTTGTTGAGGATGTGCAAGCTTCATGTGATGTTAACAGTGCCAAAAAGGATAGTCGTGAAGAATCCATTGAATGCATTGCCAACCTTTCTCATGAAGCACACATTCTCACCACTTCATTTGTCTCATCCATCTCACTCACATCCATCCACCTCATAGACATGGATCAACAAGTATCACCCAAAGAAAATAAAAATGATGTAATTCAAGAATCAAAGGTAAAAGTTCATTTTTCAAATGGAGATTTAGAATCAAAAGAAAGCATACAAAGAAAGAAAGATCAAGAAAATTCCTTTAGCCAAAATAAAAATCTATTGGAAAAATCAAAGATAAAAGACAAAAATAAAAGCAAGCAAAAGTCAATCTCCAATTATGCCTCTCCACCAAAAATTATTGGGGGCATCTATCAAAGCACAAAGTAAAAAAAGAGAGCTTGTTGATCCAATGTCTCTATCATTATCGCTCATTCCATACACTCCATTCCATCCATCCATATTCACATATCCATCATATCCCTCCATTTGTGATGTTCTTCAATGGACCATTGATGATGACCCCTTCATGTACTATAACTCATTGGTTTCCCAAACTCCTTTTCATGTGAAGCTTGATAGCGCATGTAGTGTGCATGTTAGGAATCATGCCGTAACTCCCTTTACCCACTACATCAGTCATCATTTGCATCCATCATCCACACCTTTCATCCAAATCATATCTCTTCATCCGACATGGTCATCCAGATATGATCCTAATTGGTTGGGTCCTTACATTGTCATTGTTGTGTATGGATCTGGGGCATACTAGTTATCAACTCCAAAAGGTGAATTGCTCAATGATCCCATCAACAATATGCATATCCACATGTTTTATACCTGAGTACTTCTGAGAGTACACTATTTTAAAGTCCTGAAAAAATACAAAAAAATGAAAAAATGAAAAAAATTAAAGAGAAATAAATTCGTTAAATGGTGAAAACCACTTCAATGGTGCCTTAACCAAGTACCATGCTGAAAATCGAGAAATTGACGCCATGTGTAGAGGCTTTTCTCCTCTTTTCTTTGGAGATCCACTTGATCTTTCCATCCCATCTCCATTCACCCTGCAGTTCATAATAGCTTTTTCACACTCACCATGGCTTGTGAATTGTTCGGAATTCCCCTTGCTTGCTCGCTTCACTAGGTATACTAAGTTGGTCCTATCCTTTACTAGGGCATTTCCTCAACCATAGCTATGGGTTGGGATACTTAGTATCCCGCGGTCAGTGAAACCTATACTCTATCTATTTGCTCACTTGCGATTAATCTCATTCCATCATAAAACTCTAAAATTTCTAAAAAAATCAAATATTCTGAAAATCCAAAAAAAAAAAATATTCCAAAATTCCTAAAAAATCAAATAGTCTAAAAATCTAAAAAATTGAATATTTCAAAAATCCAAAAAAAAATCACATAACCCCAAAACAATCCCAAAACAATGACACTTTCAGATCACCACACAACTTTGAACTTCAACAAAATCAAAACACACCACGATTGACAACCAAGTGGACATTGACACATACCTAACAATCTATCTTGCAGATCCAAACAAGCACATAAACTGTAACAAGAATCAGTTCTACATCGAAGCATGATGCATGTTTATTTGTCGATATTTGAGTGTTTTATGACTTTTATCTTTGGTGGCATTTCTTTTAGCTTCTCGAGGATGTCTTAGACTAGAGAGGTGAGGATGGGGCATGTTCACTTGTTTTTTGTTTGCATGGATTGTTTCTTATTCATAGGATGACTTGTCTTAAGACATGGTTGTCTAAAATTATTGAGGACCTATGAGTCTAGTGTGGATAAGAACATTCCTTGTTTGATAGTGTCTTCTAGGAAATAAGTATTCAAGTCATCTAAGGTCCTTATACCTAGATGCTTATACTTCACTGCTAAATAAAAACACAAACAATATTTAGGTCATCTAGATATTCATGTTATCTAGACACTTATACTAATTTGTGACATAATAAGCTCTGCGATGATAAAGCACTTTGTAAAGCACAAGAAGCTTCTTCATCTTCATTTCCTTCATATCTCTTTTTCATCTTCTGTTCCTTCCATCATCCATTTCCTTCATCATTTCATTTTCTTCATGCTCCCTATCTCAAAGGGTAATTAATCAATTTATCTAACTGATGCTTTTCTTTTAATCCAAATATCAAATCAATCAACTTGATTTTTAGCATGGGACTCCAATGCTCCCTGATCACTCAATCTATTAATCAATCATTGTTTTTTGCTAGCATCAATCTCAATCAACTTATCAACCTGGCTATATTGAGCATTTCTATCAATTGTTCAGTTACGCCTATCAGTTGTGCATTTTCATCAAATGTGCATCTCTGCTTAATTACTCGTGCATATCAATTATCAAATTTTCTCCTCACGATCTATTGATAGATTACTCTTATCACAACTTTTTTGATCAATCTCTAGAGGGGGCATGTATCATCCTTATCATCATCCTTACTAGGATATCCTTGGGGCATGTATCAGTTAATCAATTCTTTTTCTTTGAAACAACGCGACAAGTTGCATTGTCTCAAAGAGGGGCAAAATGTAGACACTCAAAATTTGTCCTCACAATATTCTTATTTTTTCTTCTATTAATTAAATGGATATTATTATCTATTTAATTAATTCATTTAATATTTTCTTCTATTTCATTAATTCATTTAAATAATTAACATATTATAAGAATTTATCCATTGGCACAATCATTTATCCATAAATCATCTCATAATACTTTATTCACATTATTATTAAAATATCCATGCATTCAATTTACATTAATGTTTATCCATTTACATATTTCATTAAATCATTTGCACTTCCATATATAAATCCATTTAATTAAATCATCCATTAATTCTCAAATCCGTCTTTATTCTAAACTCCTAAACCTTCATTATATCATAAAGTCACCCATTTATCTCTCTCATTCCCATTGATTTCATTTGATTAAAGAATATGGGATAAACATTCATTTCTCCTCTTTTAATCCCACATTTATCCCACAACTTGAATCCACTCTATGAGGACATCTATATAAACCCTCTCTTCTCACCAAAAAGCATATTTGAGATTCGGTACACATTCAATTTCAATAGCATATCCGATCTTTTCTTCCATTCATCATAGCTTCTTGTTGCATTTGTGCTTGTGAAAATTTGAGATCACCAAATGCATAAATCAAGATCTTGATGATAGGAGAACAATGGAGTGAATTTTCCCTTTGAATGCATATGTTTTAGTTTTCGTAGTGTAGTATTTTGTTTCTTTGCATTTGTGTTCATTTTAGGAAAGGCTTCATTGGTGTTATGTTGAAATTTTGATTTTGGGTTTATAGTTTTAAATCAATTTTTCATTTTCACATAAACATATATATATATATATATATATATATATATATATATATATATATATATATATATTTCAGAGATAGATAGATACATAAGTTTCCTATACCCTTCTTCATTTACATTCAACTTAATTAGATGTATGCTTTGTTTTTTCTTCAATTAAAGTTACTATAAATATCAGCCCCTCTCCCTTATAGCCAACTGTGATAATGGTTGACTCCTACTTGTGTTATAACCATTTTTGAAATAGCATATATAAGTTTCCTATACCAAGTTGTCACATACTATGCCCACCATATGTCATATGTCACATACTATACCCACCATATGGTGGGTATAGTAATGAAAGAGCCCCAGTCCTGGTATAGTATTTACATTCAAATTAATTAGATGTATGCTTTGTTTGTTCTTAAATTAAAGTGATTGTAAATATCAAATCCTCTCCCTTACAACCAACTATGACAGTGGTTGACTCCTACTTATGTTATAACCATTTTTGAAACAATATATATAACTTGAAACAGCAATATTATATAATTATATATATATATATATGATAGATATATTTCTTATACCCTTCTTCATTTGCATGATTTGTTTGGTCTTCAATTACTATAACATGTATGGTAACCATTTCTAAAACAACAGTATGATAGAAATATTTCAAACCCTTTCCTATATCATACTACTCTTTCAAGTTATTTCATATTGTTGTTTTAATATTTATTTGTATCATACTACTCTTTCAAGATATACATATTTGTATCATATTGTTGTTTGAGGAAGGGTTTAACATGATCACCCATGTGTTTATAAGAGTTAGAATTAGGGATATGATAATATACCATGCATTGCTTGTTTCATTGCACACATACCCTTGATCATTTGCAATCAACTCAATTAGATGCATGGTTAGTTTGTTCTTCAATTATACTCACTCTTACATGTATGAATTTGTTGTTTTAGTTTGTACCATTCTTTTAATTGTAAGAGTTAGAATCATATGTTGTGTACTAATCATTGAGTTGGTTCAATGCAGAGGAAGAATAAAGTGACAACAAATACCATGTGACCTATAACAAAGCCGAGGTAGACAAGTGTGTCTGCACACAAGAGAGGTGTGAGGCTACCCCATAGCAATGAGGAGGACGTAGTGATTCTTGTTGAGCAGCCAATTGAACAACCAAGCAGTGATGAGGACGTAGTAATTGTTTTGGAGTAGCCAACTGAACTTGTACTTCAATTTAACCTAGTTGTAACAACTAAAAAGGTTGTAGTGTGGTGGGAATGGACCATGGATGACATGGAACATTCCCTTGAAGATTTTGAAGACAACGGCATGTCAACAAGAGGGGCAACCAAAAAGTGGGGTCTTCCAACTATAACATTGTCAAATTGGCTGGGTGGTTTCACCACTACAAAAAGGAAAGGTCCCCCAATAGTCCTAAATGATAACAAAAAGGAAATGGTCATCCAATGGTGCAAGGAGATGGTTGTTATTGGCCATGATTTGGAGATTGTCAATCTCAAATCAGAAATGGTTCAAATATGCCAATCAAGGCCTAATCCCTTCAAAGATGGGATTCCTGACAAGTCTTGGTGGATGGGGTTCAAAAGAATACATACTAATCTATGTTTGAGAACATCCCAAGGGAAAGATAGAGATTGTGTTGTGAATCTTGCGCATGCAGTTGTATTTGCATTCTATGAAACAGTCGAGAATTATGGAACCCAAAGGATTCAAAATTGTGATGAGACAGGGCTACAAGCTGGGTGGAATGGTAATATGAAAGTGCTTGCTAGAAAGGGTAGTAGAAGTGTTGCATATATTATCCCAAAGATTTGGGAGTGGATCACAATTTTGGCATGTGCAAATACTGCAAGTTAGAAAATTCCAGGATTTTACTTGTTCAAAAGAAAAAATCATGTGCAAAACTACATAGCCAATTGTGAGGTAAGAGTATTAATGGTTGTTCATCCTCATGCATGGATGACCAAAGAGATTTTTTGTGAAATGGCTGAGATTTTTTGCTAGGAAAGTACTTGGGGGTTGCTCACCCAACCATAGACACCTCTTCATATTTGATGGACATGGTAGCCACGTAGCCTTTTCTACCATTTTTGAAGCAAGGGAACTTGGTATTGACTTGGTCACCCTACCAACCCACACATCACACAAGTTGCAACCTCTTGATGTGAGGGTTTTCTCCTCTTTCAAATCTCATTTCAAAAAGGAAAGAACAAAATGGAGTAATAGACATCCAAATTTGGAGATAAGAAGGAAATAATTGGCTACACTTGGTAGCCTAGCTTTTCAAAAGGCATTGATAGTTTCAAACATAACAGTTAGGTTCAAGAGGATAGGTATTTGTCCTTTTGATGCAAATGCATTGGACAATGACATGATGGTTAGCGAGAATTTTAGTTTGTTGCCCCCGAGGAAGCATCAACTGCTAAAAACATTCTAAGCCTATCCAACAATGGTTTTCCAATAAATGAGGGTGATTGTACAGATGGAACAATAAAACTTGGAGATTGGCAAAGCCCACTTAAAGTAGTTGAATGTGCAAAACACAAAAGTCCACCACAAACTTCAAGTTTTTCAACCACCAATCACCACCAACAACAGTTTTTGGGGATCAAAATAGTATTGGAGACATCTCTCCTTCCCTACCAACTCCACCCAAGGATCCCTCCTAGTTGTTTGAGGGTGTTGCTAATCTTGGTATTGGTCTGCATGTGGAGCTAGACCAAATACTTACAATGCCATCTCCATCTCACAACATGGGTCCAAATACTATAGTTCATTTCTATGTTGATTGGGGAGACACTGAAGTTGATTAGTTAGGAGATGAATTAGATGATATAGCTAGTTAGGTATAGGAAACAAATAATGAAGATTTGATAGAACCTTTGGGAGGCTAAAAAACTTCACACATCTCACAATTCTTGAAGCTACCAGTTCATGTTATCAAAGACAAGTCTAATAAGGTAGCTGACTATGGGATTAAACTGCCAAGAGGATCCCAACTCTTGATTGCTAATGACTACATGGCCTTGCTAACTAAGTAAGAGGATAGGGATAAGGAACTCCAAGAATTGAAAGAGAGGAAGAAGGAATAGATTGAAGAGTGTAGGATAGAAAGGATTGCAGCATTTTAGGTCAAGGCTCCATTGAGAATTGAAAAGGAACAACAACGAGTAGCAACAGAGGATGAAAAAGAGTTGCAAAAGAAGGAGAGGGGGAAAAAATGGGAGCAACAAAGGATAGCAAAGGAAGTTTTTAAAAGGAAAAATATTTGGAGAAGACACAAAAAAGAGGCAGCAAATGAAATTCAACTCAACAACCCTTTGAATCCCTTGTCTAACTGTCATAGGATATTCATAGAGTTTGTGTCTATTCAATGCACCCAATATTGTCCCCCCTCACCTACCCCAAGTATTAGCCAACCATTTCAGAGTTAGAGTCCTCATTCAGAGTCCTATCCACCATCACCTACCCCAAGCATTACCCAACCATTTCAAAGTTGGAGTCCTCATTTGGAGTCCTATCAACCTTCACCTACCCCAAGAATTTTTGAACTAGTTCAAAGCTGGAGTCCTACTCGGTCACATGCCACAAACAACTCACAAGATAGATTCACTTCAGATTTTTGTTTTCCTACTTTTTTAACTTGATTAGAATGTTATGGATGAACTTTTTGTTGTGAAGGTTTTGATGGATTCCAAATGATGTATCAACTTTTTTGTTTTGAAGGTTTGTCACTTGAAACAAAAGTATGATTTGAATACAAACCACATATTCCTTCATGTTATAGTCACTAATTGTTAGAGTTACTATAATTGAAGAGCCAACAAGGCATACATATAATTAAGTTGAATGTAAATGAAGAAGTCTATAGGAAACTTATATACATATACAGCAATAGGAAACATACATATCTATCTAACTGTGCACATATATGTATCATAATTTTGTATCATACTGTTGTTTGAAGTTATATAAAAAAATTAGTATGTTGTATCAGAAAGGGTTGGAAATATTTATACCATACCGTTATTTGAAGTTATATATAAATTTCATAATGCTATATTAGAAAGTGTTGGTAATATTTCTACCATAATGTTGTTTGAAGTTATATATACATTTTATAATGTTGTATAAAAACTATTTAAAATATTTGTACCATAGTGTTGTGTGAAGTTATATATAAATTTTAATATGTTGTTTCATAAATGGTTATAATAGAAGTAGGATTCAACCATTATCATAGTTAACTATAAGGGAGAGGGGCCAATAATTACAATCACTATACTTGAAGAACAAACAAAGCATACTCTAATTAAGTTGAATGTAAATGAAGAAGGCTATAGGAAACTTACGTATCTATCTATCTTTGCAACATGTGTGTGTGTACATATACATATATACATACATATCCATATGTATATACATATCCAAATGCATATACATATCCATATGCATATGCAACATATACATATAAATATATATACTTATACATATATATAATTGCATGAAAACCACAAATATACATTCATATACATTGAAAGTAGTCTTAAGTTAATAGGAATGAGCCCTTCTTTTGTAATAAGATGAATAGCGGTATACCTACATATAAGTCTTATATGTTCAAGATATACATGATTTCCATGGATCAAAACATTTACAGTAGATCGTGTATATCTTGAGCAGATTGGACTTCTTTCAATGTATATTCCCAATTCTAACTCTTATAACCCTTAGGTGATCAAGGGTATGTTTGCAATGAAACAAAAAATGCATGTTATAAGTTATCACATCCACAATTCTAACTCTTACAAATAAAAGAATGATACAAACTGAAACAACAAATTCATACATGTGAGAGTGAGTGTGATTGAAGAACAAACTAACCATGCATCTAATTGAGTTGATTGCAAATGATCAAGGGTATGTGTGCAATGAAACAAGCAATGCATGTTATACTATCAACATCTCCCTACCCACCAGTGATCCATTACCCTTAAACAAACTATACATGTACATATACATATGTATATGCATATACATATACATATGTACATGCATATACATACACACATATATATGTAATATTTTATGGTAATTAAAGAACAAACTAACCATGCATCTAATTGAGTTTATTGCAAATGGTCAAGGATATGTGTGCAATTAAACAAGCAATGCATGCTATACTATCAACATCGCCCTACCCACCAGCAGTCCATTACCCTTAAACAAACTATACATATACATATGTATAGACATATACACATACATATGTATATACATATACATATACATATGTATATACATATTCATATACATATGTAAGATTATATGATAATTAAAGAACAAACTAACCATGCATCTAATAGAGTTGATTGCAAATGATCAAGGATGTGTGTGCAATGAAACAAGCAATGCAAGGATGTTTTTGATATGTCCTATGCCCACGATACTTGTTGTGACAATATATGAATGTATTGACAATCAAAAATAAAACAAAGTGAAACAACATATTCGAACATGTGACTGTAATTGAAGAACAAACAAATCATACGTCTTATTATTGTTAATTGTATGTCTATTCAACAATTGTTTAGACATAATTGATACTTCAAACGACCATCTAATGGTAACCTATGTTGCATATTTCCATAATTCCATTTGAATTGTGAATTGCAACATAGGTTACCCTAATAGCCCTTCAAAAAATGAAACCCCCTAAATGCATATCCCCAATTCTAACTCTTACAAAAAAAAAAGAATGATACAAAATGAAATAACAAATTCATACATGTAAGAGTGAGTGTAATTTAAGAACAAACTAACCGTGCATCCAATTGAGTAGATTCAAAATGATCAAGGGTGTGTGTGCAATGAAACAAAAAATGCATGATATACTATCATATCCCTAATTCTAACTCTTATAATTAAAATAATGATACAAACTGAAATAGAAAATTCATAGATGTAAGAGTGAGTGTAATTGAAAAACAAATTAAATATGTATCTAATTGATTTAATTACAAATGATCAAGGGTATTTGTGCAATGAAACAAGCAATGTGTGTTATACTATCACATCCCAAATTCTAACTCATACAAATAAAATAATGATACAAACTAAAACAACAAATTCATACATGTAAGATTGAGAGTAATTGAAGAACATACTAACCATACATCTAACTGAGAAGATCACAAATGACCAAGGGTGTGTGTGCAATGAAATAAAAAATGCATGATATACTATCATATCCCCAATTATAACTCACAAAACAAAAGAATGATACAAACTGAAACAACAAATTCATACATGTAAGAGTGAGAGTAATTGAAGAACATACTAACCATGCATCTAATTGAGCATATTGCAAATGATCATGGGTGTGTGTGTAATGAAACAAAAAAATGCACGATATACTATCATATCCCCAATTCTAACTCTTACAAAAAGAAGAATGATACAAACTGAAACAACAAATTCATACATGTATGAGTGAGAGTAATTGAAGAACAAACTAACCACACATCTAATTAAGTTGATTGCAAATGATCAAGGGTGTGTGTGCAATGAAACAAAAAATGCATTTTATACTATCACATCCCCAATTCTAACTCTTACAAATAAAAAAAATGATACAAACTGAAAGAAAAAATCATACATGTAAGATTGAGAATAATTGGATAGTAATATTTGGATTTATTTTCTAATACATGATGATTTTTAAGAATAACTCAAAACAACCAACTAATACAAAATTATGATACTTATATATAACTTCAACTAGCATTTTGATATGAATTGAAACAAGTTTATCACGTGTGTGAAAGAAATTGAATATAAATTAAAGCATACATCAAATTCATATAAATTTACATGAAAAAGGCTATATGAAACATCAATTTCTATATCTCTACCATATGTAATTGTAATTCTGCAAGTTGCATATTTATATTGATAGTATTGGAACATTATCATACACTCCATAGTTGAGGATTCCATGCACCTATATTTTGGCTGATTATGTATGTATGTATGTATGATTGGTATCCATGCATACATACATCATATTAAAATAACGTATGTATGTTTCATATGAATGCAATGTGTATGGGTACTTGCATGACCTACATACATACATACATATTAATTTCCATATGTATGTATGTATGTATGTATGTATAGTATACACACATACATACATATGGTAGTTCATATGTATGTATGTATGTGTATATGAACTACCATATGTATGTATGTGTGTATGTATAGTATACACACATACATACATATTACCATAATATGTATGTGTTGGCTAACAGACTGGGCACCTCAATATGGTATGATTTAATGCCTAAAAGGTGCCCAAAAGAACCAACAACTTTGAATATCTACCCTTTTAGGAAGAGCAAATATCCTCTGAATTTTGTCGAGGTACAACTCCCTCTTAATATTTTCAATGAATTGAAAGAAAAATAAATAAACAAAATGTTTTCTTTTAACTAGAAAGTAGTAAAGGTGAAACCTAATATCAGGAAGGATCCTAATATTAGATGCGAGATACAAGTAATAAATTACTAGCACAAAGACCGGTTTAACTTGAAAATCACTCAGAATTAAAATGGTACACTCAATATTAACTGAAAGATGAAATCTATTATGAAGAGAATTGCATAACTCACACATAGGTAAAGTGTAGCATTAAGATACTCCTAAACACACAGTTTTAAGAACATCAGATTATCTTCACAATCTAAATGCACATAGACAAATAGTGATTTCATTAACAGAATAGCAACAAAGTCTAATATAATATTGAGATTTTCAAAATAGCGTCTAGAGAGTCATATTTTGAAAATAGATACATAAAAACAAGCAGATAGGTAACCGCTTCTTTCTTGCCCATAATTGATTAAAATTGAAAAGTTTAGAATAAAGCAACTGAATAGTCACGATGGTGTCACTTCATTTCCTGTTTCTAGGGGTGCCACAGATCTTTTTTCGTAAGGCTTGGAAAGCCTTCATGGTATGAAGAAGCTCTTTGTGTTGAGGAATGGTCACATTAGTCATTTGCACTTTCCACACTAGTTGACTATCTTTGATTGTTTCAATACACTGTTCACAAGCCTTCATAAGATCAATCGCTTGAGATGAGACAAGATGTAATTCATTGAGTTTCTTTAAATGCTCGACATTAAAGGAATGTGAATAAAGTATTCCCTTGACCATTTTCTGAAAGTTTTCTACCAAGCCTTTGATGTTTGTATCATCTCTAATTTCTCCTTTATCTTGTTGCAACCCAAGAGTGACTAAGGTGTTATGTGCTCCCTTTGAGAAAGTAGTGCATTCGATCATAATTTCTCAAAGATTTTGCAATCCTTTTTGGGCAATTTTCAATTCCCATTCTATGCCTTTGTTCCATACAAGGAAACATGAGTCTGCAGCATTGGGTATAATTTGCTCCATTGTCAGTTTGTCCATGCCCCAATTCATCATTGTTTTCAGTTCAGTTTGGAAATTATTCCAATTCTTCTCTTCTTTTTCAACAATAATAATTTCTTCCCCAAGAGTATATTTTCAAGCATTTACCTTTTGAAAACACATTACAAATTTAGAAATAATAAAATTACCTTTCTTGATCAAACATTCACTCCACTCTTGCACAACTTTACCTAGGGTTTGGAAGCTTTTCATCTTGATCATAGCTTCTTTCCCAATCATGGCTAGAGGATCCGTAGAGGAGTTAACCTAAGAAATCAGTTGAGGGGAAAGATCGAAAAAAAACCTCAAGAATTCAATTAAATCTTGAACAAGTGTCTTCATTTAATCTTTTCTCTCCTTATCCTTGTTCAATCGCTCAACCATTCTTGTTGTAGATACTTGAAAGATTTGAACATCCCCATCTCTTGTATGGGACCCAAGATCAATTTTGTTAACTTCAAAATCACTTGCAGTCGCTTGGATGACCTCTTTTTGTGCTGAAGGACGTGTAATTTCCAAATGAAGGTTTCCTAAATCAACTTCATCTACCAACTGTGCAGTGGTCTTTAATTTCTTTAGTTTTTGGGTTGAGGTTCTTTGTAGTAATTGGCCTACCATATCTTGCTTTGGTAGACTAAATTGCATAGCCTTCCTCTTTCTCGACAAAGTATCTTCCAACCAAACATGTGTAACAAGTACATTAGTTTCCTTAGATCTCGAAGACTCAAACAATGCTTTGTGTGTAGGATTGTTCATCTATGTGTTTTCTGATGTGTGTGGGGTAGTCCTAGGTGAGTGACTCATCTTGAGAAGGAGAAGAGTTAATATCAATATTTTCTAAATTCTCTTCTTCTTCTCCACCCTCTTTTTCTTTTTCTAGATTTGGTGGATCAAGAATATCTTCTCCACATGTTTGTTGAAACATATTTTTATCAATCAGATTGTTATCACCATCTCCCCGAGGTCTTGAAGGCAATGACTACAAGATGGCGCTAGCTAATCTCACATTTGCAGAAGCTTGAGTGGTACTCCTGAAAGGTTGAGTATTTTGTGACCTGGTTAGAGGATGAGACTAGTCTTTTTTCTTCTTGGTCACCCATTCCTATGTTCTGGCTAAAACATCAGCGATCCTTGCTTCAATAGTTTCATTTTCCTTATTACTCCAATCCATGGAGGGAATAGGGAAATTATCTATCAACTTAGTATAAACTTGGTATACCATATCAGACCCATCCTCTATAATGCCTTGCAAATCCTAGTTCAAACCATAGATAATGATTTCTTCTACAGACAATCTCATCCAACTTCTTTTTTTGACTTCATATTCATCAAAACAATCAGCCCAATAGTCCTCCAAACTAGGCTGGTGAAAGAAGTTAGGACTTAATTTTAAATTGTTTTTCACATAATATTTAAGATCAAATGGGGAAAAGTTCATCATATGAATGCAAATTATATTTGGATAACTCCCTCTCAATATTCAATGCATCATACATGGATTGATATGTGTATGGGCCAAAACCAATAGGCTCATTTCTATATAGTCCCATCTTAGCAGAAAAATCAATCTGGGAATTCGTCATGGTCATAGATGAGTAATTATCCTTTTTTGGGATTTTTAGACATGATGCAAAGGTGGCCTTTTGAATTTTTAACACCAACCAGTTGTCTTTTGTCCTGGCCTCTCATTTTTGTGAGTTATAATGCCTGATGCATTCTAGGATAAGCTTGGGACATTGCACTGCTATAGGGAAGGAAACAACTTCAACTAATCCATTATTAATTACCATTGAGTGATGGGTAGCGGGTTTGGACTATTAAGTTTATCTCTTAATTCACTTAAATTTACAAGCCCTAAATAGGTATCCCCAATCTCAGGTCCTTCACAAGTTAGCTCGGATATATATTCATAACCCATGCATTTGAGCTTAGCCATGACTAAAATTTTAGGGCTCAAACAAGAATATGTTCAAAGAAATTGCAACATAGGGACAAATAACTCAAAGAGACAGACCTTAAAGAGGATGAATCATAAATACCTCTAATGGTGAATTTCATAGCTGAAAATATGTGTTGGTATGTCTCATCAATTTCCTCCTCAAAAAACTAGCACCACAATAAGGAATGTTTTTCTATTACTTAAAACCTTCTTAAAAACCTTGCAGGAAGCGTGTGAGTAGATGAGCATTTAATATCACTTGCTTGCTATAAGGAACGTTTCGGCTTTCACATCATTATTTTATTGCAACCGCTTTACAAAAATTTGAAAAGGAACGGCTAGAGGTGGGGAAGCAAAGGGTTTGACAAACTTAACAAATGCCCGCTAGAGTTCATTTTTCATTGCAATATACCACTTGATCGAAGAGTATTTACATGACACTTCACTTCGGATGGAGAAACGAGAAGTTCAATGAACTTCATAAAACATCACCCAACATAAAATTAACTTTGATGTTTGTGGAGGACCAAAAAGTGAAATACAAGGCTAGGCGGTAAAGCAAGGAGTTATACGAACTAATGAAAACACCACCTAAGTTCAAAAATTTGTGTAAAACACCGCCCGACATAGGGCTTAGCTGATTTTTGGATAAGGTTGAAAAACTCTTGTGAGGCATAGAAAAAATTTGGGGTAATAGTATGTATGTACGTGTGTATACAATACATACATAATATTATAATGTTTATTATAATATTAATTTGTTAAATATTATATTAATATGTTATTAATAATATTAAAATGTTATGTCAATTAAAGAACTAAAATGATTACCAAATTTAGATAAGTGAAATGATTACCAAATTGACAATGAAAATCCTATGAATGATATGAAATATTCACAAAAATTTGACCATTCCAACAGAGACAATTCTTCTATGGATAGGGTTGAGAGGACGATGGGGGGCAAGAATTGTTGAACAAGGGGTTCACAATAGTGGTGGAAACAATCAGCAAAAATATAGGTGCATGAAACCCTTAACAGTCTAGTTGTTGAAACCCATTCATGGTATGTATATGCATACACATAGTTGGCCAAAAGATAGGTGCATGATACCCTTAACAGACAATGCAATATGAAAAAAGTGTTATTCTTCTAACCGACTGTGTGTGTATATATACACACAAATATATATATATATATATATATATATATATATATATATATATGTATGTATATATATACATATATATGTATATATATATATATATGTATATATATATATATATATACATATATATATGTATGTATATATATACATATATATATGTATGTATATATATACATATATATATGTATGTATATATATGTAGGTTTTTTTATATATACACAGTCGACCATATTTTAGCTGTAACAAACTCCTACTAGTGAAACGTATAATAACTTCAAATACTACCACTATACATATACAAATTGTAGAGGTACAAAAATAAAAATAAAGGGTTATATTATGGACAACTATGTGTATATGTGTGTATACACAAATATATATACATATATATTTGTGTATACACACATATACACATAATCGGTCATATATGCATATATATATTTGTATACTCACATATACACACAGTCAACCATAATATAGGTACAATATTGCTACAAAATAAAATTTGTTCATCATTTTTTTGTGTAGATATATGTATACAGATATATACATATATATTGTAACACCCCCGCCAAGGAACCCCAGAGGAAAACACTAAACTGGGTCAAATTAATAGAACATTTTTTTTTAAACAAATAAATATAGAATGCATAACATAACATAATAAACTATTCCTAGGTCCTCTAAGGTTCCTTAACTGTGCTACTCACAAAGTCAAGACTTCTAGAAACTTTTCATTAATGATAAAGGATACATGATCGATCTAACATGCAAGGTTCATTTTAAAACACCACATTAAATGATTCTACATTACTTACTTCACAATGTGACAACTGATAATCAAACGTTAAAGATCATTTTCTAACTAACTATCATATGAAGATGTAATTCTTTACAATACTCTTTACAAGATGAAATCATCAATAATTGTTACATCATTACAATAATTACAACAATGCTTCCCCTAATACATGTGGGAAGATTACATCAAATTACATTATGAGTTACAAACTGATATATAATCCAATATACAAATACATGAAAGGTTTCCTTCTCAAACTGGAATAGGAACTAGAGTCCACAGCACATAGAACAATCTCCATGCACATGAACATTCAACAAGAATACCCAATGGAGAAAAAACACCAACCTCTCGACCATGTGGAATCTTGAGGTCAACCCCTCGTGCTAGGAGATAACACAAGGTCCCACATCCAATAGATGGTCAGGAAAGCAACAGGCTAACATAAACAAGGGATACGCATGACTCCAACAAAACACTGCTAACAACACCAACATCACTTACAACACTTACTTCACTTCTAGTGACACTCACACAACAGAATGAGGAAACACAACTAGGTAATGCTAGACTACAATAGGGAGGAGTGTCATCACATAGCTTGATATGGGTTATCCTAGTAGATCTTCCTAGGCCCTGGCCCCCATCCTAGGTTATCCTAGTAGCCTCTCTCGATCCCCGACCCCCATACAAACTCATGCGGAATCAACATACCTTTCATGAGGATAAGACAATTCATCTTGCCATTTCAAGCCTTCCCATCTCATCTCAAGCCTAATCGAGCACTTGATCCATGAGTGAGGCATATCATTATCTTGTTTAATGTGAATTCTACCCATCCCCCTAATTCATTATTAAGGTTATCATTGGATTAAGAAACCCTCCAATGGGTTATCCTGGACACCACTTTGGTTTCTAGCCCCCATTGAGAGCCACTCCCCCTACTTGAAGCTAGTAAACCCTACACATAGCAAGGGATTTTCCATCTTGCACACTTATCACAATCATGTGAATTCATACAAAGATAGGAGGGCATCACCCTTAGGGTTCACATTTCACACAATACACATGACCCACAACATAGCCAAACCATTTCCAATGTTAACAATCATAAGGACCATACATACAAATATACTCCCTCCTAGGCCTTTGGAAACCAACCTTAAACAACTTTACACCAATAACACCCACTTTTTAACAAATACAAAATCACCCAATCCCAATAATCAAACACATTGTTTAATACAACATTTAATCATAGCAATTTAACAATTTAAAATTTTGATCACATATATATACATTGTTATTATCTAATCTACAAATCATTCAATTTTCTATATTTGAATAAATCAAATTCACTTAATTTTATACACAATTAAATATCCATTTTTCTAATAACTTATCCAATCAGAATTTTGTAATTTAAATAATATCTTGTTTCTCCATTTAAGAAAAATCATTCTTCACTATTAACCAAAATATAATATAATATATATACATATATATATATATATATATATATATATATATATTATTAATAAAATGAAGTATTATATTTAATTTCCATTGATATACATACATATTATCGATAAAAATAAATCATAATACATTTAAATCCAATCGATATATATCATTCTATCAATAAAAATAAAATCAAGATATAATTAATTTCAATCAATTAATACCATACTATCAATCAATGAAATCATAATATATTTAATTTCAATCATTTTATACCATACTATTGATAAAGGAAATCATACTATGAAATCAAAATTCAAAATTTCTATATCCAAAATCGCATATACTAAACTCCAAAAACGTGTTGTACAAGTAGCAACAGAGGCTCATACAAGGTAGGGTGTGCGGCCCATCCAGCATGGCTGGGCGCATTGAACTATTTTTTAGGAGGCCTCAAAGAGAACTCGTCCCATCGGAGAAATGACAACAAGGTGTGTGCAAATGGATTTATTGAAAATCCTTAGAAACTTTCAAGAAAATGCAATCGGCTGGGGGGGAAACAAGGCATGAACTAGCAGACAGGATGCCTCACAAAGATGTGATCTCAAGGGGCATATGACTACAGGATATGCACAAAATGAATTTGTTAAAAAGGCTTAAGAAACTTTCAAGGAGATGTAATTGGTTGGGGTAAATAAATGTCATATTATGGAATGCAATGAGTCAGCGCCCAAGGAAGAGGGGAAACCCAATATGGGGCCCCCAAAACTCACAGTGAAAACTTAACAAAAACAAACACATCAACAATAGTAAGATAAATGTGGCGTCCAGGATAGGGTTTGACCATTTCACTGCTAAATAATTTATATATAGATATTTGAATTACTCAGGGTATACAATTGCATATATCAATTGTTTCTGTTCATGAACAAATAAACAAGTAAATGTCTTGTTTCTAGGCAACATTAAACAATCAAGCATTCATTTTCAGAAGGCAAAGAGAAAATTCAGAAAAATAATGTAACCAAAGGATTTAAATCTAACCTGGATCCAATGCTTGGTAGGGACAGAGATTTGATGTCAAGCTTCAAAAATTCCAACTAGAAAATCCAATTTCTCCAAATCCCCAATCAAATTTTCCAAAACCCCAATTCCCAACAAAATCAACAATATATGAAATTTTTACAGACAAATTTCTCCCTCCAGAAGAATAGAATAAAAAAAATCTCCCAAAAGCAAAATATTTACAGGAAGAAGGTTGTTTGTTGCACAGGAAGACCAACCAACTTTATAAAAAATTATCATTAGCTTTTTGATTTATTAAATTAACCTTCTCAACATACAATAATTAATTTTAAATTGACTAAAAGCATTTTACTTAAAAATTATAATTTGAGTAAAAATGATGGATGCCCAAATTCACACAAATGGGTAAAACCATTTACCCATGTTTATGAATATATAAAAATTAATTACATAACTCCAACCATTATTACATTTTTATTTATTTATCATATTATTTTTATTATTTATTAATTATAGCAACTTACTATAAATTTATTTTATTATTAACTACAATTATTTATTTATATATATTTATATATTTATTTATCAAAGTACACCTCAATTTATTTTAATACATAAAATAACCAAAGGCATATTATCAGACAATTCAAATTAAATAAACCAAATTCCAAAACAATTACCTGACTACTAACCAGGGACAAAAGCAAAAATTCAAGCAACACTGACTGACCACTAACAATGTTAACAAGGTATCAACCAGATACTCATCCTCTTCGAGGATGATGGCTAGGGTAGGGGACCAAGTCTTATCTTCGATCAATTGATCCATTGGGTTCAAGGTACACTCAGACCTACTAATTCAAGTGGAGTCAATGCCTAGTACTTGCAACCTACAACACACAAAATTGTCATGCATATACATATACATATAATCAGGCACACTGTAAAAGGGAATCACAACATCGCAGGGTACTCACAAGTGAGTAATGCGGCATTGTCCCTTCCACTCAATCACATCAGTAAGAACAACATTTAGTAATTGAATAAACTCATATAATAGTCAACTACATAGCAATCAAGATAAAATAAATCACATGATGAACACATAACAGTCATGATAAAATAATCACATAGTGCCCATGATAGGGTTAGTCCTCATAATCAAATAAAACCATATAATAATCATCACATGTGCATAAAACCTCAAGTAACAAAAGTGTCATCAAAGTATCATCATAGTAATAAGTCCAACATCATATAATGTATCATAATGTCTCAACATAAAATAGATCAATTGTCAATCTATCAGAGGAATAGTATGAGAGGCACTCCATATATACACAGAAGCGGCCATGATATAGTTGTAATAAAGATTCATTAAATGAGCATATCATTACTTGTAAACTGAAGCTATATACACAAAAAAAAAAATTGCAAAAAAATCTTGCAATGCGTAGGTGTTGCTTGTGTGAGGTTGGAACGCAACCTCGCCTGCATAACCAGAAGATAATTTTTTTCTTCTACCAAATGTGGTGTTTAAACACAAAAAGTTCGAGAAATGTATCACTAGTACTCACCCATGGCCTCACCACCGTCAATGTCCATTTGAACTAGGATGGGCATGAATGCAACCACTCAAAGTGAAAATTGTTCTCATGAATGGGGATTTCGTGAAGCTAAAGCAAGACTAAGCAAATGGTGTGCATGCTGAGGTGGTAGGCATTAAGACTGACGACGGTAGAATGTTGGGAAATTAATGCACATTTTTCAATACTGGCGTGGTGCCAACCCATGAAAGGTATTACATATGTCCAAAATTGGTTGATAACAAATTTTAGCTCTTTTTTGATGATTTTTGAAAAATGCTATGAAAACATTGAAAAATGTGCACAATTTTCTCCAGGAAACAAAATGGGGGGTGTAGCTAGACTATCAAGGGAAGTGTCAAAAAAAATTCTGACTAGGATGCTGCTGACGTAGACCCCTCGCTCAACATCACTCTACCCACCACTGATCCCTCTCCCTTATTGATTTAAACTACACACAACCCTCCATATTTTGCATCCCACACAAATAATTTGCATTCTGTATTATTGTGTAAACATTGACATCTTTCACTAGCTTATGGCGTGAATTTTTTAGGTTCATTTACCTTTCATTGCCTCCATCAAATCTGCACGGGTTCTCTTCCCTATTCACAACCCTTTATATCATTTTCTCCTATTTGTTAGGCCCCATAAACTTGGCGTTGCTTTTCCCTTATTGGATGTCTACATGAGGGTTCTTTCCCTTGCCCCATCTACCTTTCTGGTGCCACTCTTTGTGTTGCAAAGCCTCAATCTTGAAGTATTTTCTAAATCCCAAACACACATAAAATGCACACAGTTGCTGCTCTGTTTCCCAATCAACTGGGAATACCATAAATAAAATGTAAAATAACAAAAAATATTGATTGGAGACAAACAATTGTTTATGCAAACTTTTGTTTGTTCTATTAAACCAGAAAATAACATTTACAAAATGATCTATAAACTTAAAACTACAAACTACTTTGACAACAATCTAGAGTTGCACACACACACACACTTACAACAATCTGGAGCTTCTCAAAGCCCTCTTTTCTTCTTCCTATTCATCTGGAGCTATCTATTGCTCCCTACACACACAGAACAATCTGGAGTTATTTGCTACTCCTTGCACACACTCTACACTTCATTCTCAAAACATTCTATGTTGTTGTTGTTGCAACTACTTTTTTTTTTGCAACTCTACTTACTGACTATTACATTCCTTCTATTTGGCTATTATTATCTTCTTTCAAAAATTCCCTCTCAAAATTCAAATTTACCTAACACAATAAATTCTGGAGTGAAGGGAAAAATAGGGATGAAGATCCCAAAAAAAATTGGTTGTTGAAGAGAGCCTCTTGATAGGTAGGTGCAACAGGGGAGTTGATGTGAGAAAGGCTCAGACAAAAAATTAAATATTTCCAACACTCCCCCTTTGACTAAGCCGTCAAACAACATCATTCTTCATACAAATCAACAACACCTAAATTTATTCTTAGGCATTCAAAGTAATCTCTACTCAAAGGTTTGGTAAAAATGTCTACAAGTTGCTGCTCAAACCTACAAACTTTCATTTTGATTTCACCTTTCTCAACTAATTCTCTTATGAAATGAAACCTGATTTCAATGTGCTTGCTTCTTCCATGAAAAAATAGATTATTTGTCAAAGCAATTGATGAAACATAGTCACAAAATATAGTTGTTTCATCCTTTTGTTCTTCCTTCAAATCTACTAAGGTCCTCCTTAGCCAAATATCTTGGCATGTAGTTGTGTTTGTTGCTATATGCTCAGCCTCAGTTGTAGATAGGGAAACTATGGGTTGTTTCTTGGAAGCCAATGAAATGAATCTCGATCCCAAGTGAAACACATATCCAAATGTTCTCTTTCTATCATCCACACTCCCTTTATTCGTGTAACCAACCAACCCAAAATCATTTTCTACACTGTAAAAAATACCATATACTTTGGTTTATTCACATACCTCAGGATTCTTTTGCTTGCTTGCCAATGTGACTCTTTTGGAGTCTCCATAAATTTGGAAATCAAAATTGCACTATGCATTATATCAAGTCTAGTTGTTGTTAAATACATCAAACTTCCAACCAAACTCTTATACATGGTCGGATTCACATTATTGCTACAATCTTCCCTGCTCAACTTCAAACCTATGAATGTTGGTGTGGGGGCAGGCTTGCTATCTTGCATCCTAAACCTCTTCAAAATCTCTATTGCATACTTTTCTTGAGAGATAAAAATACCATGATGCATTTGTTTTACTTCTATGCCTAGAAAATACCTCAAGAGACCTAAGTTTGTCATTTCAAATTCTCTTTTCATGGCCTCTTTAAAATCAACAATGAGGAAATCATTATCCTAAATGAAAACTAAATCATCAACGTACAAGACAACAATTAAAATCTTATCATCAGCTTCCTTGATGTAAAGAGTGGGCTCACCATCGCTTTTGCTAAATCCATTGCTCAACAAATATGAGTCAATCTTATTGTACCATGCTCATGGTGCTTGCTTCAGCCCATAAAGAGCTTTCTTTAGCCTATATACCTTGTATTGATCCAAAACTTCATAACTAGGTGGCTGCTCCACATACACTTCCTCTTTCAACACTCCATTTAAGAAAGTTAACTTTACATCCATTTGAAATACTTTCCATTTGTGTTGGGCTGCAATTGCTATGATTGCCTGCATGGTTTCCATCCTTGCAATTGGAGCATATGTCTCATCATAATCTCTCCCAAACTGTTGTTTGTATCCCTTGACAACTAATCTTGTCTTATGCCTTTCTATTTTTCCATCAGCATTGCTTTTGGTCTTATAGACCCATTTCGCTCCAATTACTTTCTTGTTGGGAAGAAAATCAATTAGATCCCATGTTCTATTCCTCTCTATTGCATCTATCTCCTCATCCATGGCTTCACACCATTTCTTTTCTTTCATAGCATCCTCAAAATAAATTGGATCACTATGAGAAAATAATGAAAAATTCATACTTTCATCAAACTCTTCATCATACCTTTCATTTTGGTAGATCTCCCTTAAACTCTTGTTTTTTCTTGGCATTAGGGAGGCTAGAGTGGGGTCTGAACTTTCACTATTACTGCTGCTACTTTGCTAAGCATACCTTGTATGTGCATTGGTCTGGAGCGGCCTAGAGCTATTGGGAGCCATTGGGGGCTCCATAACATCATCTTGTTGCACTTCATACTCTTTTTCTTCATCAATCAGAATTGTCAGGAGTTGTACAGAGCTATTAGTATCTATTAGGCCATCCCATGATTCATCCTCTAAGAACTCCACATCTCTGTTGATGACTATTTTCTTGATGACTAGGTTATATAGCCTATAGGCTTTGGACTCTTCACTATAGCCCATGAAGATGTAATTCTCACTCTTATCATCCAACTTTTTCCTCTTCTCTTTTGGCACAAGTGCATATGCCACACCCGAACACTCTCAAGTGCTCAACCATCCACTTGCATTTTTCCCATGCCTCTTGTGGAATCTTGTCACAAACTGTCTTTGTAGGACTTATATTTATCAAATATATTGTTGTTGCTATAGCTTCACTCCAAAATTCATTTAGGAGTCTCTTGGCTCTAAGCATACTTCTTTCCATCTCCACAATGGTTCTATTTTTCCTCTCAACCACTCCATTTTGATGTGGAGTATAGGCTACTATTAGCTTCTTCTTAATGCCATGTTTCTTGCAAAAATTCACAAACTGATCTGAAGTATACTTTCCCCCTCTATCTAACCTTAGGACCTTGATGAAATGTTCACTCTCCTTTTCATCCTGGGCCTTAAACACTTCAAACTTGTTAAATGCTTCAGATTTATGTTGTAAGAAATAAACCCATGTCTTACGGTTCTAGTCATCTATGAAGGTCATGAAATATTGGCTCTTACCAATAGAAATTGTTTGCATAGGGCCACACAAATCAATGTGTACTAGCTCCAATGGTGCTCTTTACCTTCTAGAATTGCCCGATTGAAAGGGTTTCCTATGTTGCTTGCCTAAAATGCAGACTTCACATCTACCACTAGGCTCTACTATGGTTGGAAAACCTTTAATCATACCCTTCTTTGATAAAATATTCAAACCAGAATAGCCTAAGTGTCCATACTTGAGATGCCAAAGCTTGGAATGGTCTTGAATGACTTTCTTGAAGGATGCTTGTTGTTGTACTGCTGTACATTTTCCATGCATGGAGGTTGCAGTTGCGGACTGAGCTGAGAAACACCTTTCCAACCTCAAGGGAAACAATCTATTTTTTGTCATTAGCACTACTACAACTATTTTCTTGCTTCCATCCTTCTCATAAATGATGCATTCACCCTTTTCCATCAACACTTTGTAGCCTTTTTGGATCAGTTGTCCAATACTCATGAGATTGTGCTTTATACCAAGGGAAAAATATGCATTGTCAATCTCCTTCTTCTCACCTTGCTTGGTGCGAAACATAATAGACCCTTTTCCCACAACTGGAACTATTTCATTTTTCCCCATTTTTATTTCAAACTTGACATTTTTATCAATGAAAGAAAATAAACTCTCATTACCACTCATGTGGTTGCTACATCCACTATCTAAAAACCATACCTCATCCCTACCTTGCTCAGCAATGTTGCACATGATGAAGGCCTTTTGCTGATTACTTTCAGCCACTTTTTCATTAGCCACATTTGTAATTTGCTTGGATTGATCACGTTGCCTTTTCCAGCACTCACTTGCATAATGACCAAACTTATGGCAATAATAACATTCAACATTTCTCTTGTCAAACTTCTGACTCAATTTTTTGTTCTTCTTGGCTTGTCTAGAGCTAGATTGAGAATTCCTTGCTCCCTCTTGGTTGTGTGCTCATCCTGAGCTATCTTCTCTAGCACTTCCACGTCCAAATCTGCCCCTACCTCTACCTCTTCAGCTTCATTCATAGTTTTTTCTACCTCTCCCCCTACCTCTTGTGTTGGCTTGAGCTTTGAAATCTTGCTCATTGGAAGAATTTGCAGACCTATTTAGGCATTGCTCATGGGTTTACAAGGAACCCATCAACTCATCAACGATCAATGTTGAGAGGTCCTTTTCCTCTTCAATGGAAATCACTACTACATCAAACTTTGAGGGTAAACTTTTGAGGATTTTCTCCACAATCCTCTACTCTTCCATGGCTTCTCCATTCATCCTCAATTGGTTTGTCAAACTAGAGATTCTTGTGCGAAATTCTGAAATAGACTCACTATCCTTCATTTAGAGAGTCTCAACATCTCTTCTAAGCATTTGGAGCTTCACCAATCTGACTTTATCAATCCCTTTGTAACTAGTTTGGAGGATTTCCCAAGCTTCCTTTGCATAGTTAGCTACTTCTATTCTGGGAAAAATGGCCTCTATCAAGGTTGCTTCAATCAGACTCAATGCTTTTGTATCTTTCCTTCTTGTCTCCTTTATTTGGGTCTTTTGGTTGTTTGTGAGGATTCCATACACTACTAGATCCATCACATCATTGAACCCATTGATCACAAGCTCCCACAAATCATTTGTAGCCATTATGGTCTTCATTTTCTTTGCCCAAACATCATAGTTTGGTCCATTGAATGGTAGTGGCTACTGCCAACTCTTACTCTCTTCTCCAACCATGTCTCCAACAAAAAAAAAATTAAACACCCAAAAAAATAAATGCCCAACTCACTCAAGACTTAGGGCCTTCTGGCTCTGATACCAATCTGAAGGATTTTCTAAATCCCAAACACACATAAAATGCACAGAGTTGATGATTTGTTTCCCAATCAATTGGGAATACCAAAAATAAAATGTGGAATAACAAAACAAATTGATTGGAGACACACAGTTGGTCATGCAAACTTTTGTTTGTTCTATTAAACCAAAAAATAACATTTACAAAATGATCTCTAAACTTGAAACTACAAACTACTTTGACAGCAATTTGGAGTTGCACACACACACTTACAACAATCTAGAGCTTCTCAGAACTCTCTTTTCTTCTTCCTATTCACCTGGAGCTATTTGTTTCTCCCTACACACATAGAACAATCTGGAGCTATCTGCTACTCCCTACACACACTCTACACTTCATTCTCAAAACATACTATGTTGTTGTTGCAATTTCTTCTTTTTTTGCAACTCTACTTACTGACTATTACATTCCTTCTATTTGTCTATTCTTATCTTCTTTCAAAAATTCCCTCTCAAAATTCAAATTTACCTAACACAATAAATTATGGAGTCAGGGTCAGAATAGGGATGAAGATCCCAAAAAAAATTACCGTTGAAAAGAGCCTCCTGACAGGTAGGTGCAACAGGGGAGCTGATGTGAGAAAGGCTCAAACAAAAAAATAAATATTTTCAATAAATTAGTCTTTTTATTTTTCAATGCAACCCACTTTCCCCTATTTTGGTCAGTTCTTTTTCCTCTCTAATTTGGATTTCTCTTTCATTTTAAACTAAATATTCCATCATGAAGAGTGGCACAACTCTTCACCTCTCAGGAGGAACATTACATTTTATATTCAAAACATCACCTCCTTTGGCATGATTCACCCTCAAGTGCAGTCTCTATCCTCTTCTTTATTTGTGACAATTTTGTTTTAACTTCTCTTTTACTTAGGCTCAAGCTCATTATTTATTCATTGTGCATTTATCATCATTTATATTTCTTTTCCCTCCCCTTGTATTTTACCAATCCACCTCTTCATTGAAGATGCAAAGGCATCTTTAAACATTCATTTCAAAATTCTAGATCATAACAAATCGGCCAATCAAGAAAATAAAACTTTACCCATAGGTTTCTCTTCAATTATTAAAATGAATCATGTCGATTCATCCTTTTAAATGTCAAATTCATATCTTTACACATGTTAGCTTATGTGTTCAAATGCTTCTATGGCCTTCGACCAATCCATTTGTACATATCTAAAAATTGGTATATGCTTCACAATTCGCATACATGTTTACAAGGTAGTCAAAACTACAATGAGTGGATGTCCATGCTATTCAAACTATGAAGATGCTGGAAAAAGTAGAGGAAATTGGATTTATACCAGCCAATTGCATTTGCTTAAACTATTTTCTATCACCACAGTTCATGTGGCAACATTTCCATAAAATTTAAGAGGTTTAAGCACTGATCGAAATGAGAGAAACCAAACAAAAACAAACCAAAATTGAAAGAAAACCAAACAATATTTTTGGTTGGTATTGATTGTCGTCTATGTGCTCCTGCACCAATCTCCCATACCCTAACATGCCAAAATTAGAGGCACCATGGATGAAATGACAATTTATAATTCTGGAGAATGTTCCTCCATGCCTCCCATGATACATTTGATGCATTTTTAGGTGTTTTTTCATATGATTTTAGGTGTGATTCATGGAATAATGGATATTTTATTATTATGGGTGCTTGTAAGGGTTCCCATGAAATTTTTCCTCCCAGGATCTTTTGTGCACTTATACCTTAATATTTTGTGCATAGTTTGCACTTCAACCATAGTTATATGTGCATGAAGGATTATAAAGGCTTATTATTGATTTATTCTAAGGAGTTGGTCATTTTCTTGTCTCTACAATATTTTTCAAATACCAAAACTATCTAGAGTTTCAACCCATGCCAATCTAGTCTATTTTTGAAGCAATGTATTTGATCGATAACTAGGAAGCTAACTATTGTAAGTGTTATTTTTAATGAAGTTTTTCCATGATAATTTATATATTTTTAAAGGAATCTCTTATTTGCAGCTAAGGTTTCTTCCTTGTCATATTTGTTTGCTTGAGTGTAATATTGGATTTGATGAATATGATAATAGTCTAATTTATTTTAAGCCTTGCAATGGTCTCTTCCATATCATACATGAATCTATGTAGTCCAGTGATGGATTATTAAGTATTATCTCTAATGTGATATCACACATTTGTGTAGGTAAATACATTGCTCATTATTCCTTAATGATTTTAGATTGTTCCTCCTATGAGTAAATTATAACTTGGTAACCCACAAGGTAGGAAAATGTATTGAAAATATAAAACTAGCCACACTCATTAAATAAAAAGTATCTAACCAATCACATAGGAATAGAAATAAGTTTTTGTACATTTAATGATCATTAGTATACCCAAGGAACATTTGATGAAAATTTTAAAAGTGGTGATCTTGAGATAATCATGTTTTTCATATTTACATCAACTCAATAAGGTCATCACAATGGGTCAATTTTGGTCTAATGATAATATTTGGGATCAAAACTTGTATTTGGGTACTACCACATTCTATTTGCAAAGTATATCTTTATTTTTTATGAATCCTTGTTTAAGGTCATCTCTAGGAATACCCTTCTAGGTCTAGCTGTTATCCCTCTCTTTGTTGATGAGCATATTTTTTCGCCCTTGAGAATAGCATATTTCTATCTTTGAGGTGGCTAAATCCCTCTACAAGTGTGATCAATGATTTTAGTATCAAACATGTCACATTGAAGGAATATTAAAAACCATCCTACACTCAAATTCTCATTGTAAGATATTCAAAGAAAAAATAGATACAACAATGTGCCTGAGAGCTAAGAAATATAAAATTATCTTGAGGGTAATTTTGGATTACAAGTTGAAGAATATTTTTAAGAAAAAAATATTTATTATGCTTCATGTAATGCAACTAGTGTTGGGGAGACTTTCTTGTCCTCAACACATCAATATTGTGTGAGTACATATATCCTGATGTTAATTGTTATTTTTCTATATGTAGGTGGGTCCAAGGTGGACATTAGGATTATGGTTTATTCCTTACTCCACCATGGTCGAGATGTGACCTGAGAAAAACTCTATATGATGTGATTGTTGGCTTGAGCTTCCATCTTGGCATGGGGACATGGTCTATTGTCAAACTCCATATATTGGGCCCTAGGTTCCATTCATTATAATGTAATTAGGGAATAATAACGCTATAATAAATCACAAGTCTAAGTGGGACATTAATTTTTTAAAGGTTGCAAGTAGAGCCTCGACGTTGATGGAGGTGGACTAGTCATTTGTAGTCAACATTGGGAGCTCAAAATTAAGTGACGGTAAGGATACTGAGACTACATTTTATATATATATATATATGGAAAGGTGATATGTTTTATAGATACAATAGCATTTTATTATGTGGTCCAACATTAAATAATGTTGTGCCAAATTTTGTATCCTTGCATAGTTTTTATTTTGGCCCTCTATAGGAGTAGCTTGTTCTTTATAATCTTTTTATTAAAATAAATTGATGGGTATGGTCCCCTTGGCCAAGTATGGCTATCCAAACACACACACAATATAAATTATTAAATATATACAAATTAAAATAAAATTGAAATAGGTTCTAAAAAATAAAAGGATTCACATTACCTCAAAACTAAATTTTATTTTATTTTAGAATCTAATTTTTGTACATTTCTCAATTTTTATTAATAATTAAGTGTTTACATATTATTATTGTATGACAAGTTTTATCCATACTAATCAAGAACAATAATATATACTATAAAGTGTAAATGTTTAATGTGTATATAGAAACCAAAGTTTTCTTGAATTAAGTAATTAAATAATATAAATAGTTTATACACAAATATATTTGAGTATTATATTAATTTTCAATTGACATAATATTACAATATATTATTCAAAAATAACTCTACAAATTCTTGATTGAAAGCTTATATTATAAAATCTTAAAAATTCATAACTAGGAGTGGAGCTTCCTTCAATATATATCAAGATTTTAAACATACAAAAAATCTCTCTAGACTTTGTCTTTATGCATGAAATGACTTTGAGTTTTTCCTCCAATTTTTTAATCCCTCTATTCCACAATGTTGAAAAATATTTCACTATACTCCATAACCAACCTTTTAATAGAAAATATGTGTGTGATAAATTCAAGTTTGTGGTCATCCACAATGTCAATAAACAAGTTTTCATGAAACTTTGAATCATATATGCAAAAACCCACTAGGTGTGGGTAACAATGAGGCTAATAAATCAAAACTAAATTAATTTTGTATATGTCACTTTCAATATCATTGTAGTAGGAATTCAATTTGTCAATTCCAATTTTAATTTTCTTATACATAGAATTATCTTTATAAAATTTGATCCACTATCCATAGTAGTATGTGTCATTTACAAAACTCAAAACTATCAATTTTTGACATCATATATTTGAGTTGAAAGAGCTTGTATTTTTCATTCCAAGAAACTAAAATAAATAAAATACTAAATAGTCATACACAAATAAATTGTCCAATGTCCATCATGCTAAGAGTATAAAAATAACATCATCTAAAATAAATAAAATACTAAATGGTCATACACAAATAAATTGTCCAATGTCCATCATGCTAAGAGTATAAAAATAACATCATGTATAGTCATACTCAATTTTTAAACAAAATATTTTACCTTCTATGTGTAGCTTCCCTCATGAATGCCATCACTTTAACTTTCAAACTTCATTTTGAATCTTCTAATATTGATACTCAATAATGCAATACTAAACAGTAAAGTAACTAGTTAAAACACCTAAGTAGTAAGTTTATTATTGAATGATGTCACATAACTTCATCAATATCCCCATTAAAGTGCCACTGCCAAAACTATTAAATATTCCTACCCTACCAACATTATACTTCAATGTCCATTATTGTCATAAATTTGATCACCTTAGAAGTGGTATGTCTTTTCTACATTCAAGATTAGGTTTTAGTGTAATCTAATATTTGTTAGCTAGAAGTTATACTAGGAGATGGTATTTAAATTACATTGTATTGATGGGACTTTCACTTGATAGCATTTAGATTATATTTTAATTTTTTAACATTAAAATTATATATTATATTTATGTAGTATTATATTATATATATATATATATATAAATTTTCATTTTAATTTAATAATTCTCATTTAATTCCATGTAACTACAATTATGTTATTTTTTAAAGGCTTTTTTATTCTTAGAATTTTTTTTATCGATATCGTAAACAATCAAATGTGGTGAACTTAATGAAGCTATTAGGTCTACCATGGTCTATAATTATCTACTCATTAAAAAAATTGTTGGCACTTGTCTCTTAAGAAGACTTATTTTACAAACATTAAGTTCAAAGTTGGGTTTATCACACTTGGGCCCAAAATAGAACTTAACTCGTTGATCTATGTTCATCTAATGATGTAAAGTTTATTATTTATGAGTAGTCAAAATAATTATATTTTATTTATATTTAATAATGTATATTTTACTTAGGTTTAGTTTATAATATTATATTATATTATATATTAATATAAGTACAAATACTACACTTGTTTAAATTATTTTTGGCATACTATTCACTTGGCACTTTCATGAGAACAACAAGAAAGTTAAGAAATTATTGCACATAGTATTTCACCTAGACAATTGAATCAAGTTTTAATAGTTAAGTGTTTCTAGTTGGAAGTAAGCAAGACACTGCAAGTGCATAATAAATTCATCATTCCAAGTAAGTGAAAGATAAAAATCCTACATTCCTTCAAACTTTATATTACTAGTTTACTCAATTCATAAACCTTCAATTTGAATTTTTTTAATCTTGAGGTTTAGAGTTGAAGGTTTACAATCATATCTACCACCACAGTAGTGAAAATAAAACTAACAATAAACAAAATAGACTACACTTAGTTTTTTAAAATCCTAGGATTTATAAATGAATATGATGATACGTATGACCATGTAATCATTGGTAGTTTGATCTCATAACTTATATATACATCTAAGAATAAAACAACAACTTAAATGCAAATTAACAAACCATTACCAATTAAATGTATCACTATACCATGGGTGGTTGAATTGGGATGCATAATTTTCCTCGGGATTTTTTACTACCCAAAAATTTTCATATTGTACGTGCCAAAATTATGATAAAAAAGATAAGTGAATATTAACAAAAGTGGCCAAGAAGTAATATTGTCTATTACTGAAGAAGTTAGCCACAAATTGAGGATTTCACCTAAATATTTTGGATCAATTTTCATGAACCTAAAGAAAATTGCTTGTGATTGTGAAGTAGTGACTCAAAGTTCCAAAGAATCTTTTCTTAAAAGAATAACAATTGATGATAACGTACCCAATGTGAATTCTTTCTATAAGCTTAAAATGTTTAAATCATAGGCTTATGATACTATTTATATTCTAATATTTTTCCTTTGATTGATAGAAATAAAAAATGTGGATGTATCCATCCTTGAAATGCTATACAATATCCATCATGTTCTTCCACCTCTTAGTTAAAAAAAAATTGAGTGCATTACATAATCCATGCATAAATATTTTTTAATAATTAGAGGAGTTCCCACTTTCAATGCTAAGGAATTCAGGCTCACAATCTACTTGTTCCATTTATTTCTAGGGTATATTAGTAGAAATTTTATGGCCAATAAGCTCTAGATTAAGTCTTGGTTGAATGATTAGTTGATAAGGTCACTTCGACTATCTGAGTGGACCCAAAAGATAAGGATGTATTATAAGGGAAGGAACTACAATCCTTCCATGGAAATTTTTTTGCTTCAATTTATAATGCAATTATAAATAATCCAATGTCTATATTTCCTAAGTTTTGTACAAATTGCATTCAACTAGGAATTAAATACAATTTGTTGACTAGTACTTCATCAAGGAATATATTGTGCTAAGATTTTATGGATCAAGAGTAGAGCCCCACAAACTCCCAATATATCTAATAGAGAGGCTTTTTGCATTGGAATATGCATGAAAAGTACACAATATAGATCAATTATACTTTGTCAATCAAGAAAGAAGAGCATATTTCCTTCCTTACCTTTTACATGTGGAGGGTTCACAATCAAGAGAAAAGCATTCACTATGGCACATGAAATTTAATAAATTTTTAGACTTGATATTGACTCTCAATAGTAGTATGACCCATTTGATGTGATTAAGAAAATGATGTGGCCAATAAGAACATTGCATCTAAATTTCAACATGAAAGTAAACCCCTACTAGAAATATTAAAAAATAAGAATTCTTGGGATGAGGTCAAAAAATTAATTGAAGGAATTTCTTTTGAAAAAGGTATTATTATTGAACAATTATCAAAATGCATAATGGAATTTCATCCACAAATACAATCACAACTAGGAGAGGTGACATTTTTTTATCAAAGAGCTACTAAAATTTTAGTGTAAAAATACTAGTCTCTAAAAGTTTACCGTATAGAGTTTGTGTGGAAACAACAAAAAATAATTGTCTTTTGGTCTATGATGAAGGATCTAGGTGAACCAAAAGTTATTGAAAACTTAGAGGATATCTCATAAGATGAAGAGTTTAATGAATTATGGAAAAGAGAGCATGATCTTAAGTAATTGATGCTTAACCTAATACTAATAGGGAATAACAACCCTTGGATCCCAACGTTTAGTATTCATATAAAATTGGGTTGATTGACACCACAAAAGAAACATATTCTTTAGGGGTGGTCATTTCTCAAAAAATGGGTTATGAAGGTGGTAGTTTGGGGACCATGGGACAAGTCAATGCATATCTATTAACACTAGTAGACATTAGAAAAAATCATGATTTTATAGGCCTTAGAACTGATAGGCAAGCCCAAAGGCATGCAACTCTGGCTAGTACAATTAAATTTGTTCTAGATTCAAATCCTTAGTGTGAGATACAATCACAACTAGTATTACAAGGGTCTTTATTTATTCAATATTTGATTCATAAATGAGATGATGGAGAATCTGTTAGACACACAAGACAATTGAGGTGGGGGTGAATCAATTGTACATTAAAATATTCAAACCCTCATTAACCTTCAAACTCTTATTATGCATCAATATGAATGTAAACAATGAAATGTCAACACATCAACAACCATACACAATAGGACATCAGATTTAAGTGGAAAACTCCAATCAAGGAAAAACCACGATGAGGATTAACTCACATATATATGAATAGAAACACCAAATACAATAGGCTCACTGTCAAAAGGGCTCACTGCCCAAAAGAAAATAATGGCTCACTGCCCAAAGGACTTGTTGTCTGAAATAGAAGAGAATAGAAGAATATTGTTACAAGGAGGTTCACTACCTCAAAGCAATAAGAACGTCCACCACAACAACCCTATACCATTCGCAACCTTTGGCTCATTTCCTCCAACAACTTCAAGTACACTGAAAATGTAGACACCTTATGTTCACTACTTCAAATAGCCTTAGACATTTAAGCCCACACTCAAATCACAAAACTTGATCATATACTTTTTTTTCACACTAGACAACACTCCACACTCATCTTCAATAATTAACCTTGCTTATATATCTTCTCCGACCTAAAATAAATTTTCTAGGTTGGCCTTAATGAAATGTATGCACCTCAAATGTGCAACCACCAAATAGTTAGGCACCAAAAACTTCCTTGGTGGAAAGAAGGGAAGGTGGACCACACCAAGGGTTAACCAGGACCCAAATCTACACTGACACGCTACACCATACTTCCACAAACAATAAACCATATCTGTAATCAGTGTTAGCATGCCAAGTGGGCCAAACCTACACTAAGACTAACAAACAATCAATTCATTGTTCACTAGGTCTAAAAAACCCTACGGACCACTAAGAAACAACACACATCATCCCAAAATATTCTAATATCATTAGAATATTCAACAACATTGTCACAACCACTTGAAACTGAGAATACTATCATCTTGTGCAACCAGCCACACTGTCGTAGACATACAACTCACTAACTAACCTTGTAGACCAATTGAACACCAAACACTCCAGGGGAAGGTAGATTTAATCAATATAATCATGTTCCCAAATCTGCAAGACACGAAACATCAATGAGGAGAAATGTGGAGCAATTCCATTTCTCCCAGACAACTTTCTTCATAGGCAACATGCTATCAGACACATCTTCCATTGTGACATGATCTAGATCCTAAAAATTTTGATATAACACCTTTGATCATCTCATCCAAACCGCACAAGCACATATTCAACCATGAGGAAATGTAGAGCACAATGCATAACACAATTCTATCACCTTGTACACTCTTTATTCAAATTTTCTCAAAAGCACTTGGAAACCAAGTGAACCAACTGCATCAACATCTTTTCAACACCATAAACACCTTCTCATCATGACCACACTAGAGGGTGACATAGGTTGACATGAATGACAACACTAAAGACAACATAGTGCAACAATCTCCTCGTTGACATCAATGACAACACTAATCTCCAACAGAATCTAGTGCTACTAGTTATGATGCTACAAGTAGTAGTAGTGGCTAAAATATGGTACAACACATATTTAGAAGAGATAAATATAAAATATCCTATAGAGAATCTCACTAAACAAGGACATGAGAAGAAAAAGAGGATTATAACAATTGCAACTATCTTCACTCCCACCTTAAATGAATTATTTACAGTAGGCACCCCTCCTATTATTAGTGTAAATAAGAGAGGAATGGATAATCATCACTATCAAACATTAGAAATTACCCCACCACTACAACTACTCCTTCACCATTCAAGCATTTGATTGTGTCAACACTCCCAAGTTTTAATTATAAAGCTAATTTTAACAAGAAAGCAAAAATCTAGAAGATATAAGAAGCAAGTTCTTGAGAGTACAATTTTTGTAGCTTCAGAGCCTTCAAGAACCAACGTGTTTCCTACATATGACCTAGATATAGATACTATGGATTACATGTTTTTTGTGCCCAATTTTCAAAATAAACCATCGGATCAAATGCATCACTCTAAGAATGAAGTAAGCATTGTTCAATCTAAATTATAGAGGAATGAAAATTTGTGATAAAATTAATATATCAGGAAAGAACAATGATGTGGTATACACATCATTGGTAAAATTAGACAAAGAAGAAATAGGTTGTATAATCAAATACAAAAGTAATAGGAAAACCTGAAAAATGAGAAAGAAAGAAGGAAAATTATAGATAACAAGAGCTTGATTTAGAGAAAAGGATAAAAATATTTTCCTCTACATCTACAACTACAAACAATATAAATGAATAGATAGAGGCAAAACTAAATGAATTGAAGGAAAGGTTAGATGAAAGCACAAATATTTATGATAATGAAAAAATCAATTCAAAAGAATTACAATAAACACTAATAAAAGTCAATGCCTTAACAAATTCAATGCAAGTCAAACTGGATAAAGCCAAAGTGATAAGGGTCACACTGCCCAAAACCCACATAAATCACAACAGATACCAACATAGAAGATGTGAGATAGAAAAATGACTCACTTTCAATTATTTTCAAAAAATGAAATTACATATTCAAAGCTTACATGCTATAGCCTCATGGGTTTGATTCATTACAACAAAATCAACACTGAAAAGAAAATCTACTATTCGGAGCCACGATCTGCATTATCAGGGCCACATTTTAAAACCCCTAGTAAGTTTATTAAGTTAATTTATTAATTTTTAAAATGAAATTGAAAAATGTATGTCATTGATAAACAAATAAAATATCGTCAACAATAGTTTAAAATATGAAATACACTATAAATACCTAGTAAGTGTTAAATATCTTCTAATTGATGATGGAATAAGAAAGGCTGTAACACCCTTCAAAAATCACTTCAATCCCTCTTTAAAATCCACATAGGCATTACATCAAACAGTTGGAAGTATTGCTCATAAAACAAGAAAACTTGGTTTGCACTTGCAAACTTGATATTGCAATGTAAAAACAAAGGATTACAAAACATTTTTAGTCAAAAAAGGACTGATGGATAACAACATATGTCCATTTAATACCTGCAACAACCCTCTTAAAACCTTCTCACAATACGTAGAAATTGCAAATAATCCAACACAACCTTGGTTTGCAACTTGCAACCATTGCTATTCTTCAAAGAAAATTCTTATTACAACTTATTTTCAGTTACAGAGGACTGATAAACAGCAATAAAACCCCATACAGATATCACATAAGCTAATGAAATACATTGAAAAACATTCTCATGCTCAAACTATGTGAGCTCCCACAAATCTATGCACTCTCCAGCACCTTTATTCTACCTGCAAATCCTATAACTTCTCATTGAAAGACTTGGAACTCTATTTGTTGTTATCAATCACTCCAAACCTGCAATAAACAATGTTTCAAACCCCCAAAAATTGAGAACTAAACTCATGTATTTTCTCCCTTCAACAAGTAGACTTATGTCTCACAATCTTCAGTTATGCAACCTGCAACAAACACTCATAACACTCAACAAGTTCTAACCATGAACCTCCAATCTATTTGTTGTTGTAAATAGCTCCTCACACCTACAACATACATCAAAAATCAATCTCCATGGGATGCTACAACCTCTCTCCAACTCCCATCCAACTTCTCCTCCCAAAAACTGAAAGCTGCAGGAAGAAAAAAATCCCTTCATAACTCCCTACCAGAATGAAATTTCATTTCATTTCCTTCAAATTCCCCTTTCCCCAAATTGGAATGACCCCTATCATGTAGTTGCACCAAAAACATAAATTAAAACATAAAATAATGTTAAAAAATTAAATCCAATTGATTTCTCCATTCCACAAAAGTTGGGAGTTACATTTGACCGCTCCACCACTAGCTCCTAAAAAAACAAATCCCAGAAAAAGCAAACCTGGGCACCCACCTCCACAAATCCTATTTTTAAGGGGATTCTAAATAATTATTTTAAAACACCTTTATTTCATATCTCAATGCCTATCATGCTTTTCTTGGCATTTTTGAATTCAAATTGCATTAAAATTGCAATTTTGCATTACTTGCACTATGCCAATTTTGACCATTTCAAAATGAGCTTGAATAAACATGAAATTAACCAAGATGAAATTAAATTCAACATCCCTCACATGAAATTAAAATTCATCTCACAACCTCACCAAAATTCAAATGTAAATTCAAATTCAAATTCCTTTTGGTTGATGCAGGATAGCCTGTTAACCATGGATGCTCCTGCATCAGACACCCATGATAAGAAAAAATTAGTGAATATGGATTCACAAAATGGAGCTGAGTGGTAGTACCACCCTTTTAGATTGCAAGCAATCTACAGCAAACTCCATCACTGATCTTGGTACCTCTAATAATCTCTTCTTCCTCCTCTTCCAACATCTTGTCAGAACATTCACCATCCTCCTCCAACAACCCTACATTTCATTCTTCTCTCCTCTTGTGGACTTGTATCCACCATTTACCATATTCCTCCTCCTAATTCCACACATTTTCCTCTCTTCTATTGTGGGATTTGACCCACCATTGACTGACCACCTCCACCAAAATGTACCTACGCCAAACTATGCAACACCATACAAATTATTTGCATTCCACACTCCACTAGCAATCTCTAACTAAACCATTTCATTTGAATTCACTAAATAATCAAACTGATCATGAAAATAATTAAAAAGAAAATATTTTACCTTCTCATTACTTTCTGCAACATCTTTCTCAACCTCATCAAAGCATTCATCAAAATTTGATTTCACCTCATTACCTTTTGTTGCAATCTTCACTCCACCTTTTGTCAACACATGTCATTCCTTTTCTACCACTGAAATCTTTTCATCTACACAAAATCCACTCTCATCTTCATCATAAAAATGAAACATATTATGCATTACCTCTTTCTCTTCAACCTTTTCTCCACCACTGTCTGTTGCCATATCTTCTTCACCTTCACTCTTAGCTACAATTTCATTTTCCATTACTTTCAAGTCCTCCAAAGGACACTCATCATCCTTAATCATTGCTGCACTTTCCTCCTCTTTTCTCTCTTTATCCTTTTGAACAAGGATTTCCATATTTTCCTTTTCATCCTTCTTCCCTACACACAAAGTTTCACTTGCAAACATATCAATACCAAAAGAACAATACAATTCAACCCTTCCCATTTTATTTTCCTTTATATCCTTATTATCTACTACAACTTATTTTGCCACTTCCTCTTGCCTATCCGGCAAAGGATTCAAAAAATATTCTTCCCCATCCTTTATGATTCTATATGTATTCTTCCTACCATCATGCAAGGCTCTTCGATCATACAACCATGGTCTACCCAACAAAACATGGCATATATCCATAGGTACAATATCACATACAATCACATCCTTATATCTACAAATTTGAAAATCAACAACACATTGATCACTTACACCTATCTGGAAATCTCCTTGCAACCAAGAAATGTAGTATGGGCTAGGATGCTTGATTATTTTCAATTTTATCTTGTCTACCATCTCTTCGGATGCAATATTATTGATGCTACCGCTGTCCACCATGACTTTGGAACATTTCCCACTCACTTTACAACTTGTTTAGAATAAATTACTCCTCTAGATGGGATCTTGATTCTCTATTTGTGGCTCTATAAATTCTTTCTTCATCACAAAACATTCTCCTGGCTTCCAAGACATTTTTTCAAACACTTTTCCACTCTCTCTTTGTAACTACTTCACTCTCTACCTGCAGGTCCTAGTGCAAATTGTCTCACATCAGTGCTTCTGCCTGCACACTCAAGAACAACCGGCTCTGATACCACTGATGGAATAAGAAATGCTGCAACACCCTTCAAAAACCACTTCAATTCCTCTTTAAAATCTACATAGGCATTACATCAAATAGTTGGAAGTATTGCTCATAAAACAAGCAAACTCGGTTTGCACTTGCAAACTTGATATTGCAATGTAAAAAAAAAGGATTACAAAACATTTTCAGTCAACAAAGGATTGATGGAAATCAACATATTTCCATTTAATACCTACAACAACCCTCTTAAAACCCTCTCACAATCGATTCTTCAAACAACATAGAAATTGCAAACAATCCAATACAACCTTAGTTTGCAACTTGCAACCATTGCTATGCTTCAAAGAAAAATCATATTAAAACTTATTTTCAGTCATAGAGGACTGATAAACAGAAATAAAACCCCATACAAATATCACATAAGCCAATGAAATACATTGAAAAACATTCTCATACCCAAACTATGTGAGCTCCCACAAATCTATGCACTCTCCAGCACCTCTATTCCACCTGCAACTCCAGTAAATTTTCACTGAAAGACTTGGCACTCTATTTATTGTTATCAATCACTCCAAACCTACAATAAACAACATTTATAACCCCCAAAAACTGAGAACTAAACTCATGTATTTTCTCCCTTCAACAAGTAGACTTATGTCTCACAATCTTCAGTTATGCAACCTACAACAAACACTCACAACACCCAACAAGTTCTAACCATAAACTTCCAATCTATTTGTTGCTACAAATAGCTCCTCACACATGCAACATATAGTAAAGAGAAACCTCCATGGGATGCTATAAACTCTCTCCAACTCTCGTTCAACTTCTCCTCCCAAAAACTGAAAGCTACAGGAAGAAAAAAATGCCTTCATAACTCCCTACCGAATAAAATTTCTTTTCATTTCCTTCAAATTCCCCTTTTCCCAAATTGGAATGACCCCTATCATGTAGCTGCACCAAAAACATAAATTAAAACATAAAATAATGTTAAAAAATTAAATCCAATTGATTTCTCCATTCCACAAAAGTTGGGAGTTACATTTGACCACTCCTCCACTAGCTCCTAAAAAAGCAAATCCTATTTTTTAGGGATTCTAAATAATTTTTTAGGAATTCTAAATAAATTTTTTAAACACCTTTATTTCATATCCCAACACCTATCATGCTTTTCTTGGCATTTTTGAATTCAAATTGCATTAAAATTGTAATTTTGCATTACTTGCACTATGCCAATTTTTACCATTTCAAAATGAGCTTGAATAAACATGAAATTAGCCAAGATGAAATGAAATTCAACATCCCTCACATGAAATTTAAATTCATCTCACAACCTCACCAAAATTCAAATTCAAATTCAAATTCCTTTTGGTTGATGCAAGATAGCTTTTCAACCATGGATGCTCTGCATCAATTGACAAATCATCTCCTTGCTCTAACCATGAAATTGAGGGTCATCCTAATCCTAGTCTCTATTTTCTTATATTTGCACATGTCCGCTTAAGTGCATCTCACCATTTCCACTACATATGTTATTCATTATTTTATGTGTTAATATTGTTTGAAGTGTTATACAACCCTCTTTTTAACATATGGACCTCTAGATTCTTAGTTTATTTTCAAAAGAAAAAAAATTGATATCATATCTAGTTGCATACATCCTCAAAAAAATTTAAATAATTGTCAAGCTTTTTTTTATCTTTGATTTCAAGAACCCCGCTACATTGAAAAATATTTCATCCTCATAGATTTACAAGCTTGAAATATTTTGATATTGAATCATGCAACATTTTGACTTAAGGTTTCCCATCCATCTTGGACGAGACTCTCCATTAGTTTAAATTGTTCCATCAATCTGTTGCAAAATAATTTGATTAATATATAAGCTTAGATTTATTTATAATTCTTTCTATATGTTTTCCATTAAATACTAAACTTTTGGAAAATTAATTTGCCAAGGTATTTATCTTGTTATGAAAATTAGGTGGTTGAAAATTCATCCAATATAGAGGATACACAATAGACATGGATTCAAATAGTTCATATCAAGGGATTGATCTCTAATCTCTATGGAAAGAGATCTTACAATATCCTTTAAATTATTACTTATAGATTTAACAATATTCTCAAAATATTCCCTTGCAGCAAGTGTTTTTATGGTAGTATGTCTGACTTTGAAAAAATAATGCATTGGTATCTCATATCCCCATACAAACACACACAACTCATCACTTGCATTAAACTATAATAATTTAGCAATATGTTTAATGGTTTTCATCAAGTACCAAATATTAAAATTTATACTTATGAATGACTACTCTAATAGTTGTAGATTATCAAGGGTCAAGCATACAATTTTACATATTTTAATATTTTAAAATATACATAATTTTTCTTCAACTTTTTTCACAAGATTGTTTATTTGCTCCAACATGAGAACAAGAATAGATAAATTTAAAAGTGTCTCTATGTCACTTAACCTATATAATAGGTTAGGAGCTTTGTCTATTGTGATATGTTATTATTACATTACTCTAATCAAGAATTAATATTCTATCAAATCTCTTTGCACTAACACATACAAAGAGATCCATTTGCTATCAACATCCTTAAGAATTTTGTTTCTTAAATTTATTCCCTCAAAAAAAAATTGAAATTCTAAAAATTGTTTGGGACTTCAATGGAAGTATTAGTGAAGCTCGTGAACTAGATCTTCAACTTTGATACTACATAAAACTTGCTCATAATTTTAAATGCTAAATTCTTTTTCTGGGTCATGCAGTGAATGAAAAATATATATAATGAACAAGAAGTTTGTATCCTTATATTAAGTTCATTCATATGATCTTGTATTATTGAAGCTCCATTTGCTCCTACACACCATTTTTTGGAAAATTATATAATCATCCATAGCTCTAATTTTATTCAAATATCTATTAACTAATATAAATCGATTCTATGTTGTAGTCACATTCATTTTATGAACAAAGAGTAGATGAAGTTAGCACACATTTTTCTATAATATACACATTCATGCATAGCCAAGAATATTATCTACTATTGTAACTTCATCTAAAGATATGCAATAAAATTTCACTCTATTATTTTTTCCATGCATCTTTTTTTCACCTCAACAATACAACTTACCCAATCCCATTCACTATTTATTAACAAATATGTGTTAGAAAAATATAGGAACACCCATAAAAGATAATAAACTATTCTATTTTGGGTATTCTATTATAGGATGCCCTCTAGTAAAAATATGAAAAGGAACACTCAATTGAACATTTTTTTGTCAATACACTTCTCCCATCATCTTTCTAAGTTGAGATTCTATTGAACCTCCAATGTAGCAAGCTTTGTATTTTTTTAATATGTGCATCATATGTCAAGGCGTGTTTGGCATGAAGACATTCTTCTTTTATTTTCCATCTTATCACCAATATTTCCTTTTCATCTAATATTTTATTTCCATAAACTTTACCAACATGTTTTTCTCTAGTGTCAAATTTTAGCTACAACTTCTTGTCCTTGACATATTTTCATTTGTAAATATTACACTTGTAGTGTATGGGAGATTCATCTTTGTTTACATTCTTTGTCAATTCAATGAATGGGTAATTTTCCACCCAATCAATCTAATAATTCCTTGTCATATCCCACTCACAACCTATTTTTAATTTGGCTTTTCTTTTCCCCTTTCATGTAGGATCTACATATTTCATTATCCCTTGTTGAGGTTGATTTATTAATATTACCATTCCTACTACTTGAGCCTCCTATGAGTGTCAAATATCATCTATGGAATTATCATCCAACTCATTATAAACTTTGTGTAAGGTATTAATTTGTTTGCTAATTGATTATGCAAATTCTAATTTTGTAGTTTGATCTTCGTCTAATGGATGACAAGCATTATCAAAGTACACTATTATGTTTCCATATTTTGATGAGCTCCATTTCCCATGTTTATAAAACTTGTTCCTACTTGACATCTCTCAAAATTAAAAGCTACATAAAAATTCATTTCATTTAAGCTCACAATTGACCATCAAATATTCAATACTAATAGTGTTTTGTATCATTTGTATTATGTAACAATGAAACTAAATATTAAATAGACAAAATTAATAAAAAAATCATATAATATACATCCCTAGGGTCTAGATTATAGATGTATCATTGCTCAATATCATTTGTAACAATAAAACCAAACTAACAAAGAGATAAATAAACATGAGGAATTTTTTATTACAAAATAGTAAATAAATCATCATTTGCCTTTCACTAATATTTTAATGCTTATAGTTGCAACTTGTCTATGATATGAATGGAGAGAAAAATAATGTATAAAAGATTGATTCGAAGTTTCATTTATATTTATATGAATTCATATTTAGTGAATCTTGTGGTTCAATTATAAAATAGTGGAGTATAAATTTGGTGAATCCCTGAATAATTGTAAAATGGTGGAGTAAATGGTGAATCATGTGTGATTATAAAATTTTCCATATGTGTTGGGAAAATTGAACCATGATCAAAATATATGTTGTAATTCACAAGGAAATTGTGGCCCTATGATTAGCATGGAGTTATATCGGTATTAGTGAAACCTCGTAAGCCATTATTAAAAATATAAAAAAGAAAGACCACAAGGCTTCGACACTAAAAATTAGTCATTCATCTTCAACACCCAAATGATTACATTTTATGACTTTATAAAGTCATTCAACTTATTAACTACGTAAACCACTAACTACCAACTAACACATAGCTAATATAACTAACTTCTAACATCTAATAATTTTTTATTATATTATTCTATGTCATACACTAATATTTTTTAACACCCCCCTTTAGTGCTAACATAGGGACTTTATTCAAAAACATTTAGTGGGATGCATTTTTTGTAGCACTGTTGTGCAGGCCGTGAGGGTGTGGGTGGCTCATGTAGGGTGGGTCTAGTCACATGAGGTTGTGCATGCCTCTCCACAGCCTCCTCTTTGATTTTTGGCACGGGTTTTTGTGCATGCAAACAGTCGGTGGGGTTTTTGTTTCTTTTTGTGGGTTCTCTGTGTTGTGTTTTTTTTTTGTTCTTTCGTGGGTGGCTCTCCTATAGTCTTTGCATGGAACCCTCTGGGAGTCTTGATGACCCTCTTCCGCTTTATTTTAAGTTTGATTCTTTGAATGGTGACTCCTCATCATCGGGACATGATGATGTGGTGAATTTCCTCTTGGATGCAATAGAGGAATCAAGACTTAATCCTCCTTCGAAGATGCAATCAAAATCAAATGGTTGTCTAGAAAGGAGAAAGGATTACCCGGTGGTGGTGATCAACCCAGAGGTGGTTGTTGTGGACATTTTGTACTTGGAGGAGCATGCTTTAATCTATAAGTTTATGGGAGTTTGTATTTCTTTACCATTTTTGGATTCATGGGCTCGTAGAAATTGGAACTCAGAGGGAGATATGGAGATCAACTTGGTGCAAATGGATTTTTCTTTGTGGTGTTTTTTAGGCTTGCAAATCGTAATATGGTTTTTGAAGGAGGCCCTTATTTCCATAACCAGGTTGGGCTCTTTATTAAACCTTGGCATTAGGGGTTTGATCCTTTAGAAGAGCTCTTGTCAAAAATTCCTATGTGGATCTGATTATCTCAACTTCCAATGGATTTCTAGAATAGGTACATATTTCACACTATTTTTGTGGCTCTAGGGAAACCTTTGGGTCCCTCTCGGCAAACCCTCAACTGTAGGGTAACCACCTTTTCTCATCTTTGTGTAGAAATTAATCTAAACAATCTGCTACCAAAATCTGTTGAAATTAGATTGGGAGGTATGAGTTGGATTCAACAGGTTGACTATGAAGCACTACCTTTTCTCTATAGATCATGTCATGAGTATGGTCATTTGTAAAGAAATTTCCCTAAGATGAGAGGCAGCACTCAACAATCTCCTCCTAAGGTGCATGCACATGACTCTAGAGCAAAGGGTATAGCTCTGGTTCAAAATGGGGCACTTGAATCTAATGGTTTTATTCCTATGAAAACCCGGGAAAAGGCTAAGGGTTCATTTTGACAAAACAAATTCGTGCACAAGGGGTTTTTGGTAACAGGTTTGATTTCCTCAAAAAAATTGAGGATTTGGACTCAATGGAGCATGATCATACTTTTGAGGATCTGGGAATTCAAGGTTTGGACCCGACTCCTCACTCCTCTCATGTTCCCATTCATAGTGTGGATTCTTTTGAGGCTTCAAAGGATGGTGGTTCTAAGTCACCACTCCCTGTTGAGACCCTAGTGAATGATCAAGGGTTAGAAGGTGAACCAAGGATTATTATGGTTGCTAACCCTCTATGTGAAAACCCCCAGGAACATGCAGATATTGAGGCAACTATTGATCTAGCCTTGTATTTTGAAGCTAAGGAGGATGGTAAAATGAAAAATATGCCCCAGCTAGGAGTCATTCAAAAGATCTTAAAGAAGGGGGCAATGGATAAGTTGGCCAAGGTGGGTAGGAAAAAATATTTGGAAAAGATGAAGATAATGGGTGAGTCCTTAGTGGAATCAGGTGTTGTTAAGACTTTGGAAACTCATTTTTCCTCATCCCACAAATGATTGTGCTCTCGTGGAATGCAAGGGGTTTGGGTAGCATCCCTAGACAAAAGGTTACCCATGACTTGATTCATGACCATAATCTTGACATTATTTTTATCCAAAAAACTATTTTTTTTGTGGATGGTATTTCCAAATTTTGGAGGAGAGGTCTTTGCCAGTGTGTTGGAGCCCAAGGTTCTGCAAGGGGTGTTTCTTGTATTTGGAACCCATGCAAGTTAACTCCTCTTTGGTGGGTGGCCAACAATAATTATCTTTTAATGCTTGCTTCTTGCTTTCATTCAGGAGAGGTGATTCTTCTCTCCAATGTTTATGCACCTAAATGCCTTGCAATTAAGACTATGTTTTGGTCTCAAGTTCACTTTATTAGATCTTTGGAGCCTCTTTTCCCTTGGATTCTTGCATGAGGTTTCAATTCTATTTGATTCCTAGAGGAAAATTTTGGGGGATTTTCTTGTATGGGACCTACCTCATCCTTGATGTGTGATAACATATCTTCTCTCAAGTTGTTGGATGTGAATCCTATTAATGAGACTTTCACTTGGAATAACAGAAGGTGTGGCGAAGGTTCTATTTCTGAGAGGCTTGATAGGTTCCTTGTCTCTGACCACTGGATTGGGAATTTTCGAGCTTCTTTTTCTGAAATCTTGGGATGGAAAGGATCAATCATTGGCCATTCATGTTCTCTTCTCTTCGGTTCTCTATGCCCAAAAACCCTCCTTCCAAATTCTAGCTCATGTGGTTATGTGATCCTATTTTGTACCAATTAGTTGAAAGATGGTGGTCTAAAGGGAAGCTCGCATTTGGTAATACTATGGTCTCCTTTTTCAAGAGGCTTCAATTTGTTAAATACATGCTTAAGAAATGGAATAGATTATCTTTTGGGAATATTTTTCTTAAGAAGAAATAGGTTCAAGCTCAACTGGACAATATCACCCTTATAATTAAGGAGGGTACGACTTTGGATTTGCTTCAGGAAGATGCTAGACTCTCTAGGGACCTTGTAGAATGGGAGTTGAGGGAAGATATTTTTTTGAAACCAAAATCTCATATTGACTGGCTCCAAGAAGGGGACAAGAACACTATTTTTTTCATAACTCTATTAAGCAAAGAAGATATGGTAATTTAATTACCTCTCTTATTTCAGCTCAAGGGGATCATCTCTCTTCTTCCCATGCCATTTCAAAGGAGGTGGTTAGGTTCTACTCTTCCCTCTTCATAGACGATAATCTGGGTGGGTTAGCTGAGGAGGATATTGTTCTTGAATGCATTCCTTCGCTAGTTTCCCTAGACATGAATAACCTTCTCCTAAGGCATGTTTCTTTGGAGGAGGTGGAGACAACTTTTTTTCAAATTAAGAAAGGTAAGGCTCCTGGTCTTGATGGCTTCTCGATATAGTTTTTCCAGGAGTTTTGTGATATCCTTAAATTTGACTTGTTGGAGGTGGTTCGTGAGTCCCAGGCTAATAAGAAAATGCTCAAATCAATTAACTCCACCTTCCTTGCTCTTATTCCTAAAAAAGAAGGGGAAAACTCCTTAGATTCATTTCATCCTATTTCGTTATGTAATGTGATTTTTAAGGTCATTACTAAGTTGATTTCTGAAAGGTTGAAAGTGTTTTTAGCATCATTGATTTCATTGGAAGAAGGGGGTTTTGTCAAAGGTCATCAAAATGTGGATGGGATTGTGGTGGCCAAGGAAGTTGTGCATTCCATATCCTCTTCTAAGAATAAATTCATGTTCATGAAATTGGATATGTCCAAAGCCTGTGACAGAGTCGAGTGGTCTTTTCTCCAACATATTCATGTGGCTTTCAATTTTCATTCGGACTAGATCTCCTCGGTCATGAGTTGTGTGACTTCATCATCCTTCTCTATGTTGATCAATGGATCACCCTCTCATACTTATCTAGCTTTGAGGGGCCTCAAGAAAGGTGACCCTCTTTCTCCATATATTTTTATTTTATTGCATGAGGGTCTTCGTAGACTATTGAGGAAGTATAAGGATATTGGATTTATCAAAGGCTGGAGCTGGAACTAGGGATTGGGCTCCCATAATCACCTTCAATTTGTTGATGACACTGCTTTGATGGGATTGGAAAAAATTGATGAGGTAGTTAACTTCAGGAAGGCTCTTGATATTTATTTGACTACATCTAGTCAAAGGATTAATGAGAGAAAGTCTAGTATCATTGTTTTCAATACCCCTAGATTTATTCAGAGAAAAACTTCTCACATACTTCATTTTCAGATTGGTAGCCTTCCTATGGATTATTTGGGTATTCCCCTCTATGTTGGTACCCTAAATAAGACATACTGGTAGCATATCCTAGAATTTTTTTTATCAAAATTCAATCATTGGACTTTTCGATGGCTTTCTTTTGCTGGCAGGTTGACCATGTTAACTTTTGTTTTGAAGGCTCTCTCATTGTACAAGTTCTTGGTTTTATCTACTCTTATAGGTTTCCTTAAGGAATATAATTCTCTAGCTAGGAAATTTTTATGGGTTGGAAATCTTGTGCATCATAAGTGGAGCTTGGTTAGTTGGGACCAAGTGTGTAAACCTAAGGAGTGTGGTGGTTTAGGTCTTAGGAAGTAAGGCACAACAACCTTGCTCTTGCTGTAAAATTATACTAGACGTATTGCACTCTCTCTGATCAACCTTGGGCCTGAATTTTGAACTTTAAGTATCTTGGTGGTGTTGTTGATGAGGACATTCCACGCATGGTTTTAGATGGTAAAGGTTCTATGATCTGGAGGACTATAAAAATGGGTGCCACCCTTATTAAGAATGGTCTTTTTTGGATTAGTATTAAAGGTGATCGTGCTCACTTTTGGTCAAATTCTTCAGATGGTCATCTGTCAATTCTTTCATCTCATCTTGATCTTCGAGCTTTAAGCGAGATTTTTGCGAAGGTTGGTTGGGCCAATTTGGAGAGCTTCAAATGCTCTTCCTTATTTGGGATCTCTTCAGTGTATCAATGGCATCACTCCTTTAATTGGCTTGGGGGGGGTTCTCAAGAGGATTGAAATTCCTTGGCTTTGATTCTTGCTATGTGTCCTTGTTTCTCTTCTAAGGATAAGGATGTGTTGGCCTAGGGTCATGAGCCTAAAGGGAAGTACACAGTGGCACAAGGTTACGCTACTTTACTGAATCAATAGGGGAACTTAAGGGAGTATCCTTGGTGGAAATGAATTTGGAATAAAAATGGGTGGCCTAATTGTAATTCATTTATGTGGTTGTTAAGTCTGAATAAATGCCTTACTTGGGAGAATATTAGGAAAAGAGGTTTTTGCAGCCTATCAATTTTCTTTCTTTGTGGGAACAATGATTAAGGCTCTAACCATCTCTTCTTTTAGTGCCCTTTCTCGTTGGAAATTTGGAGGTTGTGGTGGAAGTTATGGAGGAGACCATTTTTTTAGGCTTCATCTCTACATGATCTTTGGGGGCTCCCTCTGGATTTTGCTTCTTTCCTGGTGGTGGCTTGAGATTTAGGCCCCCCCCTAATTATCTGGTAGATTTGGATGGAGAGAAATAGGAATATTTTTCAGGATCGAAGGCAAGGTGTCCTTTTGATTTGGTTTAATGTTAAAAGTATGCTTAAGGAGACTATAGAGGCTAAGTTTTTTTGGTGGAGCCTTTGTCCTCAATTGACTCTATAATTTCCTCCCTCTTGGGGCTTTCTTTAGATTCTACGACTCATGCTTGTCCAGGGCCCAGGCTGAAGGTGTCTAGGAAGGTGAGTCAGGTGGGCAGGTGGAGTCTACCTCCTAAGGGATTCTATAAAATTAACATGGATGGGTCTGTTAGAGGTAACCCAGGGGCTGCTAGTATCGATGGTGTGGGTTGTGATAGCAAAGGTTTTGCTTAGTTTTTTTCTCCATTTATATGGGAGTGCACTCTAATAATCAAATGGAGGCTTGGGCTATTCTTATGTCCTTGGAGAAATCTTGTATGTTGGGGTGGAAGAAGGTGATCTATGAAATGGACTCTATGATTCTTGTTTCTTTGCTAAACAAACAAGATTTCTAGAATTCTTCATGGGGATTGGGTGTGATTGCTAAACAGATTCTTAATTTGGCCTCAAATTTTGAATCTATTTTCTTTGTGCATATCCCTTGGGAATGGAACAAAGTGGTTGATTGTCTTGTAAAATGGGCTTCTGAGGATTTGGAAGTGGTCTATTTGGAACTGGTGTTAGTTAGATCAGCAAAAAATTCAATTGTTGGATTAGTTTCTCCATGAGGACCAAAAGGGTTAGTTGTGTTTGGTTGGTTTGGTTGTATGCCCTTTTGTGTTGGATGGATGGTTGGTGTGGTGGCCTTTTGGATGCTTGTATCTCTTATTTTGGGCCTAGCTTTGATATTAGTCTAAAGGTTTAGACCTAGTTGCTCCCCCTATTGTAATTCTTTGCTTCTCTTTTAATAAATTTTTGCCCCCTTTTAAAAAAAAACATAGGGACTTTATTCTAATATTGTAGTATCAACAATTGGTCAGTCTCATATTTTCCCCCTTCAAAGAAATTTTCTTTAGATGTTAATTTCTACCAATAATGAATCCAATTATAATGTGCAATGGTAAAATATATTATACCCTTGTGGCTCCATAAAAAAACTAAATTAAATTGGCAATAACCATTCAAATGCTTATATCTTTCACATTAAACTGTGAATTAAATATTAATAGTATCCTCAAAAGAGTTTTGGGTTTTTTCTCTTCATCATCTTTACATAACATTTTGAATTTTTAAATTTCATTAAGAAAACATAAATATATCATAATTTTAGTGAGACTGCATTAAACTATCATTTTAAATCAAAACAATGTACCAACAACAAAATGGTGCCTAATGAGAACATGATTCATCATTTGCACAGCATGACTATCCATCAAAGAGAACAATAATAAATCTATACCAATATTGAAACAAATAAAACCTCATAACTGAAAGATGAAAAACTTCTTCTCAACCACCTTAACCTCTTGAGCTTCTCTGTAACACCTTAGATTTTTGCAAATTTGAATGTATCATTTTTCTAATTTTTTGATATGAATATGAACAAAGTGGAATGAAAACTATGGAAAGAGTGAACAATATGGAGAGGAGAGAAGTCAAATGTAGATGGATGATGATTTTTAGTAGATTTGCATGTAGTCCACACTACTCCTTTATTGATAAAATACAAGAATGGTGGACGAACATCAATGATTATTACAGATGGTTTGAAATATTTGGCCATTGTATGTACCGATTTAGAGAAGTAAAGACAAATGCATGGAAGGAAAAAAAAGGCCCAATAAACCTGCTCTAATACCATATTGAAAATGGTGAAACAAAGAGTGCAAAGCTCCAACAGATGAATTCAATCATTCATCTTCAAAACCCAAATGATTACATTCTATGGATTTACAAAGTCATTCAACTTGTAACTAACTACCCAAATCACTAACTACCAACTAACACATAACTAATAACTAACATCTAACTACCAAATAAGGAACAAAGCCCATACCTGACTCATGATGATAATTAAACATGCGCCTAGCTGGTTTATCTAGGGGGTCCACATGCTTGTCTGTTGGGCTATGTGGACAAATTTTATCGATGAGATGGATAACAAGTGGCATATTTCAAATTATGGGATAGAGTCCAATTTGAAAAAGGAAATCATTAAATGTTGTGTTTAATACTTGATGATTAACTCTAAGTTGGACCGTACCTTACGTAATCTCCTTTTGGGGATCTTGTTAAGCTATCGTATTTCCAAGTTCCTTGATTTTGATTTTGATGTGACTAATAATTATGATATAAAGCTCCTTATTGGCCTTTTTTTGTCTGCTATTTTGGATCCACGTCCTTTAGCTATCCTTTTTAGGTTAACTATTTTTGACCCGCCCCTGATAGCTAACCCTTTAGATGTTTCTAATTCTAGCCCCATGGCCATCTTGCCTAGATTTCTGTGCTTTTTCCATGTGGAAGGAAAACCTTCCTTTCCTTTCATGTCCTACTTACTTAGTTTATTGTGTGTGGAGATCCTCATTTATGATTCTGCTAAGATTTCTTTTTGGAAATTACTGGCTCGTGCGTGCAACCTGTCCTTAGCCTTGATTATCAAAAACTGTTGTTTCTGGCTTAAAATCCTTAATGTGCAGGTGATTTTTCACCTTTCTATTATCTCTAACCTTGTTTTTTTCTCAAAGTTCCTAGTTATCCTATGTGCAGAGTGACATAATGGGAGGTGATAGGTTGTAGACGGAGCTGGATAACTGCAACGAATTTCACAAGGATCTGCTTGTTTGGCACATTTGTGTCAAGGGTGGTCTTGCTCCTCTTATGGAGACTTGTGGGCCATGACCCTAATCTGTCTACTCAGTTTTTCAACTCGTGGAAAGATCATCATGTGACTATGGGTGGCATTTCCTTTACCATGGATGAGGAAGTGATTGTGCAGGCGACGGGTCTCCAGTGCACTGGTATGAAGCATCTGAAGCACACTAAAACCCAGGAAAATGAAAGTATGAACACGTTTTTTTGTGGGGAATGAAGCGTCGATGCGCAACTAATCGGGTTTTGACTGAGAGGCTCTCCCTCAGCTGTGGAACCTGGTGTGCCTTGCCTTGATGAAGTATGTGATGTTGGAAGGTAGGTACAAAGCCTATTACTTCAACCATTTCCCTCTGTTGAATTACCTCAGGCATAAAGTTTTGTCAATCTTTCTTTTTTTCCAGCTTATGGACCTTGAAAATTCTATTGAAAAATGTGTGGAGGCCGCTACTCTGAATCCTATTGACCCTCCTCCCCTTCTGCTCCACCAGGGCCTCATTTTGAGGCTCTACCACTTCCATCTTGCTTTGTGTCTGCCAAAACCCATCTCGGCTATCCGCATTGAAGAGATTGAGCTTCCCTCTATGACCAACTTATCTCTGGCCGAATCTAAAGGCCCTGTCAGGAAAAATCACTCGGTCCCAACTGACTCACTGAAACCCAAACCAACTGCTAAAAAGATTAAAGGAAATGAGGGATCGGCCCAAACTAGCATAGTAGCTAGTCTGTGTGAACTCAAATCAACCCCTGCCAAGACTACCAGCAAGCCCGCCCTGAAAAAGAAAGGAAAGGAGGAAGGTAAAAGCTTGAAGGAACCTCCGAGCAAAGGAAAAAATGTGGTGAGAAAGGACTCTATGGGGGATACGGTGGTTATTGGTTGTGATGCCATCATTTGGTGCTCTAGTACACTGGCAAAGAACAGGAAAAAAGTGCAAGTTAAATATTTGGATACGGAAGAGGAGTTGTTGAACATCAAAGATAGCAAGGTTGAGGAGGTGTCGGAAGGTGAGGAGGAGGAGCATGCTAGAGGACCTAGCTCCATCCCTAATTTGGGAAAAGTTTAGAAGGAGGGTTCGGCCTCTCAATCTTCGGAACCGTTGGATGTTGAGAAGGTTGTTCCCAACAACACTGCTATTGGTAGGGAGGAGCTCTGTGTGTTGAAAGAAAGATTGGAGAAATTGGACAAAAAATGATGTGGTTTGACCCGCTTCATGGTCAAGCTGGTTCATTGTGTCATGAGTACCCTATCGGCGGTAATGAAGGATGAGATGGAAATGAAAAATACTGAAGACCGTCAGGAATGGGTCGAAGATGATGTTGTCCATCTCCTGTCTAAGAACTGGGAAGATGCCAAGTAGTCTGTTGTTGGTTCGTTGTTTGTCCGTGTGTTGTTGATCTGTTGTGTCTATTTTTTGGCTTTGTGTTTTTTGATGTTTTTATGGACTTGAACTCTTTTGGCCCTTGTGGCTCTATGTGAAGGGTACAACACCCTGTAAATGTTGCTTACTTAATCAAAAACATCTAATAAATTAACATTAGCATGTGAATTTATTGTTTATTGCATTATTCTATGTCATGCACTAATAATTTCTAAAAGCCATATGGGTTCTAAATAAATGAGAAAGAACTATTATTCCATGATATTGGTATTTATAGATTACTAAACCATCTATTTCCTAGATATGGTTGTTTGCCATTGTTAAAATCAAAGGTTTCAAATAGGGTATAAGTTTATTTCCATGATTGAACCAAGGTGAAACCATAGTGATTGTCATCTAGGTAAAACTCTTCCATTTTATTCTCATTAGGTGGACATGCAATTTTGAAATGCTTTGAAGAGAATAAAAAAATTTATGATTTATATCATATCTAAGAGTGACAAAATCCCATTTAAATTTAACGAGATAGTTGATAAGTTTGTTATATCTATTGGACCTAGTTGGGTCCTAAAATTATTGCTCCACGTCCTAGAATGAAATATCACTCACAAGGCCAAGGTTATCATCATGCAAGTGAAATTAATTCATCAAAAAATTGTGGGGGGTTAAAGACCAACTCTATGAGAGTTGGTTTCATCTCTTTCTCTTTGAGCTCAACTTAGAATCAAGAGGGTGTTCCCAAGGGTATACCTTCATAGATATTGTAGTCAAACTTATCAATAATCAAACCCATCCTATTGATTTGGTCCTAAATCTTGTCACTAAGCCAAATACAACTAGTTATCTCAAAAACCCTATATAGCTGACAAAATTATGTAATCATGACCTACTAAAATAGATTCATTTGAATAGCACTCTTGAAGATAAGTCTCTAGTTATATTATGAGATCATGGAAGCACAAAACTACTCCTACTCATACACTAATGTTTAATGTTTTTGTTTTGAATGATGTGATATTGGTAGGTGGTTCCAAATAGGTGCCTTTCTATTGGGTAACAAAGTCATAACACACTGAGAAGAGAACAAACTAGAATAAAAGAATATGGAGCTATGTATTTGCATATAATAATGATCATAAAATTTTGTGATAGAGCATAATTAATAATCCATAACTAAATATATTCATACATAAAAAAATGAGAGAGATTGTCACAATACTTACAATATTTTTCAAAATGTTATTACATTCATTTGACCCTCATTACATTCATGCCCACAAATGTGGAAAAGGAAAATCCCTATCTACAACTAAGAAACTTTCTTAAATACATACTTAATGTTATGGAGACATTATGCAATGAACACGCACAATACTAATATTCTTTGATTCAATAAGTTTGGAATCCCTTAGCGAACTAGTTGTGGCATCTATGGCTACCCTCGAAATTCTTTTTTGACATCAAGAGATCGCAACCAAACCAACAACCTTTTAAAAATGAACCCTAACTCTTCATTTAACAAGCATAGGGTGAAACCTAATATACAATAATGTTCAATCAATGGCATAAGATCACTCCCACCCAAAATGGGCACCTCAAATTAAAAATAGCATGGGAATTGAGTTTTGGTGGGTGGGCGACCTTTAAAATGTTAGTGGGCAGCTAGAAGAAAACTCGAATGTGAAGTTTTGGCACCCAAACATATTTTCAAAATTATGTCATTAAGTCCTTCACAAGTGGAAGATGCATTAATGGTGTTTGGATTGAAAAAGTGAAGGTGAGATATTTGCAAAGAAATATCATGAAATTTTGGAGGTTCTAGCACTTTTTGGGATCTTTTTGCACATCCGTAGGATTCAATGGGGTTTTTAAGTGCAATCAAATCTTTGCAAGAGTTTACCATTGAACTGGATCAATAGAAAAATCCATCAAAACTTCACAATTGATTTCCATCCTACTTTGGATGAAAAGTTATAATGATGACATCAACAAAATGATAGGATGACATCATCATAATGTAAGTGTCAGGTCATCATGGATTGGGGGTGTTTCAAATGGGATCACATCATTATGACATCAATAGGGTGGGATGACATCAACAAAGGATACTATGATATCAACAAAGGATGGCATGTGTAAAAATGCAAGTGGACTGATATTGTGGGGGAGACCAATTAAACCAAATAAGAATAGGTTTTAAAAGTTCCAATTCATTTGGCTACAGAATCTTCACAAAAAGGTCAGTGATGTAATGATGGTGGAATGATCACATCATGGAGGTATGGCATGTAGAACTTTCAAAATGAACTTGACTTATGCATAAGGTTAAGGATTGGGTTTAGATAGACATCAAATTTTTGCAGTCATTTAAATTTGGCTTGATAAAATATCAAATGCAAAAAAGGCCAAGTGAACCAAATAGATAACTTTTAAATGGGAAAGTTTGGGTGGGTAGAAAATTTTCAGAAAAGGCCTTAATGCAAAAAATATTAGGAAAATTGGATATGTGGAAAGATTGAAGTGAACTAGTTCAATTGAGTGGATATCAATCAGGTTCAAACAAGCTTTGGACTTCTATAAAGATTGAATCTTAATTAATGAATGGCTAGGTGTGGGGAAAGTCAAGTGAACCAGATGATTTAACATTTAATTGGTGTAATTTAGATTACCATCAAGATCCTGTAAAAGGAATAATGATACAAAAAAATTCAATTGAACCAGACATGAGAGAAAAGACAATTGAATTGAACTTGATAAATTTCAAAGGGGAAGTTTAAATGGAAGTTGAATTCTCGTAAAATTCTTAATTTTTCTTCCTTTATGGAGATTTCCAACCATACATGACCTTGTGGGGAAAACTAAGGAAACTAGACATGGTCTAGCTAGAAAGGAAAAGCTTGCAAAAAAAATTCTAATTTATTTTAACTTATTTCAAAAAACTCCTTGAACATCTCCTATCCCTTTTGAATGGCACTTCAACATGGTGAGACAACTTATAATATTTCCCATATCAATTATTAATGATGGTCATTTATCAATAATGGATCACAAATGACTAACACAACACATGGAAAATGAAGGGACTCAAGTGAAAAAGGGCACTATGGATTTCAATCCCAACAATGGCTCTGATTGGGGATGGGTGCCTCTTGGAGGCACAATGATAATCTAAAATATCTATGCAAACCGAAATTGGGGAACAAAAAAGTGATCGAGACAAACACACAAAGGACAAAAAATATGTACAAGATGAAAGTCAGCCAATTAACATGATAACACATTGACAATGAAATAATGGTTTTGAAACAAAATTTTAACACAATGCAAGTCAAATGCAAAGGAAGGATGGAGTTACTTTCCTCTATCAAACATCATCTTGTTGAAGATATCGACTTCCCTCAACCTAAAAATATCTCCTCTATTTAGTTGTAACAAATATAACCTTCTTCTTGCATGCACAAACTTGTGATTACCTTTGAAAGAGTGAAGACCACCTCTACCACCAATCTTTCCATTGCATGGAAACCACAAAACATAAGTCGCCACACTACCTTGTATTTTTTTTCATTTCTTTCTATAGCAATTGGTTACACAACTTGAAAAATAAGATCAACCTTAAAATAAACTATGGTATTTGCATACTTGCTAACCTCCTCAAGAGAATTGAGGTAAAAGAAAAATCTCAATTCACATTGTAATAAAAAATATATCTCCATCAGATTTGATATGCACAAGGAAACTCCTCATGCACATCAAATTGAAAAAAGAATGAAGCTCTGACATATAAGAAACTTGAGCAATCAATTGATCGTAAACTTGGAATATATTTTTCTTCTCAAAATTATTACAAGCTATATGTTGGGCCCAATTTATACACTCAAACTCGAATACATCGTCATCCACACTAAACAAAGCCACATCTCCATCAAGAAGGAAAAATTTGTACTCATTTTTTCTCATCTCAGGGACAATAGGAAACCAACATACCTCACCATCATATATGATGATGCAATCTACACTAGCACAACTAATAGTATCATGAGATACTTTTAGTGAAGAGTTGCACTCTACAAATTGTCTCACCTTTTCAATCTTCTCTTGGCAACCTACTGTGGAATGTGTTGCTAAAATCATACATGTGGCACATATCTCCCTCCACCTTAATTTATGTAGCAACACCTTCATATGACCCTATTGGTGTATATTGAGCATGAGGAAGACATCATGTTGTACACAAAATAAATAGGATGTCATATCCATCCATATGATTGCCTATTTCACATTCCTCAAGTGCAAACTCTTCATATTGATTTTCATTAGTTCTACCAACATCCATTGTAACATTTTTATCACCATGTGCAATTATGCCTATGTTATCCTCACACAAACAATCAATAACAACTTCAAAATCAACAATAGGGCAAAAGAGGGTGAGAGATCATACAAGAAAGAATTTTATTGTTCATCATTTACATCATTAACTTGTGTATGCCCTATATAATTAGATGCCTTAGTTGATTCATCTAATAACTCACTTGACATACACACCTTCCTCAATGTCCATACTGCTACAACAAACAACAAGGTTGTGCTCTTTGTTCTCAAGCTAGAAACCATCATTGATTTTTTTCATTGTAATCACCCAAGGATAATTGGTCCAGCTAAATGTAGGTGCACACAATATCATCATCTCCTATATTGCTGTCACATGCACCAAAACCTTTATCTACTCGCCTAGAAACACAATTGTCACTTGATATTGTGCTTGAACCACATGAAACATCCATGTAATCACTATCCACAATAGCATGTTCATCACCAACAATATATGTTTTCGGGGATAAAGATTTTGCAATCATATTTCTCATACCATCCTAGGAAATTGTATGCTTATTGTATGTTCACCAAATTAATTTATTACCATATTGAACCAGAACCTATAGTAGCATCATAGGTTCATAGAAGCATATCAATATAGGTAGCTATGTTAAGTTTGAATCCCTTTGGAATCTTGGAAAGAGCAATAAAAAACCTATGATTTTGTGATTGTTCTAATTCTTGGACAATAGCAATAGACTGAAGAAAATTTCACTTCAAATGCAGCCACAAGATTATTCCACAAAGAAAAATAATTCTCAAGGAAACCATTCTTTGTCTTTCTTTCTAATGATCTAACAAAAAATCTTGTCCACATGTCTTCATCCTCAAATTGAAATATTTCCATAAAATCTAAAAACACGTCAACAAGTGCATCCCCCTCTAGATGATCATACCCATCAAACCTAAGCATCAATTTGTATGTTAAATCTTTCATTGTTTTCCTTTCATAGTAGACCCAAGAAAGGTCAAATTACTTGTAAATGGGATCAAGTAAGACAATAGGAGATGAAGGAACCTATTTTACTAATAGTAGGGTACATTTGTGATCGTAAGGGTTCACATTATTTTTCAAGCCTCTCAATCTCTTTTATCCTTAACTTGTTTTCAAGTACGAATACATGTATTTTTTAATGTGATATTTTTTTGTTGTTGGGTTATATGAAAAGCAAGGAGGTTCATCCTCATAGTATTTCTAGACAGTTGATCTACCATCAAGTCTAAGCTTTGAATTATATAATACATTTGAAAAAGTACCCCTGGGATATATGAGTCCATTCCAACCATCTAGGGATAGTAACAATTACTTATGTAGGGTGAAGAAGAGAATAGAACAAATAATATGTTTTTTTACTAGGAAAGAAACCATGCTTCAAACTAGATGAAAATGGTGTACCTTATGACCAACTACAATTACCTTGAATAATGTTCATGAAGCATGATCAACAACAACAACAAAACTTCATGTTAGTCGCCACCTCACAAAGGAACGACTAACATATCCCTAACAATGTTGCCATTATATTGGTGTAAGTTGACAGGATGCCAAACTTACCCAAACACAAATTCATTGGTTAAAAGTAGTAATCAGGTTACATAGGTTTTCAAAATGTGCATTGGGCTCACACTTCATCAACAACTAATTTAATCAGATTCCTAGTAATGATGCAACTGTTGGGTCTCAAAATCGTTGCTCCACTTCGTAGAATGAAATTTCACACATAGGGCCAAGGTTATTGTCATACAAGTAAAATCAACTTATCAATAGATTATGGAGGGTTAAAGTCCAACCCTACGAGAGTGGATTTTATATTCTTCGAGCTCGACTTAGACTTAGGAGGGTGTTCCTAGGGTATACTTAACATGTATTGCAATCAATCAAAATGAATAACCAAACCTATCAACAATCAAACCCAACCTATTGACTTGGCCTCAAAGCTTGTCATTGAATCAAGTATAACTAGCTATCTTAATACCCCTATATAACTGACAAAATTATGCAATCATGACCCACATGAAGTAGATTCATTTGAATAGCTCTCTTGAAGATAAATATCTAGTTATACTAAGAGCTCGTGAATGCACAAAACTACTCCTACTCCTACACTATTGATTAATGTTTTTATTTTGAATGATGTGAGATTGGTGGGTGGTTCCAGATCGATGCCTATCTATTGGGCAACAAAATCACAACACATTGAGAAGAAAACAAATTGGAATAAAAGAACATGGAGTTATGTATTTGCATACAACAATTATCATTGAATTTTATGACAGAGCATACTTAGCAATCCATAACATAACTGCATATATTCATATATAAAATGAAAGAGATCATCACAATATTTGTAACATTTTCAAAATGTTCTTACATTCATCTAAACCACATTACATTCATGCCAACAAATGCAACAAAGGAGAATCCTTATTTGCAACTAAGAAACTTTCTTAAATACATACTTAATGCCATAAGGACATTATGCAAGAAAATCCACTTACAATAGTAATCTTCTTCAATTCCACAAGTCTATAATCCCTTAACTCTCTCTTTTTGCGGCATCTATGGCATCTATGGCTACCCTACAACTCTTTCTTTTTGGTGTCTAGAGATCACAGTTGAACCAACAACCTTTCAAAATGAACCTTAACTCTTCATCTAACAAGCACAGAGTGAAACCCTAATCTACAACACCGTCTGATAAATGCAATAGGATCATTCCTTCCCAAAATGGAGTGTCTTAGATTAAACAACATGGGCCTTAAATTCTAGTAGGTGGTGATCTTTGCAATAATGACAAGTAGCTAGGATCAAATGTGGACTTGAAGTTTTGACACCCAAGCATATTTTCAAAATTATGTCATTAAGTCCTTAGCAAGTGGAAGATGTATTAATGGCATCTAGATTGGTAGATGGGTAGGTCAAACATTTACAGAGCAATACCATGAAATTCCTGACATTATAGTGCTTTGTGGGATCCTTCTACACATCTAGATGAATTTGCAAGATTTTGAAGCGCAATTGAACCTTTATAGGGTTTTTCCACTAAACCGTATTTGTGGAAAAAATCTGTCAAAATTGCACTTGCAGGGAAGACCAATTGAACTAGCCAACTTCACAATTGATTTCGATGTTTGCTTCAGATGAAAAGTTCTAATGATGATAATAAGAAAAAGACATTCATTTGAAGTAATCATGATGTAAGTGTGACATCATCATATACTAGGGTGCTTCAAATGGGATGACGCCATGACGACATCAACAAGGTGGGATGATGTCAACAAAGGATGGCATGCAAGAAAATGCAAGTGGATTGGTTTTGCAAGGGAGACCAACTAAATTGAATAAGAATGGATTTTAAAAGTTTTTGTTCAATTGGGTATGGAATCTTCACCAAACAGTTGGTGATGTGATGATGATTGATTGGTGACATCACAAAGGTATGGCATGTGGAACTTTCAAAAAGTGAATCAGACTTATGCATAAGGTTAAGGATCGGGTTCAGATGGACATCGGGCTTCCACAATCATTTAAATTTGGCTTGATAAAATATTGGATGCAGAAAAGACCAAGTGAACTAGATAGATCACATTTAAATGGGGAAGTTTGAATGGGTAGCAAATTTCCACAAAAGGCCTTCATGCAAAAAAAATTTAGGCAAACTTGATATACTGAAAGATTGAAGTGAACCAGTTCAGTTGAGTAGATATCAATCAGGTCCAAACAGGATTCAGACTTCTACAAAGATTTAGTTTTAACTCATGAATGGGTGGGTGCAAGTAAAGTCAAGTGAACCAGATGATTTAAAATTTGATTGATGCAGTTTAGACAACCATCAAGATCTTGCAAAAGGCATAATGATGTGAAAAATTTCAACTAGATCAGACATGGGAGAAAAGACAATTAAATCGGACATAGTAACTTTTAAAAGAAGTTTAAATGGAAGTTAGGTTCCCACAAAAGGAAAACTTAGTCATTTTATTTGTTTTTCTTCCTTTATGGGGATTTCCAACCAAACAAGACCTTGTGGGGAAAACTAAGGGAAATAGACATGGACCGATTAGAGAAGAAAAATCTACAAGCATATTTTTTATTGGTTTTAGCTTATTTCAACAAACTTCCTAAACATCTTGTATCCCTTTTGAACAACACTTCAACATGGGGACCCAACTTAGAAGATTTTTTAGATTGATTATCAATAATGGGTCACAAATGACCAAAACAACACATGAAAAATGAAAGGACTCAAGCAAAAAAGGGCACTACATATTTGAGTCCCAATAGAACCATTTGTGCATTTCATAAGCAATGTCCAAGGACATCGAGAAAATTAAGTGGATCAATCAAGTTATAGCAAATGCAAGGGATGTGTAAATATATATGTACAATCACCCCATGCAATGTACACTATTTTGGTTCTTCACCAAGAAAGAATTTATCAAATGCACAACACTTGAAGGTTTTACAAATGTTGTAGCAAGTTAAGTGGGCTTGATCTTGGGAAACTTCATGGTTAAAAATGCTTGAGTCAACTAGTATTAGGATGGGTGACCTCCCCAAAAATTTGGCAATCCATCCTTATGAGCATCACCTAGATGCAATGAGTGTTATGTGGACCATTCATTCTCCTAAGAGATGGGTTCATGTGAACCACTACTCAAGAAATATGGTTCAATGAGTTTGACTCAAAAACTATGCAATTAAATTTTGATGTAAATATCATAATTTGACACTAGAAAAATACCTCGTTATCTATGGATGAACTAACGAGACTCTATAATGGACAGATCATAGGTGCACAATACTTGTTGAAGATTTTGGAAATGGGGTAGAAAACAGAGTTTGATCTTGAGGAGAACTCCATGGCTAAGCGCACTTGAGTAAGAGTAGTACTAGAATGGGTGACCTCCCATAAGTCTCGATGCTTCACCCCTATGAGCATCACCTAAATGTAATGAGTGCTAGGTGGACCATTCATTCTCATGAGAGATGGGTTCATGTGAACTATTACTCATGAAATATGAGTCAATGAGTTTGACTCAAAAACTATGTAGTTGAATCTTGATATAAATATCATAATTCGACACACTATGGAAAATACCTCCTTATCACTTTATCACAGGTCAAAACCAAATACTCATTCTACTTCATTATATTGGAGTGATTAGCTTGTAACAACCCTTACAATTAATGATCAGGATAAAAAAGGGCAATCAAAGGGTAAAAGACAACAAGGGTTGAGAGCAAAGGAAGTAGTAAAGAGTGACACTTTTTGGTCAAATACCAGATACTTAACTTCTATTATATCTCTAATTTACATGGGGATCAAATATGGGGTCTCAAACACCCCAACCTTGGGGAGATATATGTGTATGATAGTATGCTTGACTAAATGAAGGTTGTGGTTTGACAAAAAAACCCAACCTTGCACTTCTACAATAAGCACATTCACCTATAATTTAGTGCAGCTAAGAGAAGCTCAACTCTCCTTTACATTAACTTGTGAACTAAACATAAAGTGTTATGTGCAAAGGCCTAGTCGACATCCTCATAGATGATATAGAGATGAAGAGGGAATTCATGGTGACCATTACAAGGATGTACAATACAAAGAAAGCCACATTGATCCAGCTTGAGCAAATCAAATTTGTCAAACTCAATCTATATGAGTTTGACAAAGCTAGATAGAGAGATTTTGATGCAAAAGAACCTAGTTACTTGGTGGCATTTGTATGGGATTACATCATTGATACACACTACCATTTGACTCTCATTATAGGATTGGTGTTCCTTTATTATTGAAAGGAACCAATCTACACATAGCTTCATCCACACTATTAAGAGGATCAAGTTTACATCTACAAGAGCAAAGAAGCATGTGGCTATACATGGTGACTAGTGTCTCATAGGTCACAAAACAATTGAAAACAAGGAGTCCAACCACACGATGGGAGGTCGAACCTAAAATGCTAATACATTGTTGAGGATCAAATTTACAAATACATGGTTGGTTAAGTTCCACTTACAATAGCTAGGCAAAACTAGTAATTTCATTGATGAGGAGCATGCCATGGCATTTACATGCAATTAGCCACTGCATTTTGGACATTAACGTTTCTACATTGTACATTGTATCGTGAACTTGGTGAATAATATAAAAATCATACTAGTAATGCTTATTGTTGAGAAGGTACTTTCATTACCCCTATTTTCTATGCTTTTCTAAGTTGTGTACTAAAAGAGCTCATTTATGGTTTCTAATCATCAAGAATTAGAAAACATACAAGCCATTCAAAGTATTAATAGAACATTCATTATTACACTTGAGTTCGTTAACCTCCAACTCCATGCATAAGTTTATAACACAATTCATTATCACAATTTTGCCCCTTCTTTATGGGATAAGGAAATAATCAAAGGCTTCTCTTCAATATAGTTACTTCATCATGCCTTTTAAATTTGGAAGATTTGCTTTGCCTATGTTTACATCTTGTATAAGTTCCTCTAAATCCCCTTATATTAGCTTCTAGAAGTCTCTTAAGTAACCCAATTTGAGACCAAATGGAAGGGCTTTCAATTCCACCATATTATGAGAGGGTAATCCTAACTTCAAAGAGTAAGTTACTAGGGCTCAAAGCCTTTAAAGTCTTCCAAAATCCCAAATCTGCCTTCTAGACAAGAATACCATATGCAACCTCCAAATTTAGCATCATTGTAACTTATGGAGGTGGTTCTTGTCCCATTTGCACCTTAATTTAGTAGCCTGGCCAAGGAAGTGATTACTTAACAAAGGATCTCTATTTCATTTTGAGAGGTGTCTCTTAGTTCAATGATTTTATCCACCTCTTAAGAGTTTGATTCTAGATACTCATTCTTTTAGACAAGTTTCCGCCTCTTCATAAATTCTTCTATTTCTCCCAAACAAAATTTATTAAATGATCATTGAACAATTCTCCAAACCTTCTGAAATTTTAAATTCCAGCACCATATGCCAAGTGTTCAGGAAGAAGAAAAGGATGCTTGGATCATGTGTTTTAACACACCATTTGTTAAACTCTTAACACCTAACTATTATTTCTCTTTTACGTACTTGCAAGTACTTTTGTAATAATATTTTTTAATCTGGCAAACCCAATCGTAAAGCATCTTATCGCTACAAGCAATCCAAATTTATAAATGCCACATTACTCCAGTTTCTTATATTTGTATTTGTATTCTTACAATAGAATTGCTTTGCAATCATAAGACATATTTAATATTTGGCAATTCTTAGAATTCTTTGATTTACACATTGTTTCTCCTACCACATAAATTTGAACCTCCTTAACCCAAATGTCAAATTATTATTTTGTTAGCTTGCTATTTATTATCCTATACAAATGTTTTGGCCACCTACAGGCAACATCATTAACAAGGAGCATGATGAACAAGGCTTGAACTCAGGTAATTTCTTAAGATCTACAATGAAAGGCATTCAATAAGAAGTTTAACCAACGGATGCACAGCTTTGTAAACTAAGATTTTAGAAGGCCTAATTTGTTAAGCCAAAGAAACCATTTCCTACAAAATTAAAATACTAGAAAACCATGAAAATAAGGTCCAAAAATAAATTCCTCCAGATATTTTTCAACCTCCTGTATTGCAGGCAAAATGCTTGCAAAGGACCAAAGGCATGCCCTACTTTTGTCTCTCATAATGCTTATAGATACGGAAACATTGCAATACCAAAAAATAAAGGCATTCCATGTGTAAAACGCATCTAAGGAATAATACCATTTTATAGCCTTCTATTGTTATATAATCAATACACAAAAACTAAACTGAAATAACAAATTATATCTCTACTTCAAAAGAAGTTATGAAATCATACTATTTGTAGGCATAAAAATCTACATAAAAACTAACCAGAGCCAATTTAATTGGAAATTTGATGGATTCTGAAGGATAAGATCAGCCACTTGAATAAGGGGAGTATATATTTGGTTTGAAGTTTGATGAATTATAAAGGTGCTAGATCAGCCACTTGAACAAAGATGATATTGTGAAATCACCTTATTTGTAGATTTTGTGAAGAAAGAAAATATATGTGGAGAGTTTTTAGTTTGATAAATTTTAAATGTGCAAGATCAGCAACTTGAACAAAGCAAAGATATACCTGAAGTTGAGAAATCACATTATTTGTAGATTTTGTGAAAAAGAGAAAAAAATAAAAATAAACAAATATATATTCTCCTTGCCCACAAAATCTACAAATATTGTGTATGTATATATATATATGTATTCTAAACATGTAAGATCAGCCACTTGAACAAAGAGGATATATATAATTGCGAAATTGTACTCTTCATAGATTTTGTGAGGCATGGGTAGGTGTGTGCTCATTTGTGTGTATCTAAGGGTGTGTTTATAAGAGACAAGAATATGAAAACATCATAGGTTGCTTACCAGTTTTCCTCCAGAAATATAATACTTATTAGTCCACCTAAGTGGAGTTCGAATAATAATATTTGAAAAAAAAAATTGAAAACAATTATATAGGGTTGTAAGGTCTCGACAAGACCTATGCTATAGAGAATATTATAAAGTATATGACCATTAAAAATTAGCTGACATATGACGTGTAATTCATTTGTGAGGACGGATGAGATCAGTAAAATAATACCCATCCAGCAGGGAACAGAACCAATGTTGTCCACAATACATCTTTCTTAATACAGTCAACCTAAAGTAACTCTATTTTCATGAATATACCAAATCAACCCCTTAGATGTACAAGGGCTTTCTGATTTAAAAATTAAGCAAAATATAGATCATTAAAAACTTAAATAAATTGAGACATAAAAAATAACTTAGAAAAAGGTATGTCCTATGATGGTGATTAGGTAGTTTGGAGAGAAAAATATTCGGTTATATTTAGTAAGTGAAGAAAAACGCATCTATGTTTATTCTATGCACGACACTGCAGAGATTACCGTTTGAATCTAAAGACTACAACTTACCAATTAATTATTCAGGTTAAAAGTCAATGGCTGTTGTAAAGGACCATTTTGTAGCCCTCGCTGGCCATCATTTCTCAGCCATCCATTTTTTAAACAAATTGCACCCATCCATTTTTTGAACACATTGAAGCAACAAACAAAAAATGTTATCCATGAAGATTGGGAGTCGTCATAATATATAGTAATTTAACTCTTCCAAATTCCTCTCTAATAGAAAACTACATTCCAATTGAGTTCTAGAAACCCATAATCAAGCATGTCTGGAATGTACTGCTAATGTTCAGAAACCTGGTATGCACCAGGTGTAAAATCTGAGGCATCCACTAACCATGAAACACCTTGTAATTAATATGCCAGTCAAAATCATCAAGCAATTAGTTTTGTCTCAATTCCAGGAAACAAATAGAAAATTGATGCAGAAGAATGGTTGTTAGATGAAATGTGGAGTGCAGAACACCAGTGATACTAAAGCAATCACAAATTCCACTCTCCAACAGGTACTTTATGATGATGTGATTGTAGGTGAGCTTTCACAACCAGGGCAATTATGTAAGCTCTCATGAATGTAAACATCACAATCAAAGCAAAAATGTTGCTTACATCTGGGACAAGCAAGTCGCACCCCAACTTTACTTCCTGCATAATCAGTTCACTAAAAATCAGAATAAACCACTCCAAAGCATCAAAGTTATTTATTGACAATGCAAGTTCATAATGATGGTTGTGAGAAAATACAAAAACATGAACTTAATGGCTACCATGAAAAGGAGGTCTCTTACATACATTCAGTAGGTCCAAACCAAAAACTAAATACCATAAAACATAGAGATGTTGCATATAGCAAAAATTAGATTTTTTTTTTTAATTCTTGTATTGTCAAAATTTTCTTGTACTGCCTTTGCCAATTTGAAACATTTTTTTCTTGTACTGCCTTTGACAATTAGTTGTCTTAATCCGAGTTTAATTAAAGAAGAGGTATAACAATGTGCTGATATTTCTATATGAGAAGATATGTATCTAAGATCTCCAGGGAAATGTGAATCAGTAATCTAGCTCCAATGACAAATAAACTTATGGATCACAAAATTTGATAGCCACTCTCCAAACTAATTTTGTACAATTAGTTGTCTTAGTCTGAGTTTAATTAAAGAAGAATTATAACAATGCATTGATATTTCTATATGAGAAGATACGTATCTCAGATCTCCAGGGAAATAACCAGTAATCTAGCTCCAATGACAAAAAAATCTTATGGATCACAAAATTTGATAGCCACCCTCCAAACAATTTGTTCCTATAATGGTTTCAGAAACCCTTTTCCTATTCACCTTAAATACAATTGCTAACGAAGAGATGCACAAACAGGCATGCACTAAGATTTCAATGGAATTAGATATGCTCAGAACTCTTCTATATATCTCAACTTTAAATTAACTTAGACTACTCGAGTAAGATCTTTTGTAAATCTCAAGCTCAAACAGCACAAAACCTAGTGATTGCAAAGCTCACAAACCCGACAGAGGTTTGCTCTCACATACCAATAAAAACATGTCACAGGAGTTCAACTGTTGCTAGAAAATATTTCCACAATTTAACTACAATTTAAAAAGGGTAGTACAAACTAATTTGTATTAAATAAAAAAAGAACGAATTTTGAATGTCAAATAAATAAAATTTGAAAACTAAATTCCAAGATTTTCTACAAATGAAATCTCAAATCTGGCAGCCCATGCAATATGCCTTCTCTTATATTGTGATTTCAAACAGTTAAGAAGATTTTCAAGGCCATTCAAACTACTTAATACACCAAGGGCACTAGTGATTTATGGGACCAAGATTTTATCAAACAAAAACAAGATGAACTTACACACCACTGCAACCAATCAATCTGACACTTTCGAAAGAACAGATAACATAAGGCATAAAACAGCGGAAACCATTGTACTAGATCAATTGAGCAACTAGATTCAGGTAGCTCATCAAATGGACCTTATTTTTGTCTGGACACAAATAGCAGAGTTCTTACTTTAGTTTTTTTTGCCAGTCACCAATTGTCATGCTTTGTTATATTATTTGACAATTAAATGCATTAATGAAGACACCAATTAATTGTAAGCCAAGCTAATTAGCACTCAGTCTGAGGTACACTCTTACAGGAAGCACTTAATGTGACATGAAACTGGCATTTCAAACAGCATGCACAAAAGGGCATTATCTTGTAACCATTGTACAGATGATAAATATTCCCTTCTCAAGTCTTCTCTCTTCATTTCAAACAGCATGCACAAAAGGGCATTATCTTGTAACCATTGTACAGATGATAAATATTCCCTTCTCAAGTCTTCTCTCTTCATTTCCAAATTTCATCTCATCGAGATTAAGCTATAATTGAATTATTCTACTTGTTTTTCAATCACAAACATTAATTGAAATTGCCTTAAGTTCCAATGCTTTATCTTTGGCATGCACCTAATCACATTCTCTTTTTCCCTAGACCAACTTTTGTAGGTAGTTAAGCACATTCAATTCATCTTCACCAGGCATTAGCACATCAACCACCTCAAACCTCTGTCAAGTTGGAGTTGCAAGATGCTGATGGGGCCCTTTGAATCAATTTCATCTCAGTGCTGTTGTTCATGGCCCGAAGAAAATAGAATTCCTGAGTGTCATTTCCTTAGAGTATGCTTTACAACTTGCTTCAAAGGTGGATTCCAACCAGTGGAATGCATCTCTGAAGCTCAAGTCAGTTTTTATCTCAGAAAACGATTTCATCATGTGCACCTGCCAGCTCCTCAACACTTGCAACATCCTAGTCAACGGATGAAATTTCTTTAGTGAGTGGCTCCACTAAGGGTTTGACTTTTCTATCTAGCAATGAGAAGAAATTATGTGCTTATATAAGTGAAATAGACGCTTTATTAACAACATCTGTGATCTCAAACCCAAACCAACACACTTTTAGATGAGCAAAACTCAAGGCCCTTCCAATCACCAACTCACCTTCACAGTCGATGACTATTTTGTCAATAATTTGTTGAGGTTTTGCCTCAGTCTCAGTTTCATAATCAGCAACCTCATCGCACTATACACAAGAAGAGTGTTGAGAGAATGATAATTTGATCAACTGCTAAAAGAGGACATGATATATCCCAACAGTACTCCCACGCCCCAAAGGTCCTTGAGAATCTCCTGCTAATCATCTTTCTAAGAAGGAATATCATGAGCCCCAATTAGTCACAAAAATACAATGCTCTCAAAAAAATGACCAAAGAACTGCTATCCACTTCCCAAGGATGACAATCTCACAAACCAACTAAAAGTTGCCAGGAAATATGTCAAATAAACCACAATACACAACCCGGCATTATATTGAGATTGAAATAGAATCACAATTGCCCAAACGGCTCCCTTATCACACTACACATTAAAAGTGCTGAGAGAGCAACAAATTAACCCATTGCTCAAATAGAATGAGATACAGCCCAACATTTCTTGTAGATCTCCTGCTCTAGTAGAAGCCCATTGCTCAAAGAGAACAAGATACAGCCCACAATTAATGGTGTTTTGTCACATTATCACACTCTCACCAAATCAATGTGAAGAACCACTACTCCCACGAATGACAACCTCGTATCAGCAAATTTGCATCAAACCCCTTGACATTTGGAAGACATCCTTCAAGACAAACTTTGTGCTCCACAAGCACTTGGTCATGTCTTTTGGCCTCAATCGGGGAAGTCAACCAAACGGTAGACAAAGATAGCAACACTCAACCTTAAATCCATGGCAGCAATATCAACACAGTGATTGAGAGAGGTATGCACCACTTGGTCATGTCTTTAAGGTCAAGATAGAAACAGAAATGGCCTCTTCTTAGAGAGGCATTTATGTACATTTTTTATTAATGTCATCAATGCACCTTTTACATCCATATGCATCACAAATCATTTATTCATGCTTCTTCTTGGAAAATTTGTTGTCCTCTATCTAGATGCTCTCGGTCTATGCTTCGACCTGAAAGAGCTACTTAACCTAGTCAATACGCCTATTGGTTGCAGTTCTTCTCTAACATTAGCTCCAAGCCAAGAGGAAAAAGTACATGCATACTTAAAGTGAAGGTCCTCCCTAAGTGACCCCCTCAACTAACATTTCATATCTAAAATGTTAACTGACAGGTAAATACTACTATAAGAATTTCATTCATACATACTCAAATGTTGCCCATCTTCATCAGCTCACTAATTAGAATATTATTAACTGGAGTCTGTTAGCTTCTCAAACAGAACAGTATTTGAAAGAGTCTTTGTGCTCTACTCCAATGACAGATCTACTCAAATTGCTTCTCAATATGCCTTAGGATGGTTCTTAAGCATGGAGAACATCCAATCATGTATCATTCAAACGCAAAGCTCAATTATGGCACTTATGACAAGGAATTTTATGCCTCAGACCAAGCACTCAAGTTGTAGCATCATCATCTCTCGCTAAGGAAGTCATTTTGCAAAATAATTGCTGGCCCCTCCAGATATAGACATTCAATCAAGGATTTAGGAATTTTGACATTAAGATCGGTCATCTTACATTCAACAATTTGAAGATCAAGTTAAGATGGGTGTCACCCCAACAAAGTGGTAGACCTTCTTACTTGCCCGCCCAGGTACTTAAGCATCTAGACACTCTCAGCACAACCTATGATGAGTGGGAGGATCTTTATTCCAAGAATCCCCAGCACAGTTTGATTGTTGATGCTTTGCAAAGCCTAAAGTGGTCAATGAAACATGTTTCCTTGACCATAGTTTTCTTGCTTGCCCTCCCAGGGACTTGACCATCTGGACACTTTGGGCACAACCTATGATGAGTAGTAAGATCTTTATTCCAGAAACCCCTGGCATGGTTTAATTGTTGATGCTTTACAAAATTGCAATGCCTATTGTGGTCAATAAAACACATTTCCTTGACTATAGTTTAAGTAAAGTGTTAAATAGATTCTCTAACTTTATGTTTATCCACCCTTCTCACCAGATTTGTGTGATAAGAAATTCACTCAGTCTCCTATAGCGAACAATTTGGCACAGCAAAAACTCCAGATTTCTGCTACACGAGTCTTAGTAAATTTCTGTTGGTGAACATTTTGGCATAGAAATCACTTTGCAACAAATTCAGCATTACTAAATTGGATTTAGTTGCAAAAACATGCTAGAGAATTATGTTTGTCAACACTCTCTAGTTAAAAAACCTGATCTTTTCAGTCTGAAGCCTGCAATGTATTAGCACTTGATGATAATTTATTTTATTCGTGGTTGTCTCCCAAGAAGACTGCATCTTTATTGTTATGTAAAATCTCCATTCATTGTTTCACACTAAACTTAAGCTCACCAAGACCAACCTCTCCAAAATCCTCTACATGTGAACTCGTTTTCAACCATGTTTGAAGCAATATCAGGTTGCCATTCATTGTCATTTTTTTATCGTGACTCACATTTCAAGTCAATTCTAGAAATCATTGGTGAGAACTTTGTTGACAATGGTCCTTCTCCACTTCTTCATTGTTAACTGCACCTTAACATGTTTTAATAATTTTTATAAACAGAGGAACAACTACCTGCATATAATTTAGCATTGCTGCAACTCAGGTTCCCATATCTCTACGAGGCACTTTCCTTTGGATGTTTTTCATGGCTTCCAACCTTTGGTGCCTAACGAGATTTCCGTTGCTTTTTGAACTTGAGGTATATCCCCGACAACAAAAGGTGCATGACAATGCTCCTTCATCATCTAGAGTTATGCCAAGCTTCAAGCCAAAATTTACTATGTTCTCCATGTTGGTGTGAAAAGTGTTTTTACCTAACTAGTTATTATCCTACCTTCTTGGTCATGTTCACAATACACTTAAGCTCACTTAGAGTGACTCCTTACTCTTGGTCTCACCTCATGTGGACTCTGATATTACTTTTCCAGATTTTGGCTCTCTAACTATTCCATGCCTTTGAAAATTTGCAAAACGTTGTCATATTTGTAGGGGTGTAAGAAAAAATGTATTAGGGCTGAGAAAAACACTAAACCCTAGCCGAGCCCTTACACTTTATTTCTATTTTCTTGATAACTGCCTACCTCGGTCACTTGGTCCCTTAAGTTGTTTCCTCAAGGCCCCCACTTCATTTTTTAACCGGCCCCATTTCCCTAAGTACCTGCTAAGCTCATTCCCTTTTATATGCTTTTAAACAATCGCTTAACCTTTAGTCTCATCGGGCCCCACTTGACACATGGCGTTATTTCACACTCTTTTCATATCGTGGACACTTTTCATTTATATTGGATCTACCCACAAACATGCAAAACAATGACACATGTCCCATCACAACTGACATTATGGGCCCTCTGCTTGTTAAATGATAAAATCCTGCTTTCGTTTGTTTTTTTCAATCAGTGACTTACTCTCTAAGTTCCCAATAATTTAAGTTGTCTCAGGGAAATCTCTTCGACCATGCATTACCGTCCCCTTTTCCTAATGCCAAGTTGATCCGGTTACCGCATGTGCATTTAAAACCTTTTAAGTTACTGAATACCAAGCTCGTTGGGTGGTCCCCACCTAAATCCTAGTCAGCGCCATTTGTCGTCATTTGGTTAGTTCGCCCTAGCTATGCGCTTTGTGGAGCCTTTTATTTCCAAGGGATTGTTTCTGCGAGTGGCAGTGCTTCATTTAAGGGTTAATTTCATTTTGCCCAAGCTTCTCTTATCACAAGGGCTTTTATGTTTTCATTGTTTCTCCCACAAGTTCTTGAAATCATGTTGCGTGTCATTCCTCACTCTATTCTTTAATTTCGCGAAAGTTAACATCTTCGCAGGAGCGGCTTGCTAGTTCTTTCTGTCTCCACGAAGCCTCGAAATGGTGACATGTGTCCAATATTATAGTGTTGAGAAGGTGTTTCCCATTTCATGAAAAGGAAATTCAAATGCTCATGAGAACCATTTATCTCTCAAAGATCAACAGTCCACATTCAAAATGGAAAAACGTCTACATGCAAGGTGTGCCTTCGTGCATGTGAACATTGATGGGAGATTTGGCCTTTACCTACCAATTCACCTCCAATTCTCTACATAATTACATCTGCATTTGTTATTCAAATTGTGAAAAGATTCTTAGCGCAAAAGTTGTGATAATTTTTGACTTGACGAGGATTTTCAAAAGCTTTTTTGAGGTCTACTATCGTGATTAAAAAGTAAGTGGTTTTATCCTTCTTGTTGTTCTCTTGCATATGAAAAGGGTTAATTCTGATCTGATAAGGAAAAATTTTAAGGTTTGAAGTATAATTAGATCACGAGACAAATTGAATTGGGTATAAAGTTTAAAGAATTACAAAAATCCTAGAACCTAATTTCGTAATCAAAAGCCCTAATTTCGTAATCAAAAGCCCTAACCCTAGAAACCATGGCCAAAACTTCAAGAGGGACCAAGAGGCTTAGATGAAGACATAATGGCCCAACTATCAGGATCGTCGAAGAGACCTAGAATTGGTCAAGCATCTGGGATATTAGCTGATAGGGTAATGGACAAAAATGACTATTGCAAATATGCCATAATTTTGATTCATGGCTATATCCTTTTCAAATATTGTTTCAAAAAATGTCTAGCTGACAAACCAATTTGTAATATTTGGAGATTAGGAGTTGGAAGGTTGATTGTACCAAATGTTTTCATTAATGTTGAGTTAATTAGAGTTGTGGTTAGGGCCTATAATCTAGAGAAAAGGGCTATTTTCAATGGAAAAGGTATTTCTTTGGCAACCCTTGCCAAAAATTACATTTGTGAGGTTTTTAACTTAGACAAAAATGTTCAACTACTGGTTGACCTGGAAGCATTAACTAGAGAATATCAAAGACTAAGAGATAGCCATAGAGTGAAGTGGTTGCCCAGTTTCAAGCCCAGAGGTCAAAACAGAGAATTGAGAAGATTTGCCAGTGGGGAATTGGAGCCCTTCAACTACGACATTTTTGAGGATTACTTTGTGAAGACCTACTTTGCATTGTGCCAGGTCTTAGGAATGGATTGCGAGACCCAAATACCAGTCAACATGATGGTATTGACGATAGATATCCAAAGAAAAGATGTCAACAAGCTATAAGATTATGCTGCTTTCATTTCAGATGGGGTCCACAAAGCCCTATGTGCCATTAAAGAGAATGAGGATATTCTCCACTTTAAATGGTATTCTCTACTGTGCCACATTCTACTTTACAGTGGGAGGAAAATTTGCTCTTCTCCTATGCAAATCAGATCCCATGATGCCCAGAAGAAATTACTCCTTGTACAAGAATGGACTTATATCTGGGATAGTAATTGTGACAAATCCAACTACAACGTCTTTTAGGAATTCTTTGTCAAAGAAATTTTAAGGAATGAGGGCCAAAGGATAGATTGGGGTTTGTCAGAGGTTGTTAGGAGATTCCTTAGACCAAAGGACCTCCATCCAGAGTTGGGATTTGATAGCAATTGGGGTGATTGGTTCTTTTATTCAGATGCCACAGTAATAAGGGTTTATGATTCCTCAGTTGCAACCCACATTTTGCCTAAATCTGTCCCAGACATAATTGCCTTCTTGGAGATCATTAGGCAATTGAATGAGTCAAACAAGTCTCAATTTAGAAACTACAAGAAGCATGCCATCCTACCATCTACATTGAGCTTCTCAGATTTTCAAATCATTGCTAGAGAAGGTTTGGAGCTGCTACTCAATAAGCTAATACCCTATAGGATGAGGGTAGACTAAGTAAGATGTGATCTTGAGCATTTCATCCATGATGCTAGGATAAAATATAAACTTGTTGAATTCATGCATTAACATGACCCAATTGAGGACCTGATCAAAATTGCTCCTTAAAACCAAAGGCTAAAAGGAGAAGAGAACAGTGGGTAAAAGTGCAAATTGCAGAGGAAAGGAGAAAGATGGATCCTTCTTACAAAGATGCATAAACTGAGATTCAGGACCCAGTCCTTAGAATCATGACCATGTTGGATAGTGCAACCAACTTATTGGCAAATGTGCCTTTGACTCAACCTCAGGTAGATAGACTTGGTCCATCCTCACTAGTGGAGGAGCAGTCAATCCCACAACAGGTCACACCATTGCAGCAAAATGCTCCTATGACAGAATCTCTGGTAGATTACCCTCTAGATCTTGATGACTTTCCAGATGATTCAAACATGAGACAGGTGATGCAGCCCCCATCCAGGGTGATGGTTGAAAGACCCTCCAATGATAGAATGTTGATAAATTTTGAAACTGGTGGGCAAATGGTGGATGATGTCAGGGTCCTAACCTGCACTGAGTTTATGTCAGATGATAAATTCATCATCACCCAAGAATTCAAAATAATGGTGAAGCTTTTAGGAAGAAAATGGAGGAGGCAAAAACAAGGATCACAAAAGAAAATAAAGATGAAATTGTAGCAAAAATATGTGCAAAGGTCAATGCCATGGAAAACATGACCCAAAAAAAGGGAAGGGAAATTGTGAGGAAAAGTGGATGCCTGTTGCTGCAAGGATGGTTTATATCATCTGCAATTGCATTTGATACCATCAAGAGGCAAGAGGGGGATGACCCAATGTTATCATCTGAGAAGCAAGTTGATGCACTATACTTTGGGTCGGGTTTCAATCCAAGGCATGAGACCTTGGCAATTTGGTCTATTTTTCCTGAGACCAACAAACCCCAAGTGATAAATGATACAAATGAACTGACTGGCAACTTGATTGTCGGAAGATTAGAGGATACCAGTGCCCTTCAGGCAGCAACATTAACTATGAGCACAGCCGTGTTCACTGAAGCAACTGTAAGAAAGTTGGAAGCAGACCTTGCAAAGGTAAATGTTGTAAATTTAAAGTTGCAAGAACAAGTTAATGTTGTCACAGGATTGTTTCCACCACCCCAAACTGTGGTAGGGGATAAGGAAGGTCACGAGAAGACAGCCCTTACCCTGGAGGTGAACAAACTGAAGAAGGAGCTTACTGAGAGCAAGGAAGCAAAGAAAAAATCAAGGGTGGATCGAAAAGAAAAACTCTCAGAGGTTGTTGATAGCCTATTTGGTCATAGGCTATCTTACATTTTAGGCCACCTTGAGAATACTTGGAATGGTTACAATGCAATTGTTGCTACTCCTGCCATCCATGTCCCATTAAAAGCTCGGCTCAAGACTATCCAAGATATTTGGTGCCCTAGGGGGAAGTTAATAGAGAAGATGATTGAGAGGGCAAATTTTGACATTAATGCTCCTATTGAATTATGTATAATTTTGGAAAATTCAAATATTATTGAGGACAACATGGTTATGCATGAAAGTTATCAACTTGCTATGGAGCAGTCCTTAGAGTTTTTTGAAGATCTTGAGTGTGGCATTATGCCTAAAAAAATTCTGATGACGATATGGTAAAGGATCATAAGGTGTGAAGGGCTGGAGTTCAGCAGTATCTTATCTCCCACCTTGAGCTTTATTTTTGTAGAAGATAATATAGATATGGACAAATGCAATGTTGCTATGGATAACTTGGTAAAGTTAGAAACGAGTCTGATAAAAAAATTTGACACTGCAAAGAAATGGACCGAGGAGGTATTCTTCCCATTTAAATCATGTTAGGAGAATTCTAGCATCTCCTTGGCCTTCACAAAATAAATTTGCAGCATGGGTGGAGAAGTACAACTGACAAATCATGTGCCTCCCATTTTGTCTCATCATGCAAATCAAAGGAATATCTTCTGCAATGGCTTCTACAACTGTTTTGTCTTCTACCGTTGTACCTTTTTGTCTTTTGCAAAGCAGTTGTACCAGTTTTGTCTTGATCCTTCGGATGGGTTGTCAAATTAAAATGTGATATCTATCCATGGCTTTAAGCTTGTTGCTCCCTTGTCTCTATAGAAGGGAATTCCAAGCCATTTTGTAAGCAAAAAAATTTGTCTTAGTTTGTTCTAGTCTTGTCTAGGTTTTTCAGGGAAGAAGAGTAAATGCAATTGTAAAATTATGTATAGCAGCATATGCTTTCAAAAGATATGAGGACATTGTGAAAGATTCAAAGGCAATTGTCTCCAATGTACATTTTGTTCCTCTTATGAATAAAATTGATCAAGGATATTTTGATGTTCATCTTTGCATTATAGAGCAAATGAATGTTTCTTGAATATCTTCTATTAAAGTAATGGATTAAATTGTTATTTCTGAAATATTAAGGGTTATTAGATGTTCAGGGATTGTTAAGAAGAATTGGATATGGATCTAAATTCAGATAACATTATTGTAAGGCAGCAATGTGTAGGCTTTCGTTGATTTTGTTCTCAGTTTGTTATTCAGAAAACCTTTGCATAATCATTTTGACTCTATTGCCTAGGATTCAAGACACCAATCTAAGTAAGAATGCTGGTTACAAATCCAAGGTCATTTATGATAAAGACAATTTGAATTATGTTTCTTTTAATTTGCCCTTTTTAAAGCTTTGTTTATGTTCTCAAAGCCAGTAGTGTGTAAGTCTCCAAGAATTTAGCCCATTTAGACAAATTTCTATGCAATTCTTGGCATATTTCATGAGAACATTTATGTTAAACCAATATCCTAGCATGAATTGAGTGTTAATTCATTGATATTGTTGAGGGTTACCTTCCTAGGTCTTGCAGAACCTGTAGTGCAGAGGAGAGTAATATTATAGCTATCTCGTGTTCGTTGGCCATTCAAATCTTTGAGCAAAAGAACTGGCTACTCTTTAGATGGTTTCAAGCAATCAGTTGGAATTAAAACAAACCAACAGACTCTATATGTGTCCTCACACTTGTCTTAAGTGTTTCACATGCGACATTTGGAGGGTTAGTCAGACTTACAATCCTACCTTCTCACCTCCTCATCCTTTCCTTTATTAAGATTTGTATGATTATATTGTTCTATATTGCATATTCTTGTTTGTGGAATGGTTTGATCTTGCAAGTTGATTTTCGCTGCTCCAACATTCCAACAGCCTAAAACAACTTCAAGACATTACACGATAGTCATCAAATAACTCTTTCTTCACAGGCAGGTGACTGTGTTTGGCTTCACTTGGATAAACAAAGAACAACATCACAAACTCAAACCCTGTCAATATTTCCCTACACCATTCTCAAAGCAGTCAGGCCCAATACTTTTTGGTTAGATCTTACAGCTCAGCTTGGCATTCATGTTGATGTCAATGTGACCATTACTTACTACTATTCCAAATCTTCAATAGCTGTTGTCTTAGGATACTCGATCGACATTTAGACTCAGAATAATCACAAGAAGAGAACCACACGTTACTAGTTAACTGCAGAGGTCTTATCTAAGCCCCCACTTTCGGAGAAAAGTGCCTGTTTAATTGCATGTAAGATAGCTTGGAAAGGTAATTTTTGTTTACTGCATGTGCTTGGATTTATCCAACCATCACACACCCTCATCATCGTATATCTATTTTCACACACTAAGGAAAAGATTAAAGCAAGCTGATTTGCCAGCTATCTCTTTGTTTTCATTGTTAACTGTATATTTTTTCTTAGTTTTTCTGCCATGAGTAATATGAGGCCATATCCAATATCAAAGAGTTATAGCCATATACAGGTACAAGTCAGTAGTTAATAATAAGAAAGATTGCATATGAAGATGCACATCTATATCTTCAATCTATTTGCCACTCTTCTTCCAAAGTAAATAGCATTCAATAGGAAATAATTGCATGGATAACTGATAAGAAGACATTGTTGGCATTACAGCTTAGTCATAAATTGCTTAAACCTAAGATAATCAAATTAATGATTTAGAGAATGAGGATGAGGGCAGGAACAGACTCCAAGGTCATGAGCACACAAAACGGCAGATTATGAGACAATGTTTTTCTGTAAGCAAAACAATCGATTGGCAGTTGATAATTGTATTACTATCTATCACCCATTAAGGCTGTTGACTACAGATTGAGGATGATCACATGCACAAACAACCACATCGTGGAAAAACAGAGGTTATGAGAACACATGATTGAAGATTATGAGACAGCATTCTTTATGCAAACAAAATAATCGATTGATTGTTAATAAATATAATATTATATATCAACCATTTTCATTTATTTGTACAATGCTTAACAAATTTTTAACTTACTGTAGGGAAAATTCTCCACAAGCTTGCATTTAAGATAAATTGATCCCTGTTTATGTGAATCCCAAGGCTAATCCTCGCTCCATTAAAAGAGATAAAATAAAGTAGATCACTCTCACTCTTGGATCCTACAAACTAAACTACAATGGAGCTTCTACGGAAAGCCTGACCCTTAAGGGGCTGGATGCATCATAAAAGACTCGAATGGAAAGATCATCAAGGCTGCCTCAAGTAGGCTCAATGAGGGAACAATCAATGAAGCCAAAGCCTTTTCTTTGGCCTTGGGTTTTCAGCTATTGTGAATGTATGGGCATTGAAGCATTGAGTCTATGTATGTGGTAGGAGACTCAATGGTGATTTTCTTTCCACTCAAAATTAGAAATTTGACCAACTGGTAAATAGCAAATATTCTTAGAGAGGCTTGGCCCTTGCTGAACTTCTTAAAATCATGCACCCTACATTGCTATAGGTAGGCCAAAAGGATGGAAAATTACCTCTCAAATCAAGGAATTAACTACTTAGAAGATATAATTAACTTTAATAATGATGAGATTGTAATATGGCAAGGATTACTCTAGGTGTGGGATGGCAATTTCCCGACACTTTCATGATTATTAAGTTGTGTGTAATATGGCAAGGATTACTCTACATGTGGGATGGCAATTTCCCGACCATCAACTTTGAACATTTGAAACACTTGTTAAGGTGGAAAGCATTTATTTTAGGATATGGTCTATTGAACACCTATAAAAAGAAACAAACTCATTTGTGATCGACAAATTTCCACTTTGTTGTTTCTCTTTGTGATTGCCATGAGCCCAAAATTCGTTTAACTGGGAAAAAGCAATATATGGCAATCTTGGGGGGAACAAAATGTTAGCACCTCATTTTGTTGTGTCTCATTTTTGCCCTCTTCTACTCTAATGGTCAATTTTATGTCTTTACTTGCACGTTGACCTAAGAAATCATAAGTGGGCAATATTGAGTGGTTTTGTGCCTCTTGGCTATTATACTTGGAGCCTGACCCCCGATAGACACCAAACACTGGCAAGAGTGAAGGGAAATGCAAAGGAGAAGCCCAATGCTACGTGGGAAAGCTATAGTAAACCCTAATTCATGCTTTCTTTTGTGCCTACCTCATCTGCAACACCATGCAATGACCCTCCCTGGCAAATTTTAATTCTTTCCCCATGGATCAAAGGGCAAAATTTCAACACCCTTGTCTCATTTGTTATCTATGGGGCCTTTTTCTTTTCAAGCAACACCCCCAAGACATGTTTGCAGAGGATTTCGTGGGTGATTTCTCCAATTTTGCATTCAAACCCATTAATCATTAATGCAAGGGCATGGCGTGGGTTAAAGGAATGTTCTTGGCATTTTTTGTTGATCAAATCAAATTTGCAAAGGACACTTGCCAGTTATGCATTGGTGGAGGTCTTGGCTAGGATTTCCTATGTTGCATGACAATTGGGCAACACAATTGGGCAACCTATTTACCTTCCTACCGTGGGTATATCTATTTTGGCAACCATGTTTTGAAAAGAGGATAACATTTTTGGTCAAGAGAGAGCATAGCAGGGAAAAACTTACATTGCAAAATAGTGGTACACGGGAACACATCCCCTAGACTTTTGCCCCTCGTACCCGTACCGAGACGTTTCGGGGACAGGGGACGGCTTGGGGACATTTCCTAGGCGTCCCCAAAATGTTTATTTTTTGGGGGGACGTTCCAAATTTGGGGAAACGTTTCGAGGACGGCTAGGGGACGGTCAGCCGTCCCCAGGACGGTTAGCTGATCGTCCGAGACGGTCAGCAGTCCCCTATTTTCCAGCAGCAAAAAAACACAAAAAAAAAGGTCCGAAAATTTAAAAGGTTTTTTTTAATGCTTTTTTTATGAAACCTCCTTGAATAGCCAGTTTATCTTTCAACTTGCTTCTCCATTTCCAAGTTTGTCATCACCTTTCTCAACTCTTGGTTTTTGACTTGAAGTTGATTACAACTTTCAAACTCTTTAAGTATTTCCCTCTTCAAAGCTTCGTCCAGAGTTGAATAATACAACCAAATAGCAAGTCCTGACGAATCATAAAATATGGTAGCAAATACATAGAGAACTAAACTATGTTAGCAACACCCTTGAACAATTCACAAGGAAAATTTGCTATTATACCACTTGTCTATATTTAATTAATATTCCATTGTGCAATTCTCTAGCACAGATTAAAATTTACTTATGTGTTTATACTTGATTCAATGCAACATGCTACTGATACCAACAAACATAAGGTGTGAAAAATAATGTATGTTACAATTTTGGCTGCTATTTACATCTTTTATTCTATTTGCAAGGTGTAAATGCTCAAATACATTGACCCGCAATGTTGTAAATCAGTTTTGAGACCCATTTTATGCTACTAGTTAAGTAGCTGTAATATTAATTTGTTCAACTCTATAATGCATATGTCAATATGATTGGTGATTACATTTGCAACTTTATCAATGTTAATTGCTATGATTATCGTTACTCATATGAATATCTAAAATTTCCCTATATTTTTAAGATTTATCTATATATAGTCGTCCCCATGTCCCCAAAAATACCCTAAAAAAAATGTCATCCCTGAAATGTGTTATGCTATCCCCCCGTACCGGAAACTTGGTGGAACATAGTTGCAAAACCAAAGGGTTCATAGTTTCAATTCTGGATGTCGATATTTTGGCTTTGAAATGATCTAGGTTTATCCCAAGTATGTAATGATGCTTGTAACCATTGTAGAAAGGATGATTAATGACAAATTCGACCTTGATTGAGTGTCTCACTATGCATGGTGTATTTTTTTTGGATGTGTTGTTGATTAGTTAGCCAACCAGGCGACTATTAAATTCTTGTAAAGCTTTTGCAAGATATCTTTTTAGAACAATAAAGGAGATGTATGAGTATGTGAATGGATTACTAAGTAGACTCATTGAATAGTTTGCAACTATTTATGGTTTTTTTTTATGTATGTGTAAAGCCCAGCTTGCTTGTGCATTTTGGAAAACTTGGTATTTTGTGGTGTGTTGATTAGTGCATCACCTTAGTTACAATCATTACATATTTGATTAGATTTAGAGATTTTGTTGCCCTACTTGATGAAGGCATCGATCTATTACTATTTTTCTCTTGCCACCATCCTCAACACACTCATAATCAATCAACTAAAACATCTTTTCAGTTTTATTAGTGTGTTCCAACAGCCATGTCTGAATGTCTAAAACATCTAAGGTGTTATCACAAAACACATTCCTAAACACTCATATGGTAGATTATTTGTTAATAAGATGCTTATTCTTACATATCCAAACTAGCACATAGGTATATTGTGACACCACTATTGGGATATACTGTGCAGTAGGTATAGTTTGTTGTAAGGAAGTATTTAAGTCTTTTAATCATTATCCAGCAACTCAGGGAAACCCCCCTTGGTCTTGCAAAGCCAGAAGTGAAGGAGGTCTTACCCACCTCAACCATTGGTCCTTAGTTGTCCAACTTGAAGACAGATTTGTGGTAATCTTCCTAGGTTTGACACCCATGGCACTTGCGAGATTATCAAACCTTAGGAATTTGGGGTCTACAGCTCAGATCACCAACATAACAGATGGGATGTAAGACTTGGGAAAATATTTGTCATTCAAGGAGGTGGGGTCTAAGCATGCCATGAGGAGGTCCTAGGAGTGGATTTTCTGGAAAGAGATAAATGGCACAACGTAAACTAAGACTTATCCTCCATGTTCATCTCCAACCTTTTTAACTTCATTAAGGATAAAGAAATAATGAAAGCCCTAGCTAAGCATTACATCAGAGAAAAAAAAGTTGGAATCTAAGTTGTCAACATTGGTACGAAATCAAGTACGAGTACGGTATACGAGTACGCCGGTACGACAATTTTTTTCCTTGGGTACAGCTGTTATAATATAATATATATTAATATATATGCAAAAAAATATATATATACAAAATTGTAAATACATTTGATAGTATGATACTTCATCAGTAGTCACTTAATCATTGATCAATGGTAGTGATAAAGATAAATGCCAATTGATAGTTCAAAATTTCAATATTATGTCATATATCATATATGTCTAGAGTCACGATTCAAATGAAAATCATTACAATAACAAAATTGAAATAAATACGATCAAAAGTTTGGATAATTGCACTGTTCCACGGGGACACGCCCCCCCAAAAAAACCCCACATTTCCTAGATGGGGACGTCTCGGAATCTAAGTTGTCAATATTGGTACGAGATCAAGTACGAGTACGGTATATGAGTACGCCGGTACGACAATTTTTTTCCTTGGGTACGGCTGTTATAATATAATATATATTAATATATATGCAAAAAAAATAAAAATATACAAAATTGTAAGTACATATGATAGTATGATACTTCATTAATAGTCACTTAATCATTGATCAATGGTAGTGATAAAGATAAATGCCAATTGATAGTTCAAAATTTCAATATTATGTCATATATCATATATGTCTAGAGTCACGATTCAAATGAAAATCATTACAATAACAAAATTGAAATAAATACGGTCAAAAGTTTGTATAATTGCAATGTTCCACGGGGATACGCCCCCCCAAAAAAACCCCGCATTTCCTAGATGAGGACGTCTCGGAGACTCGGGGGGACGTCCCCCCACCAGCCCACCACCAGCGCCACCATCCCACCACCAGTGTCGTTGTCTCCAATACGTTGCTACGACTTTGAGGATGTTGGGGTGTCCTCAAGACGTCTTGGGGACTCCTAGTTGTCTCCAAGATGTATAATTCTTATACTTATATATCTTTTTATAACTATTTTTTCAAGTACTACATGTATTTCAGCACCCTGCCGCTCCCCCGCTGCCGTCCCCCTACTGTCCCCCTGCCACCCCCAAACTTAGACCCCTCGTCCCCACATCCCCGAAACGCGTCCCCTGCCATCCCCCCGTCCCCGTCCTCGAAACCCTGTGGAACACTGTATAATTGTCTTCAATCTTCATCAATCATCAAAAGGATCTAGATCAAGGCCATCGTTTGGTTCAACATCATTTGAGCCACAAGTAAACGGATTGCCACTCGTACTAGGGGCATCATGTGTAAGAGTCTCATCATCATCATCATCTATAGTGACTCTAGCAAGCTCTGCAATAGATGCATCCAAGTTGGCACACATAGGGCTATGTCCCAATGCTTCATTGAACCTTCCTTGTACTCATCTTCCTTATGTGATAGAAGACACAAGTTGGAAAGGGCATAAACCAAGTCTTCTACTTTTTTTGCAGCCAACCGGTTACGCTTCACTGAATGGATAAAGGAGTATGTACACCAATTCCATTCAGCCAAAGAAGAACTTGCAACCTGTTGAAATTGGAGAGAGAACCAAAACAACTTAAATTTTAAAAATATAAAATGCAAAATAAATTCAAGAATGGTAAGCACTAAAGTCTAAAATACAAATGTTAAATAATAAAAGATAAAAATTACTGGTGATAGAATCTTGATTGTAAGAGGCTGGAAGAACAAATAATCTTGCATGTGGAGGTACCGCCATGTATGAGCATCTACATTGTATTGGTCTTGAAGGGCACAAATACTATGATTTCGTCTTAAGATGAACATGCCAAACTCTTTCCTAACATTTTGCACCACTTATGGATTTGAGAAGAGTCTTTTGAATGCCCACTTGTACCCATCAGCAACTTCACTATCTCTATATGGTGGAGTTCTCCCTGGCAGCAAGTATCTGTGCACTGTAGTATTTGGGAGACAATGCATATGTATGCAAGGAGATCCAATGGTGTGTTCATCTTGTTCGAGCGGTGATGAATGATTTTTTCAACACTTTGAAAAAATGTTTCTTCGGGGTCATTCTCTTTTTGTGCTATTATGACCTTTATTTTTTCTATCATGGAGTCAATGCCATCATAGATTTCCCTCAAACATGGTCGATATGTATCAACAAACCTAATCATATTCATGATAGGCTCAATGGAAATCAAGACATAGTCCACACGAGCCCACCAATCGTCATCTAGGATCAATGGCTTGACCTTCTAGGCCTACTCTAAACTTGATTGCTTCCAAATACTCCATTGGTTGCTAATAACCATGGCACCCAATGCCTCTCGCACCTTCACAAGTCATCTCAAAACGATTGTGTGTGATGTACAAATTGGGTCTCAGCAACCTAGGATCATGTAAAACATAAGTTAATAACACATTAAAATATATTATATAAGTATACATGGCATAAATAAAATTAAAAAATAAATTAAATTACATTAAATTTACCTTCAACAATTCCAAATTCAAGAAAGTCCTAAAAATGCTTTGTGACATATGGTGGTTTGTCACAAACATTTGGATCTCCTCGCCCACTTGGTATATAGCTTTCACCCACTCTATTTGAGTGCCAATTGCTTGCATCACCAAGTTAAAGGAGTGTACGGTGCATGGTGTCCAAAAAATGTGTTCATACCTTTCCTCAACCAAAGCATTTGCAGCCCTGCAATTTTTTGCATTATCTGTAATGATTTGAACATTTTCAAGACCCCCCATCTCTATGGACTTAATGAGGATTTCAAAAATGAATTTTTCATCCTTGATTTGCCCCTCACAATCAACTGCCTTCGAAAACATTGCCCCTTTGGGGGACACTGCAATAACATTTATTAAAAGTCGCTTTTTGCAATCTTTCCATCCATCAGAAACAATAGACACTCCTGTTTCAATCCAAGAATCCCTAATTGGTTTTAGTGATGTCTCTACAAAAACAAATTCTCTTGCTAATAAGGTGGTGGGCACCTTTTCATACCTAGGACCTGTGAAACCAGAAGATGAACTATTGATTTCCGCCACCATTTCACACCAATATGGTGATCTCACGAAGTTGAAAGGAAGACCATTGGCATAAAGGCAACATGCAACTTTTTCCTCTACAATGTCTCTTGCTTTAGTTTGAAATGCCTTATCCAATGGGCCTCTTTTGCGGGAAGGAGTGGGATCTTCTACTTGGATAGAGGGTGTCTCCAAGAAAGGATGTTGAGAGGCCATTATTGAATCTATAGGTAAAGTCATTGATGTTCTCTTTGCTAAAGGATGAGATCTTAATTTTGCTCTTTCACTCACAGCATTAACTTGTTCTTATTCTCTAATGAATGCCATAATTTTTTCCATTGGCAACCCCTTCTTATTTTACCCTTCACATATTCTAATCCCTTTCCCACTTTGTGCACATAAGTGAGCTTCCACTCGACTATATGAGCTCTTAAATTGGACTCTGCACTCACCACAATCTCAAATGAATGCCCCACCTCCTGGAAGTTGTTCAAGCATCGTAACATAATAATTCCATAAAGGAGATGCTTGACCAATTTTGAATTTTTTGTTTGCATCAACACCTACTGAACTTGAACTTGTGGCCATTTCAAACAGATTGCAATTTGATTTTGTTGTTATAAGAAATTATAAAACTTTAAATTACAAAATAAATAAATAAATACAACCCTACAATATGTATAATTTATAAACTAATGAAAATTCAAAAGAACACCAAAAAACATTGAAACAAATAGCAAAACTTGTTTCTTCTTTTCTAAAAAAATTAATTAAAAAAAACTTGAAAAAATCCATCAAAAACTTGAAACAATTTGTTAAAAAACTAAAAAATCAGTTACAATGCTTACCTTAGATGATTAGATCTCCTTTGTGCAAGCTACCCTCGATCCTTTGGCACCCTGTGATCAATCTCCTTCGAAAAACCAGCAACCCTTCAAAATGAAAAAATGGAAAAATATGCTTGATGAATGTGATTTGAGGAAAGCAATGAAATGTTGAATTGGCTTAAGATGGTGTTTTTAGGTCTTTTGAACTTTTAAGGAAGTTTTTTTATGTTTTTTCATTCACTTTAGGCGCCCCCTAGGCGCTGGCGCCCGGAGCACCCCAGGCTCTCTGTGGGTTCACGTCCCACAGACCCACAAGGAACCTGGAGCGTTTGGGGGGCTCCCTTGAGCACTCCCGCTCCTAGACCGGGCCGCTCCCAGAACGGCACAGGGACCCAAACCAAGGAACCCGATAAGACAGGTTGGAATCTGGAAAGTGCTATAGATTCAACAGTGTGTTCCTCGGGTGGAACCCTTCTGGTTGCAAGCAATGAATTTCAAGGATTGCTATCAATAAGAACCTTCCAAGAATTGGAAGCAAGGTTAAAGGAGCTGCTGAAAGAAATAAGTACTATTTAGAGTTTCTTGAGAAACAGGGCCAACAATTACACCCCTACTCTGGACGTGACAGAATTAATGGCTCTCTTCAAGGCCACCCCTGAACAGGAGTGATACTATGCTGAAAGGGCAGTGAAGGCAATCAAGTTTCTTTTTTGCATGACAGGCCCTACCAAGCACTCTGATGGAATTGTGGTCCCAAGTTCATCAAGACACAGATCCTTGATTTGGATTAGAATACTATGCTGAAAGGGTCGTAAAGGCAATCAAGTTTCTTTTTCACATGACAGGCCATACCAAGCACTCTGACTGAATTGTCAGTCCCAAGTTCATCAAGACAGAGATCATCGATTTGTATTAGATATGTATATGTCTGATTTAGTCATCATAAGGTTCAGTTTATGGTTTGTATTCTTCTTAGTCCCAAAAAGTTTTGTGCTTTATTGAACTATTCCTTCTCAGATTTTCAAATTGAGAGGCAGTCTATGTAACCCCAGATAAAAGGATCCGAAAAAACTATCTTTTTTGATATTATACTTATATAAAAAGGGTGAAGACCCCAAGCTCCTCAATTTACAGAACAAAAAAGAGAAAAGAGAGACATTGATTAGAACAAGTGGATTCTGTGACAATTTATCATGCAAGCAGTGTAGTTAGATTCTGGTAATTTCTTTCACCTATGTTGGAAAATAGTGACAGCTAGTCATAAATTGTTTAAACTTTAAAGCAATAAATTTCTTATATAGATGGTTAAATGTACAAACGTAGGGTTGACCATGATAATGACATATTTATGGTGCTTCCATGACACCTGTATATCATGATTAACTGGTGCCGTTGTAAGGTGACAAGTTATTGGAGATTTTAAAAAGTCCATCCAAGTTGTCAATATTTGTTTCCAGAATGGTTGCATAAGTTAAGTCTATAAAAGCAAACTGCTTATTGTCAAGGTAACAACCTAGTTATCAACAGCACAAGAGGTTGACATTCTGTTTGTCAGATTCGTGCTAACAACTTCCAAGTAGAAGTCGGATCATCTACAAACATGCAGAGAAAGAATTTCAGAAAATTTAAATCAACAACTTGGACATGCAGTTTCTACTCTACATTTTAGCATATCTTGCTTGACTCACATTTGGTCTACAGTGCGAGCCAGGGTGAATGATGTGGGCAGGGTAGCAGTCACAATCAAAATCTGCAGATATAGAGTTGATGACCAACAAGATGGCCACCTTGTAATAAGTACCATCTCTTATAGACAAGATAACTCAAGCAACCACTTACCCATTCAGAGGACTACAAGCACTGATGATTTCAATTGCTTAAACACTGCAGGTATTTCAGGATGCACACTTCATATTTGATATTGCTTGTCCTTTGGATTGTCTCAAAAAAGAGACAATGTAACACACAATAAGAGATTTTAGAATAGTTTACAGTCCCCTGTATTTGACCTGTTGAGGGGATGGCAATGTCATCCTGAGGATGGAAATAGAGCACCATGATTATGCTGTGTTGTTGGCATGGTTACAATGGTTAGAGAGAACACACGACTTGGGGGCTGTAGTCAGTCTTTGCGGATATCTATCAGGTCAACTCTTACTTATTGAATTGCATTATATTTGCATGTTACTGGAGTGATGCTCTACCAGAAAGATGTGAAGTTGAACCTCATTCTCTGGCGTATCTATTCCACATCAAAACAGCAGCTTTCCATTTTCCAAAAAATTAATTAAGTGCATGCACATTAGAAAACAATTTGTCTCAATCTTTTCTCTGTGCAACCACATTTATATCCTGGTCTCTTCTCTGTATTGGGGGAATGTTATAGTGATTGATATACTTGACTTGACGGATGATTAATGTGACAGATCTGCACACAAAATCTGCCAAAAATGGAATTAAAAAGCCTATTGTAGAAACATTTTTTAGGGTATAATATTGGGAATTTCGTAACAGAGCCCCAGAATCTAATTGGAAGAGATGTGATAAAGAGTTGAAATTGGAAAAAATACTGGAAATGGCAAACCCCATGTAATAGACCAGATGCAAAACCCAAGTGAATATATCAGCAGCTAAGACATGGAAAATACATGATAAATGTATCTTCTACGCGTCATCATAATAACATTGTAACTTGAAACAACTACAAATTTTCATATGAATGGTGTTTTCGCAGTGTATCAAATTATATGATGATTTATTGGGATTCAAATGCACAGTTTCAAATCAATCTTCATACACCTATATTCAACTACAAATTTATTCATAATTTTGTATTTATGGTTTTAGCCTTTAGGATATATATGATGTCCAGGTTAAGACATCAGTGGGCATCAATTTAGGCTTTAGGATGCTGTGATTGTACTATACTCATTCAATGCATTTGTATCTATTGAACATTTATTTAATGCATTTGTATTTTTATCACAGTTGGTAATTAAGTCACAAGCTAAATTGCCAATTGTGAACAAACATGTATTTAAGGCTGGAAATCAGCTACTGACGGTAATGGTATGCATGAACCCAGTTATTGCCGCCATCTAACTTGAAAACAATATGAATTAAACCGCAAATTCCCAATTTCTTCCTTATTTTTTACTGGCCACTAAATGAAAATGGGAAAGGAAAGATTGAATAGCAAAACATCAACACTAAATATTAACAAAAAAGGCCCTACAATTTTCAGCAACAAATCAATTAATCAAACAGCTCACCTGGATTTGGAAGAAACTGTTGGCAACCAAAGCAAGTCCTTGGAAGCCTCTGATTTGGGGCTGCCCTACCAATTACTTCTTCAAAAGGTGTAACTGGGAAAAGATGATGGTATGATCTTGCCAAGTGGGGAGAAGATACAAGAGTCAAACCACAAATATGACATTCAGTTGGAAGTTCACAAACACGTGCTTTGCATCTAGGACATGTATAGCCTCCACCTATTTTCACTTCTTTATGACAAGCACAAATAGAAATAACCCCTTCTGCACCTCTCTGAGGAAAACCCATCTTAACAAGGCTGGCAACTGCAAACTCTGCTATAGCCGGTGGTGGAGGGCCATGCTCAAGCAAAAGGTCTTTGAAATGTGACTGAAAAATAGCATGAACAAAGTCAGAAAAAAATAAGCACAGTATCTAATAAATTTGTTGTTCTAAAGTTACTACTAAACAAATTAAGCTCACCTCATCTAATGCAACAGAATAGACTCCTCCTGTCTCTTCACAGAGATGTTTACATATATAAATTTCTGCAGACAATCCAACCACTGAGCACCGCATTTTTGCATCCTTGCATTTCCTTATAGTGTCCATAACATCCCCAGGGTCGCAAGTGCTTAGAGCAGAGTACAAGACTAGAACTTCCCGATGACCATAAGATGGAATTTGGGTCAGATAACCATGAGCAAGATCCAAAGCATTCTGCAGAGAGGAATCACCTGAACACTCCAGATTATTGGCCAAAGCCTTTATATGTGATTCTGGGCTACCACTGAGATCTGTTAAGCGATGTGCAATTCCATTTCTTATTATAATAATACCCAGATGACTAAGTGGATTCTGGTCAAAGAATTCTCTCACAAAAGCCTCAACACAATTTGTAACCACCACCATACGGTTTGGTTTGAAATCCTTTTCTCCCGCTGCCTATGTGGAACATACACCAGAATGTCACCAGCTTTAGCATGTGATCGCCTACCTGCATTCCCAAAGAAATCACTATGACTAATACAGAGTATGACTACATGTTCAATGCTAATTTATAATGAGGTAGCAGCATCAATCCAGCAGAAGTGTGAAATCACCTGCCAATCTTTAGTTTGGTTATTTCATGCATGATACCTAAATGATGATTGAATGTGATCAGACTTTTCGCAAAACATTGGATGAAAAGTATCCCCATCTGACACCGCCATAGCAAACTATGTTTATTATTAAGGCAACCAAAAAATAAGAAACAGTAACCAGCATTATTCAGAATCAGGATTGGCTCGGCAAACCAAAAATATAAATGGAATTCAATTACTTGGGATATAATTGGAAAACTAAAAAATGCTGCAAGATTCATTGAAGTAGGGAAAAATGCTGTTTTTTTATATTTCAAGCCAAATGAGTGGAAAACAAACTCTGTTTTTTCAATCCAGCACAGCCCAAAATGATTTTCTTTTTGCTTTATAAAACTCAGATGGATCTAGATATGGCCCAAATTAAGGCCTTCAAAGACCACAGATACCTTCATGATGCTGTTTTTCATAATTCTATCACTTTAACAACTGTGGATAAATTTGTTCAAACACTTGACAAACAATTCACACTGCTGACATCCTAATCATTTAAGGCAAAAATGACAAGAAGAAAAAAAAATGAGTGTTTTAACAACGGTTTCTGTTTTTTTTGGCTGTCAAGTTTTTTGACACACTCGGTTTGTGAGTTGCAGGCGGGTAAGTTGTCTGCCAAAAAAGACCACAAGTTCTGGCAAGTGCTCATCGAATTTTAGAACTATGGTATACAGGATGTGTTCCTTCCAATTGTTGAAGTAAACCTGTTGCTTTATATAGATAAACAAACAATTTATCAATAATAAAAGAATAGTATTTGAGAATTAAAAAATATACATCAAAGGATATGTAATATATCTCAACACTTCACATAATGAAATAAAAACTGTACTTCCCAATCTAAGCAAAAGTCAAAAACATCAGTCTGGCAAGAGTTACAAACATCATAATCTTGCAAGAGGGGAAAGCACTCCAATAAAGGCATGGTTCTGAAAAATACAAATCAAGGACTGAATCTGGTACCTCAAATGCTACTTAAAGAACATGTTTGGACATTTCTTATGGATAAGGGATTGGAATGGAAGCCGTTGTTATCTGAACTTTACAATTCATAATTCTAAATTGAATTTGATAACACTCAAGGGAAAACAGATAGAAACTTGTCCTTCCAAAGCACATAACATCACTTACCTTGTCCTTGGATTCAATTGGCTTGATTGAGTCCATTTCAGCACAGAATTCCTTGGTAGATGACAGCCTACAAGTTCCAGCTGAGCATCAAGGTAGTGAAGGACTTAGTATTTATGTTCTACTTCTCATAGTGGTTATCATATGTCATCAAAATCTCTCTTAAATATAATGTTGCTATATACTGTGGGAAAGGAAATATCATACGATGTGTTTAGTGGACATGTCAGTCATCTAAAGAAATGAAGTTTTTAAGGTTCTTAGGCCATATCGTTTTATAAAAGGATTACTCTCTTTTAGAAACTAATGATCATTTTCCACTCATCTATTGTTTTGAAGGCTCCTTGAACTCAACCTCTTCTTTAAAGGCAATGATCTTAACCCCTAACAGCATTTGGCAAACATTATCAACAGACTTTCCCTAAAATACAACTCCAAATAAAAGATGTTTCTCAAAATATAAATGCGTTCTTATTTCTCTAAGTGATTGGAACAATTCCAAGAGCACATCTATAATAACTCATCTATCATAACTGCCAAACTACTTGTACAACATAATCGATAATTGTGTGGTAAGATTTTGAAATGCTACAAACAATGCAGATACAAAGCAAATGACCTAAAGGCAAAACATATTTTAGCATAAACAACTATGGAAGTACGAACACTCGCATCTTGAATTCACAAAACTAACAAACCAAAGAGAAACATTTAAACTTAAGAGAACTTCACAGTGTAGAAACAGATCGGCACTAGTCTCTTCTATATCCACTTTACATTGGTACAGAATGAACTCAAAGTAACAAAGATGAAAGCACAATGAAGAGTATGTATTTGGCATGGAACTTGTGGAATGCTGAGGGTGATAGAATCTCCTTGTTTAAAGTTTGACGATATAATATTTATGGTAATAAACCTTTTGTCCATCCAAAACATGCCAACAAAGTTACAAAGGAATTATACTGCAAACAAAGGAAGTCCACTGCCAATCAACAAAATTAGCTTACTGCTAAGCATTAGCAATTATACACTGCAGAAAATTAAAACCAACATTACTTGACAACCAATATAACTAGACCATTCATGATTGGTGGGTAATTCAGTCCATTAGGATGGATGTGATGTATAATGATAGGTGAGAATTACTCAAAACATATGACCTAATAAATTATTAAGATATTTCATAGAAGCTTCCAATACCATCAAACACAAGAAATACTTGCAAAAAGGACAGTAACTCAGAGAGAGCAATGATGCAGGATCGTAAGTAACAAATAAAAATGTTATTAGTATGCCCACTCAAAGGACCAACCTCACAACTACAAGTGAAGAGAGAAGATACAAACTGGCAAACTCCCAATTACAGCAAGCAAGATATAACACGAGAATCATGAGACCACCATAAATAGTCTTACATAAAGAAGACTAGGGTAAGGTAGAACCTTGTTCTACTAGCATAAAGTTGTTTCCAGCACTAACAAATCAAAAACACAAGAAAATCATACAACCCCTAAGTTAGAATTTCTGTTAGTCACTCAGCAGTCGTTCTGGGCACAGGCGCAGCATTTAGAAAAGTCAGAATTTTGAAAGAAAAAAATTGGTGAGCTGGCCACAGCAATGCAGCTGTTCTGGGTGCTGAAATACCTGTTGACAGTCTTTGTTTTTTTACTAATGATAAGTGCAAGATCAGTTTATCTTTAGGCCCTGGAGTTAGGTATTTTACGCACAGTTTTCAGATCTATTTTTATGATAGTTTTTTTGCTTTTATTTCAGGTGACTGAAAAATTATTTCAGGCAGATTTCCTTGGGATAAGGATGTCTAAAAGTACAACTAAGATGTTCTTTTATTTCTTTATTCTGAGCAGCTGAGATATTCTGGGATATTTTTATAACAGTTCTTTTTATGATAAGAAAAACTAAAAATAAGACCTTAATTGGCACTCACCTGAAAAATTATTTCAGGCAGACTTCCTTGGGATAAGGATGTCTAAAAGTAAAACTAAGATGTTCTTTTATTTCTTTATTCTGAGCAGCTGGGATATTCTGGGATATTTTTATAACAGTTCTTTTTATGATAAGAAAAACTAAAAATAAGACCTTAATTGGCACTCACCTGAAAAATTATTTCAGGCAGATTTCCTTGGGATAAGGATGTCTAAAAGTAAAACTAAGATGTTCTTTTATTTCTTTATTCTGAGCAGCTGGGATATTCTGGGATATTTTTATAACAGTTCTTTTTATGATAAGAAAAACTAAAAATAAGACCTTAATTGGCACGCCAAGATTGTGGGTTAATTATTACCCTTGACATCCATATTTTTGTACTCAATTATTTTCCAGAATAATAAAATTATTTTTCAGACTGCAGACATATTTTGATTTCAAAGTTAATTGTTTGTTTTTTTGCACTAAAGTTTTGTGTGTGTGCAGATTAGGGCACTCCAGCTGCAGATTTGATAAAAGGTCAAGGTCAAAATTCATCAATTTTATTCAAACCCTAGGGTGCAGAATCTGGATAGCATGTGCTGAATATTAACACCCTATAAACAGCTCTACATAAAGATAGAACCTTGCTCTACTAGCATAGAGTTGTTTGAGTTTCCAGAACTAACTAATAAACAAAATGTGTAGAGACTCCAACTCAAATCCCAATTGGCCACTCTTTAACATTTATTAAACTGAAACATAATCAATATACTAATTATTATAAGCATAACAATTACAATCTTACATAAAGAAGACTTGAGTAAGGTAGAACCCAGTTCTACTAGCATAGACATGCTTTCAACTCAAAGTACTAAACAAAAACATTTAATTCCTCTGACTCAAAGCAACTTAGGATCATGCACATCCCAAGCAGCCACTCTTTAACTTCAATTTAACATATTGAACATAATGTAAGTTGAAAATTGGGACTGGGTATGTCCATACAAAAAAACAAATAAAAACTACAAATACTATATATATGCAACCTGAAAACAGGAATTAAGTATAAAATTATTACTATACTTAATATAAATTATAAACAATGTTCCACAGAGTTTCTTGACACGGGGAAAGGTTTTGGGGAACTGATATACATATAGTAGTTGAAAAACTAGTTATACAAAGATGTATATGTAATGTCCCATTTTTTTGTTATCTCTCGGGAGGGTCATAAAGAACATTTGAATCAAGGCAAACCACACTTTATTTGTCACTATCCGCATATGGAAGGGAGCCAATAAATAGACAGTGGCTCATATAAAATACTCAGGGATTGTGATTTATCTCAGCCAGGATTAATTCTATTGCTGTTGTCATTTGAATGGTCAACAATCTGACGTGGGTCTTCTTTATGCTTCCCATCTCCTATATCCCAAGTAGGCATCTATCTTCTATGCCATCGTGCAATCTCCAAGACATCACATCCTGGGAAAGGCAATAACTTTAGCATTATTGTGTGACTTTTGAAGCCATATCTAAGATTCATACTGATAGGTTGCACATGTTAGAGGCACGATACATTTCATGTGAGGGAGCCGATAATAATTCAGACTGCCACATTTAATCACTGATATTCATTATTCATCGGTACATGTCGATACTTCTGGCAGATTGATATTGCGATGTATTTACTATTCTTAACATTTGCATATTAATTCTGGCGATTCATATCATCATTGGTAGATATTCGACTAGCCCCAATTGCACAGAATAAGAGATTCATATTCATGCTAGACAACATTCAATCGGGTTGTACCCATTTTGGCCACCAAAGATCCTGAAGGTATATCGTGGCTTAGAGCCGCAGCTTTATTACAAGGTTGACTCTGTATTATGCTTGGCGCCAATATGTTATAGGGTGCAGCTATATTACAAACATTACCATCCTACGATCAATTAAGAGTTGTGGATTAGTTTATAAAAGGCATCAATTATCCTCATGGGCAAAGGTTATGTTGAAGTGACACCTTCCCTTGAATAATCACCTCTTCCCCAAAAGTCACACCCTTCATGTTGGGCATGAGGATATAAAAAGGGTTTATGGTATGTAAAGGAAAGATAATGGAATAGTTTTGGGAGATATATATATAATTTTTAAAAGCAGATCTTAAGTGCTCCTAAGGAGCCTAGTAATATCAAGTTGGGCTGCATGAATAACCAATAGACACTCAGAAATAGCGCCTTCCTCAATCGCATGAATAAGAGCTTCTTATATCAGAAACAGCGATATACTTGAAGGATCATATTATTACATCAATCAACCTTATAATCAAAAATTGCATGTTCTAAAGGAATAATCAAAAACAACATTAATTTTGATGTCACAGTTCCATGACATATCTTGATATCAAATTCTATAATAATAAGTGCAAGATTTAAGGCAACATTACAAAGTACATTAGCATGATTAGTTTGACAACATGTTTACATTGTCAACACTTAATGGACAAAAACATAAAAACTACCAATCCTGAGCAAGGGTTATTACAGTGGTATCAAAGCTAGTGTACCTGCCAGCCTCTGGGTAAATGTCGAAAAACTTGATTAATCATGACAATAGAAGATATCAAACCATTGGCAAGATCACTCTATGAAGCAGGCAACACGCTTAATACTAAATTACAATCAAGGGATGATGAATTGAACACACTTAAAGAGGTGGAAGAATGTTTGATTCACATTGAGCCAGTGTTCCACGGAGTTTCCTGAAGGGGACGCGTCTCCGTGTGCGGGACGGGTCTCGGGGACAGGGGGACAAGGGGTCTAAGTTTGGGGACGGTGGGGGGGACGACGGCGGCGGGCGGCGGGGGGGTGGCGTTGATATACATATGGTACTTGAATAACTAGTTATAAAAAGATGTTTTAAAATAACAATTCAAATTAAACTTTGGCAAATTAGTAAAATTGCAAATACTAACATTTTGAATACTTGAAAACTATTAGTAATCACTAATCAAATAAAATATTAAAATTTGACAAATGAAATTGTCGAATTTGAGATTTCTATTATATGAATATCGAAAATATGACATGTCACATCATAATATCATATCATAAAGATGATTACAATGAGTAGAATGATACATTAATATCAAAATAAGTACAAAATGCAAAACTATAGTGAAGGGAAAACTGTAGTGAAGGGAGGCCTCTAATCATCCCCAAACTTACTCTTTCACTCACTCTTCTCACTGGTTTTCCTCTTCTTCACCTAGCTGTTGCAAAACATCAAATGGCATATGCAAGCAAAAAAATGAAGAATGAGAGTGTTTTGTTTAGCTTATGAATTTTAGAAGGGTCCCACAAGCCTTTAGGGTTCGGCCCAAGGCTTACATTCCAAGAAAATTGAAAGAAATTTTTTTAAAAATTGCTTTTTTGGACATCCCACCGCAGGGGACACCTGGGTGTCTCCGAGACGCTTGAGGGACGGCTAGAAGTCCCCGAGACGTCTCGGGGACGTCCAAGAGTCCCCGCCATTTCCTCGGAGTTTCCCAAGTCCTGGCGGCGGTGGGGGGACGGTGGGGGGACGTTTCTCAGCCGTCCCCAAGTCTCCGAAACGTCCGGGACGGGGGGACGGCTGAAATTTGGGGGGGGACGCGTCCCCGTGGAACACTGCATTGAGCAGTCATCTAAAGTGTTAGATACAGCTCTAACTCCTACAGTAACCACCTTGAATCAGCATAAATGGTTGAGGCATCATGATGAGGAAATCAAGTTGTTGGTTACCTCTTGTTTATGTTAGTTTTAGGATCAGAAATGTAAGCAATCAGAAAATGCAACACATGAGACAAAGAACACAACAGTTTACCCTAGGAAAACCCTCCTACTCAAAGGAGAAAAAACCCAGCAAAAAATATATCTCTTATATATATCATATAAAAGTACTGCTTTACAACCAGACCCTTCTCAAGGGCAAATTGATACAATGAATTAATAGCACCTATCCTTTGATGCAAAGATAAATATGTTTCTTCTTGAAGTCGATCTGCTGCTACAAGATGGTCTGCTGCTCCTTCTTGAAAGAATGTGAAAATAAGAATGACTTGATGTCTTGAATGTATGAACTTCACCTTGTATATATACAAAGCAAGGTGACTTTTCATCTAGGTCGGCTCCCTTAGATGAAAATAATATAAAATATAATTTGCAATAAGAAGGTCGACCAGCCTTGAATTAAGGAGAAAATATATCCTGCAGCTACCAAATGCTAACACCCCCTCTTAGCTAGGGAGATATTTTCGAGATATCTACATCATGTAGTCTCTCAACATGATGCCCACAATGGCTACACCCATTTGCGGAAAGCTCAAAGGTTCATCACGGAGTCTCTCAATGTGATGTCATCATGGAGTCTCTCAACATGATGTCCACGATGGCTACTCCCATGTGTGGAAAGAAACACACGTACAAGTGCCCATCACGGAGTCTCTCAACATGATGTCGTCATGGAGTCTCTCAACATGACGTCCACCATGGCTACTCCCATGTGTGGAAAAACACAAGTACAAAGGGTTCATCACGGAGTCTCTCAACTTGATGTCATCATGGAGTCTCTCAACATGACGTCTCATCTCAATCTCAAAGATGAACAAGGGCTTGCACCTCATATTTCTCCGTCTCAGAGAAATATACACTACAAGGGCTTTCACCTCATACTTCTCCATCACAGAGAAATATACACTACAAGGGCTTTCACCTCATATTTCTCCGTCACAGAGAAACATACACTAAAAGGGCTTTCACCTCATATTTCTCCATCACAAAGAAATATACACTACAAGGGCTTTTACCTCATACTTCTCCGTCACAGAGAAATATACACTACAAGGGCTTTCACCTCATACTTCTCTATCATAGAGAAATATACATTACAAGGGCTTTCACCTCATACTTCTCTGTCGCAGAGAAATATACACTACAAGGGCTTTCACCTCATACTTCTCCATCACAGAGAAATATACATTGCAACAAATCTTCATGATGATGTGACTCCCTCTGAAGCTCCAAGTTCTTGCATCAACCTCTTGACCTCCTCATCCAAGGTTGCCTCTGTTGGTTTGTCAGACTCCCTCTGAAAGTTAATTCCTCCTCTTCGAAGAAACTAATCGCAATGACAACCTGAATAGGTTCTTCCTCTTCGAGAGATGTCTCCAGTTATGTGCCACCAACTCAGTCCCATGGCAGCAAGTTGTGTCTCCATTCTCCAACCTACGTGACTTCCTCACAGGATGCATCAAGCTCTTCCTCCCTTGAATGCAATCTCTCATCATCCTTATGCTCCTCGGTCCGTCCTAAAAGCATTTTAGAGAGTTTAATAATAGTTCATAGAACTAAACTATCCTGAAGAGAAAAACCAATGCTAGAAGCATACATGATTCACTATTCCAAAGTTATTGCATGAATTAATAACTACATAAAAAAAAATTATTCAAAAGTATGAAATACTTATCTCTTCATTGTCTAACCTTCCTCACAATCCATCAATTGTTCTTTCCTCATCTTTGCACTTAAAGATTCAAATCTGCTGCAAGATTCTGCAATAATTGATCACGATTGGATATAATGTTCACACACAGAATGCTGTGAGTGCCTACTAATTGGGAGTCCCATTTAATTTTCAGGCAACACAGGTCCCTTCACTCGAACCTGCGGATTTCTTAGCGCAGCCAGAGATTGCTTGATTCATAGAGAATGACTTTTATAAATAATCTGTTGTTCATGAGATATTCTTCTATCCCTATCCTTTACTGCCTCTAATATAGTCTCTGTGTCTGAATATTATCCAATCAATGTGCAGCCAATTTGAAGACCAATGACTCCTAATGGCATCTAGATCTGCTCTGCAGAAATTAAATTCTCTTTTCAAACTCAATCCATAGCTTGCCCGGACTAAAACTCCTTCAGACTGCTTAACAATTCTGATTAGATATTTTCTTAGACCCGCTCTGATACGATGTTAGTTTTAGGATCAGAAATGTAAGCAATCAGAAAATGCAACACATGAGACAAAGAACACAACAATTTACCCTAGGAAAACCCTCCTACTCGAGGGAGAAAAAACCCAACAAAAAATATATCTCTTATATATATCATATAAAAGTACTGCTTTACAACCAAACCCTTCTCAAGGGCGACTTGATACAATGAATTAATAGCACCTATCCTTTGATGCAAAGATAAATATGTTTCTTCTTGAAGTCGATCTGCTGCTACAAGATGGTCTGCTGCTCCTTCTTGAAAGAATGTGAAAATAAGAATGATTTGATGTCTTGAATGGATGAACTTCACCTTGTATATATACAAAGCAAGGTGACTTTTCATCTAGGTCGGCTCCCTTAGATGAAAATAATATAAAATATAATTTGCAATAAGAAGGCCGACCAACCTTGAATTAAGGAGAAAATATCTCCTGAAGCTACCAAACGCTAACAGTTTAAGTGAGGTAATGAGAGTTTTGATACCTCTAGTTCCTTATGATGACGACATGATGAAAGAGGTATTGCACATGATTATAGACAGCTTCAAAGACCTAGATGACATCAATAGTACACATTACTCAAGAAGGACGACCATATTTAAGACATTTGCGGAAGTCAGGACAAGTAACATTCTTGTGGACTTAGGGTTGCAAGATCTGATCTACAACATGTTCCATCATTTCTTTACCACGATCAAGAACACACATAATGAAGATGTTTATGCAGCCATGAAAGATATTCTAGTTCTAACTATCAATGAGAGTGAAGTTATCACCCCACCCATCACATCTATGCTATGGACCGTTTGGAAATAAGAATGGGCTCTCTCTTCATCCACATATACATTATTCCATTATGTGTACACACAATGTGAGGAAAAATTAAAACCTCACTTGAATAAGGAAGAACAAGAAAAAATCAAGTTAGAAAACAAATGGGAGGAAGTTTCTCAAAATCATCCCTTAGTTGTACATGCAAAGAATGAAGGTAACAACATGCAAGGAGAGGAATCAATTTTTTATACTTCTAAAGAAATTGAAGCTGTTGGTTCTCCATGTGCTTCTTCTATCACAAACGTTAATACATAAGGAGCAAACTAAAAATGATAATGGATTCGCATAAAAATGATAATGGATTCACATTTGCTATAGATGATAACTTCTTTCATTTCCATGATGCAAGAGGTTTTTGGTTTGACTACCAAAATGAGCCTATGAAGAATGCATGTGAAATTCCTTTTGACCCTGAGGTTGCTCTTACTCCATCTCAAGGATCATTCATTGAGGACAACATAGAAAGGATTGAAACTATTGATCATAAATCTAGATTATGTGCAGTCACTTAGGGATAAGGATTTTAGTCATAGTTCTCCCTCACCTTTTGAGGAGGACATAGTCTCCTCTAATCAATCAATTGTTGTTGATGAGAAGAGTACTCCTTCTAACGAAAGTGAATCAAAAGAGATGTTATATGATAGTTGAAGTCACCTGGAGGCAAATAAACAAAGAATTTTGGCATTGAAAGTTGGGAAAAGACGGTTATGGGTCACAGAAGAGAGAATGGAAAGAAAAGAGTCAACAAAAGCACAAAATTCAGAGGAAAGAGACAAGCAGATGAGGAAAATCTTTGATGAAGCAATGGCAAGCAAAAAACCAGGGGAACCAATGGATAGTGTTGAAGATGTGGAGAGGACTCTACAACTGTGTGAATGGTGGAAGGAGAAAGCTAAACATGCCATGATGGTAGCCTCTCGAGCAAGAGAGAACTTGCAAAAAATTAAACAAAGACATGGGCCCATAGATTCTCAAAATGAACAAGAGATGAGTTATCCAAAAGAGTTGTGTGATTCCAAGATTGCATCAAAGGTTCAACAAACACATTCACATGATCAACACAATCAAGAAGATCAACAAAAAGTATTGAAGACCTTGGAGATTGATGCGTCAAAGGTAGTGTGTAAGACGATATCGGCAACTAGGTGTCATGAGGCCTTAGATTTATACAAGCAAAGGGAAGTTGAATTGAGAGATGTGCAAAGGCCCTTATAGGAAGCAAGAAATCCAATTGTAGTCACTCAACATGTCAAGGAAGAAGGGAACGAAGGAAAAACTAAAGAGATCAAGGAACTAGACAACATCCATGAGACCTATGATCCAGACCATTGTCCCAAAGATCTAAATAGTAGTTTGGGCCAACAACAAGAGAGGCCTGATATTGGAATCAAGAATCACTTTCAGTTTGTTAGTAATCCTTTGTTTGAAATTGAAGCTAATGTGACCTATGATAATCCGCTTTTCAAGTTGGATAGTGGAGATCTTTCCAAATTTAGTAAGGAGATTGGAGTTGAGCATAGGGTTTGGGATTCAGGGATCAGCGTAGTTGGTACTCTACTCCATAAGAGTCACAGTGAGTTGCCTCACAACTCTCGGTGTGGCAATGATTGTATCAGAGTGGTGCAGCGAAAGATGGATAAGGCACTCGATGGCAGGTTGCAGTTTGGTGTTTACAACAAAAATTTGTACAAGCCATCTCAGTTGATATGGGATCATAGAGCAAGATTGCTTGAGGGCAAGCAATCTTGGGCGGGAGGACTTGTAATGTCTCATTTATTTGTTATCTCTCAGGAGGGTCATAAGGAACATTCAAATCAAGACAAACCACACTTTATTTGTCATTATCCGCATATGGAAGGGCGCCGATAAATAGACAGCAGCTCATATAAAATGCTCAGAGATTGTGATTTATCTCAGCGAAGGATTAATTCTATTGTCGTTGTCATTTGAATGGTCAACAATTTGATGTGGGTCTCTTTATGCTTCCCATCTCCTATATCCCAAGCTGACGTCCATCTTCTATGCCATTGTGCAATCTCCAAGACATCACATCCTAGGAAAGGCAATGACTTTAGCATTATTGTGTGACTTCTAAAGCTATATCTAAGATTCGTACTGATAGATTGCACGTGTTAGAGGCATGATTCATTTCATGTGAGGGAGTCGATAATAATTCAAACCGCCACATTTAATCATTGATATTCGTTATTCATCAGTACATGTCGATATTGCTGGCAGATTGATATTGCGATGTGTTTACTATTCTTAACATTCACATATTAATTTTGGCAATTCATATCATCATTGGTAGATATTCGACTAGCCCCAATCGCACAAAATAAGAAATTCATATTCATGCTAGACAACATTCAATTGGGTTGTACTCATTTTGGCCGTCGAAGATCCTGAAGGTATATCGTGGCTTGGAGTCACGACTTTATTACAAGGTTGACTCTGTATTATGCTTGGCGCCAATATGTTATAGGGTGCAGCATTTTAATTCATGCTATATTACAAACATTACCATCCCACAATCAATTAAGAGTTGAGGATTTGTTTACAAAAGGCATCAATTATCCTCATGGGCAAAGGTTACGTTGAAGTGACACCTTACCTTGAATAATCGCCTCTTCCCCAAAAGTCACACCCTTCACATTGGGCATGAGGATATAAAAAGGGTTTATGGTATGTAAAGGAAAGATCATGGAATAGTTTTGGGAGATATATATATACATTTTTAAAGCAGATCTTAAGTGCTCCTAAGGAGCCTAGGAATATCAAGTCGGGCTGCATGAACAACCAATAGACACTCAAAAATGGCACCCTCCTCAATCACATGAATAAGAGCTTCTTATATCAAAAACGGTGATATACTTGAAGGATCATATTATTACATCAATCAACCTTATAATCAAAAATCGCATGTTCTAAAGGAATAATCAGAAACAACATTAATTTTGATGTCACAATTTCATGACATATCTTGATATCAAATTCTATAATAATAAGTGCAAGATTTAAGGCAGCATTACAAAGTACATTCTCATGATTAGTTGACAACATGTTTACACTATCAACACTTAGCGGATGAAAACGTAAAAACTGCCAATCCTGAACAAGGGTTATTACAGTATAAGAATTACATTTCAAATGAAACTTTGGAAAATTAGTAAAATTGCAAATACTTGAATGCTAATTTACTAAAAAAAAATTTGACAAATGAAAATGTCAAATTGGAGATTTCTATTATATCCAAAATATTATAAAGATGATTACAATGAGTAGCGTGATATCAAATAAGTACAAAATGTCAAAATGTAGAGAAGGGAAGCCTCTAATCATCCCCAAACTCCTCATCACTGGAAACAATGGACTCCTCATGGTCAAGCTCTACCAAACTAATACCAACCGGCCTTGCATCTGAAGTTGTAGGATCCTCATCAATCTGTGTTGGCTCTTATGGCTATGTATCCCATTGTGTTGTTGGACTCTCTTTGTACACAAGTTTTTTGCGATCAATGAGACACAAGGCACTATGTACAACCACAAGCCTCTCTACTCTCCTAGAGGTATGTCTATTCCTCTTAAGAGAGTGGATGAAGCTATAGCTAGACCAATTCCTCTCAGCATCTAAAGTACTAGAAGCTTGAAATAGCAATCGAATGGCTAGAGTGGTAGTCAAAGATTCTTATCCATGGCAATTCCACCACAAAATTGGGTCCTCCTATGCCATAGTTGTCATATCCATCTTGGTCGCATCAAAATAACCCCTAAGAGTGGCAAATTTGGTCCACTCAGTGCGAATCATGCTAGCATCTATAGGATCATACATCTTCTCAATAGCCCTAAAGATCCCTGCCTTCACCTCAGCATCCTATATCGATGTAACTCTACCAGGCCTAGTCTTGTTCCACTTAGGATTCAATGCATAGGCAACCATCAACAAGGAAGTGTTGAGCTTCTCCCATCTTCAATGAATGATTGGTTGAATGTGCTCATTGTAGAATGCTAATGTGGGGTCCTCTCGCACAGCAATTCTCATCTACTCAAGCATAGAATCAATGCACTCGTACACCTCTCCAAGGTTAGGTGCATCTGCATCCCCATATCTAATGACCTAGAAAACTAGAGCAATGATGAAGACTATATATTTTGCATCACTCCAAAACACATCACTCTTCACTATATCCTTCACCCTCCTCGCCTGCTCTGTCTTGGATTCCCCCCACTCATTCCAACCTACTGTCATAACCATGAGTTGCAGTGACTCTTACAAGTCAATCATTCTCTCCAAGAGAATGAAATAGGATGCATATCTAGTCTCAGTAGGTTTCAAGAACTCCTTCTTAGAGAAGCTCCTAAAGAGTGCATGTGAAGTGTGATGGTTGCAAATAAACATTTGCGCATCTCTAGCATCACTGACCACTGCTCTAATCCACTCAATCTTCCTCATGTCCTTGAGTGCATTGTTCATGGCATACACACAACATGGAGTCCACCAAATATGTCTATAAGTTGCCTCAACAAGTTCCCCCGTAGCTTTGCACACATGTGATGCATTTGTCACTACTTGGACAACATTTTTTGGCCCAACCTCCTCAATAGCCTCCTTGAGGACTTGAAATTGAAAATCAGCATCTTTGCAATGCCCTGTACAATCAACTACCTCAAGAAAGTATAGGCCCTCTATACATGTAACCATGATATTGATGAGTAGACGATGGCTAATGTCCGTCCACCCATCCATGACTATACTACATCCAGTCTTCACCCAACATTCCTTCATTTTCTCCATCAACACATTGATCTTGGAATAGTTCTTATCCAAGATTGTAGTCCTCGATTTTGGCACATATGATGGTCCTACCCTTGCTACGATTGACATCATCTCCCTATAATAAGGAGATCGAGCTACATGAAATGGGATGCCATTGGCAAAGAACTTGCCAATGGCATCATCTATCTCATCCTTCAACTACACATTGAACAAATCGGCTATGGGGTTACTTTGCAATTTGTATTTCCCCTTACCCTCTCCTGCATGGGCACTAGAAGAAGAACCTAGCATCACTCCTACTCTCGTCCACAAAGTATGACTAGAACTTTGTGGTTGGCTCTGCTAAACATGTGCCCTATGAGACAAAGTAGTAGGCATAGGTGTAGTTGCACTATCATTAGGAACACCCCATAGCTTATTTATCTTAGCTTTATATTTGAGGTTTACTAGTTTTGCCAAAAAACAACTTGTATCCACACCTTTTCCTTGAATAAAAAGAAGGTGTGCATTAACTCTAGTAATGTTGCCATACCATTCTAGATCACAAAAGTGGCACTTCCACCTCCTTGTGCCACCATATGTCCCTGGCCTGCTTGGTAATTTTGTTGCAAACTGTATGAGATGAGACTTACGATCAAAAGGAACCCTAGCATACTCTACCAGTAATGCGGTGGGGCACTCTATACTACTTGCTGCACTTGCCATGGAACTAGTTTGGGCTTCAAGCTCATCCCCATAGTCACCCCCCTCAGCCTCAAGTTCATTGTGACACTGCAATAAACAATATAAATTCTACAAGTGCCTAGTTTTAGCCTAGTTTAACAGATTTGAAAATAAAATTTAAATTTGATGTTGAATCTTGATGACAAAATGAAAAATGAACAATGAACATTGAAATGAATCTATGAATATGCATTTGCAGCCATAAACATAATTCCATAAACATGGCTGCAAATGCATATTCATAGATTCATTTCAATGTTCATTTTTCACTTTTCATTTTGTTATCAAGATTCAACATCAAATTAGATTTTGAAAATCAAACTTACAAAAAAAACAAAAAAAAATGAAAAAAGTCATAGAAACCTACCTTGTGCTTGAAAAATCCTTCCAAGTTGATGTAGAATCCTCCGAGCCCCCTCCTCTTCTTCTTGCTCCTTCTCACCCCTCTTGCACTTGCAACACCTCAATCTCACTCCTTCACTCTCTCTTTTCTCTCCTCTTCACCTAGCTGTTGGAAAACTTACAAAACCAAATTTGAGGGAAAAATGAGGATTTGGGAGTGTTTTGTAAAGCTTAGAGGGCATGGAGGGGGGCACTTGCCATTAGGGCTCGCCCCTATGCACAAGAATCGAGAAAAAAAAAGATTTAAAAAAAAATTGATTTTTCGAATGCCCAGGCCGGGAAATGCCTAGACGTTCAAGGGACGCTGGGGCATCCCGGAGATGTCCCAAAGTCTCCTTGACATTTCCAATGAACCGACAACGGAGGTGGTACGACAAGAGGACATCCCCAACCTATCCCCATCCAAAAAACGAGGTAAAATACAAGGGGAATGTGTCCCCATGGTACACTGAATATAAATTATTATTATACTATATTTAAATATTTTTTGTAAAATTATATTTGGTACAAAATTATAAATGTTAAATATTCATAGAAAATTACTATGTTATTTGGTCCCTTTGGAACCCCCTGATACCTGTATGGGTTCAGTTTAAGTCCAAGTCCCAAGTTGGTTCCCTTTGGGTTCACCCAAGGTGCCTCCCAAGGTGCTTGAGAGGGATCCTAGGTGAACCTAGCCGAACCCAAGGGCTGCCCCAAAAACAAACAGAAAAAAAAAGGTTAAATTTTTTAGAAAATTAAAAAAAAAAGTGCACGCATACCTAATTTCGCCCTTAAGTGATAAAATTGTGAAAATGGCATGCATCATCAAGGTTTGTGTGGTCTCAAAGGCCTTAATTTGGGCTTGGGGAATGCACCAAGGATGCTGCCCTGGAGGACATTGCCCCCAAACCCCCACAAGAAGCACTGCCCCTCAACCTCGTTGAGGGTGTTGCCCCAAACCCCCATGAAGGGTGCTGCCCTATAATGTCCCTTTTGGAGGCAAGCAAGAAAAATAAGGTGAAAAAATAATATTTTATTATTTTTTATTTTGGTGCTCAAGGAGGAGGTTAAATAATATTTATTATGATTTTTGGTGAAGGCAAATATTTTTAGACTTTTTCTATGAGGCTGGAAGACCCTTTTTGGGGGTTAAAAACTAAAATAAAATAATAAAAATAAATTTCAAATTTTAAAAAAAACTATATAATAATTTCAAATTTCAAATTTTGGCACCCAATTGGAGAAGTTCAAATTAAAATAAAAAGCAATTTTAAAATAAGAAGTTGGCGCCCAATTTGGGTTGGCCAATTTGGAGAGTTAAGGGGAAAGTTGATATATATACAAGTTATTATTTGGAGGATTATTATCATTCAGCATATTATCTTATTCCTTTTGGTCTGCAATTTATTTGCATCATATTCCAAGGACGAAAACCCTTGAGGATATAAGGTGAATTGGACAAAAAACCCTTAGTTGCCGGATTCGCGTTTTCGGCCCGACGTGCCCGCTCCGGGAGAGTGCGGGGGAGCGCCTGGGAGCGCCCAGGGAGCGCCCAGAGAACCCGGGGGTGTCTGGGCGCTCCCTGGGCGCTCCCAGACGTGCCCGCGCGTGCCCAGACGCGCCCGCGGAGTTTGGGCGTCAAAAACAAAACAAAAAGTGACTTTTTTAATCATTTTAAAAGCCAAAAAACCCTAAAACGCATTTCTAATATGAATCTATCACTCTTTTTTCATTTCATTGCTCTCACAAACACATTTTGCTCTCCATTTTTTTCATTTTGCAGGTTGAAGAAGATTGATCAAGTGCAAAAGAAAGTGAGGATAACTTGCACAAAAGAAGATCTAATCACTTAAGGTATGCATTTTAACTCATTTTTTCAAGTTTATGATGGATTCTTTCAAGTTTTTGAAGATTTTTTCAAATTTTTTCAATTTTTTTTTTAAATTTTTTTTAGAAAAGAAGAAATAAGATTTGCTATTTGTTTTAATGTGTTTTGGTGTTCATTTTGTAATTTGTTCAATATTTTATATTTCTTATAACAGTAAAATCAAAGTTCAAATGGCTACAAGTTCAAGTTCAGTGGGTGTTCCTGCTGGTAAAAACCAAAAGTATAAAATTGATGCAGCATCTCCTTTATGGCATCATACTACAATGGTTGAACAGCTTCCAGGAGGTGGGGCATTTGTTTGGATTTGTGATGAGTGTAAAGTCACATTTAAGAGCTCATATAGTCGAGTGAGATTTCACCTTTTTGGACAAAGTGGGCAAGGGATTAGACCATGTGCAGGGCCAGATAAGAAGGGGTTGTCAAAGGATAAAATTATGAAATACATGGCTGAACAAGAAGAAGCTGATGCGAAGTCTACAAGAGCAAAATTAAGAACCCATCCTTTAGCAAAGAAAAAATCAATTACTTTGCCTGAAGATTCAGTAATGGCCTCTCAACATCCTTTCTTGGAGACACCCTCTGTCGAAGTAGAAAACCCCACTTCTTCCCGCAAAAGAGGACCATTGGATAGGGCATTTCAAAATGAAGCAAGAGACATCGCAGAGGAAAAAATTGCACGTTGCATTTATGCCAATGGTCTTCCTTTCAACTTGGTGAGATCACCATATTGGCATGATATGGTGGAGGCAATCAATGCTGCACCTTCAGGTTTCAAAAGTCCTGGGTATGAAAAGGTGCGCACCACCTTATTAGTAAAAGAAAAAAATCATGTAGAGACATCACTCAAATCAATTAAGGATTCTTGGGTTGAAACAGGATTGTCTATTGTTTCCGATGGATGGAAGGATTGCAAAAATCGACCTTTGATAAATGTTATTGCAGTGTCCCCTAAAGGGGCTATGTTTTTGAAGGCAATTGATTGTGAGGGGCAAATCAAAGATGCAGAATTCATTTCAAAAATCCTCATTGAGTCCATAGAGATGGTGGGTCCGGAAAATGTTGTTCAAGTCATTACAGACAATGCAAAAAATTGTCGGGCTGCAGGTATTTTGGTTGAGCAAAGGTATGAACACATTTTTTGGACACCATGCACTGTACACTCCCTTAACTTGGTGATGCAAGCAATTGGCACTCAAATAGAATGGGTGAAAGAAATATACCAAGAGGCTGAGGAGATCCAAATGTTTGTGACAAACCACCATATGTCACAAAGCATCTTCAGGACTTTCTCGAGATTGGAATTGTTGAAGGTAAATTTAATTTAATTATCAATTATAATTTATTTTAATTTTTTTAATTTTATGGATTTATATTTTAATGTGTTATTATTATTAACTTATGTTTTACATGATCCTAGGTTGCGGAGACCCGATTTGCATCACACACAATCGTTTTGAGACGACTTGTGAAGGTGCGAGACGCATTGGGTGCCATGGTTATTAGCAACCAATGGAGTATTTGGAAAACATCAAGTTCAGAGAGGGCTCGAAAGGTCAAGTCATTGATCCTAGGGGATGATTGGTGGGATCGTGTGGCCTATGTCTTGAGATTCACTGATCCTATCATGACTATGCTCAGGTTTGCTGATACAGATAAACCATGTTTGGGGGATATCTATGATGGTATTGACTCCATGATAGAAAAAATAAGGGTGATAATAGCAGAAAAAGAGAATGACCCCCAAGAAACATTTTTTCATAGAGTTGAAAAAATCATTCACCACCGTTGGGCCAAGATGAACACACCATTGCATCTCCTTGCATATGCATTATCTCCCAAATACTATAGTTCACAGATACTTGCTTTGCCAGGGAGAACTCCACCATATAGAGATAGTGAAGTTGCTAATGGGTACAAGCAAGCATTCAAAAGACTCTTCATAGATCCAGAAGTGGTGGAAAATGTTAGGAAAGAGTTTGGCTTGTTCATCACAGGACGAACACTTAGTCCTTGTGCTACTCAAGACCAATACAAAGTAGATGCTTGTACATGGTGGTACCTCCATGGGCAAGATTTTATGTTCCTCCAACCTCTTGCAATCAAGATTCTATCACAAGTAATTTTTATTTTTTAATTTTTTTTATTTAACATTTGTATTGTAGACTTTAAGTTTAGTAGTACTTCTTACCATTATTTAATTTATTTTGCATTTTTTATTTCTAAGTTATTTTGGTTTTCTCTCCAATTTCAATAGGTTGCAAGTTCTTCTTCGGCTGAACGAAATTGGAGTACATACTCCTATATCCACTCAGTGAAGCGTAACCGGTTGGGTGCAAAAAAAGCAGAAGACTTGGTTTATGTCCATTCCAACTTGCGTCTTCTATCACATAAGCAAGATGAGTACAAGGATGGTTCAATGAAGAATTGGGACATAGCCCCTGAGAGTGCCAACTTGGATGCATCTATTGCAGAGCTTTCTAGAGTCACTATAGATGGAGATGATGATGATGAGACTCTTGCACATGATGCACCTACTACAAGTGGCACTGGCAATGCATTTGTTTGTGGTTCCCATTCAAATGATGATGATCTAGACCCTTTTGATGGTTGATGAATAATTGTAATGATCTTCATTTGAATCATGACTAAAGAGTACAAAGACATATATGATATTATTAATATATGAGTATGACATATGTATTGGAATTTTGAACTATCAATTGGCATTTATGATTTATCTTTCTAAGCTTGTAGTTTATCACTAGCATTGATCAATGATTTTAGATTTAATGATGATTGATGATTGATGAAGTATCATAGACTCATAGTTCATACTATCAAATGTATTTACAATTTTGTATATATATATATATATATATATATATATATATATATATATAGCCGTACCCAAACGTACCGTATTTCAGGAAAAAAAAAAATTGCCGTACCGGCGTACCCATATCCCGTACCCGTGCCCGTTCCCATACCCGTACCGGCAACTAAGAAAAAACCTAGTTCATCTTGGGAAGGCTTCATAACAGAGGCCTACTTGTACTTCATTGGCATCATTTGAAGAAGAGCAGAAATTCCAATCATATCTTTGGATCGGACTTGTTTGGCCCTAGAAGTGGTGCGATAGTTGGGGAAGAAGGGTGACTAGCATTGAAGGGAAAATTTGGGCATTTGGAGGAAGTTTGGTGTTGTGTTTGCTTCAGAATTGCACCAGCAGCAGAGCAGACCTAATTCGCCTTCTTGGAAGCAGCATTTTGGTGTCATTGGTGTTCACTTGTACAAGGGTTTCCAACCCTCATTTCAGCGCCACATTTGGAGAGGCGATTCCATCATTTGGTAGCCATTTCTGCATGTTTGGTATGTCAAAACCTTAGGGTTTGTTTCAGTTGTGCATTAACAAATTTCTGGGCATGTTTGGCATGCTTGCCTATGGAATTTGATGCATTTTCAGACTTCTTATTTCTGATATATAACAGTAGACTACAGTGGTTGGTTTTCATATCATTTGGTGACATTTTTGGTGTTGGTTCATTGTCTAATTCATCTAATAACCCAGCTATACATTTGGCATATGATATGGCGTAATTTGCATGATGTTTTAGCATGTTATGTGGCTGTTGTAAGTACTTGATCCGGTCTGAAACAAAATCTTGTATTCATGATTGAAAAGATAATCATAAGGGTTCATAATTGCTTATTTGTTCAAGCATTTGGAGGCATATATGTTTATTGTTCATGTTTGATTGAAATCAGAAAATCATATCAAAACCTAGGGTTTGAGCAGAAAAATAAAGTGCAGAAGTTAGGGCAGAAAGTTTGTGTTCAAAAATCAGAAAATTAGGTCAATATCCTAGCTGGGATATTTCATGCCCCTTAGCCCCATTGGGGTCTCCACTCCCAAACCTCCACAATTTATTAGGATCTCTTGTCACGTAAGGAACTTGATTACAATGAGGGAATGATAAGGAATTGGGATCTAGCTCTTGAGTGTGTTGACTTAGACATTATTGTTGCACAACTTGCCAAAAATCTCTTTAGATGAGGCAGCTTGTACGATACATAGCTAGTGGAAGTGACATTGTAACTCATTGCGGTTCAAGTGAAACTGAACCAAATGTTGACTTTGATGCTGCTGATGAAGAGCAATTTGAAGATTATTAAATATTGATTGTAACTTTCATTGTGTATTGACATTTGACAAATCACTAAATAATTAATTTATGACTATTTACATTTTTGCAAATTATGAGATATTTAAATATTTTTTTATTGGCAATTATGAGTATCACTCTTTTATATTATATAATTTTAAATTTTTCAATACACTTATTAATTATACATATGTATGTGTGTGTGTACATGTATGTATATATAATTTTAAATTTTTTAATACACTTATTAATTATAGATATGTATGTGTGTGTGTTTGCTGCAACTCCTTTGCAGTAGGCTGTGGATCAAACAAAATGCATTGAAAATGTTAAATGACTACCATTTAGGGTTTCAGGTGCGTGTTTATAGTAAAAAATCAAACAAAATGCTTTGAAATTTTCACCCACCATTGGAATCGCAATGAATATACCTCATCCAACCTGGAGTCACCCAAGTACATGCATTGACGACTTCAAATGATTCCAACCCAAAAAAACGTTTCCTATACAATTCCACAAGCATTTTGTACCCAAATCTGATTCTGGAATGAAACATACCAGGTACGCAGAATTTTTCTGCCAATTTGGTAACCTAGAACATAATAATATGCATTATATTGCATTCGTACTATTTTGCTATGAAATTTTTTAACAAACTCATCAAACATGCAAGAAACAAAGATAATAATCTTCCAAAACATTGCTATGGAATCCGTATGACTCCAAATACTTAACAATATAGTTGAATATCAAGGAGATTGTACAATACTTGTAGCTCTAGCAGAACTTACTTATTTCTAAACTGCTGTCCAAATAAAAGCTAGGGCTTTGAAGAGAGTTGAATTCACTATATTTCAAATAAACAATAATTTTCACCAGTTTCCACACACAACCAACATAACTAAGACATATGCTCCTTAACGTTTGCAAGAAATGTATATTTGGCTTCAGACCTTTACAATGGAGGGTTTATTCTCAAATTTTGCCGAGAATGAATCATTGTAAAACGGTAAGAAAAGGACATCAAATGTGAAGAGAACCCAAAACTCTTCTCATTATTTCCTAATTTCCACACACAATCCATATAATAAGAAATGTTCACACCTTAACCTTATATATAATTTCCACACACAATCCATATATATTTTTAAGGTTTGAGGGTTTTAAGGTCATAAAATACCCTCAAGAATGAATCAACATGAAATGCCGAAAAAGGGCATAAAATACCCAATAATTATCTCATTTCACAAAAATGGTAGTGCCTTAACATTCACAAAGAATGTATATATAGGTTTTAATTATCCTGATTTCTCCCAGTAATTAAGGAACATAAAATGGAAGAACAAAGGCATTGACCGTGGAAAATACCTAGTGGTTTTCTCATTGTCTCCTCGCACAACCCACGTTACAATAACACCTATTCCTTAAAATTTACATGAAATGCATATTTGCTTTTGAGGATTATGGTTTTAACGTCAAGGACTTAATCCCAAATTCGCAATGAATGAATCAACGCAAAATGAGTAGACAAAGGCATTGAATGCAGGCAACACCCAATAATCTTTCACCATTTCTACACATTAGGAAAAACACTTGGGCCCTAAACATTTGCAAGAAATGTATATTTAGGTTCAAGGTTTAGGGTTTTAGAGTGGCATAAAATGGGAAGGAAAAGGACATTAAATGTTGACAATATCAGATCATTTTCTCACATGTTTCCACATACAAACCACATAAATAAAAATGCCTTAATATTCCCAACAAATGAATGGATTGGATAAAATTTCAGCTTTAGGGTTTGCAGACTTTCAATTTAGGATTCAACGTTAGGTGCACCAATTAAAACACCCAAAACATTATATCAACAAGGGCACTAAATGTGGAAGGTAACCAATAAGCTTCTCGTGTTTCATCGCACAACGCACATGATAGAAAAGTCCGTTCCTTTACATTTAATTTTAAAAATGAATTTCTGAGTTTCGGATTGACGGAGGCACTTAACCCAAATAATCGACTGAACGTACCAAGAATACCCAATACTGTAACTGGAAAGAAAAAGGCATTAAAATAAGGGAATACCCGAGAGAAATCAAGAATGATATAGAGATAACGAATCAGTCCGCGTTGAATATGGGAGGCCACAACAGCTTGCAGGCGGCGTCTGTACTGGCGCTGCTGCAGTTGCTGATGTTTTTTGTCCAGATGCAGAATGCCTGATTCGTCCTCCTGCAGAGCCTCCCAAGATCTATCATCTGCATAAGCTCTCTCCCACGCCTCCAACTCTTTTCCTCCACCTTCTTCCTCCCCTTCTTCCTCTTCTTCCACCTCCATGCCCTTCCTGTTCTTGTTCATCTTTTCTTTTTCTCCTCTTCGTCTGTATCAGGCTCCTTCTGCTCTTCTTATTGCCAGTTATGTGGAATCTATTACCAACATATTGTTAGTGATTCCACCAGCTTTGTTCACCGCATGTATTTATGCATTTTCCGGAAAAAGATTACCTACCTAGCACTTGCACCTATAGAAGGTTCAAGGGATACGCCCATAGAAAATTTAATTAAAAATTAAATATATTGTAATATTATATAATTAGTTAATTAAATAAGAATATAAATATATACATGTTTTGACTACATATATGAATTTGTATTTGTATAAGTAATCATTGTATTATATAATTAGATACAGATATTATTCAACAATTTTTTAAATATATAGATAGTTTTGAATACAATTTTTTCATTGTAATGTATTATATAATTAGAGAAATAATAACTTATCATATAGTTTGATCATAGGAAGTAATTTTTGCAATCTAAAATTTTAAAACATGAATGCCCCTCCCTTGATAATATAAATTGATGCAATTAAACAATAGTTGAAAATACAAAATCCCTAAACAAAGTCACAAAAAATAAAAATTAGTAAAAGAACGAGAAAAATATTAGAAAACAACAAAAATAAGATAGAGGGATTAGAATTAGATTCATCGATGAATGTGACCTTATAGTGAGATTGCTAGAGTGGCTGAAAGTAAACAATAGAATTATTTTTTTTGTTATTTTGGACATTCAAAGCCTAAAAGAAAGGTATATATTATTTAAATTTTTCCATCCAAAGTCGTTATCAAGCACAAGACATTCTAAACTCAAAGAAGAAATTCAATACAAAAGTCTCAAAGGAATCCTACTTATGAAAGAGTCAAAAACTTATCAAAATTCAAAAAAACCAAAGCATTGAAGAAGAAAAAAGGTTATGTGAGTGGAATACAATGTTTGAATTTACACTTACTTTCTAAATGGACCAAAGAAAGTGCCTACTAAGAGTCAAAGAAAAGCATGTTGAAACATGGATGAGTTGCTATATAAGACTTACGACCTACAATTAGTATAATAAGATACTGTGCCATAAGATCATCAATTCCATCTAGACTAACCCAATTCATTAATTGAAATGTTGTAGAGAAAAAACTTAATTAACCAATAATATTCTTTAAATAGATTTTGACGAGAGCCTCCCTATGGTGAAGATTTTGGCACACTGCTACTACCTCAATCACTTCCTCTCGTTGTAGCCTCACCTCCATATGCTTCCATATGCTTGACATAGATGTGAGGTTAGCGTCTTCACAATCTCCTAAACATATTCCTTACCATTAATAAAACTCAACCAAATTTATATATCAATATAAGCATACAAAAAAATCAAAGATCAAATCTGCACATCCAAATCATATCTGCATTTTCCCAAATCAAATCTGCATGTACGTTTGATCCTATAATTATAAAAATGGCTCACGATGATACATAATCATTTTTTAAAAAAATTTAAGAAGAACTCACACGAGTTATATAAACTTCCTTGTTTGATGGGGGTCGCTTCGTCGTATAAACACAAGCTTGTGGAAATGTTCAAATGGTGGCAAAAGGAGACGTCCCAAGCAGAACAAATCAAAACATAAATAAAAATTACGTGTAAGTTGCCTTATTGGGTCTTATCAAAGACAGACTGGAAAAACTGTTTATTCCACAAACTAATCACAAGAAAAGACAAAGCTTTGAGGGAAAAAAGAGTATTCAGTGCATCGAATTTCAGTCTCTGTAAAAGCATCGTCATGGATGAATTTTCTTGCATCTTGTCTTTTGCAAAACCAAAACTATGAAGAACAACAATAAATTATTGGTACAATTAAGATAATTTTTTTGGAAGAAGAGTCGCCCATAATCGAAATTTTAAATTATACTACCCCAAGCACAAGTCTACATCATTGGTGTTCGTATTGGAGATCGATGAGCTTGACATGTATGCACAGCTGAGGGAGCAGTTCGCATTGGAGCAGGGCGTGTTTTACCTGCCAGGCCGGGTGTCTCTTGAGCAGCGGCGTGTGAAAGGGGTGAGACTGAGCTGACTGCCGCCACTTGTTCACAGGGTTGTCTCGAATCGAATAAATGTACCTTGACTGCGAATTTGATCCCCTCTACCTTGTTTATGATATTGACGAGGGAACAGGGATTTTTTTGGTGATGCTTTTTCTCTACTGAGGTCTCTATGAGATTGGTTTTAGGCGTATGCAAATTGAAAGGGGAACTGACTTTGAGCAATAGTGGATACCCACACATTAAGTATACTGGAGCCAAATACATGCATAAGCTTCGAAGTGTAGAAATTCATCAAGTAGCTTTGGCATCGTAAGTCATGGTAAGTGGAAAGTATTGTCCCGGCGTTGAAAAACTTGTTCTCCATACCATGCCAGATTTAGATGAAGTGCATTTATGGCGGGTCAGATCAATGAAATCTCCAAAGATGAGTAAATGTAGAAAATTGAAAAGTGTATCAAGGAATTTGGACCAAGGAAAGCTTGAAGAATTGATCATACATGATTGTCCACAACTTGAAGAGTTGCCAGGATTTACACTTCTGAGTTACTTGGACTCCATTCAAGTGAAGGACTGTTTTAAGCTACCAGTTAATGGAAATGAAGACTTGGAAGAAATAGAATATCTGCATCTTTCAAATGGACAATATTCTACTACTGAATACGTATCGAATCGCAAATTGAAATCAAAGGTATTCAAAACCCATTTTCTAACAGATTCTCATTTTGATGCACAATCAAGATTTATTTTTATTTAACCTTAATATTCCAAAGGGTCTAGAAGATATATTGTTCTAGAGCAATAATTGTTAACGAACTGAATTAGAAACGTTTGGAGACTTTATTTTAGATTTTTTTTATAACAGTAGAGTTAAAGTTCATAAAAATATAAATAGAGCTAAGAAAAGGCAACTGTTCCAAATCTGTGGGCATTAATCTTAGACTAAACCAATAGGCTTATCCAAAATAAACACTTTGTTTAATTATGAACTTGATGATGATTTGAAGAGAATTTTGGAGGCTATAGCATTGAGCAGAACAACAATATTATATGGGTTTTCATACTTGAGTAGATTTGTAGTCATATGTTGTTTTCCATTGTTATCAAATGTGGAAGCATCAATCTTAGTGCCCCCCACATCCATTGTCAAGAAGCATTGGACTTCTAGAAGCGCATCTCTTAGAACCAACGACCAGTGAGTAAGGGGATCTGGTTCAAAAGCATTCATTTTCTCCACCCACACAAATGACTCATTTACCAATTTCTCATCCCATCCCATGCGTTTAATGTATGCCAAGCTTTCCCTGTTGTAAAACCTAGCATTAATAGCAGTTCCACCTTACAAAACTCTGAATGTAAATTTGTAAATTTGTTGGCCATGTAGTTGCAAGGGTGGCTATGAATGAGAGCTCTGTGGTATAGAAAGGTCTTTTCCTGTAGATTGTGGATGCTTGAGGTAGTGAACGTGATTCGGTGAGATGGATTGATTATATCAAATATTTTAACATTCATTACTTCTATCACTGACCACAGGTAGTGTGATAGGGTACATGGTGGAGGCAACTTGGCATTTAATTGTGTCCACATGAAGAGACAAAATGACAATCGGAAACTACCTTCTTCAAAATAAAATTAAAACATGTTTACCAGCGAGCAAATGGTATGTCGAGTGTGTGAGATAGGTATCTCGATGCTTGTGGACTGGCAAGTCCACAATAAAATGCTATCGGCTAAAAATGTTTTAGAAAACACTGTAGAAACGACAAGGTGACAATTTGAGTGTTGGGAAGAGAATCCACTAGTCGTCCACCCTAACTTCTTTTTGGTTTCAAAGGGATATGTAATGAAGAGGAGCCGATTATGGGCATAGGACATATGGTGGGTATAGTATGTGATAGCTTGGGGGCCATTTTTGGACAATAAAAGAGCCAGCAAAAAATTCAAATATCTTTTTTAATATGATAGGAGAGGTTCATATTAAATTCACAATATGTTCTATCATAGGTAGACTATTTATTTTCCATTCTCAATATTAGGTGAATGCAACTTGATATTTATTTGTCACCTTCCCAATATTAAGTGAATGCAAGTTGATAAACTTATTTCCACTATATAAATAATTTTTACCACCTTTCTAATAAAAGGTTATTCGAAATGGAAATATTTTTATCCAAAATATATGTCTTATTGCATTAAAAGTGAGTTGACATGCATTCAAAGTGAGTTGACATGAACATAAGCCATTATCAACTCAATAAGTTGTAAATATATTTTAACAAAATACAATAAAACTTGTTCCATTTCTCATATTCTTTTTACAAACTACTAGTTCCACCATGTCCATATACACCAATCTTTTTGTGAATTTACCTACAAAAATGACAAAAGCGAACTCTCAAGCTCACTATGCAATGCAATTTTTCAATAAAACACGTAATTATTAAAGTATTGTTTACAAATAAACATAAAATTAAAATAATTAAAACTAGTTAGAATTACATTTTTTTTTAATATCCTTTCAAATCACCAACCAGAATTCCTACGTACCCATTTCATCACTTATACCATTAATTCCTTCAATGCCAGATCAAATTGCCTCCTAGAATTCAAATTTCTCCACTTGCACCTACCAATTCAAATTCTATCAACCTATTTATTTATACAAGAGACCTCAATTGTGCAATGCAAGCTACCCATTTACAAATTCAAATTTTTGAGTTTGTGTTGGATACACCTGATCGATAATGAGCTCCTCCAAAGCGATGTAGTCTCCTCCTTCAAATTCTATGATAAGTCTCAAAACCTGCTTTCAGTATTACTTATGCATTGATGTATGAATCTAAACCTTTATATGCCTTGTCCATTTACATTTAAATGAATCAAATTTGTTGTTTCATAGCGCATGTTTTTGTTGTCACGATCTATTCCCACGACACAACCCCAACCCAATATCGGCCAATCTCCCTTAAAGCTAACTGTGATATGTTTGCATAGCTTCAAACTATAGTACGTTACAAATATTTCCAACCTTTTCTAATATAGCATTATGATGCATACATACATACATATATATATTGCAGAGATACATAGATATGTAAGCTTCATATAGCCTTGTTCATTTACATTAAACTTACACATTTATCTATCTCTGTAATATATATATATATAAATGAACTTACACATTTCTCTATCTTTGCAATATATATATATATATGACACCTAATATTGAAACTACATACTGAAAATTTTGCTATATTAGTATGATGCTTAATACTGAAATTTTTATAATACTTTAAAGTTCAACAACAGTATGGTACAAATATTTCCAACCCTTTTCATACAACATCATGATACATATATATAGAGATACATAGATACGTAAGTTACCTATAGCCTTGTTCATTTACATTCAACTTATGTATTTATCTATCCCTAATATATATATATATATATATATATATATATATATATATATATATATATATATATATATATATATATTGCAGAGATAGATACATACATAAGTTTCATATACCCTCATTTATTTACATTCAACTTAATTAGATGTATGTTTTGTTTGTTCTTCAATTACAGTAACATGTATGGTAACCATTTTTGAAGCAACATTGTGAAACATTTACATAACTTGAAATAGTAGTATGATAGAAATATTTCAAACCTTTTCCTGTATCGTACTACTCTTTCAAGTTATTTCATATTGTTGTTTCAAGATTTATCTATAGCATATTGCTCTTTCAAGTTATACATATTTGTATCATACTGTTGTTTCAAGTTTATAAATATTTGTATTGTTATTTTGTTTGAGAAAAGGTTTAACATGATCACCCAAGGGTTTATAAGAGTTAGAATTGGGGATATGATAGTATACCATGCATTGCTTGTTTCATTTAACATGATCACCCAATGGTTTATAAGAGTTAGAATTGGGGATATGATAGCATAACATGCATTGCTTGTATTATTGCACATATACCCTTCATCATTTGCAATCAACTCAATTAGATGCATGGTTAGTTTGTTCTTCAATTACACTCACTCTTACATGTATGAATTTGTTGTTTTAGTTTGTATCATTCTTTTAATTGTAAGATTTAGAATTGTATGTTGTTTACTAATCTTATGCTTGATTCAATATAGAGGAAGAATAAAGCAACAACAAATACCACACAACCTGTAACAAAGCGGAGGTGGACAAGTGTGTCTACACACAAGAGAGGTGTTAGGCTGCCACATAGCAATGATGAGGATGTAGTAATTCCTATTGAGCAACCAATTGAGCAACCAAGTAGTGATAAGGACATAGTAATTGTTGTGGAGCAACCAACTGAACCTGTAGTCCAAGTTAACCTAGTTATAATAACTAAAAAGGTTGTAGTGCGGTGGGAATCCAAACCATGGATGACACGGAACATGCCATTGAAGATGTCGAAGATAACATGTCAACAAGAAGGGCAACCAAAAAGTGGGGTCTTCCAACTACAACATTGTCAAGTTGGTTGGGTGGTGTTACCACTATAAAAAGGAGAGGGCCCCCAATAGTCCTAAATGGTGACAAAGAGGCAATGGTTGTCCAATTGTGCAAGGAGATGGTTGTTGTTGGCCATGGTTTGGAGATTGTCAATCTCAAATCATAAGTGGCCCAAATATGTCAGTTGAGGCCTAATCCCTTCAAAGATGGGCTTCCCAACAAGTCTTGGTGGATGGGGTTCAAAAGAAGGCATCCCAATTTGTGTTTGAGAACAACCCAAGAGCAAGATAGAGACGGTGTTGTGAATCTTAGGCCTGCAGTTGTATCTACATTCTACAAAACACTAGACAAGGCATACACAATTGGGAATCATGGACCCTAAAGGATTTGGAATTGTGACAAGACAAGGTTGCAAGTTGGGTGGAACGGTAATATGAAGGTGCTTGCCAAAAATGGTAGTAGAAGTGTTGCATATATTATCCCAAAGAGTCAGGAGTGGATCATAATTTTGGCATGTGCAAACGTTGCAAGTTAGAAAATTCTAGGATTTTACTTGTTCAAAAGAAAAAATCACTTGCAAAACTACATAAGCAACTATGAGGCAGGAGCATTAATGGCTATTCAGCCTCATGCATGGATGACCAAAGAGCCTTTTGTGAAATGGCTGATTTTTTTTGCTATGTAAGCACTTGGGGGTTGCTCGCCCAACCATAGACACCTCTTCATATTTGATGGCCATGGCAGCCACATTGCCTTTTCTACCATTTCTGAAGCAAGGGAACTTGGTATTGACTTTCTCACCCTACCAGTCCACACATCACATAGGCTGCAGCCACTTGATGTGAATGTTTTCTCCTCTTTCAAATCTCATTTCAAAAAGGAAAGAATAGAATGGAGTAATAGACATCCAAATTTGGAGATAAGAAGGCTAGAATTGGCTACACTTGGCAGTCTTGCTTTTCAAAAGGCATTGATAGCTAAGAACATAATAGTTGGGTTAAAGAGGATAGGTATTTGGCCTCTTGATCCAAATGCATTGGACAACGACATGAGGGTTAGTGAGACTTTTCAATTTGCTACACCCAAGGAAGCATCAGTTGTTGAAAATATTTAAGCCTATCCAACAATGGTTTGTTAGTAAATGAGGGTGATTATACAGATGGAACAACAAAAAATGGAGATCAACAAAGCCCACTTGAAGTAGTGGAATGTGCAAACCACCAAACTCCACCACAAACTTCAAGTTTTTCAAACCACCAATCACCACCAACAATAATTTTGGGAGAGCAAAATAGTATTGGAGACATCTCTCTTTCCCTACCAACTCCACCTGAGGATCCCTCTTGGTTGTTAGAGGGTGCTACTAATCTTGGTATTGATCTGCATGTGGAGCCAGACTAAAGTCTTACAATGCCATCTCCACTACACAACATGGGTCCAAATACTATAGTTCATTTGTATGTTGATTGGGGAGATAGTGAATTTGATTAGTTAGGAGATGAATTGGATGATGTAGCCAGTCAAGTGTAGGAAACAAATAATGAGGATTTGATGGAGCCTTTGGGAGGGCAAACAACTTCACACATCTCGCAATTCTTGAAGCTATTTGTTCATGTAGTCAAAGATAAGTCTAATAAGGTAGTTGACCATGGGATTAAACTACAAAGAGGATCCCAACTCCTTACCACTGATGACCACATGGTATTTCTAACTAAGCAAGAGGATAGGAAAAAGGAACTCCGAGAACTAAAAGATTGGAAGAAGGAACAGATTGAAGAGCGCATGATAGAAAGAATTACAGCATTGGAGCTCAAAGCTTTATTGATAATTGAAAAGGAACAAGTAGTAGTAGAGGTTGAAAAAGAGCTGCAAAAATTGAGGGAGAAAAAAAGGGAGCATCAAAGGATAGAAAAGGAAGCTAAAAAAAAAAGAAAAACAATTGGAGAGGGAACGGAAAGAGGTAGCAAGGGAAAGGCGACTCAGCAACTCTCTAAATCCCTTGCCTAACCATCATAGGATAGTCACAAACTTTGTGTCTATTCAATGCCCCCAATATTGTCCACCCTCACCTACCCCAAGTATCAGCCAGCCATTTCAAAGTTGGAGTCCTCATTCAAGTCTTATCCACCCTCACCTACCCCAAGCATTACCCAACCATTTCATAGTTTGAGTCTTCATTTGGAGTCCTATCAACCCTCACCTACCCCAAGCATTACCCAACTAGTTCAAAGTTGGAGTCCTACTTGATCATAGGCCACAAACAACACACAAGATAACTTCACTTCAGATTTCAGTTTTCCTACTTTATTTACTTGATTAGACTACTATGTATGAACTTTTCTGTTGTGAAGGTTTTGATGGATTCCAAATTCAATGTAAGAACTTTTTTATTTTGAAGGTTTGTAACTTGAAAGTATGATTTGAATGCAAACAACATATTCCTACTATGATTTGAATGCAAACAACATATTCCTACATGTTATAGTCATTAACTGTTAGAGTTACTATAATTGAAGAGCCAACAAGGCATACATCTAATTAAGTTGAATGTAAATGAAGAAGGCTATAGGAAACCTATGTATCTATCTATCTCTGCAATATTTAGTTGTATATATATACATATTTATATACATATATCTATATATATACATTTTTAGATCATGAAAAAGACCAGGGTTTTGACTGAAAAAGAATGCATATAAGTTTGGATTGTTCTTTGAAGCACGTTTATAGAAGTTGTATACCAACTTGGTTCTATTTTGGTGAAGTGTTAAAAGGTTTCTTTTGATGGCTTTTGGTCTAAGATGTCTAATTTTAAAGTGACGACCTATAGCCTTCTCTTGGGGATTTTGATTTTGCGTGAGATCATTTAGAAAAATTCAAATTTATGGAAGAAAAGAGGATATTTATTGCCATGTGGGTGGTGGTAATATGGGCCTTCCAGCCACAATATCAACTTGTTCCTCTTCTTCGTTTAAGATTGTTGTTGTGTTTCTCCACTAAATGGGTGTTTCCTTTGTTTCAAAATTGAAGCTCATCAAACTACTAATTATGTCAGTTTGTTCTCCCTCAATTAGTTCAAATTTTGGTTGAATGATAGCACCTATAAGGTCGGTTGTTCAACGGGAGTGATCAGTCTCCAAATGGTCATGTGGGGTTCAATTTTTCAATTTATCTTGATTAAGTGAGTTTATTTTTACCACATACACTTGTCTTGATTAAGTTCAAACCAAATGTCTATGTCAAAAACATCATTAATTCCACAAAGTCCATTTCGTGAAAAGTATGAATTTAAAGGCATAGTTACCTAGGTTAACTTTAGAAAAATATGGATTGAGATGTAAACCAAAATATTTAGAAGTCTCTAAGAATAAATCCTTAGGACAAACATTAATATCAAGGTTTTGTTAAAGGATATCCATACTTAGACCAAAGGGTTTGAAATTTTGAGGAAGATCATGTGAATGTTTGTTTGCACCATTTTGGAACCAAGCAAAGTATTAAACTAACTCACAAGCATTTACAACCTTAGGTTCAAAAGATACTACTTGCTAAATCCCTACTTGGATTTCTCCAAACACTAAGCCAATGCGAATAGATAGAGATTTGGTGACACTGGCTCCCCCTTACTCAGAACACACTTCTCAGGACCACCAAATCTCAAATCCTGAAGATCCAAAGATCTTAAGGATTTTCCTATTTCAACAATGAATAGTAAAATGTGGGGTAGCTTCAGAACAATTGTTCTTGCACTAGAAAGCATAAAGGTTTTTGGATTCTAACCAATTGGTTCATTGTAAGGGATTTCGTTCAAGGTGGCCATACACGTGGCAAGATTAACTCAAGATTATTTCAATCAAGACTCTACTTGCATTGTAATCATTTGTGAAAATTCAAAAAAAAAATTGGTCCGGTTCATTACAGTGGTATCAGAGCCATGATTCTGCCAACCTGTGCCCAACAGTGATTCAGTGGTCAGATGAGTGACAGTGAGTGCAGATACTACACCAGAGGTCAGGCCAGAAGACATCAGACACAGCTTCCGCTAGTGCCAGAAGCATATACTCTCTCAGAAGTTTTGGGAGAAACAGAAACAGCAGTGGATAAGGGTAAAACAGTTGAGAACATGTCGGACAATCTTAGGACAGCCATGGAAGAGAAGGATGCAAGGATGGAAAAGAAGTTTGATGGAATGATTGAGATGATGTCTCGATTGCTTGCTAAAATGGACCAGCAAGCCTCTCAGAACCATACTCTGAATCCAAACCATACTACAGGAGAAAGCAGTGGGGTCAATGGAAACAATGGAAACAATGGGAACAATGGTAATGGAGGCAGTAGAACCATTGGACAACATGATGCCATCTCTAGCGGATCAGCCTCTAGACCGCTCTTTCCTACATTCACTCCAAGAGAAGAACAACCAGTTGAAGCTACCGTTCCCTTGGTAGACGATGCCAGACAAGCCTATATGGAGTATGCTACCCTACCTCCTGATCTTAGGGACCAATGGTCCTTTGATCAATTCATGAATCAGAGAAACAGAAGACACGGAGGAAGAGTTGATAACCGAGCTTATATGGCTCCTAGAACTGATTTTCATCAAGCCTTAGGGAAGGTAACATTGGCTCACTTTGATGGAAGTGATAAGTGTTCGGCAAGATCGTGGGTTCAGAAGCTGGACAACTACCTTTCACTTCGTCCCATGCCAGAAGAAGATGCCATCAAGTTTGCAACACTTCATTTAGAAGGAGCTGCCCATGAATGGTGGTACCATGGTTTGGTCACACTTGGCCATAACCTTATCCGAACCTATGGTGAATTCACTAACAAGCTGATTGAAAGGTTCGACACTAAGGATCCTGAAGTAAGGTTTCGCGAGCTTGCACAACTCAAGCAACATGGCTCCTTGGATTCTTACATTGCTGATTTCCAGAGACTTTCTGTGATGGTGCCCAACATCACCGAAAGAAGATTGGTTGTTTTGTTTTCTGAAGCTTTGGTTGAACCTTTGAAGGGGTGGGTGAAAGCTTTTGATCCACCAAGTCTTGATGAGGCAATCAAGAAGGCTCGTAGTATGGAATTATCAGCCCCTAGGCCTAAATTTCCGCCTAAGCCTTTTGGCCATAAGAAGGATAAGGATAAGAGACATTCTTCTAATCAACACAAGAAGTTCCCACCTAAGTTGACTGAAGAGCAACGTGAACAGCTCAGAAAGGAGGGCAAGTGTTACACATGCTTAGAGCCTTGGATTAAAGGCCATAGATGTCCTGGAAGAGGGCGTTATAATCAGATGGGGACCTATTCTGACTATGAATCAGCATCTGATATGTCAGATCAGCAGTCTTATTTTGGGGACAGCGAAGATGAAAGAGCCACAGAAGAGTCCGATCATGAGCAAGGAGTGGGAGGCCCTATTGCCCAACTCTCTAGTTTCCAAAAGAATGAATCTTTCAAGGTTCGTGGTGGAGTTGGAGGTCATCGTATTGTTGCATTGATTGATACTGGTGCAACACATAACTTCATTGATGAAGGTGTGGTTGCCAAGAGAGGTCTCAAAACTGAAGAATTTGAGGGCTTCAAAGTCATGGTGGCTGATGGGTTTCACATTTCCTGCACACGAAGAGTTCCTAACATGTCCTTGCAGTTGGGGAACTATGAAGTCAAAGATGACTTCTATGTGGTTACTATTGGTGACACAGATGCAGTTTTGGGCATACAGTGGTTACGTTCACTTGGTGAAATCTCTCTCAACCTACAAACAATGGAGCTCAAGTTCCAATCTGATGGCAAGAGAGTTGTTTTGAGAGGAATGTCTAATGGTGGTCCTCGTATAGTTTCTTTCAAAAGGATGGAAAGGCTGATTAGACATGACCAAGTGGAGTGGGCTGCGGAATGCATGGTTCTTCCTGCTAGTCCAGTTGAGACCAAGAGGGAATATCCTCCTGATATTCAATCTATACTCACCAAAAGGAGTAAGGTGTTTGCTGATCTACCACCTGGGCCACCACCAGAAAGGGGTGCTGAGCATGTCATTGAGCTCAAAGAAGGGGCCAAACCAGTCATCACAACTCCTTACCGATATCCTAAGAAGCAGAAAGATGAAATTGAGAAGAACATTAAGGAACTTCTGGAGATGGGCTTCATTCGCCCTAGCAAGAGTCCTTTTGCTTCAGCTGTAGTCCTTGTGAAGAAGAAGGACGGCACCATCCGCATGTGTGTGGATTATCGTGCCTTGAATCAAAGCACAATAAAAAATCGGTATCCTATTCCTCGGATCGATGAGCTCATTGATGAGCTACATGGTGCTAAATTCTTCTCCAAAATTGATTTGAGATCGGGTTACTATCAAATCCGGATGAGGGGCTCAGATGTTGAGAAGACGGCATTCAGATGCCACTATGGTCATTTTGAGTTCCTAGTCATGCCCTTTGGCTTGACTAATGCTCCAGCCACTTTCCAGTCTTGCATGAACAGAGTTTTCCAGAAGCAGTTGAGGAAATTTGTGTTAATTTTCTTTGATGATATTCTCATCTTCAGCAAGACGTGGGAAGAACACCTCAAGCACTTGGAGGAAGTGCTTAGCATTCTTGAATCAGAGAGTTTGTTTGCAAAGGAGTCCAAATGTGAATTTGGAATGAAGGAGCTGCTCTACCTTGGCCATATCATCAGCGCTGAAGGGGTGAAGGTTGATCCAGAAAAGATCAAGGCTATAGTAGATTGGCCACCTCCAGAAAATTTGACTCATTTGAAGGGATTCTTGGGTCTTTGTGGCTTCTACAGAAGGTTTGTAAAGGGGTATTCTCAAAGTGCTGCTCCCCTTACTGATCTCACTAAAAAGGGGGCTTTCATGTGGTCAGAAAAAGCTCAGAGTGTGTTTGATAAGTTCAAGAAAATCATGAGTTCTTGTCCTGTATTGGCCATACCAGATTTCTCCAAACCCTTTGAGTTACAGTGTGATGCATCAGGGGAAGGTATTGGGGCTGTTTTGATGCAAGATAAGCATCCAATTGTATTTGAAAGCAGAAAATTAAGAGGGGTCGAAAGGACCTATTCAATCTATGACAAGGAAATGCTTGCAATCATGCATGCATTAGCCAAGTTCAGACAGTATCTGGTGGGGAGTAAATTCGTGGTCAAGACTGATCACAACAGTCTCAAGCACTTTATGCATCAGAAGGACTTGAATGAGAGACAGCAGAAGTGGGTGAGTAAGCTACAAGCTTACGATTTTGACATTGAGTATGTCAAAGGGAAAGAATAACATTGTGGCTGATGCTTTGTCCAGAAGGCCTCACTTGAGCTCATTGTGTGAGCTTAATGCTGATTGGAAGGAGTTGTTGCTTGCTGATTATACCAAAAATCAGTTTGCAACCAGCGTTATTGAAGGTACTTTTCATGATGAAAGGTACAAGGTAGTTGATGGGTTGATCCACTACAAGGGAAGAATCTTCTTGGTGGCTGATTCTAAACTTAAGAAGAAGATTTTGGTGACTTTCCATGACAGTCCACTTGCTGGTCATCAAGGGTACTTCAAGACATACAAGCAGATTCGAGAGAGATTCTCTTGGAAGGGGTTGAAAGATGATGTTCAGCGTCACATCAAGGAGTGTAGTACTTGTCAAATGAATAAAAATGAGCACTCTCTTCCAGCTGGTCTACTGCAGCCACTTCCCATTCCCAATCAAAAATGGGAAAGTATCTCTATGGATTTCATCACCGGGTTGCCTAGGGCCCAAGGCAAAGACTGTATTTATGTTGTAGTGGACAGATTGACCAAATTCGCTCATTTCTTTGCCATCACTAGCACATTTACAGCAGCTCAAGTTGCAGATTTGTTCTTCCATGAAGTGTTTAGATTGCATGGGTTGCCTAAAAATATTGTGAGTGATAGGGACAGCAAGTTCCTAAGCACCTTTTGGCAGGAAATTTTTAGGATGAGTGGTACAGTGCTTACTCCAAGCACTAGCTATCACCCACAAACGGATGGTCAAACGGAGATTGTGAACAAATGGTTGGAGGGCTATCTCAGAAATTATGTCTCGGAACAGCAAAGAGCATGGGTAAAATGGCTCCACTTGGGAGAATATTGCTACAATTCATCTTTCCACATGTCAATAAAGATGTCTCCATTCATGGCCCTCTATGGTTACGAGGCTCCAAGCTTTGCTGATTTGGTGTTTGGCGATAGCAAAGCTCCCCAAGCCAAGGATTGGTTGCAGCAGAGCCAAGATGTTTTGAAATCCTTGAAGGACAACCTTCAAATGGCACAAAATCAGCAAAAGATGTACGCTGATCAGCAGCGTGTTGAGCGCTCATTTGAGGTTGGTGATATGGTATATCTTCGGCTTCAGCCCTACAGACAGTCCACACTTAAGAAGAGTGGAGCTGAGAAGCTGAAACCACGCTTCTATGGACCATTCAAAGTTGTTAGGAAGGTTGGAGCGGTGGCTTATGAGTTGGAACTACCTTCGAGTAGTAAGGTCCACAATGTCTTCCATGTGTCTCGCCTCAAAAAGGCACTTGGACACAACGTTGTGGCTTCATCACAGTTACCTCCTTTGGATGAAGAAGGGCAGTTGACTTTGGTTCCAGAACAGATTATTGATTTCAGAGAGCGTTCCTTGAGGAGGAGAACAATCAAAGAGTATTTGGTAAAGTGGAAGAATTTACCATTGGAGGATGCTACTTGGGAGGATGAGGAGATTCTACAGCATCCAGACTTGCGATTGCTTGAGGGCAAGCAATCTTGGGGAGGGCGGACTGTAATGTCCCCTTCTCAGCAGTGATCGTTTCTGTTGACCGTTGGCCTATTCCGGAGACCCGTAGGCTGTGCGGATGGTGAAATTAGGGTTTCCTAGTTTTGAGGAGGTTGTTGCTTGGAGTTTGGGATTCTGATTGCGGATTCTTTCTGGGTTTTCAGAGAGCTTCGCAGTGGTGTGTTCAGTTTGGCATTCCGGGCAACTTCGCGAATTTACTATTTTTAGTAAATTCTATTTCTGGCAGTGGACAGTTTGGGTTCAGTTCAGTTGGTCTTCTTCTTCGGTTGTTTCAGCTGGCACTTCAGTTTTGGCCTTGGGCGCATTATTCTTGGAGAGATAAGTATTTTCCTTATAATATTATATTTTAATATTATATGACCCTTTTGTATAGCAAGCACAACTTAAGTTGTTTTAAAAAGAGGGACTTTAAGGGTCTAGGCGCCATGGAGGAATAAGTTATATTTTATAAAGTCAAATATTGAGCTTTTGAAAAAGGACGCCTATATGAAGGTTTGACTTTATTTTAAAATGTGAAATAAGCAAAAGTGAAAATGGACGCCATCTTTTGGAGGGAAAAGGTGAATTTGAAATTAGGGTTTTGGGCGCCCTCTGGAAGCTTCTAGATGTTTCTCTCTCGTCTATATAATCAGGCCTCAGCTCTTCATTTGGGATTTTTTGTCTACTACACCGTTATGCTGCTGGATTGATTTCGGGCACTCGCTTCGAGGAAAGCACACCTCCTAGCATTGGCTCATCTTCTTGCTTGAAAGACAGCAACTAGTTGAGAGGTTAGCTTGTTAATGGTAGTTTTGCATTGTAGTTGAGTTCTATTGCATATAGTGTTGTTGTTCAAGCATTTTGTCATGTTTAGTGTTGCTGATGTTGTATTGTTGTAGGCATGTTTTGCTCATAATTCAAAAATACAAAAAGATTGCATTCTGGGTGTTTCATATTGTCATTTGTCTAGTCAAGGCGCCATGTTTTGCAAGGTTTCAGAATTTTTAAATAAGTGTTGAATTTTATAGAAGAAAATCGCCCTTTCTCTTGGGCCGTACTTTTGTACTTGCATTGGAATTCATGAGAAAATAAAATATTGCAGATTGGGTCTGTTTCTTGTGTCTTACTTGGGTGCACTGGTTATAGGGAGCTTTTGCATCTCGTTTGGGATCATTTGGTTGAGTATTGGGTGAGCTATGTTCATTTCAATGGGTTTTCTATGTTGCTGATTGTTAGTTTCAGACCTGGTTACAGTCATAACAGTCTGTGTTTTGGATGGGTTTTAGAGCTGTGATGGTGTTAGAAAGCCTTGGAAATCATTGTGGAAGACTCAATTAACTTTGCTTGGATTAAAGACTTCTAAATCACTGATATTGCAGGCATACTCCACATATTGTAAGCTGAACAGTAGTACTGTCAACAACTTTAATATTATTGCAAATTCAATGTTTGTATCTGCCCACTGAATAAGTGGAAGAGGCTGGCTTGCCACCTATTTACTTAGTTTGCTTTGTAATTTCCTAAGTCTCCGCCATATGGTCGCCTCTTATCCATCACGGGTTGAGTAGCACATACTTGGTGTTGAGCTACATTTTCAGTATTGCATTAGATAGGGATCCTCTGACCGAATGCTCGTCGTTCACCGGCGCATCTCATGGTTAGAGTTCTTATTCAAAATTTTCCTTTGAGATCCTCTGACCAATGCTCACACCTTGCCCACATCGGGATCCTAGTGTACATTCTGGTTAGAGTTACTTTCCGCATCGTTTTGGTTTATGCTAACCTTAACGGGTGCATGTTGCATTGTAATCATTTGTAAAAATTCAAAAAAAAAATTGGTCTGGTTCATTACAGCCTCCCAATCTCTTCCTAAGAATATATTTTAATGTATCACATGGATACTAAGGGTGACACTTGTCAATATGACACATCCACACCTGTTGTTTATGACTTTCATCACAAACACATTTTTATATAATGACTTGAAAGAGCTTGGCTTTAGCTCGTTACCACTTGGGTCGTTCCCTCCTTTCAAGGTGGGGAGGTAGGCCCTCTAAAGATAAACAAAAGCAAGGAAGTATGTTTGTTGTTCGATCTCCTAGTTCTCATGAAGCAAGGAGAGAGCATTCACAACACCTTTTCCTCACACTAACATGGGGTTCATTTTAATAAAATTTGAAATATGTGGGTAATTATACAAAATGTCAAAGGAATGCTTTTGATTCCCAAGATCACCGAGTGACACAAGAGAAGAGCATACGCATTCAAGGACACAAATGTAAATCACAAAACATAGCAAACACTTGTTAATTTCAACCCTCAAAGCAAGGTAAGTTCATTTTAAGCACCAAATGAAGTGTTAAGTTGTATTGTTCAATTTTAAACCCAAAGTAAGATGTTGTGAGGGTTCAATTTTAATGGATTTGAGCATTCATTTAAAAACCCAATTGAAAGCTAGTGTGGTCCTAAAGCATAAAATGAAAAGCATGATAAATGGGTTATAATTGCCCTGAAAGTGTTGAAACACTTGTTACAATTATAAGATTTAAAGATGAGAATGTTTTTTCACTTCAACTTTTATCGTCCAACGTGCAAAACCTAGTTAGCCTAAAAACCAGAACAATGTCAAAGGTATGTTAGTGATCTGATGAAGTAAAAAAATAAAGCACATGCTAAAAATAACACTATTTTTTTGCTTACTAGACAAAGAGCATCGCAATTCACGATAGCGTCACCATAAATCAAATGAGTGTTGCTCTAGTGAAAACTAGCATCCCTCTGTAGAAAGACAATGATGACAATAGTGTTGCTATTTGGGAGCATCATTGTTTATAAATTATCGATACCTCTAAAAAGTATTAGTGTCACCATTTATTTTAATCAATGCCAGTGTATTAATTAGGCATCATTGTATTAGATGACGATAACATTGCTATATGGTGGTGCCTTACAAAAACATCACTAAAATCCTCTAGAACATCGTTGTATCTGCAAAAAATTAGAAAACAGACTTCAAAGGAAAAATTCGTTAAATGTGATCAATTTTTCCCTCCTAGCGCCAAAATGTGACTGACAGAGTAGTATGGTGGACTACACTTGATCCATGAAGAATCGAAGCATATTCATGTCACTAAACATCAATCCAATAGAGATCATTCAATTTAAACTAAACTAAGCATTTATCAAAACTAACATGCTAAACTGTGAAAGCTTTTAAAATGCCTACTCTAATCCATTGAAACTTATCCTATTGGGGGAGTGGTGTCGTGTTGATGTGGAACGATGACCCTTTCCCGATCCCATGGATAATAAGCTTGTTTCAATCAGTTTTATTAAAGAAAACTGATGAAACCATTGTGAGATGTGTGTTGAAACATGATTTAAAGTAGAATGATCTTGATGCAAGCTATTTTAACATGATTTTATGCTAAGATGACTAAGATGTGTGAATGTAAAGTTAGTCTAAATGGATTTAAGCATAAAATATTCAAACCCTAATTAATGAACAAGCTACATGCATGCATCTATGTTACCATGGAAGCCATTAATGGAAGCTAAGCTAATATGCAAGTATTTAAGCTAAAAATGATATTAAGATAATGCTAAAAATGAGTGTGAGTGTGAGTGATTTCAACACCATGAGTTTTCTTTAAATAAGATGGATCCATTAATCTCCAAATAATGATCTATTTATAGGACAGAAAATGAGAAATGGAGGGTGGAGATCAAAAAGGTTAATCAACAATCAAGGATGGAAGAATTTGGAGGCATGGATCATGGATTCTCATCAACAGATGAGAATCAATGATAAGATTTAATCAAGTGTTCTCCTTTATCTAAACAAACACACTTTCAACTTGCACAAGAGGTCATAAGTTAACTTGCTCAAGAAGTCAAGGAAGTTTGTTAGAAAAGGAATATTCTCCTTGTTCAAATGAGTGAGGAGAGAGATTATTCTTTGAATATTCTCATGGGTGAAGAAAATAGTCAATTAGTAAATTAAAACAAAGTTTAACTGTGCAAAAGGGGAAGAAATATTCCATGGGAATATTCCTTTTGGAGGATTGTACAAAGAAGGAATATTCATTTGCAAGTGGGGGGAATTAGATTTATTAGTAATTGATAATTAAAGAGAGGTTTAATTATACAATTAGGGGAATTAGATGATTTTCATTAAATAAAGTGATTTAATGAAAGGGGGAAAGTGAAATGACATTTAATTAAATAACTTAGGGTTATTCTAATTAAATAAGAATATTTTGGGATTTAAGTTAAATAGCTTGATGTATTTAATTTAATAAGATGAAATGTTAATGGGGTTGACCCCGTAGTGCAATGGTTAAGTTGCAAGGGTAGCAATTGGGCTGCCCAAGGTTCAAATCCCACAATGGTATGTGGGAATACTCACTGGTGCAGGTGGCGAGCATTGTTGCGAGGTCAACAAAGGAGGAGTTGAGGTAGCTCAGAGAGATCACTGGGAGGTTGTAGATGGTTACAGGAGGGTCGATGGTAAGGCAGTAGACAAAGGGTCAGAGGGTTAGGCTGGTGGTAGGTTGGGTGGGATAATCGGCGGGTACTCAAGGCACCTGACAAATAGCGGGAGGAGTAATGATGGAGGAGTGGCAAATGGAGGGGGTACGAAGGCTAAAGGTGCCAAGGAGGAAGGAGGGAGGAGAGAAGGAGAAATGGATATATCAGGGATGAGGTCCCCCATATGTGGCCTCACTGGTTGATAGCTCAAGTGAAAAGCATAGGGTACTGCCCCTTAACAATGATTTACCGAACAAAAAAAAATGAAATGTTAGCATGGAAGGGGATGAATTAACCTAATTAAATTGATTAGGTTAATAGATGAAAATGACATAATTAATTAAAATAGCCAGGCTAATTTAATCAATTAAGTGAAAAGATGATGGGTTTTAGGAGGAAATGATGTTAGTATACCTGATTCGAGTGTATAATATCATTTAGGACATTTTTCAGTGTCTACATTTTCCCCTCTTTGAAATGAGGTACTTGCTACTTTTGTTCAAAGACTGACACTCCTTTAGATTAAACTGCCGCTTAAATCAAAAAAATAAAAAAATTATGATTTTTGGATGCCCCACTATTGCCCTAGTGGAAGGAATAAGCTGGTTCCATACCCCCTCAAGAAATCGGGCAAAACTTTTTAATTTTGGGTTGATTTCTTGACAAAGGTTAAAAATACTGCCCAAGGGGTCTGAAAAGGCTCTAGGATGCAGAAAACATGTGAAAAATGCAAAAAATGATAAAAAAATAAACTTCAATTTGGCAAGATTGGTGAAAATGGTGAAAAACCCTAGCTTCATGGTTAAATTAGGGTAAAAAACCCTAATTTTTAAGCTTAAATAACTAAGGAAGGGTCACTTTCAATTCATTTGTGCATTCACACCTTAGAGAATTATTGCATTTTGAGCTCCGACCCTCTGATGAAATGGCACAACAAGTGCTCCCATGACATATTTTTGACCTGATTCACAAGTACCAGAGGCCTCTCGGCACAGGACCACCGGTATGTGATTCGAAACTTGATTTGAATTTTGACTTTTAAGCGCATTTATTGTATTTTGAAATTTGAATTTTGGCGGCATTGCTATATAGCAACGCTATTTTTAGAATTGGCGATGCTATTTGGATTTATAGTGATGCATATGTAAATAACGACACAGTTCACGATTTGAAATTAGGGTTTCAGATTTCAAATCGTAACGCAGGTGTAAATAGTGACACACCTTGCGATTTGGAATTTAGGATTAGGGTTTTCTAAGTTCAAATAGTGGCGCCCATGTAATTAATTAGCGACACATCACGATTTACAATTTGAATGCTTCCAGCGTCATTGTTTGGAATTTGAGTTATAGCAACGCTTTTGTCATTTTGGGGGATAAAAACTCCAAACTTAGCCAATTTTTGTAAATTTTAACATTGTGCGCTTTGTGGGTGTAGGAGGTTATCTAGTCTTTAATGTCCCTTGAGCACCAGTCGACAATTTTATCCAGACTTGTTGATTTGTCTGAGTTGTGACAAGAGCACCTTGGGAGATATTGGTTTGTGGTACATTGCGTACATGCCTATCGTGCGGACCCATTTAGCGATGATGACAGCGCTATGGGTAAAAACACAAAGTTGTGTCACACTTTTGGCTAAATAAATAGTTCTGAGCGAAATATTTTTGGCTGGAAAAGTTTTGGCCGAATAGGTTTCGGCTGGAAAAGTTTTGGCCGAATAGGTTTCGGCTGGAAACCATGTGGCCTATAGGTTTCGGCCGAATAAGTTTCACCTGAATCCCAAAAAATTAAATTTTTCCTTTTCCCACTTTGAAATTGGCTTTGAAATTGGATTTTTTAATGTGTGAGGTTTTTATAGAAAGGGTTTCAGGCGAAACCCTTTCTATAGAAACCCTTTTTACAAAAATTGTCTATGTGGCATCCTAATTGGTAGCCAACTCAACTTTTTTTAGAATTTTTTGAAACTTTCAACTTCAACTAAGTATTTCTTCAATCAGAATGATTTTTCTACAAAAAAAACACTTTTGTAGAGTTCGAAGTGGTGAATCCAAATATGTAATTTTTTTAATATTTTGATTAGTTTTAATATATTTTATTTTTTAAAATAATGCAAATAGGTTGTTAAAGTTAAAAAAAATAGTAAAACATATTAATTTTTTTAAAAAATATATGGGGCACAAGAGGAGAGAGTCTTCTTCAAAAGGGTACAATTTGTTTTTTGAAAATGATTAAAAAAGTAGATAATAGTTGACAACCCGTAAAAACTATTGAATTCTACAAGTTTGAGTTTAAAACACTATTACGAGAAAAATATACATCAAAATTTGATTTTTTTTCCATACACAAGATATTAAAGTTACCTATTTGGAGAAAAAAATTTAGGGAGAAATGAAGTTTTTTTCAATTTATTTCTTGATGGCTCATGAAGTCACTTTTTTTCTGAAATTTTCAGCATTCCAAAATCTATTCTTAAATTGATAAAAAATTAATGAATACAATTTTTTTTTAAATATGAAAAATTATAGGAATAAACTTCATCAAAAGTTCTACATTTCATTAGTTTACATCATTTTGAAATTCAAAACATAAAGACCACTTTTATGTGGTTGAAGTTCAGATTTTTTTTGTTGTTGGCCAATTCCTTTATAAAGTGTGACACAGGTTTGTGCTCTTACCCCTATGTGAGCAATGGCATAGCGAGACCTCGTTATTCCACCTACCTACGAGTGAGGCGATAGTGGCATTGGAGGATGTATGATGGATTTTGTGATTTCCAATACAGGTGAGTATGTGATCTATGATACTAGTGTAGTCTATGATGCTTTCCATGAGGTACTTGAAGAAGAGTCCATTGTCCTGGTCAACTCCCAGATAGACCTAGATATATACAAAGGTTGGGCGTCGACCTTCAAATTGATTATTGCAGTAGTGATCTCAGGTTTGGTTGCTCTAGATTGACAAAGCAGAGGATTCAATATAGGATGGGGTATAGGTTGGCACATGATGCTCTTCCGGAGGACCTAGTATGCATGGGGGCCATTGATGTTGGCCTCTCTTTACCATGATATGCATGACTTTGTTTACTGTGATGGGAGAGCAATCAGTACAAGGGTCACCCTTCTCCATATTTGGGTTTGGAGCACATTGCCATGCTTCAACCTATTGTTCACATGGTAGATGTAGAGTTGGATGATCCAAATTTTTGGAGATACAGGGGTTCCATCACATTGCAACACTCAAGATAGTTAGACATTCCTTACTAGCGTCGAGTGATTGACGATAAACAATGTTCAGATGGTGATCGTGGCTTCAGATGCCACCTTGGTATGATGCTGTGCAATAGCTTTTCTTTGCTCGATAGACTCGGTTCATATAGGGTCGAGAGTATACCATTATCGAGAGGTACCTAATTGATAGGGTTGGCATACAGTTTGACGAGAGGCAGGATAGATTTTATGATGCATATACCTCCATTTTTGCCAGGTCAACTTGAGAGACAACATAGGGACATACAATCCCAACCCACAAGATTGTCGAGGGCATCCAATAGTTGGTTGTTAGGCCATGGGCCTATGATTAGGGATAGGCGGATGCATAGACTATGCCTAGTTATGATGCATGGTTCGAACTCCCTCCTCATCTTACTAATCCAACAAGCATTCCTCCATGAGGAAGGCTGAGAAGGAGGGGTGTAGACAGAGGTAGAGGACATCTAGATGATGGAAAGGGAAGAGGACAAGGCAAAGGGCCAGATGGCAAGGGCAAAGGACTGGATGGTCAGGATGGCCAACATCATGATGGACAGGTCCTGAGTGCACTACCATTGCACCAACAACCAGCTCAGCAACCACCAATACAACAACAGCCTCCACAACAGCCACCGCTAGGGCCAGATCCTCGTGCTGTTAAGATACAACAATTGCAATAGTAGTTGTAGGTGATTACGGGTGAGTGAGAGTAGGCTTGTTAGTAGATTTTGGTTATCACCGTTGAGAGAGACCAGGCCTGACAGAAAGTATTGGTTGTCACAGCTAAGTGGGATCAGGAGCGTCAGCTCAGGTAGAGCGCCAATATGTAGTTGGCATAGGAGGTCAAGCGATGCTAGCAGTTAGAGGCCATGACAACTGCAGCTCAGGGACAGACAATGTATGTGTGATTATACAGGGAGGTTGTGACCGAGGTGGCTTATTGTCGCATGCACTACCATTGGGATGTCCCCATGGTGATTAGGCAACCAGATTACTCATAGAGGAGTGGGGCACATCCCTAGGCTGAGGATCAGCCAGAGAGACAACTTGGTGAGGGGAGCAGCCATTAGGGCTAGCTTGCTTTTACAAAACACTTTTTGATTATTGTCGATTCTTTATATAGATACACATTCATGGGATCCTTTTTGATAGCCTTATGGATATTGTACTTTTGATCAATATGCAAACACTAACTCAAATATTGTATTATGACAGTCCCCATTTTATGAGATATATATATGATATAGATTTATGATGTGATGTGTTTCTTTATTTCATGTGCATGAATGTATGGATGCAATGTAATGAATGGATGTGTTTTCTTTTATTCATGTTTATGCGATATGTGATGATAATCTATGAGGCGATGATATGAGATGTAATGATATGGAATGGATGCAATATTATATTCGTTTTTAGTATCTTTTCTATGTAATTTATGAGATGGATGATATGATATGCAGATGTTATGCTTATGCAGATGATATGAGTGCATTTCTTTTTGTGCATTTTTCTATGCAATTTATGATATGATGATGTATACACATGGATGTATGGATAATGCAGGTGTTTATGCTTATGCAGATGATATGAGTGCATTTCTTTTTGTGCATTTTTCTATGCAATTTATCATATGATGATGTATGCATATGGATGTATAGATAATGCAGGTGTTTATGCTTATGCAAATGATATGAGTGCATTTATTTTTGTGCATTTTTCTATGCAATTTATGATATGATGATGTATGCATATGGATGTATGGATAATGCAAGTGTTTATGCTTATGCAAATGATATGAGTGCATTTATTTTTGTGCATTTTTCTATGCAATTTATGATATGATGATGTATGCATATGGATATATGGATAATGCAGGTGTTTATTCTTATTATGTGTGCAATGATTTAAGATGTTTAGAAAAAAAAATCTATATTATTCTTCACAACTTAAATGATAATGCAATTGATTGCGTTCTCTTTTATTATGATGTGTTGTGATAATGCAAGATATATGCATGTTGATGATTTGTGGATGCAGGATGGATGCTTTGATAAAAAAAAAATTGACTGTCATGATACTAGGTTAGCATGGAGAGAAAATAGAAGAAATAAGATGATTGACCATTGATTTTGATGATTGATTCACAAAGATGAACAAGTCTATGATCCATTGAGACCTTATTAGAGATGGTGATGATAAATGCATGATGATGATGATGATGATTTTCTCATATCTTGGGATTGGGATTTTTGTTGTTCCTTATTGTTTGATATAACATATAGACATGATGCATCAAGGTATTGATCTAACCAAGATGATGTTGTATCTAATGTAATGGACTTTGACTCTACAAATAGATAGGATTTTTTTTTCACACCTTGACATACAGAAACCTTTTTGGAATGTAGTTCAGTAGTTCATAATACATCGGACTAAAGCATACACAATAGTCAACAATCTACTCCAAACAACTTCCCTACACACAACTAAGAAAGTATGTGCCAAGATTATTTTACAAGAATACCTGTAACGCCCCGCCACACAAACCCCACAGGACTACTACAACAACAAATTACCACATAATTTTTATTTTTTTTGAAAGAGGAACATTACATAAGATGACATAAATATGTAGTACATAATGAAACCTAACTAGTCCCATGGGGTTACATGGTTGCATTACATGTAAATGATCCCTACCAATAACATCATTAAAGATAATGCCAAGTAGATAAGAATAGATACATACAATCACAAGATAACATAATGGTAACATATAACCATCCATGATCAATAAAGAGGAAAGGATACATCATTTTATTACAGTTCAATTCATAGTTCAATATTACAATTTTGGAGCATATTTCCACAAATACAACACATCATGGATACAATAGTACACTACATAATGCTTCCATTATATCAATGGGAAGAGTACATCAAGTACAAGAATAATACATTAATGAAGAATAATGTACAAAGCATAGAACAATCTTCAACCAAGTGAAGCTTTGGAAACTCTACATCTGATTCCGCATCATGAACACAACATGGGAACCCAATGGGGTGCATAGCACGTTCCACCCAACTACGTGGACCTGAAGGTCCACCCCCCATGCTAGGAGATGACAAGAAAGGACCCACATCCAAACAATGTCAAGCAAACAAGGCTAACACAACACTGACTTAAAACAAAATCAAACAAATAAAACAACACTCCCAGAGGTAACCAATCAAGGGAAAAATTAACGGGTACTATAGGAGATTATCATCGCATGGCCTTGCATGGATTATCTAGACAACCTATCACAAGATGTCGCCTCCATCTATGGTTATCCTAACTACCTATCTCAAGGCGTCACTCCATAAGGTGACTCATGAGAAACCACTTACCTTTCATGAGGACAAGGCAGTGATCTTACCAATCAGGTCTTCTAATCCCATCCTTAGTCTGTGAAAGCACTAACGGTATGGGTGAGGCACATAATTAATCTTGTTTAGTGTTTAACTACCCAAACCCACTAGTTCATTAATTAAATTATCACTTGATTAGGAAACTCTTCCATGGGTTACCCTAACAACCCCTTTGTGCATTGACCCCCATGAAGAGCCACCTCCTACAGGTATCCAAATCAAAAACACGCAAGGGGTGTACCTCATCTCACATAAAAATCAAGGTTTACATAAGACACAACATGCAAGGCTAGAACCATCTCACAAACCCATTCCATATCACAAAAACAAAAACAAAGGAGGTACCACCCTCAACATAAACTACAGCATGCACTAAACAACAAAGTACTCAAAGGAACAAGCTTTCCCCTAGCCTCTGGAAGACTCAAAACCATCTACCCAAGAACTCCACAACTTAGAGAAAAATAAAGCGACACGGGTTCCTAGATAGATTTCATCATGAATTCAATAAATAAAACTCCTTAAAACGAAACAACTCAAGAGGAAGATACAAAAAGAAATCGTCAAAGATCCACCTTAACAACACAAATACATTTAATAAGTAAACCCTAAAAAGAAAACAACAAACAATCAAATACCTATTTATCTATTCATTTCTTAAGAAGTAATTTAAAATAACTAAAGAAGTTATCTATTTCAAGGCATTTTAAAAAACAATCAGTTTGCATTTAATTTATACGCTCATTATGAAATTATATAAAATAATTAAGGAACACATATTCCAACCAATCCATTTACAATATATTTTCATTGAAAGCGATTTAAGAAACTATATATATCACAAATTTAAATCCACTTTTATTAATCCAAACAAAGTAATATCCATAAACCTACATTTAAAACTTTCTTTACATCTTAACTTTTCACTTAAGGGAAAATTATTTAAAACAATTAAAGAAAATATAAATACAAATATTATCACTACGCTATTAACACAATAATAATTTAATTTCTTACCATGGAAAACAAAAAAAGAACTTTGATCACAATATTCTTAAATAATTAAATTTTCATAGCAATTTATTGAAATCATAAAAATAATTAGTATTCACCAACTATTAGATAGAGAGAGGGAAATCTAAATCAATTTCCTTTAATTGGAATTATTTGAATTAAATGCACTATCCTCCATCAATATTTACCATTCCCTAACCGCCGGTCAACTAAACAAATTAATTACACGCTTCTTTCACCTAAGACAATCTGAATATTTATTTTGACAATAATTGTCCAACTACTCGTTCCTCTTATTAACTAACATTATAATATAATCCTAGTTAAATTTTCACAAGGTAATCCACCTTCTAACTATTAATTATCTATAAAAGCATTCAACATAAGATAACCTAGTTAATTTACCAAACCCCCAATTATCCAGAATGCATAATCAATTCCCTTTAAATTTCATAATATAAATAACTATTTGACTTCCTAATATATTTATCTATATATCCCAATAATCTTAAAGCCTAATTATTCTTTAAAATCACAACTATCCAATTTACATCCTTTCACTCGGGTGGTAAAAACCCTTTCATAATTCTTATAAGCATTTGATTATCAAATTTATCTTATTTCCATTTTATTATATATTACACCCGATTCGAGTGAGAACTTGATTTCACTCCAATATTTATTTAGATGGAATCTATGTAATTAATAACTTAATTGTCCTAAATCTTGAAAGCTTAAAAGAAAGAGCATAAACCCTATTTCCCAAATGAATTGGCATAAAGGATCATCTGTAATACATATATACATATACAAACCCGTCTACACCAATATAAATACATTTATATAAATATTGTAATAAATCAACTGCCACATCATTACAAATTCAACATAATTTTTTTTTATAATATTATAAATCTATTTAAATTGAGGAGTCCAAATCAATACATCTCATAATCTGAATTATATATGTATAGAATATGTGGTATGGACATCCGTCAAAGCATAATGGTAGGCAATTTTTAATCAAATATTAGCACTGGAAAAATTCTGGTAGGCATGCGTACAAAATATGGAACCATAGAAAAAGCTCATAACTCTTGACAGAATGCCTAAAAGGGTAGTCATCTCATGGACTGCAATGGGTGCAAGGTACACACAAAATGGATTTGTTAAAAAGGCTTAAGAAACTTTCAAGTAAATCAAATTAGCAGATGTAAACCAGACTTAATAACCTTTCCAGTGTCCACTTTGTTTTCGCCAAAATGGGAGTTGGAAATTAGGGAAACAAGGATGCATGGAAAAGGCACATGAACGGTTTCACAGAGTGCCCTAAAGAATTATGGTCTCATTGAATGCAATTATTGCAAGATATGCACAAAATGGATTTGTTGAAAAAGACTTAAAAAAAATACTTTCAAGGAAATGTAGTTGGCATGTGTTAAGCTAGGCTTTTCTATTTCCCAACGACCTCTAGCTTGTGCCAAAATGGGTGTTTTGAAGCAGGGCATGGGAATCCCTCATAGCGCAAATATTTCTAGCATATTTTCTTTAGATGTTGTGGTTTCAACTGCCCTAGTAGACTTATACGCAACATATAGATATCGAAACATAAGGGATGGAGGAAGGTTGCCAGAGGGTGTAGTTGCCTTTATTGACATGTATGTAGATAAAAGAAATGCAGAAGCAAGACTAGGCATGTGAGTTGTTGAACAAAAAATAAAAATGTGGATGCATAGACATGGCTTGTGAGTTTATGATAGAAATTTTCATTTTAATAAACATACTAAAAAAAACCATTATGCAAACCCAAATTGATAGCAATTTGAGATGGTTACAGTAGTAAAGAAAGATAAAATCCAAAATTACAGATTCACAGGACCAACCTAGAATAAAATGGTCAAGGATTGAAGATGGCGAGCAAAACAAACTTTTTTTCCCAATGCCCAAATTCTGTTTTCTAAAGTTTGGCTGCAATATTTCTAACTTTTACCAACCCACAAAAATAGTAATTTTTTTAATTTTTAAATTCCCTGAAAGATGTTTTTATCCCAATTCACCAAAATAAATTAAAGAGAAACTTTAGAGTTTTCTCGATATCCAAGGGAGACAGGTGGTAAACTTCTAAAATATTTCCCGTTCTTGAGAGTACACCTAACAAAATGCTTTTTTCCCCATTTAACCACCAGTTGGGTAATCTTTACATTCAGAATTATTAAAAACCTACTCCACTAAATTTAAATGTATTAACTCTTTCCATCTCTGTAATAACTTTCACCTTTAATAATTATATCACCCTTTTTCGTTAGATTAATCTATTAAATTTATTACATCATAACCCAAGCGAAAATTCTTTTATTTATATATATATTTTTAAAAATTTACCATTTTCAAATATAGTAATTAACAAGATGTTTACTTTTGAATAAATCCTTAATAACAATTAAATAAACAATATTATTTAATTGCTAGTTTAAAATTTAATAATGTTGTAATTAAAATATTATTCTCTTTAAAGTATTTAATATCGACAATTAAAATAATATTCATTTAAATCTACAAACACTTAGAATTTGCAAACTAATTTAATATTTAATTAAGTCCTTGACATTTTTCACAACTCACATTAATAATTAAATTTAATGCTTAATTAAATTAATTTCAACAATAATACTAACCATCATTAAATTAAATTAACTAATTAACAATAATGATAACGTATCTAAATCAAATAATTAACATGTAAAACAAATGACAAAATAAAACGATACCATAACAAAATGGAATATTGATGGACAACATTGTGAAAAAATGATGGGATGACGGATTGGGTTGTAGGACTTTCTTGTCAACTCCATTTTCATCTTCATACCCATTGGGATTTATGAGGCTCACCCAGTCCTGATAGTGCAGGTGGAATCGAGGCTTGGGTACCTGCAATCTTGCATAAAACCAAGTGTCGAAACAACATATATATCCAATGCCATACACACCATGAGAGAGAATTGTGGTGTAGCAGGGCACTCACAGATGAGTGATGCAACACTGTCCCTCTCACCCAACTCTCAAACAATAACACATCATCATAAATATCATGAAGTGAGCATTAATCAATCAATGTAACCACACAATATCGCATAACCAGATAAAGATGAACACCATGCATCATTATATCATCATCATCATAAACCAGTATCATGAGCATCCAAACAAAACACATAAGTCAAACAGGTGAAACAATCACCATCATAGTCTTCAGTATGCATCAAACATAAACAGTATCCAAACAGTATCATAAGAGTAACGATAACACGAGAGACACTACATCCTCCTCCCTAGAACTAGGCTTACTATTGGAAGCCATAAAACAAAAAGGGAAATGACTCTCGAATGCAAGATGCATCCCTCCATGTCATTGATGACTCATCATTAGGGTCCCATTAGACCCACACCTGCTCAATGTCTCTACCCCTGAGAATGAGTCTCCTATGCTAAAGAACAACGATGGGCGTGAGTGCTAGCTACCCGTGCTCGACCTACAATGCATTCGAATCAAGCACATGAGAAACATTTGGATAATAGGGCCTAAGTACAATAACATGAAACACATCATGTATGCGCGATAGATTGGGCTACAATGCTAGGCCATAAGCAACAGGGCCAATTCTCTCCAACACCTCAAACGGTCCCACAAAATGAGGCATGAGCTTAGAGCCCTTCCCATAACAGATTGGACTTTTTGCAAACGCACTCACAAGAAAACCTGTTCTCCAATAGAAAACTGATGGTTGACCCTATGCGCATAAGCATATTTCTTTTGTCTATCTTGCACTGCTACTAAGTGCTCTCTGATGTGAGCAACTTGTTACTCCATATCCTGAAGCATATCGGGTCCAAGCAAAACTCAGTCATCAAGATAGTCCCAACTCAACGGGGTCCAACAAGGATGACCTTATAATGTCTAAAAGGGAGCCATGCTAATCGAGCTATGATAACCATTATTATAAGCAAACTCCACCAGATGCAAATAGTCTTCCCAACATGACTATTGATCCATCATGTACATACGAAGCATGTCCTCAAGAACTTGGTTGACCCTATCAGTCTGACCATCTATTTTAGGATGGTAAGCAGAACTAAAGTTCAGTTGGGTCCCTAAGCAACACTACAAGGATGTCCACAATGTAGAAGTGAACATTGGGTCTCTGTTAGAAATAATTCTTCATGGAATTTCATGTAGTAGAACAATGTCCTCCATGAATATTTTGGCTATAGAGGAAGCAATATAGGAAGATTAGATAGGAGAGAAGTGTGCCACCTTGGTCAACCTGTCAATAGTGACCATGATAGCATCGTGCCGATGAGAAGACATAGGTAAACCGACAATAAAGTCCACCGATATAATTTCCCATTTCCATTCAAGAACAAGATGAGGCTGTAAAAGACCTGCAGGATGCCGGTGTTCTGCCTTAACTCTTTGACATTCTAGACATCTCGCCACAAACTCCACAATATCTCTCTTCATGCTAGCCCAAAAATATAGTGAACAAAGGTCTGCATACATCTTCTTGACTCTCAGATGAGCAGAATAGGGAGCCCGATGTGCCTCTGTCATGATTAGGGTATGAAGACCCTCTATAGAAGGTACATATATATGACCCAGATACCACAAAATCCCATTAGGTTCCAATGCATAACCAATAAAATTTCCCTCTAGAGCCCTATCTAACTCAGTTTTTGACTTCACTTCCTAATACTAGTTATTTGAAGGAAGGGCTGCGAGGATTGGGCTCCTCAAATCCACACCAAGGGTTACTGCAGATATCACATGCCTTCACCGACTCAAAGCATCTGCCACTACATTTTCCTTGCCTTGGATGTACTTAACCTAAAAGTCATATTCGCAAAGAAAATCCATCCATCTCCTTTGCCTGACATTTAGGTTCAGTTGTGTAAAGATATACTGCAAGCTGCAATGATCGCTATGTAGCTCAAACTAATGCCCCAATAAAAAGTGCCTCCATCTCACAAGGGCATGAACAACAACGGCTAACTCCAAATTGTGCGTAGGGTAATTCAGCTCATGATCCTTGAGCTTGCGGGACTCAAATGCAATCACACGACCTTCTTGCATCAAAACGGCTCCTAAGCCATCCAAGGAAGCATCTGTACACACTAAGAATTCCCTAGTAGGATTAGTAATTGCTAGGATTGGTGCACTGGTCAACTTTTCTTTAAGGGTCTGAAAAGCTAGCTGGCACTGTTCTGACCAAACAAAAATTTTCCCTTTCCTCTAAAGGGTAGTGATGGGATGTGCAATCCTTGAAAAGCCCTGCACGAACCGCCAATAGTAGCCCGCCAAACCCATAAAACTATGAATCTCAGGAACATTCGTGGGTGCAGGCCAATCAACGATGGCTTGAATCTTCCAAGGATCCACATAAATACCTTCACTAGAGATGACGTGACCCAAGTATTTCACTTCAATCTTATAAAACTCACACTTTCCCAGATTAGCATACAAGTGATTGTCTCTTAAGCATTGCAACACCTGCCTCAAGTGTTCTTTGTGCTCCTCCATAGTTTTTGAGTATATCAGGATATCATTGAGGAACACTAGAAAAAACCTATCTAAATAGGTTTGGAAGACTCCATTCATCAAACTCATGAAGAATGATGGTGCATTCGTCAACCTGAATGACACAACAGTGAATTCGTAATGCCCGTGCTACCACAATAGTGGTTTACACTTTCTGAGAGATCCTATTTTTGCTGAAATCACATATTTTTAGAAAATATAATGATTTAAGCCTTCAAAATTTCCATTTAAAGGATTCCAATTGAAGAGGGTTTGATCAAACCACCTTAGACCAAGCCCCCTTGGATAGAACCCCACTAGATTTAAATCATGCCTATAACGGAGTCTCCTTTACACCTATCAAAATGCTAATAAGAAACCACTTTTCATTTACCTTTTGAGGGATCAAATGAATTCATTTAACTTTTATTTTTTTTAAAGTATGAATTCCTTGTTATAATCTTCCAAAAAAATATAATTTTAATTAAATTTATATCATTATTATATTTATTTTTTATTTCTTGTGAATGTAGGTTTTTCACTGAAAATCAAGCTCTATGTTCTACACATATGGAAAAATAGTAGATTATCAAAAAAAAAATTGAAAAATATGAGTACACTAGATATTGAAGTCCTTGATCCAACAAAAAAATAAACATTGAATTTTGATACATATAAAAAAAGTTACGTGTTATACGGTCGTGTTATGTCTAAATTGTAATTGGTTTGACTTTGAAACTTGATTAAAGAAAAGATATTCAATAAAAAACTATCTAGCCAAGTGGAAGCACTAGATATTAGGGTTAAAAATCTAAATTAAAAAGAATTAGAATTTTATCCTTCATGGAAAAAAATTTATGCATTATACGGTGAGCATCACTTTTTAAAAATGTTGTTTTCTAAAAAAAACTAGTTTTCGAGGGAGATGGAAAAAGAAGTGCAATCTAATTCCAAAAATTTTGAAAAAAATATATTTAGAATCTATAGATAGAATGCCACGAAACCCTAGTTTGCATCATCTTCAAATTATTCATAGTTTAGTCGCTATAGGTGCCCGAAAGCAAAGATTTAGTTAAAAATAATAATTTCAGTGTCCAGTTTGGCCAAAAATTGTAAACCACTATTGTGAGATCACCTCGTAACAAGTGTGAAATGTTGTTTTGTTAATATCAGCTTCGGCTATCTACAATTGATGGTATCCCAACTTAAGATCAATCTTTGAGAATGCCTAAGCCCCTTTTATCTGATCAAATAGGTCGCCAATTCTTGGCAAAGGGTACCGGTTCTTCACCGTCACCTTGTTTAGCTGCCTGTAGTCGATGCAAAAACATAAAGAACCATCCTTCTTTACGAATATAACTGGTGCTCCCCATGGGGAAACACTAGGACAAATGAACTCTTTTGCTAAAAGCTCCTCTAACTGCAAATGGAGCTCCTGAAGCTCCTGAGTTGTCATCCGATATGGTGCCCAAGATATAGGCTCAGCTCTAGGTACAAGATCAATTCTAAATTCGATGTCACGCTTTGGTGGCATCCCCATAATTTCACTTGAAAAAACATCTGCAAAGTCCTTAAGGAGAGGATAATCATTGAATGACACCTCTTGACTCTCTCCCAAATCTAAGTCATTGGCTGACACAACAAACAAATAACAACCCTGATGGAAACACCTCTTTAGTTGCATAGGATAAATAATCCATAGTGAGATGGGTCTCTATATGCCAACGATCTCAAATTCATTTCCCGAATCATCTACACATCACACAGCCTTGCAGCGACAATCTATTATAGCTCAGTGAGCATTAAACCAATCCATACCTAAAAAGATATCATAGGAACCAAGAGGTAGGATTCGAATGTCTACCATAGTCACCAATGACCCAAATTTCAAACCACAACCCTGAACAAATGATTCAATTGCTACCTTTTCCCTAGAGGGAAATTCGACCTGCCACTTAATGCCTTGCCTTGCTGCCACTAGTCTACAACACTCTACTATTGAAGGGGAAATAAACGAATCTGATGCACTATAATCAAAGAGAATAGAAATACTAGTGCCTTGTAACACACCTGATGTCTCAACCACAGTGCCCTAATGGTCCACTTGACAGTTTTCAATCATCACAAAAACTTGATGTGATTTGCCCACATCACCCACCGTCAACTCGGAAGCGGCTGGCCTTTGAGTAAAACCTGTAGTCTTCTTCTGTGGACATTGCCTAGCAATATGTCCCTATTGACCATAGGAGAAACAACCTGTACCTCTTCCAAAACCTCTGCCACCTGATGGTGCATTTGACTATTGAAAATTGCTCTGACTAGGTGTCGACTATGAACTCTATGTAGGATGCTCAAAAAAGTTATGCTGATTTCGATGCCAACTCTGATTTCTTCTAAACTGAGTTTTGCTACTCTACTTAGATTGATAATTTTTATGCTTAGGCTGCGATTGATGCTGCTACTATTGTCCACCTTTAGAAGGCACATGCTCTCTCCTAAAAGGTCCTACAGCTTAAGGCTACCCACCTAGAGAACCGAAACCAAAAGCAGGTGCACTACTAATTTGCACACCTATGTGACCTCCCCACGCCATGGACAAGTTTTCCTCCACCAAACGATCCTTTTCAACAGCTACCTCCATCGTCTTTGGCTCGAAGACTCATACTCTGGCACTAATTCGGGCATTTAAGCCCTTGACAAAATGTTGTCCTAACATCACCTCATCATTACCGATTCTTGCATATTGTTTCAGCTCATAGAATTGACGCTCATATTGCTCAACAAACATTGCCATTTGTCTTAACTCATGAAATTCATCTGCTTGGCATTGTCTCGAGTGGTCTAAAAGGAAATAGGCCCTGAATCTCTCCATAAATAGTTCCCAAGTCACAACACTGATGTCCAGGTGCAGTTCTCCTTCTTCCAGGCACCACCAAGTGAACGCAAAGCCTCTAAGGTGCACGATGGCACACCTAGCCTTAGTATTGCTACCATAAGGGTGCACGCAAAGCATCAATCTAGATCAATTAACCATGTTTCTGCCTCTAGTCCTCCACCAAAACCATCGAAAGTGGGAGGATGAGCTCTCAACAGGTCTCTCATGTGACCCACCACTACTGCATCCTGCTTTGTCGTTAATTCCTTCTACCTCAGAGACCTCTCTCTTTCTCTGTCTACCCACTGCTCCTCTGGCCTAGGGCCTAAATGACCAAGAATCTCCTCAAGGAAATGTCACAACTGCCCTCCTTCCTGACTTGGCTGCTCTGGGTTCTATCCTCTGCCTCCTGAATTATTTTGGGAGCTCTGACGTTCCTCACTTTCTGAATCATGGGAGCTCAGAGAAGATGAAATTTGGCGGTTGGCTCTGCGACCACCACCCCGGCCTCTTCTAGGACCATGACCTCTACCCCAAGGCATGTTCCTATGCAACATTAGAGGGGAACATGTGAGATCAAGAGTTAAGTGCAAAGGTAAACCTAATGGGCATAATTAACCTAGAGTACCTAGAGTTGTAAACCTTTTCTCTGATACCAATGTTGTAATGCCCCACCACACAAACCCCACAGGACTACTCCAACTAAAAAATTACCACACAATTTTTTTTTTGAAAGACGAACATTACATAAGATGACATAAAGATGTAATACATAACGAAACCTAACTAGTCCCATGGGGTTACATGGTTGCATTACATGTAAATGATCCCTACCAATAACATCATTCAAGATAATGCCAATTAGATAACAATAGATGTATACAATCACAAGATAACATAATGGTAACATACAACCATCCATGATCAATAGAGAGGAAAGGATACATCATTTAACTATAGTTCAATTCATAGTTCAATATTACAATTGTGGAGCATATTTCAACAAATACAACACATCATGGATACAACAGTACATTACATAATGCTTCCCTTATATCAACAAGAAGAGTATATCAAGTACAAGAATAATACATTAATGAAGAATAAGGTACAAAGCGTAGAACAGTCTTCAACCAAGTGAAGCTTTGGAAAATTTGCATCCGCTTCCACATCATGAACACAACCTAGGAACCCAATGGGGTGCATAGCACGTTCCACCCAACCACGTGGACTCGAAGGTCCGCCCCCTCATACTAGGAGATGACAAGAAAGGACCCACATCCAAACAATGTCAAGCAGACAAGGCTACCACAACACCGACTTAAAACAAAATTAAACAAATACAACACTCACAGAGGAAACCAATCAAGGGAAAAATTAACAGGTACTGTAGGAGAGTGTCATCGCGTGGCCTTACATGGATTATCTAGACAACCTATAACAAGGTGTCGCCTCCATATATGGTTATCCTAGCTGCCTATCTCAAGGCGTCACTCCATAGGGTGACTCATGTGAAACCACTTACCTTTCGTGAGGACAAGGCAGTGATCTTACCAATCAAGTCTTCTCATCCCATCCTTAGTTTGTGAAAGCACTAATGGTATGGGTGAGGCACACAATTAATCTTGTTTAGTGTTTAACTACCCAAACCCACTAGTTCATTAATTAAATTATCACTTGATTAGGAAACTCTTCCATGGGTTACCCTGACAGCCCCTTTGTGTGTTGACCCCCATGAAGAGCCACCTCCTATGGGTACCCAAAGCAAAAACACGCAAGGGGTGTACCTCATCTCGGATAAAAATCAAGCTTTACATAAGACACAACATGCAAGGCTAGAACCATCTCACAAACCCATTCCATATCACTAAAACAAAAACAAAGGAGGTACCACCCATCACATAAAATACACCATGCACTAAACAACAGAGTACTCAAAGGAACAAGCTTTCCCCTAGCCTCTGGAAGACTCAAAACCGTCTACCCAAGAACTTCACAACTAAGAGAAAAATAAAGCGACACGGGTTCCTTTACAGATTTCATCATGAATTCAATAAATAAAACTCCTTAAAACGAAACAACTCAAGAGGAAGATACAAAAAGAAACCGTCAAAGATCCACTTTAACAACACAAATACATTTAATAAGTAAACCCTAAAAAGAAAATAACAAACAATCAAATACCTGTTTATCTATTCATTTCTTAAGAAGTAATTTAAAATAACTAAAGAAGTTATTTATTTCGAGGCATTTTCAAAATAATTAGTTTGCATTTAATTTATAAGCTCATTATGAAATTATATAAAATAATTAAGGAACACATATTCCAACCAATCCATTTACAATATATTTTCATTGAAAGCGATTTAGGAAACTATATATATCACAAATTTAAATCTACTTTTAGTAATCCAAACAAAGTAATATCCATAAACCTACATTTAAAACTTTCTTTACATCTTAACTTTTCACTTAAGGGAAAATTATTTAAAACAATTAAAGAAAATATAGAGACAAATATTCTCGCTACACTATTAACACAATAATAATTTAATTTCTTACCACAGAAAACAAAAAGGAACTTTGATCACAATATTCTTAAATAATTAAATTTTCATAGCAATTTACTAAAATCATAAAAATAATGAGTATTCACCAACTATTAGATAGAGAGAGGGAAATCTAAATCAATTACCTTTAATTGGAATTATTTGAATTAAATGCACTATCCTCCATCAATATTTACCGTTTCCCTAACCATCGGTTAACTAAACAAATTAGTTACACGCTTCTTTCACCTAAGACAATCTGAATATTTATTTTGACAATAATTGTCCAACTACTCATTCTTCTTATTAACTAACATTATAATATAATCCTAGTTAAATTTTCACAAGGTAATCCACCTAACTATTAATTATCTATAAAAGCATTCAACATAAGATAACCTAGTTAATTTACCAAACCCCCAATTATCCAGAATGCATAATCAATTCCCTTTAAATTTCATAATATAAATAACTATTTGACTTCCTAATATATTTATCTATATATCCCAATAATCTTAAAGCCTAATTATTCTTTAAAATCACAACTATCCAATTTACATCCTTTCACTCGGGTGGTAAAAACCCTTTCATAATTCGTATAAGCATTTGATTATCAAATTTATCTTATTACCATTTTATTATATATTACACCCGATTCGAGTGAGAACTTGATTTCACTCCAATATTTATTTAGATGGAGTCTATGTAATTAATAATTTAATTTTCCTAAATCTTGAAAGCTTAAAAGAAAGAGCATAAACCCTATTTCCTAAATGAATTGGCATAAAGGATCATCTGTAATACATATATACATATACAAACCCGTCTACACCAATATATATACATTTATATAAATATTGTAATAAATCAACTACCACAACATTACAAATTCAGCATAAAACAAAATTATAATATTATAAATCTATTTAAACTAAGGAGCCCAAATCAATACATCTCATAATTTGAATTATATATGTATAGAATATGCGGTATGGACATCCATCAAAGCATAATGGTAGGCAATTTTTAATCAAGTATTATCACTAGCAAAATTATGGTAGGCATGCATACAAAATATGGAACCATAGATAAAAGCTCGTAACTCTTGATAGAATGCCTAAAAGGGCAGTCATCTCATGGATTGCAATGGTTGCAGGGTACGCACAAAATGGATTTGTTAAAAAGGCTCAAGAAACTTTCAAGTAAATGCAATTAGCAAATGTAAACCGAACTTAATAACCTTGCCAACATCCACTCTATCTACGCCAAAATCAGAGCTAGGAATTAGGGAAATAGGGATGCATGGAAAAGGCATATGAACGGTTTGACAGAGTGCTCTAAAGAATTGTGGTCTCATGGAATGCAATGATCGCAGGATATGCACAAAATGGATTTGTTGAAAAAGATTTAAAAAAAAAAGACTTTCAAGCAAATGTAGTTGGCAGGTGTTAAGCCAAGCTTTTCTATTTCCCAGTGACCTCCAGCCTGTGCCAAAATGGGTGTTTTGAAACAAGGCATGGGAATCCCTCATATTGCAAAGATTTCTGGCATATTTTCTTTAGATGTTGTGGTTTCAATTGCCCTAGTAGACTTATATGCAACATATAGATATCAAAACATAAGGGCTGGAGGAAGGTTGCCAGAGGGTGTAGTTGCCTTCGTTGACATGTATACAGATAAAACAAATGCAGAAGAAAGACTAGGCATGTGAGCTGTTGAACAAAAAATGAAAATGTGGACGCATAGACATGGCTTGTGAGTTGATGATAGAAATTTTCATTTTAATAAACATACTCTAAAAAAAACCATCGTGCAAACCCAAATGATAGCAATTTGAGATGGTTACAGTAGTAAAGAAAGATAAAATCCAAAATTACAAATTCACAGGACCAACTTGGAATAAAATGCTTGAGGATTGGAGATGGCGAGAAAAACAAAAATTTTTCCCAATGCCCAAATTCCCTTTTCCAGAGTTTAGTTGCAATATTTCTAACTTTTATCAGCCCACAAACATAGTAATTTTTTTTGTTTTTAAATTCCTTGAATGATGTTTTCACCCCAATTCACCAAAATAAATTAAAGAGAAAATTTAGAGTTTTCTCGATATCCAAGGGAGACAGGTGGTAAAATTCTAAAATATTTCCCGTTCCTGAGAGTACACCCAACAAAATGCTTTTTTCTCCGTTTAACCACCAGTTGGGTAATCTTTACATTCAGAATTATTAAAAATCTACTCCACTAAATTTAAATTTATTAACTCTTTCCATCTCTGTAATAAATTTCACCTTTAATAATTATATCACCCTCTTTCGTTAGATTAATCTATTAAATTTATTAAATCATAACCCAGAAGAAAATTATTTTATTTATATATATATTTTTTTAAAATTTACCGTTTTCAAATATAGTAATTAACAAGATATTTATTTTTGAATAAATCCTTAATAACAATTAAATAAACAATATTATTTAATTGCTAGTTTAAAATTTAACAATGTTGTAATTAAAATATTATTCTCTTTAAAGTATTTAATATCGATAATTAAAATAATATTCATTTAAACCTACAAACACTTAGAATTTGTAAACTAATTTAATATTTAATTAAGTCCTTGACATTTTTCACAACTCACATTAATAATTAAATTTAATGCTTAATTAAATTAATTTCAACAATAATACTAACCATCATTAAATTAAATTAAATAATTAACAATAACGATAATATATCTAAATCAAACAATTAACAAATTAAAATTAACACTTAAAACGAACGACATAAAATAAAATGATACCATAACAAAATGGGATACTGACAGACAACATCGTCAAACAACGACGGGATGACGGACTGGTTTGTAGGACTTTCTTGTCAACTCCGTTTTCAACTTCATACCCATTGGGATTTATGAGGCTCACCCAGTCTTGACAATGTAGGTGGAATCAAGGATTGGGTACCTACAATCCTTTATAAAACCAAGTGTTGAAACAACATACATATCCAATGCCATACACACTGTGAGAGAGAATTGTAGTGTAGCAGGGCGCTCACGGATGAGTGATGCAGCAATGTCCCTCTCACCCGACTCTCAAACAATAACACATCATGATAACTATCATGAAGTGAGCATTAATCAATTTATGTAACCACACAATATCACATAACCAGATAAAGACGAACACCATGCATCATTATATTGTCATCATCATAAACTAGTATCATGAGCATCCAAACAAAAGACATAAGTCAAATAGGTGAAACAATCAGCATCGTAGTCTCCAGTATGCATCAAACATAAACAATATCCAAACAGTATCATAAGAGTAACAGTAACACGAGAGGCACTACAATACCCACAAGCATAACAAACGAAAGATAATGATCAATGCCCCCATTCGTTTCTCTCTAAATTTTTTTGATAGACATCATTGAGAGGTCCTCAAAATGGGTCATTAAGATAAATCATAAGAAAATATCAAAGACAATCAGTTAGTGTTATCTATATCTCTTGCTAGTTTATTCTAGCTAAGGTGATGTCTGATACTAATGTCCATCACAAGAAGGATGCATCCTAGGACATGTTGATCATATGTTTTGATTAGGACGAGGTGGGTTATAAACCGTTGATACAAACTTCACTGACATGTTTACCTATGATCTAAACTTTAGATTTTGACACTTAGGTTCTTACTCTATGACTTGCAATATTTTATTTCTATTTTTTTTGCCAAAGGTTGAAGGTGATGATTGATTTATTAGGGGTGAAGTTTATTGTGGGTGAAAGCGAGATGGGATGTGTGGTTTTGGATTTTTTTTGGAATATTTCAATGTTTTTGGTATTTTGAAAATGTTTTGAGGTTGTTTTTGGTCTTTTCGAAAGTTTATGTGGATGTTTTGGTTTTTGATTATTTGAGGCTGTTTAGATCTTTTGAATGTTTTCAAATGTTTTTGTGTTTTTTGTTATTTGAATGTTTAAGGATTTTTTGAATATTTGGATGTTTTTGTGTTTTTTGTTATCTGGATGTTTAGGGGTTTTTTGAGTTTTGACCAAGAACCTAACCTAAAAGACCTATCCTAGGGGCCTTGGGGGCTAATAAGAGATAATAATTTCCTACGTTATACACGCAGAGACCACATAGTTTGACTAACACAACTTATTAACAATGTGAAATGAATAGTTGATGGATTGCTAGTTTATTATGACAGACTCCTAAAGGGCTTACCTAGGGTGTCTCAGGGGCACATCGATAATGGCCTTTCCTACATTCAAGCTCAGAGACCCGTAGTTCGACAAGGTATTGTTTTTGGATTTTTGATGTTCAACCTTTTTAGGGATTTTGATGTTTTTGAATGTTTTGGATTTTGAATTTACAATTTTATGAATGTTTTTGGATTTTATCTATACAGGATTTTGGATGTTTTTGGATTTTTGGCTATACAAGATTTTGCAAATGTTTTTGGATTTTCAGCTATACAAGATTTGGATGTTTTTGGATTTTGATGAAGTTTTTATGAATGTTTTTGGGATTTTCGATAATCTTAAGATATACAAGAACTTGATCCGATCCATAATGAATTTCCCCTGACATGATACACTAGACCACCTCGATATAGGCAGGACAAATTAACCTTTTGATTATGCCAAGTAGTACTAAGGGGATATGATACTTCACCATATCAAGCTATGATGCAGACATGGATGGGTGATGGATGGAATAGGATGAATGGTGCGATGTGATGGATGGAATGATAGGATAAAGAGCCTAGTAAATGGAGGTGCTTTATTTATGCAAGGCACATGTTTTCCAGGTTTTCACCAGTACTTGCCCAAAGGCCACAAAAGTGGTTTTCACTAGAGGACAATTGTTTTTCTTTACTTTTTCAATCCTTTTTCTCATTTTTTTGGATTTTGATCATTTTTTGTTTTTTTTGTATTTACAGATTTATACCCTTCAAGCCTAGGCATAATTTTTTGAGATGCAAGTTGTTGGTTGGTTCTTGCAAGCGTTCAACTTCAAGTGTTGAAAATTGATATGCTCCTGATCTATAACTTGTTGTGATGAAAAAGGGACCTAACCAATTGGGCTCAAACTTTCCTTTGTTGTCTTGATTTGGAAAAATTTTCTAATTCTAATTTAGGACAAGATCCCCTACCTGGAAAGACCGAAATTGATCTTCTTGTTATAGCTCTATTTTAGTCGATTTTGATATACTTGCAAGTGATTAAGAGCATCAAGACGATGCTCATCCAATAATTCTAGCTCATTCAACCGAGATACTCTGTACTCTTCATCAGTGATTAGGTTTTGTAGTGATACTCATAGTGAGAGAAGTTCAACTTCAATAGGCAAGATGGCTTCTGATTCATAGACCAGGGAGAATGGGGTTGCACTTGTTGGCATGTAGATACTGGTTCAATAGGCCTAGAGGGTAGGATTCAATTGTTGATGCCAGTCACAACTAGCTTCATTGACTATTTCCTTTAGGATCTTTAGGATGGTCTTGTTTGTAGCCTCAACTTGATCATTGCCCTAGGGGTAATATGGGGTAGAGAATCGATGTTGGATGTTGAATCTTTGACATAGCTCTTTCACATCCTGGTTCTTGAAGGGTGTTCCATTATCTGAGATAAGGGTTTGTAGAACACCATAACGACATATTAGATAATTCAAGATAAACTTAGCAATATGCTTCCTCGTTATGTAGGCCATAGGAATGGATTCAACCCACTTGTTAAAGTACTCAGTGGTTGTTATGATAAATTTGTGTCCATTAGATGAGGTTGGGGTAATCTTTCCTATGAGGTCAAGCCCCCACTGTGAGAAAGGCCAAGGTGTGATAATTGGTTGCAATTCCTGAGCTAGAGCATGAATTAGATCTCCATGCTGTTGACACTAGACACACTTCTGCACATACTGATGAGCTTCTCTTTCCATGGTTGGTGAGTAGTACCCCTTTCTCAATATTTTCTTAGCTAAAGTCACACTGCTAGAATTGGAACCACATATGCCATCGTGTACTTATGTTAAAGTGGTCAAGGCTTCCTCTTGGTTAAGACATTGTAGTAATGTCCCCTTGATGCTTTGGCGATATAAGGTACCACCTAGGTTCATGAATTAAGATGCATTTCTAGCAAAGGTATTTTTAAGGTTTGAGGTGATATCAGATGGGAGGGTTCATCTACTTAGGTGGTGAATATGTCATGGTACTACAGGGATCCAAGACCAACAATGACACACACAAATTTAGATTATGGGATTTCAAAATTTGGTACGAGAAGTTGTTCTACCAAGAATTCGCATTGCAGGACGTTGTTTGGCATGTCTAATAGTGACCCGATTGTTACCATAGCATATGCTACTCAATTGGTCATGTAGGGAATCTACTCAAAAGTTATATCAATGAAATGGTCCTTGAGATTATCTACCATATTCTTATAAGGAGTAAGGTTATCATCTTTAGTTTGGTAGTCATCATTGACTTGGTTGATAACCAACTATGAGTCTCCATAGATTTTCGTCTCTTGTATCTGCCATTGAATTGCTATCCTTAGACCTATGATTAGAGCTTCATACTCTATAATGTTATTAGTACATGAAAATGATAGCCTGTATGACTTTGATATGCAACCACCTTGAGGGGTGATGAAAAGAATACCCACCCCTAATCCATGTTGGGTGAATGATCAATCAAAATACATCTCCCATTGATTTGTTGTATTGAAAAGGAATATTGATTCATCCGAGAATTCAGACATTAATGGATTCTCTGCATAGATAGGTGCCTCTGTCAATTGGTCTGTGATCACTTTTCCTTTGATTTCCTTCCACTCCACATATTCTATGTCAAATTCAGTCAAGATCATTACCCATTTGGTCATTCACCCAGTGAGAGTTGCTTTGGATAATAGGTATTTCAATGGGTTGATCTTCATAATGAGTTTGATTTGATGTGACAACATGTAATGTCTGAATTTTTGTGAAGCAAAAACCAATGCTAAGCATGCTTTCTCAATGGATGAATAGTTCATTTCATAGCCCACTAAGGTCTTGTTGATGTAGTAGATAGCTCTTTCTTTTTTGTTTTGTTCATGTTGTGTCAGAAGAGCACCTAGTGTTGCTGATGTTGCTGAGATATACAGGATCAATGGTTTGTTCGATATCAGTGGCATGAGCACTGGAGGTGTCAATAAATATTCTTTGATTTGATGGAAAACTTTATCACACTTCTTATCCCACTTGTAAGTTATTCCTTTATGGATAAGATGCGAGAAAGGGTAGATTTTCACTAATGGTTATGCTATGAACCTCCTGATGGATTGTAATCTTCCTTGTAACCCTCTCATTTGCTTCAATGTTTGCAGTGGTTCCATGTCTAGGATGTATTTTACCTTAGCTAGATCAATTTCTATCCCTCTTTGTGATACGATATAGCCAAGAAGTTTCCCTGATGTAACCTCGAAGACACATTTTTTTGATTCAGTCGTACCTTGTACTCTTCAAGCTTGTCAAAGATGGGTCCCAAGACTTGTGTGTGCTCACTTCTTCTCTTTGATTTTTCCAAAATATCATCCACATAGTATTCAACTATTTTGTGGATCATTCCATGAAAGATGAGGGTCATTGCTCTCTGATAGGTCACTCCTACATTCTTTAGCCCAAATGGCATCATGTTCCAGTAGTATGACCCCCATGGACAAGTAAATGCAATTTTGTGTTGATCTTCCTTGGCAATAATTTTTTGATTGTAGCCTGAAAAACAATCCATGAGTGATAGAATTTCATGCCCAGTTGTTAAGTCCACTATGATGTCGATGTTAGGAAGAGGGAAATCATCCTTCGGGCATGCTTTGTTCAAGTCTTTGAAATAGGTGCATATTTTTATGCCCCCAATGGGTTTGGAGATTGGTACTAGGTTTGACACCCACTCAGGATAATCTATCGATCAGATGAATCCAATGTCAATAAGCTTTTGTAACTCAAGTATGACTAAGAGTGTTATCTTAGGGTGCATCTTCCTTAACTTTTGCTTTACTGGTTTGGCTTCAGGATAAACTGCTAGATGATGTACAACCACTTATGGATCAAGCCCTGGCATATCTATTTATGACCATGCAAATTTAGCTCTTCGCTCTTTCAAGAAGTCTACTAGGTTCTTCTATTCTTCATCAAATAAGGATTCAACATAGAAAGTGATCTTGGGTGCTTCTTTTGTTCCCACATTAACTGGAGTGTCCTTTTCTACTAAAACTACTGACTTTGCTAGATACATTGCACTAAGGGGGAGATTGAATCCCTCATCCTTGGGCACCTCAAAGAGGTTTCCACCCTTGGATGGATCCTTTCCTTTTACTATTTTATGATCAGAGAGTGCCATAGTGTGGTTTTCACTCAAAGATCTGCAAGTTAGTTGAATGCCATCAATTTTGCGACTAAAGGATTCAATTGTCTTCCCATAGTATGCCCTTGTTTCGAGCTCTATGTCAAAACCAACCTTGTGATCTACCCATGGTAAGTTGTCATGAAGTCCCATGAATTATGAGATCGCTTCATCATTTTTGAATAAATCAAGAACCAGTGGTCCTTGCTAGTCCAAGTCAATGAGTTGTGAGTATACTAGTCATATTTCATTTGGTCAGTTGCTTGGGGTAAATGATGATGTAGATATCATGAAGAGGGAGTTATTCTCAAATAGGTCAACAACATCAAGGGGGAAGTCATCTAGGGTAGTATCACGCAATGTTGGTAACCAAGAGGAAGCCTTAGCCCGTTTATCAAAAGTACCTTTGCCAATAAGGGTAACCTTGCTAGTTGTACAACCTAGGCCAAGATTCTTTGGACATTTCTCAGGAACAATGTGTTCTAGCAAACCATTGTCATTTTTTCCTAGTTTCTCATTCTTGGTATACCCCATTCCCTTCATTAGTTGCAAGCCTTTTTTATCATCTTCCATGGGAAGAATAGAGATAGGTATTTCATCTTGATATAGCAGTTTAGAGACATCCTCCTCATTGACATCCTCTTTGTCTAGATCCCCACATTTGGTGAAGGTAGTAGCTGCCAGCTTGATTGTTTCAACCTCTTTTTTGTTAAATGTGGGCTTCTCATGGGATTGAGGAGAAATAGGTAATTCTCCCAAGACAAAGGTATCCTTCATTAGCTTATAATTTCCATAGCCATCATCCTGGATCACTGCTTTGATGTTGGGTATGTTCTGCACAACAAGGGTTTTGATTTTTGAGGTAGATGCAAGGGATGATGGGTCAACAAATGAGGTAGAAGGTGTAGGACCTTCATAATTCTTGGGTATTTGGGGGATCTTATAGAACTTGGCCTCAAGATTCTTGTAGTAATAAAAAGGCTCAGGATCTCCATGGATGGTAACTTCTCTACCCTCAAAAGGAAACTTTACACATTGATGGTAGGTTGAAGTTACAACTTTTAGGGCATGGATCCAAGGTCCATTAAGCAATATGTTATAGGGAAGATCAAGGTCTAACACTTGGCATGTAGTTTCTATGATAAGGGGGCCCTCTTGGATGGGTAGTGCGATGATGCCTTCTGATACCTATTCTTGGTCGTCATATGCCCTGATGGCGGTGCTCTTTGTCTTCTCAATAGTATCCTCTAAATAGCCTATATTTTTTATCAACTGAAGGGTGCAAATGTTTAGACCAACACCTCCATCCACTAAGACTCTTTTAACATTATTCTTATGAATGATAACCTCCAAGTGTAAAGCACGATTATGAGATGGTTGTGATGGTAGGTCTTGTTCTGAGAAGGTGAGGAGATGATTAGTGATATGCCCTACCATAGCTTGAAAATTCTTGGTATCTATATCCTCAGGGACAGATGTAGATAGAGCTTCCTCTAATATTTCCCTATGTGTGGGGGATAGTCTTAATAGTTCTAAGATAGAAATCTATGCGGGGGTCTTCTTAAGCTGATCTAAGAGATTGAATTTTCTAGTGTTTGTTGTTGGTTGAGTTGGGTGTGTCATAGATTGAGATATGACTCCTTGGATGGTAACTTTGCCACATCTTGTGGTGACTCCACATTCTGCACTACGCCCTTTGATAGTGACGATAGTAATGGCGCTATCACAGGAAGAGACTACATTGGAATAGGTATGTTGCACGTTTGTATAATCTTTTTCTTTCCTAGTGTTGTTTCCTTTTTTATGATCCGACATAGGGGTCTTGTATGTCTTAAGATCCTGATTACCAGCTGGTACCTCAATAGATAAGGTGTTGCTCTATAAGATCCTGGATAATGTTTTTGAGTCACATGCAGTTCACTGTCTTGTGTCCTTTAACTTTGTGAAAGTCACAAAGATCATTTTCATTGTACTAGGGCGGTTTATCTTGTGGTTCTTGGTAGTTTTCAAAATTTGGAAGCATTATTAAGTTTGAATCTACCAATTTTTTCATGATAGTCTCAATAGGTTTTAATAACTGTGTATACTTGTGTTTTAGATAGTTGTTCTTGTTAGGTGTTCGTCTCTATTGCATTTTGGTGTTGTTAACCTAATTGTTTTGTGGTGGTGTTGTTTGTTGTACAATTGGTTGAACATTAGCTATTTGGTTGTTGTTTCACCTAGGAGCACTTAGGACCACCTTAGCATCTACCACGCCATCACTTGTTACATTTTTGTTTTTAGCCCAAACATAAGGCTTCTCATTTGAACTGGTTGATTGACGATTGTCTTTGTAGGCCTGAGTATTTCCATGTGAGATTAGAGCTCTCTCGATTTTAAGGGCTCTAGGGAAAATTTCTTCATGAGATGTGATGCATTGCATCTTCAAGTGGAAGGATAGATCTGGATCTATATTTTCTATGATAATGCCCACTTGTTGTTCATTGAGAATTGGCCACTTGCTTTTACTTGGTCTTTGCCTCCATCATTGCAAGAAATTGGTGAAATATTCTCCCTTGTTTTGTTTGAGGGTATATAACTCTTATAGGCTCATTTCCATGTCAAGATTGAAGGAGAAGTGATCTATGAATTTATCAATGATCTCTTGGAATGTTTTGATACCTGGAGGCAATTGAGAAAACCAATCCATGGCAGGACTTGTTAAACTTCGTGGGAATAGGCACATCAAATAGGACTCATTATAGTCAACCTCCATACACATGATGTTAAAATCTTTGATATAGTCCACAGGGCTTCCTCTCCCTTTGTATTTATCGAATTTGGGGATTTCAAAACTGGGAGGGAATGGTACCATTGTGATGTTTCTATCGAATGGATATGGACATAGGTTTTGTGTATGGGGTTTCTTCATTTTTCCTATCCATATTTCATGTATTTCTTGTGTTAATGAATTGAGTTGCAATGCCATATTGTTCGGTGGACTAGGTGGAGGAACATATGTTGCATATTGTGGGATGGTGGATGAAGTGTACATGGGATTCTGATATGATGAGGTGTTGTATGGTGTGTATGGTGGTGTAGAATAAGGCGATGATGGTGTAGGCATATATGTTCCTAACATGTTTGGGTTGATGATGTTTTGTTGAGGGTTATAGTATAAATCTTGTTGTTGTTGCGCAAGCAATTATTGTTGAGCTTGTTGTTGTTGTTAAGATGCTAGGGCTGCTTATTGTTGTTGTGCTGCTAGGGTTGTTTGTTGTTGTTGTTGTGCTACTAAGGCTTGTTGTTGTTGTTGTATGACTATGGTTGCTTGATGGTGTGCTGCTAAGGCTGCTTGATGTTGTTGTTGTTGGATGGATTGTTGATAAGCCTGTTGTGCTTGCCGTAAAGCTAAATCATGTGCTTGCAATGTAGGATTAGTTGGTTGTTGAGAAATTTGTGATGGATTGTGGGTGTTGATGTTTTGAGTGGATTGTGGGTTGTTGATGAGAGGTTAGGGATTCCCTTGGTTTAACATTCCTTGCAAGATAGTGGATTATGGAGGATTGTAAGTTTGAGGTCCCATTTGATTTTGCATGACTTGGGGGACAAATGGTAAAGATGATGTTGGTGTCATTAAGTATGGTGATGTTAAGGGCACATTAGGACCTTGGGTCCACTGAGTGAAAGGATTCCCTTGACCAATGTTTTGGAGATTCCCTTGTGTTTGAGATTTGGTCAAGGTAGTACCTGGGTTGGTAGGGTTTGTGATCAAGGGATTGTTTTGATGCGGGTTGATGATGGATGGAATAGATGTGTTTTGGGCAACTGTTGGGTTTGATATATCAATGAGAGGATTGGATAAGGATGTCCCTTGTTGTATTAAAGATTGATTTTGCATGAGGGTATTCCCTTGCCCTTTTGGGTCCAATTAGTCCACACTACCTCGCATGATGTTGGGCACACTTGTGGTACTCATGGGTATGGATGAAGATGGGTGTCCTCGATATGTTGAAGATGTGGATTAATGAAGTGTAAGTGGTTTATATGGTTGTTGGGGATCCTCGAGAATGAGAGGAGTGCCAAATGTTGGTGTCCAAATGGTTGTTTGGGATTGAGGATTAGTATCGAGGGTACCCACAAGTGTCCTATGTTCAAATGGAAGAGTATGGCCAAAGTTTTTAGCAAGACTAGCTCCAATACTAGGTGTTGATGTTTGATTTAGCCCTAGGGATGGAGTTGTTGGAATAGTGGATGAATTCAAGCCTTGTGTCAATGATTGTGCACCAAAAGATGGGGAATTAGGGACTATGTTTTCTAAAGCTTGATGCTCCATGATTTATTCCCTAGTAAGTCCAAATAGATTGTTCTTGATGTCTTCTATCTCATATGGCCCTGATGGTGATGAAGGTTGTTGTGATGGGGTGACATGACTTCTCAGATCGAATTCTAAAGGATTTGGATCACATGAGGTAAATGTGAGTTTTGTTTTCTCCATGATTCTCTTGTGTTGTGATCTTGTCTTTACCATAAATTTTGGGTGACCTCTAGGAGAGTTGTGTTGAGATTTGTAATGTTTGAACTCTCTAGTTGACTAAAATCTAGGTAAAAGGGATGCTCTAAGTATTTTTGGACCAATGATGGTAATGGGAGATGAAAAGGTGGGTGATGTGGGAAGTGATCTTTGCAAACATTTTGGGACAACACTTTCAACTTAAGTTTGATGTTTGGATAAAGGATGTTGATGGACTTGTAAATTTTTAGGGTAGACCCATGACCTTCAAGATAAACTAGTTTAAATATGGTAACGATCTTAACAAAATGCATGGAAAAGGATTCATTTCACATAAGAAGAAGCTAAGTTAGGTGTTGGTTGATAGATGCTTAAGTCAAAAGGTGTTGGTGTATTCAATTTTTTTACAAAGTTTGGTGAAGTGAAATTTGGATTTTGATGAAGGGGTGGATGAAATTGGCAACCCAATGTTGACTTAGAGTGAACCTTTGTTTGATAATACCATGGTAGTGAGAAACATGCTAGACCTCTAAAGTTTTCAAATCCTAGAGACCCAATGATTTAGATAGATTCAAGATCATGAAAAAGACTAGGGTTTTGATTGAAAAAGAATGCATATAAGTTTGGATTGTTCCTTGAAGCACGTTTATAGAAGTTGTATACCAACCTAGTTCTATTTTGGTGAAGTGTTAAAAGGTGTCTTTTGATGGATTTTTTACTAAGATGCCTAAGTTTAAAGTGACGACCTGTAGACCTTCTCTTGGGGATTTTGATTTTGTATGAGATCATTTAGAAAAGCTCAAGTTTATGGAAGAAAAGAAGATATTTATTTCCACATAGGTGGTGGTAATATGGGCCTTCCAGCCACAATATCAGCTTGTTCCTCTTCTTCATCTAAGATTGTTGTTGCGTTTCTCCACTGAATGGGTGTTTCCTTTGTTTCAAAAGTGAAGCTTCTCAAACTACTAATTATGTCAGTTTGTTCTCCCTCAATTAGTTCAAAGTTTGGTTGAATGGTAGCACCTGTAAGGTCGCGTCATTTAATGGGAGCGATCAGTCTCCAAATGGTCATGTGGGGTTCAATTTTTCACTTTATCTTGCTTAAGTGAGTTGATTTTTACCACAAACACTTGTCTTGATTAAGTTCAAACTAAATTTCTATGTCAAAAACATCATTAATTCCACAAATTCCATTTCGTGAAAAGGATGAAGTCAAGGGCATAGTTACCTAGGTTAACTTTGGAAAAATATGGATTGAGCTATAAACCAAAATATTTAGAAGTCTAAGAATAAATCCTTAGGAAAAACATTCATATCAAGGTTTTTTCAAAGGATATCCATACTTAGACCAAAGGGTTTGAAATTTTGAGGAAGATCATGAATGCTTGTTTGCACCATTTTGGAACCAAGCAAAGTATTAAACTGACTCACAAGCATTTACATCCTTAGGTTCAAAAGATACTACTTGCTGAATCCCCACTTGGATTTCTCCAAACACTAAGACAATGTGAACATATAGAGATTTGGTGACATTGGCTCCCTCTTACTTGACACATGCTTCTCAGGACCACCAAATCTCAAATCCTGAAGATTCAAAGTTCCTAAGGATTTTCCTATTTCAACAATGAATAGTAAAATGTGGGGCGGCTTCGGAATGACCATTCCTGCACTAGCAAGCATAAAGGTTTTTGGCTTCTGAATAATTAGTTCATAGTAAGGGCTTTCGTTCAAGGTGGCCGTACATGTGGCAAGATTATCTCAAGATTATTTCAATCAAGAGACCTCCCAGTCTCTTCCTAAGAAGAGATTTGAACATATCACACAGATACTAAGGGTGACACTTGTCAGTATGACACATTTGCACCTGTTGTTTATGAATTTCATCACAAACACATTTTTATATAGCGACTTGAAAGAGCTTGGCTTTAGATCATTATCATTTGGGTTGTTCCCTCCTTTCGAAGTGGGGAGGCAGACCCTCTAAAGATAAACAAAATCAAGGAAGTATGTTTGTTGTTCGATCTCCTAGTTCACATGAAGCAAGGAGAGAGCATTCACAATGCCTTTTCCTCACACTAGAATGGGCTTCATTTTAATCCAAATTGAAATATGTGGGTGATTGTACGAAATTCCAAAGGAATGCTTTTGATTCCCAAGATTGCTGAGTGGCATGAGAGAATAACATACACATTCAATGACACAAATGTAAATCACAAAACATAGCAAACACTTGTTAATTTTAATCCTCAAAATAAGGTAAGTTCGTTTTAAGCAACAAATGAAGTGTTAAGTTGTATTGTTCAATTTTAAACCCAAAGTAAGATGTTGTGAGGGTTCAATTTTAACCGATTTGAGTGTTCATTTTAAAACCCAATTGAAAGCTAGTGTGGTCCTAAAGCATAAAATGAAAAGCATAATAAATAGGTTATAATTGCCCCAAAAGTGTCAAAATACTTGTTACAATTATAAGATTTAAATATGAGAATGTTTCTTCACATCAACTATTATTGTCCAACCTGTAAAACCCAGTTACCCTAAAAACCAAAACAACATCAGAGGCATGCTAGTGATCTGATGAAGTAAAAAAATTAAAGCACATGCTAAAAATAACACTATTTTTTTGCTTACTAGACAAAGATCATCACAGTTCACGATAGCATCACCATAAATCAAATGAGCACCGCTTTGGTGAAATCTAGCGTCACTCTACAGAAAGATAGTGATGATGATAGCGTCACTATTTGTAAATTTTTGATACCTCTAAAAAGTATTAGCGTCATCGTTTATTTTAATCAGCTCCAGTGTATGAATCAGGCATTGTTGTATTAGATGATAATAGCGTTAGTATATGGTGACGCCTTACAAAAGCGTCGCTAAAATCCTCTAGAGCATCAATGTATCTGCAAAAAAATATAAAATAGACTTTGAGAGAAAAAATTGTTAAATGTGATCATTTTTATTCTCCTTCTAGCACCAAAATGTGACTGACAAAGTAGTATGGGTGGACTACAATTGATCCATGATGAATTGAAGCATATTCATGCCACTAAACGTCAATCCAATAGAGATCTTTCAATTTAAACCAAACTAAGCATTTATCAAAACTAACATGCTAAACTATGAAAGCTTTTAAAATGCGTACTCTAATCCATTGAAACTTATCCTATTGGGGGAGTGGTGTTGCGTTGATGTGGAACGGAGACCCTTTCCCAATCCCAAGGATAATAAGCTTGTTTCAACTAGTTTTATTGAAGAAAACTGATGAAAACATTGTGAGATGTGTGTTGAAACAAGATTTAAAGTTGAATGATCCTGATGCAAGCTATTTTAACATGATTTTATGCTAAGATGATTAAGTTGTGTGAATGAAAAACTAATATAAATGAATTTTAGATTAAAATATTCAAACCCTAATTAATGAACAAGCTACATGCATGCATCTATGTTACCATGAAAGCCAGTAATGGAAGATAAGCTAATATGCAAGTATTTAAGCTAAAAATGAGTGTGAGTGGGAGTGATTTCAACAACATGAGTTTGCTCTGAAAAAGATGGATCCATTTGTATCTAAATAACTTGATATATTTATAGGAAAGCAAATGAGAAATGGAGGGTGGAGATAAAAAAAGGTTAATCAACAGTCAAGGATGGAAGAAGTTGGAGGCATGGATCATGGATTCTCATCAACGAATGAGAATCAATGATGGGATTTAATCAAGGGTTCTCCTTTTTCCAAATAAACACACTTTCAACTTGCACAAGAGGTCACAAGTTAACTTGCTCAAGAAGCCAAGTAAGTTTGTTAGAAAAGGAATATTCTCCTTATTCAAATGAGTGAGGAGAGAGGCTATTCTTTGGAATATTCTCATGGGTGAAGAAAATATTCAATTAGTAAATTAAAAGAAAGTTTAATTGTGCAAAAGGGGAAGGAATATTCCACAAGAATATTATTTTTGGAGGAATGTGCAAAGGAGGAATATTCCCTTGGAATATTCCTTTGCAAGTGGGGGAGAATTAGATTTATTAGCAATTGATAATTAAACAAAGGTTTAATTATACAATCATGGGAATTAGATGATTTTCATTAAATAAAGTGATTTAATGAAAGGGGGAAAGTGAAATGACATTTAATTAAATAACTTAGGGTTATTTTAATTAAATAAGAAGATTTTGGGATTTATATTAAATAGTTTGATGTATTTAATTTAATAAGACAAAATTTTAGCATGGAAGGGGATGAATTAACCTGATTAAATTGATTAGGTTAATAGATGAAAATGACATAATTAATTAAAATAGCTAAGCTAATTTAATCAATTAAGTGAAACGAGGATGGATTTTAGGATGAAATGATGTTAGTATACCTGATTTGAGTGTTTGGTATCGTTCAAAACATTTTTTAGTTTCTACACATATACATATACATATACATATGTATTTACATATGTATATACATATACATATACATATGTATATACATATACATATACATATACATATACATATGTATATGTATATACACATGTATGTATATACACATATACATATATGTATATACACATGCATATACATATATGTATATACACATGCATATACATATATGTATATACACATGCATATACATATATGTATATACATATACATATATGCATATACATATATGTATATGTATATACATATATGTATATGTATATACATATACATATACATATACATATGTAAGATTATATGGTAATTAAAGAACAAACTAACCATGCATCTAATAGAGTTGATTGCAAATGATCAAGGATTTGTGTTTAATTAAACAAGCAATGCAAGGATGTTTTTGATATGTCCTATGCCCACAATATTTGTTGTGACAATATATGAATGTATTGACAATAAAAAATCAAACAAAGTGAAAGAACATATTCGAACATGTTAGTGTAATTGAAGAACAAACAAACCATATGTATGATTATTGTTAATTGTATCTCTATTCAACAATTCTTTAGGGAGAATTGATATTTCAAATGCCCTTTGAATGGAAATCTAGGTTGCAACTGTCCACAATTCCCATTTAATTTTGAATTGCAACATAGATTACCATGAAATCCCTTCAGAAAAACAAATCCCCTAAATGCATATCTCCAATTCTAACTCTTACAACAAAAAGAATGATATAGACTGAAACAAAAAATTCATACATGTAAGAGTGAGTGTGATTGAAGAAGAAACTATCCATGCATCTAATTGAGTTGATTGCAAAAGATCAAGGGTATGTGTGCAATGAAACAAGCAATGTGTTTTATACTATCACATCCCCAATTCTAACTCTTACAAATAAAAAAATGATATAAACTGAAACAACAAATTCATACATGTAAGATTGAGAGTAATTGAAGAACAAAATAACCATGCATCTAATTGAGTTGATTGCAAATGATCAAGGGGCTGTGTGCAATGAAACAAAAAATGCATGTTATACTATCATATCCCCAATTCTAACTCTTACAAATAAAAGAATGATACAAACTAAAACAACAAATTCATACATGCAAGATTGGAAGTAATTGAAGAACAAACTAACCATGCATCTAATTGATTTGATTGAAAATGATCAAGGATGTGTGTGCAATGAATCAAGAAATGCATGTTATACTACCATATCCCAAATTGTAACTCTTATAACCCTTAGGTAAATATTCTAACTGATTATATATAGGAATGTATTGAGAATAAAAAATCAAACAAAGTGAAACAACACATTTGAACATGTGAGTGTAATTGAAGAAAAATTAAACCATACACATGATTATTGTTAATTGCATCTCTATTCAACAATTATTTAGGGAGAATTGATATTTTGAATGCCCTTCTAATGGTAACCTTTGTTGCAACTATCCATAATTCCCTTTGAATTGTGAATTGCAACATGGATTACCATGAAAGCCCTTCGCAAAACAAAATCCCCTAAATGCATATCCCCAATTCTAACTCTTACAAAAAAAGAATGATACAAATTGAAACAAAAAATTCTTACATGTAAGAGTGAGTGTAATTGAAGAACAAACTAACCATACATCTAATTGAGTAGATTGTAAATGATCAAGGGTATGTGTGCAATGAAACAAAAATGCATGATATACTATCACATCCCCAATTCTAACTCTTACAATTAAAATAATGATACAAACTAAAATAGAAAATTCATAGATGTAAGAGTGTAATTGAAGAACAAACTAAACATGCATCTAATTGAGTCGATTACAAATGATCAATGGTGTGTGTGCAATGAAACAAAAAATGCATGATATACTATCACATCCCCAATTCTAACTCTTACAATTAAAAGAATAATACAAATTGAAATAGCAAATTCATAGATGTAAGAGAGAGTTTAATTGAATAACAAACTAAACATGCATCTAATTGGTAGATTGCAAATGATTAAGGGTGTGTGTGCAATGAAACAAAAAATGCATGATATACTATCACATCCCCAATTCTAACTCTTACAATTAAAATAATGATACAAACTAGAATAGAAAATTCATAAATGTAAGAGTGAGTGTAATTGAAGAACAAACTAAACATGCATCTAATTGAGTTGATTACAAATGATCAATGGCATGTGTGCAATGAAACAAAAAATGTATGTTATGCTATCATATCCCCAATTCTAACTCTTACAAATAAAAGAATGATACAAACTGAAACAACAAATTCATACATGTAAGATTGAGTGTAATTGAAGAACATACTAACCATACATCTAATGAGTAGATTGCAAATGATAAAGGGTGTGTGAGCAATGAAACAAAAAATGCATGATATACTATCATATCCACAATTCTAACTCTTACAAAAAAAAGAATGATACAAACTGAAACAACAAATTCATACATGTAAGAGTGAAAGTAATTAAAGAACAAACTAACCATGCATCTAATTGAGTTGATTGCAAATGATCAAGGGTGTGTGTGCAATGAAACAAAAAATGCATGTTATACTATCACATCCCCAATTCTAACTCTTATAAATCAAAGAATGATAGAAAATGAAACAACAAATGCATACATGTAAGATTGAGAGTAATTAGATAGTAATATTTGGAGCCATTTTCTAATACAACATCATGATTTTTAAGAATAACTCGAAATAACCAATTGATACAACATTATGATACTTATATAAACTTCAACCAACATTTTGATATGAATTGAAATAACTTTGTCACACTTGTGAAAGTAATTGAATATAAATTAAAGCATACATCGAATTCATATGAATGTAAATGAACAAGGCTATGTGAAACATCAATTTCTATATCTCTACCATATGTAATTGTAATTATGTAAGTTGCATATTTATATTGATAGTATTGGAACATTATCATACACTCCATAGTTGAGGGTGTCATCCACCTATCTTTTGGCCGAGTATGTCTACGTGTCTGTGAAAATGGCTCTATGTATGTATCTATGTATTATATGTTTCAAGATGGTGTGTCACTTGGTCTTCCTTGTCTAGCACAATGCTTGGGCTTGTGACATGGTTTAACCGCCTCCTGTGGATCTTATTTGAAGCTTGTATCGGACATTGACAGGATGACCTTTTGGTGCAATGAGAAGGCCAACAATTGATATCAAAGCGGATGTCATAGGTTCAAACCCCTCGCTTGTGCTGGGGGGATTGTTGCAAGATGGTGTGTCCCTTGGTCTTCCTTGTCCAGCATGATGCTTGGGTTTGTGACATGGTTTAACCACCTCTTGTGGATCTCATTTGAATCTTGTATCGGGCATTGACAGGTTGACCTTTTGGTGCAACGACAAGGCCAACATTATATACAATACATACATATATATGCATGTATGTATGTATGATTGGTATCCATACATACATATGGTAGTTCATATGTATGCATGTATGTGTGTATACGATACATACATAATATTATAATTTTTATTATAATATTAATTTGCTAAATATTATATTAATATGTTATTTATAATATTAACATGTTATTAATAATATTAAAATGTTATGTCAATTAAATAACTAAATGATTACCAAATTTAGATAAGTGAAATAATTACCAAATTGACGATGAAAATCCTATAAATGCATATGAAATCTTAAGAAAAATTTGACCATTCCGGGAGAGACGAATCTACTATGGACAGGGCTGAGAGGATGATGGGGGAGTGGGTATTGCTGAGTGAGGGGTTCATGATAGTAGAGGAAACAATCAAAAAAAATATAGGTGCATGAAACCCTTAACAATCCAGTTGTTGAAACCCATTAATGGTATGTATATGTATACACACGGTCAGCCAAAAGAAAGGTGCATGAAACCCTTAACAAACAATGCAGTATGCAAAAAGTGTTATTATTTTGACCGACTGTGTGTATATAAAAACACACACATATATGTAGGTACTTTTATATAGACATAGTCGGCCATCACTATACATATACAAATTGCAGAGGTATAAAAATGAAAAGAAAGGACTATTTTATGGCCGACTATGTGTATATTTGTGTATACACACATATACACACAGTCAACCATAATATAGGTGCAATATTGCTGCAAAATAATATTTGTTTGTCATTTTTGTGTGTATATATATGTATATGTATATATATATATTCATATACATAGAAGCGACCATGATATAGCAGGATGAAAGCTTCAATAAATGAGCATATCATTACTTGTAAACTAAAACTATTTACACAAAAAAAAGATTGCAAGTAAATATGAAAAAAAATCTTGCAATGCGTAGGTATTGCCTATGTGAGGTTGGAACACAACCTCACTTGTGTAACCAGAAGGTAAATATTTTCCTTTTGCCAAATGTGGTGTTGAAATACATAAAAAGTTCAAGAAATGCATCACTAGTACTCGCCCATGGCCTCACCACTGTTGGCATCCATTCAAACCAGGATTGGTTGTGAATGCAACCGCTCAAAGTGAAAATTGTTCTCATGAATGGCTCTTTCATGAAGCTAATGCAAGACTAAGAGAATGGTGTGTATGCCGAGGTGGTAGGAATTAAGTTTGTTGGCAAAGGAAAGATGGGTAGTTAATGCACATTTACTGGGAGTAAAGAGAGCCAATACTCACATTGCAAGAACCAATGATGGGTATTACATATATCCAAAATTGGTCGATGACACATTTTGGCTCTTTTTTTGTGGTTTTGGAAAAATGGTCCAAAAACATTGATAAACATGCACAAATTTTGCTAGAAAAAATGGGGGGTTCCAGCTGGACTGTCAATGGACATGTCAAAAAAAATGGTTCAACTTGGATGCTGCTGACGTGGACTCCTCGCTCAACATTTTCCTACCCACCATTGGTCTCTCTCCCTTATTGGTATGGATCATATTTATAAGTCAATTTATTTTCTTCCAAGTCAGAAAAGGGGAATATTTCTCACACATTTTTCACCCTAATCATTGTTCAACAAACATCATCTCTCAGTCGTCTATAATCTCCATCATCTGATATGTCTATCAAATCCTTTCCATGAGTGTTTTAGGTAAAGTCAAGCTATTATTTCTGTTTTCAAGGGAAGATCTTGCATCTATACCCAAGTTGTTATTTTTCATTGTACCTTGTATATAAAAAAACCATCTAGGGCATCATTCTCAAAACCCCATTGCCCTTTTTAGGGTGATATAATCAACAAAGCATGAATAATTTGATACTACCAATGTTTATGGTTTAAATAGAAAACCTCATTTCTATTCATGAAATTGTGTATATGTTTTAAGACAACACAAACTAATTGTATAATCTGTTACAATAGTGGATAATATGATAGTTTAGTGCTTCATTATGACGTGATGATGTATTTTTTGTGTGTGTGTGCATGTGAAAAAAAGAAAAATAGGAACCCTAGGCCTAGTATGTAAACCTAAGGTTGAAATTGGTGAGTGGGGGTGGTTAGTTTCTTATGTTTCATTAAGATGGAGATTAACAAGGTGAGTAGATTGACTTTCAACCATGAAGGTAAGCCAATAAGACCTGAAAATCCATCCTATTAAAGATTAGGATGATTTGGAATTTATTTGCAATGATTAACCTAATTAAACTATATCACCTAATATGAAAAATGCAAGATCTCGACAATGCAAAGATTGTAACAACTTGCAAGCAGATCTGGAAAGTGTAGACTGTGTATCTGTCACTAGAAGTTGGATCTAAGTCTTGTAGCAGGATTGGGTCACCCTGGGGTGAATGGATCTTTGTATGACACTTTTTCTCTATTTTTGGGGTCCTTTAATGATAGATTTGAGCTTCTGATTTTTGGTTGTAGTAATGTCATAACACTGTCGGAGAAATTTGTAGGCAATTTTTTGTTTGTTGACAAGATGTAGGGCTTCAAATGGAACAATGAACAATTTGTCTTCAAGCTTCACTCAATCCTCTTCAAACCTAAAACTTGCACATTCAAAGAGAGGTAAATGTTGGGCCATTTAGGGGCTTACCTTAGTCAAACCTTGTGTAAGTGTTTCCACTTCCACAATGTCAATGTTAATGATAAAATGATAATGAATAGTAAGGAATGATGAAATGACAAAGTACTGCAACTCACCACCCTTCAATGGATTCCTTGAAGGAATAAAGTCACACACATCACCTCAAGGTCTTGGATCTTGATTTATTGATTTTCTTGAATGCTTTGAAGACCTACAAAAGTGTTAGCCTTCATAAAACAATGATAACATGAACACACATAAACTCACATAAGATTTGACATGATGTTAGGATCTTGAATTGTTGCAATAAAGCTCTAAAATGTTGCTCTTGACTTGATCTTGAATGATCTTGACAATAGTTTTTTCTCATGAATGCTTGCTCCTTTCACTTAGATTTTAAATGATGCAATAACTAGGTATTTATAGGCATTTCTCTGCTTTCCTAAGAATTAAATTATGATAGCCGACATTTGAAATTTGAAATTTGAATGTTAAGATGGCCACTCGAACATGTCAAAAATTGGTCCCCGACCAAGGGCGAATAGGTCTTGGTCCTATTCTCTAGGACATCAAGTGTTGAGGGAAAAATATTAATTGGATGCATTTGTTCAATGCTTGCAATTTCATGGGAAGTGGTACAAATGGGCTATAGAATGCATAATTTTAGGAAATTAGGGACCCAATTAGGCTTAATAAATTAGGGGGAGAAAAACCTAGTGTGAAATTGTCAAGGGTGATAATTTATGATGCTACATTTAGCCCCCACTTTAGTGAGAGAATGAAGTTACACTCAGACTCACGCTAAAGTAGAAAATCAAGGGAGGTGATTAAGCCCCCAGGATCCAAGATCCTATGGAAAACCAACATAAGCACAAAGGAACACACACATGTATGATATGCAACATGACCAAATACATAAACATACATGTTAGAAAACACAAAGCATACACTATGAAAACAATTTACATGATGGTACATAAAGATGATGACAAAATGAAAACAAACATGATGTAGAAACAATGTGAACATGAAGAAGACACATAAGAAACACACACAAAAACACAAGGTTAGTACTAAAAGATTCGAGTCAGTAAGGCAAAGAGACCTCAATCTTAAGTTGTCTCAAATAGAAATGTCATCCATCGAATAAAATTTAGCTCCCACGAGGACTAGCAAGTTGTGTTATGCCACATCACTCATGGGACACGTGGCTCTACTGGCAAGCAAGGTGAGTTATGCTAGGTGGCCTTGTTAAAAAGGGGATGTTCAAGTTTAACATTTTGAGGGACGAGCAAAACTCACCTCAAGGGGTGCACAAGGTTTAATGTCTCAAGAGACAAACAAAACTCACCTTAGGGGGTGCACAAGGTTTAACATCTCGAGGGATGAACAAAACTCACCTCAAGGGATGCACAAGGTTTAACATCTCGAGGGATGAACAAAACTCACCTCAGGGGTGCACAAGGTTTAATGTCTTGGGGGAAAAATAAAACTCACCTCGGGGGTGCATAAATGATGATAGAATAAGGATAAAACCTCAAGGGTTTATAACAACACCACCAAAAAAGGTGATTTATAAAAATAGCAAAGAGCTTCACTCAATACATGAAGGGTCACACCTTAGGGAATATCACACATGACATCACCACTAAGAGAGGACAAGTCAAGGAATAAAAAGATCACACCTTAGGGAATACTATCCATAGTATTACCGCAAAGGGGGACATCATATGCTAAGAAAAGTCACACACTTAGAGGATATCAAGTGTAATATCACCACAAAGGAGACACCACATAGATCAAGAAGGCCACAATTTGATTGAAAAGGTAACACTTCCTAGATGTATGCTATCATTACTAAGAAGGGACCATTTCTTATGCAAACAATGAGTGGGACACTATATTCCCCCCATAAAATTTTAGTGTACTTGCTACACTAACGTTTTAAGGAGAAATAAAGGGATCCCAAGAAGGAATGCACCCAACACAAGGCTACCTAACCCCTTTCCCCCCAAATGTAAGAATAAAGGTGAGCCAAATGGATTATGATATGCTACTTGCAAAATGAAAGATGATTGCATAAATCTAATTTTATACCCTCATAGATGGTAGTGAGTGATGTGTTATACTACAACTACCACATGATAATGAGCAAAGAACATGAATGTTAATATATCATATGTTCAATTTTGATCCTCACAAGGATCAAATTCTCTCAATTTCCTCAAAGCATGACATTCGTTAGTAAGATGTCCAAGTGTTCTATGACATGCACAGTAAGATATATTTGTACTCCTTCCTTTCTTATCTTCTCAGACATGGATGGGTGGCAATGTAATATGTCCTAGTTTGAGAATTGTCTCTAAGACCCATTTAGTCTTGGTTATAGGATACAGGAATGGTAACTTCTTAATAGGACCATGGACTTTGTATTTCTTGGTTGTTGGGACAACTATTTGATGTGAAGGTTGATGAATTTGGTAACCTATTCCTTTGGTATCTTGTAATGGTGTTTGTTCTAAGAGGGGATGAATTTCATGTTCATTCTCTATGTCACACCCTTGTTTCTTAAGATTCTAAAGCCTTGTCCATAACTTTGTTCCAAGTTAATAGGTGTGTTTGTGACTTTATGCTCATATGATGAGAGATTGGTTGATGTACTTTCCTTGTGATTGTTATTGGTAGGCATCTCCATGGATGTTGGTTGAGGTGTTTCTTGTGATTCAGTTTCTAGATGTAACAAAGTGAACCTTTCAAGTGGCAGGACAATAGGAGATGTTGATTGTTGATATGGGTGCTTAGGCTATTGCATTGAAGGACAAAAGGTTGCATTATTCTCAAGGTTATGTAAGGAATTTTGTATGAATTCATGCATGCTCTCTTCACCTTGACCTAGAATATCAAGAAAAATTGTATTAGGAGATGAAGTATCATGAGTATCATTATCAAAATTAGGGTCATTTCCAAACACACAACCTAAAACATCAACCAAGGATTTCAAGGACATCCAAACTTTACCAAAGCTCCTGGAAATGATGAAATGCGAATTTGTAATGTGGTTCAGACTATTTTGCAACAAATGACTAGAAAAAAAACAACATATGTGGACAAAGGCTTCTAAGAGAATTTTATCATAGGAAGTTGAGTTATGAATAAATAGTAGGATAGAGGTGCTCGAGGGCATTTGAGTCTTGGACAGGGTATCTAAAATTTTGAAGTTTGGTTGTGTAAAGCATTGTTGAAAGATTCTAGATCTGGTTGTAAACAATTTGAACAGTGAATATTTTTCTAAAATTTCTTAATTTATGCCAATTGATGTGTGACACACCATGTGAACAATAATTGACAATTTTGAATGCAAGTTTTTGATCTAAAATGTACAAATTGATTGATTTTAAGATGCCTAAATTTGATAATGATGAGTTTGATGCAATTTTGAAACAAAACAATATAATTTTTTCTTCTTCAGTTTTTATCACTTTTTGAGCCAAATGAAAGGTGCCTAAATGAATGCAATTAATAATTTCAAAATGGAGCTATGCAAGTGCAAACAAACTAAAGACATAGAGACATTAAAGTGTGAAAAAGCTTGTTAATGAAAGTGTACAAGGATAGAGGCACCTACGGGCATCTGAGTCCTTGATAGGGATTTTGAAAATTCAAAAGTTTATTGTTTATTATGTTGTCTAAAGGTTCTTCTTATGTGTGCAATTGGGTCTGTAATTGAGTATTTTTTCAAAATTTGCTCGAATTAAGACAACATGATGCAAATAAAAATGTGTAACAATGTAAATGACACTTGTGAATGTAATTTTTAATGTAGATCTGATCTAGGTGACTAAAATGAATCATAATGCAACCTATGATGTAAAATGATATGCAACTTTTTGATTTTTTTGTGACTTTTTATGATGCAATAGTGAAACCCTAATGAAAGATGCAAAACAATGCAATGCACAACTTAGATCTAGGATGCAATTATCAAAAGGTATATAATGTTAACAGGTCATGTTCACCAAAAAATGAAACAAAGAAAAATAGGAACCATAGGCCTACTATGTAAACCTAGGGTTAAAATTGGTGAGTTGGGGTGGTTATTTTCTTATGTTTCATTAAGATGGAGATTAACAAGGTGAGTAGATTGAATTTCAACATGAAGGTGATCCAATCAAACTTGAACCTCCATCTTATTAAGGATTAGGATGATTTGGAATTGATTTGCAATGATTAATCTAATTAAACTATATGGCCTAATATGAAAAATGCAAGATCCTGACAATGCACAAATTGTAACAACTTGCAAGTAGATCTAGAAAGTGTAGAGGACTATGTACCTATGACTAGAAGTTAGAATTGAGTGTTGTAGTAGGACCAGGCCACCTTAGGGTGAATGGGTCTTTGTATGACACTTTTTCTCTATTTTTGGGGTCCTTTGATGATAGATGTGATTTTTTTATTTCCGGTTACTAAAATGTCGGAACACTGTTGAATAATTATTTAGGTGGGTTTCCATTTGTTGAGAAGATGTAAGGCTTCAAATGGAACAACAAAAAAATTATCTTCAAGCCTCACTCAATCCTCTTCAAACCTAAAACCAAAACATTGAAAGAGAGGGAAAATGTTGGGCCATTTAGGGGCTTACCTCAGTCAAACCCTGTGTAAGTGTTTCCACTTCCATAATAGTAATGTCAATGATAGAATGATAATGAATAGGAAGGAATGATGAAATCACAAAGTGTTGCAATTCACCACCCTTCAATGGCTTCCTTGAAGGATTGAAGTCATGCACATCACCTCAAGTTCTTGGATCTTGCTTGCTTTATTTGCTTGAAAGCTTTGAATATCGACAAAAGTGTTAGCCTTCACAAAATAATAATAACATGAACACACATAAACTCACATAAGATTTGACATGATGTTAGGATCTTGAATTGCTGCAATAAAGCTCTAAAATGTTACTATTGACTTGCTCTTGAATGATCTTGATAATATTTTTTTTCATGAATGCTTCTCCTTTCACTTAGATTTTAAGTGATGTAATAACTAGGTATTTATAGGCATTTCTCTAATTTCCCAAGAATTAAATCCCAATAGTCAACATTTGAAATTTGAAATTTGAATGTTAAGATGGCCACTTTGACATGTCAAAATTTTTTCCCTAACAGAATAGGGAGACCCATTTTCCCTTGGGCGAATGGGTCTTGGCCCTATTCTCTAGGACATTAAGTGTTGGGGGCAAAATATTAATTGGATGCATTTGTTCAATGCTTGTAATTTCTTAGAAAGTGGTACAAATGGGCTATAAAATGCATAATTTTAGGAAATTAGGGACCCAATTAGGCTCAATATATATCAATGGTTTGATTTATAACTTGTATGTATTCATGTTTACTTTGTAGGGTTCAAATTACCAATGTTATAAATTTAGGGTTCTCTTTTGTTATGAGTTTAATTCAAAAAATCCCCTTTTATATTCATGAAATTATGTATATATGTTTGTCTCTTTTTGCTTACCAATTGAATAGAGCACCATACATATTCATTAGCATATATATATGCTAGTCTATACAAGGTTTTAATTATCTATTTATATATATTATTGACAAAGAGTATATATTAAGGGTTTCCATTATATATATATATATAAAGTTGTTAAAAGTTCACTATGTATTATTTTTGGTTCCAAACACCACATTAGGGATTTGTGTTGGAATGGGTCGTACTCCTATCAATATCCACTTTATAGAATTTGCAATTTAGACACATATTGTTTTTCACCCTAGTCACTTTTCAAAATGCTTCCCTCACATATAACATTTGCACTCCAAACACTATAAGATTTGCAGTCGAAACACATATGCTACTATTAAACAATGGTCCCCTATTAACAAGTATAACTACTTGTGCCATTATGTTCCTCAAACAATTTTTATCTATCAATCATCTATTTTTTTCCACTATTAACTTGTATGCATTCAAGGTTCACAATTTATAGCTTCAAATTTTAATCACCCTTTCTATTAACCATCCAAAAAATATTACATATTTGCTTGTATAATGCAATTTTTACATAGAGTTGCTTAATGTAAGACACTATGTAGGCCTAAAATAATCTCTTGAAGTATCTCAATCTACATAGGGGATAAAAGGTCATTTTGATGTGCCATGTAGAAAACATATGTCTCCATATTATTTTTGGTTAGCCCTTCTTTTAGGAGAGTGATGACTTGCTTCAAGTCTTCATTTTTATTTGCAATGATAATGCATATGGAAACTCCTACCAAACCTATAAATAGATTAGAAATCATTTTTCTCACAATAGTAAGCACCTCACTTCTTAGAGTAGGAAAAACACATATGTTAAATATTGCTTCAGCCCAACAAACTTCAACCATCATCCTCATCACATTGTAGAGAAACAATTCTAGGATCTTCACATCATGTACATGGGCATGTGATAGATGCCTTTTCTCTAATAATATCTTGAATTACCTTCTCTTCACCCTTTGATGGCATGGAGAAGATATGTGCAAGCTAACTGTAGAGGTTTCCATTGTAGCAATCACACACAATGCTCGAGAAGCTCATAGAATCCTCCAATTTCAGAAGAATTCAAAATAAAACAAAGCTATATAGTTTTCCAAAAGATTGTGAAATAAAAAAAGTTATATAGTTGAGAAGTCTTTGCATTCACCAGTTTGGTCAAAGCAATCTATGGAAGATATGCATACTATTCAAACTGTAGATTTAACGTGGTCTTTTGTATCTTCACTTGAAGATTTTTTTGAACTAATCAAGCTCTAATTGGACATAAAGTCTCAATGCAAATCTGCACATTCTTCACCATGTATTGTTATGTGTGTGTGTGTCTACACACACATATAATAGATTGTATGTCTAATATGAGCCTAGTAGTGCAATAATATATAATATGTGTATACATATATATTATTGTATATTATATTACCGTATAATATTATATAATATGTAGTAATATATATATATATATATATATATATATATATATATATATATATATATATATATATATATTATATGATATGATATGCATGCACCAAAATATTTTTATCTTTAATGTATCTATCTATATGTATGTATACTTTAATATATGTATATATCGAATATAATATATATGTATACTATGTATATAATCTATGTATATACTAGCATATATATCTTTAATAAATCTATATAAAATACAACAAGAGATATCTTTTTAAGGTGTCTATTGCATTTTTATGTGAGAAATTGATTTAAAAATAAGTGCCTTGAGAAGGATATCTCTCAACATGTAATATATTAAATGAATTAGGGTTAGGGGTAGGGTCAGAGTCAAGGTTAGGGTTAGGGTTAGGGTTAGGACTAAGGTTAGGGTTGGGGTTACAGTTAGGGTTAGGGTTGGGGATAGCATTTGGTTTAAGGTTAGGGTTAGGGTTGGGGTTAGCATTAGGATTAGGGTTAGGGTAAGGGTTAAACTTAGAGTTAGGGTTGGGGATAAGGTTAGGGTTAGGATTAGGGTTAGGGTTAGGGTTAGAGATAGAATTAGGGTTAGGGTTGGGGATAAGGTTAGGATTACGATTAGAGATATAAATAAGGTTAAGGTTAGGATTAGGGTTAGGTTTAAGGTTGGGGATAGGGTTAGGGTTAGGATTATGGTTAGGGTTAGAGTTAGAGATAAAATTAGGGTTAAGGTTATGGTTAGGGATAAAATTAGGGTTAGTGTTATGGTTATGGTCATAATTAGGGTTAGGGTTAGGGATAGGGTTAGGATTAGGGTGATGATTACAATTAGAGATAAAATTAGGGTTAGCATTAGAGTTAGGATTAAAATTAGAGTTAGGGTTGGGGATAGGGTTAAGGTTGAGGTTATGGTTAGGATTAGGGTTAGGGTTAGTATTAGAGATATAATTAGGGTTAGGAATATGATTATAGTTACAATTAGAGTAGGGTTGGGGTTAGCGTTAGGGTTAGGATTAGGGTTATGGTTAGGGTTAGAGGTAGAATTAGGGTTAGGGTAAAGATTATGCTTTGAGATAAAATTAGGGTTAGGGTTAGGGTTAAGGATAGGTTTAAGATTAAGATTAGGATTAGGGTTAAGATTAGGGTTAGAGTTAGGGTTATAGTTATGGTTATAGATATAATTAGGGTTAGGGTTAGGGTTATGGTTACAATTACAATTACAATTAAGGTTAACGTTAGGGATAGGGTTAGGATTAAGGATATAATTAGTGTTAAGGTTATAGTGATGGTTAAGATCAAGGTTAGGGTTAAAATTAGAGAGAATTAGGATTAAGGTCGATGTTACAATTAGAGATATAATTAGGGTTAGGACTAGGGTTTGGGTTAAAGTTAGGGTTAAGATTAGGGTTAGGGTTTATGTTTCTATTGTCACGAGGATTGTACCCTAATTGAGTGTAAAACTCAGCTATCCTGTGAAACATGGGATCATCTTCAAGTTGTGGGTCACCTATGGTGAAGATCAACTTGTAGAGAGGGTTGGTTCCCTTGACGAACCTCCTAAAAACTACTACCTTGATTAGAAAAAGGGGTAGAAGAACTAAAATGAAAAGATTTACTAACCCTAGGAGGTGATGCACCAATAATTAAAACCTATATCACAGCTTTGAAACACACAAACTCTCTCAAAATCTCATCAAGTCTTCACACAACTCAATTTTTTACATGCTCACACATCAATATTTCATAAGAAGGTCAATTGATTACAAATTTAGAAGGAAAAGCAAGAATTTTCTCAAAACCAAAACCCTAGCATTCATGACACAATTTATGACCTGCATTTAACAAAGATATTTTTCTCAAAGGTATTGGAACGAGACAATAGATTTGAAGGATTAATCATTAATCATAGAAAATATGCATTAATCATCCATATACACATAATGGAATAGATGTTGAGAAGGTAAAATAATTGAAATTTTATTGATAACAAGGTGCTTCAATTGATACAAATATGAAAATACTACCTGAGACTACATAAAACTATTGTAAATTGAGAAAAATCTCTCAAAGATTACAATATCATTCTTTTGCATAAGGAAAAAGAAGAAAGGAAGAACTAACTCTAAAAGAGTTAAATTCTTTGTTTTATATAAAACCTCTTCAACTTAACTGAACTTGAAGCTCGTGGAAGATGTTCAGCTTTCATGAATGTGGAACTCCTCTAAACTGGCTGTGAATCATGAAAAGCTTTGGTGACGAAGAGTTGACTTGAATTGTTGACCTCTTGACCTTTGCATGCTCCTTAAAGTGTGCCCCCAATTGAAATTGAACTGAACTTCTAAAAAAAGCATGAAAATTGATTGAAAAGTTATCCTTAAACACTTTGCATGAAGTTTTCAACTTTTTGGTCGTACAAGGCAAAAAATGCCTTTATTTTAGGACTCCAAACTACTTTAAACTACCAATTTTTTTGCCTCAAACTCCTCTCAAATCTAGTTGTAACCATATGGGATTTTGAAGTATGTCTAAACTTCCTATAAGTGCACCAAAACTAAGCATGAATAAGTCACTTAACTTGTGATCATCTTGTGAAACTCCTTGCATGATCATAGGTATGTGAGTTACTTGTAGATAACTAGGCCTTCAAGGGTCGCGTACGATAACTTAGAGATTTAACAATTGATGTACAATTTTAAAACATTCTTTAATCCATCATCCTGTCATGTAAAGTTAAGTCTAAAACCATTGTCTTGTTACATTGTCACTTTGAAAATCTCAACAAGATTGTTTCCTCACTTTCATTGTTGCCTTTTATTCATCAAAACCTTGCTCTTGAGATACTTGTTAAAAAGTAAATAGCTTACTGTCCTTTTGATATAATCACTATCTTTAATTTCAAATAGGGTTGTTAGGAGATTTATATGCCCATGGTTGCCCTCTTTTGATGCAATAACTGTTATGTTGCTCATGAAATGTCATTGCTTATTAAAATGTTACAGGTCTGCAATCTTGTAGTATACCCTTCATTCACAAAAGACTATTGTTTTACCATTCATAACCTTTTCCCTCTCATCTAACATGTCATCAGTGTTATTTCAAGCCCTTCCTCTTCATGAGTCCTATGAGGTATGTATTCCACAAGAATCCTTGACTGGCTTTAGTATGGTTAAGAGGTTGTCTTAGTATCCACTTTAAGGACTATTCTCATTTCATGGTCATTGTGCCTTTATAACATTTATCATGACTATTATTGAAAGATAGAACTTTGCCCTTGGTTATAGTTTTAATGATTGTCACCTCACTAGCATTATTATCAATGCCATTTCTTTAATCTTCCCTTTTGAAACTATCATATGGAACATTTATCCACTGCCAAGGTTTCACAATCATGCATCTTTGATTTCATAGTTCATAATATCTTTATGACAGTGATAGAATCATTGTCAAAGCTTCACAATCATGCATCTTGTTCCTGTCACTCATAATTCTATTGTCATCCCTCTTTATGACTGTGTCATCTTTTGCAAACCTTTTATCATTGTGACCCTTTGCATAGTCTAGAAAATAATAAAGGACTACCTCCTATAATCATCATTTACTTGCATTTTGATACACTTAATTATTCTCAAATACTACCTTCTCTTAGTCTTAAGGATGATCATGGCATCTTCAGTGTAAAGATTGCCTTTATGGTTGTATATACACAATTGACTATCAATTCTTTCTTACATAAGATCGTCATATACTTCCTCTTTCATGTGCACTGTTTAAAGGTATGAGACATTATTTAATGGTTTCATTGTTATGTTTATGACTGTCATTAAACCTTGGAGGTCACTAATATTTTTAATATTGTACAGTTCATAATAAGTTTCCTTCCATTATTTTCAAGGTGATTGTTCCTTTGAAAAAATACCCTCTATCTTTAGTCATTGATATGCTCTTTTCATTGAGGTTATGAGATTACATCTTCATTAAGGCAATTTTCTTACTTATAGCCACAAGGTCATGATTGTGCTCATCTTTCTTGCACATTCCTAAAACTTCATGGTAAAAAATTGACATATTCTTGTATGTGATCATTGTAGCTTCAACAATTTCAACCATCCACTTATGATCTCCACAAACCCCTCTCATATAAAGGATGATGATCATTATTTCCATAACCTTATAGAACTACCTTTACACCAAGTATAGATCAAACATACATCATCATGAAGGCTAGAAACTCTGATTTAATATGTAATTTAACCATAGCACATTTTAATCTACAGAGGAAACTCTCCAAGGCTATGAATTGTTGTCACATATATGTAACCCTTCTTCTAGAAAAGTGTTAGCATGATCTTGTATGGTATGTCCCTTCTAACTTTATGAAGTCACTACCTTTTAAAAGTTGATTGTCTTGGATTCTTTGAAACCTTCATACCGCATAGGCTGCCATGTTGATAGTAAATATTGCTTCATTAAATTATTTCACTAAACTATGATCTACACACTTATCACCGTCTTAGGTCTGAAACTTGAGAGTTTCACAAGATTTTAACAATGGAAAAATGATTGCATTTGAGAAAAATCCACACCTATCTACACTTATATAGGTGTTTAAAGCTTTGAAACTAAAATATAACATCAAGATTATTTGCATATGTGGAACCACCATAGAAATCCCATGCCAATTTGAAAAAAATTTGGCCACCATGCAAATCCTTTGAACTGTTGTGCAAAAGGCTCTTCAAACTATTGGAAACCCTAGAGTCCTCCTCTTCATGTGGCGTTTTCTTCATATTTTCCTGCCATGCATTAATTTGATGCCCAGACTTGGAGTTACTTCATTTATTTTACCTTTTTTCATGCAATTCTAGCCTTTCTCGAAATTTGTCGTGGAGTAAGGGATTGCCATGGAATAAATTTTCCTTTTAATTAAAAGTCTTTAAACAAGACTTTGAATAAAAGATAACTGACCCCATTTTTAGACAAAAAGACTTAAAACCACAAGATTATTTAAATAATTTCCTAGGACCTATAAAAATATGGACTACATTCTTGGCAACCTCTGAGGGTGTTTTGCTTGCTAAAACCAATAAAACTAGTATCCTTGCATATCCATTGGGAATAGGAGTCAAGAGAGTGTGAGAAACTAAAAACCAAACTTTGACAACAACAACAACATCCTTAAGAACAACAAACTAACTATGCTTCAACACTTGGAGAAAATGACAAACTAAAGCATTGTGCATCAACACTTATTAACTTGAAAGAAAACCTTCCCTAACCTACACTAACCAGCAATGATAGTGTTTAAACATAACCATTTATTGGTTCTTTGAAGTAGCTTCCTTTTCTCCATAATTTGCAATATTTCACATGTTTATGAGTAGCAAAAAGTTACAATTAGAGATAGAATTAAATTTAAATCAAGGTTAGGATTAGGGTTAGTGTTCAATTAGGGCTAGAGTTAGAGATAGATTTAGAGTTACGATTAGGGTTAGGGTTAGAGATAGATTTAGAGTTAGTGTTTGGATCAGAAATAATATTAGTATCAGGATTATGATTAGAGTTAGAGCTAGAATTAGTGTTAGTTTTAGGGTTGGGTTGGGATTAGGGTTAGGGTTAGGGTTAGGGTCGAAGTTAGAAAAATTGTTAGTGTTAGGGTTAGGGTTAGAGTTAAATTTAGGGTTAGGGTTAGTTTTAGGGTTGGGGTTAGGGTTAGGGTTAGAGTTACAATTATTGTTAGAGTTAGGTTTAGTTTAGGCTTAGGGTTAAGGTAAGTGTTATAAATAGGGTTAGGGTTAGGGTTACAATTAGAATTAGTTCGGATTTATAATTAGCGTTAGAGTTATGGTTAAAGATAAAATTAGAATTAAGATTGGCATTAGAATTATTGTAAGTATACAATTAGGGTTAGAGTTAGGGTTAGGGTTAGGGTTAGAGTTAGAGTTACGTGTAGGAATAAAATTAGTGTTAGTGTTACATTTAGTGTTTGTGTTAGAATGTTATATATATTTTTAAAGATATATATAGATTACTAAGTTTATCTCTTTATTTTATCAAAAGGTTAAAGATTGTCTAAATGACCACATCAAAATTTATAGTTGGATTATGGGTTTGGTTTTGAGTACTTGGAGTCCTTCCATGAGAATTCCTTGTCTTAACCATTTATAAAGTTTGAACAACAAAATAAAATACTTAAATAATAAATATTCTAACTTAACTTGAACATAAAATAGAAACATTTTTAATCATGACAACAATTAGTTGGTTTATCCTTTATTGAAAAATAATAGTTCTTTTACAAAATCAAAGTCTCATTTTGATTTTTTTTCTTTGGATTCCTCTTTAGAAAATCTTTTTTATTTAAATAATAAGATTTCTTTTACAAAATTATAATTTTATTCAAATTGCATGTCTTTTTTTGGTTCCTCTTAGAAACTTGCAATGATGGTCTCCTCTTTAGGATGGACTTAAAGGTGTTCCATCCATACCTCTTCACTTCTTTTAGGGACATTGTACTCCCACATCCAAAATGGAAGTCTCAAAATGTAGAAGGTTTACGTAGCCTAGGATTCCTTTTAGTTTCCTTTTTAACAATATTTCCTCTATTCAATTTTATTCGATCCATTGCTAAAGTGAGAGTCTTTGAGTCAAATATCCATATAACCTTCTTTTGGGAGGATGCAATGATTATTTTATCTTCAAACTTTGATGTACTTCCAATCTTATTGTTCTTTAGTTTTTATTTCTTGTAATGTTTACATTTTCCCATTTTTTGAAACATAAAATTTTCAATTTGTTAGATCACAAAATAATCAAGAGTATTAGTAGATTTTCTAAAATGTTAAAAAAATTATACTTGGACACAATATAATTTCACATGACAATTGGATAAGAAATATAATTATATATTAAAGGATTTCTAAATTAATTAATATAAATAAAATTAAAAAATAAATAATAAATAATTGGAAGACAAATTTTTTATCCAGGTATAAAAGAAATTTAAAATGAGCAAACTAAATAAACTTGGTTCCCTTATTATCTAACACTTTCTGATCATCAAGATCCCTCGAAAGGAAAGATGAGAGCATGCAATGTTATATAAAAGGTTAATAATTATCATGCTTGCAACAAATCACACAACTATGAAAGATAATTTATTTTATATTATTTTTATTTATTTTTTATATATTTATGTGCACAATTGTGATTACATCTATTTTACGACATTTCCTTCTAGGGAAATTATGCTATATTATGCTCAATGATTTTTTTCTGTATTTTTTTGTAGTATTCTTTTATGTATTTTCTTTACTTTGCTCAATATGCTACAATCTACTCATTTTGGTTTGATATGAATAATTTTCAATGCAATAGATGAAAATTTTAATTACGATATTTTGAACATGGACTATTATATATATTGTATTAAAACATTTGATAGTCATTAAAGAAAATTTGAAGAAAATATATCGCATCAATTATCTTCTAGAATTTTGAGTTTGTTTTCTTTAGCCTTCCACTTGGTAAGTTGTCTAACCTTAAATTCATTTTTTCATATCGGTCACATATGAATGGTGATATTATTCTTAGGCATTCTAGAGACTTTACAGTAGATATGACCATAAATGTCAATCATACTCTTTTTCTTGATCCTATATCAACAGTGGTTTTTGAAAGAGTCAAACCTTGTGCTTTATGTATTGTTAATGTCCAGTCCACTATTAATGGCAATTGAATTGTACTACCCTTTTGTATTGTTGTAACTAAATTGTATTTGGATTATGATCTTTAAATTATATTTTTAAATAACTGTAAAATTCATCATTACATATGTTGGCACTAGTTTTGATGGAGCACTTCCAGGTTTGTATACAATCTTTCAAATATATTCTAGATCTCCATTGACAAGATCTACTTGTATCCAAGGATTTGAAGTCAACATTACCATTGTATTCTTATGGATCAAAAATTCCACATCAAGCTCATCATTTGGGAATCCTTTTGTTGCATTAACACTTCCCACTATTGTTGCAACACTACGTGCAATATGATGTTTCAATGAATATAACTTTTTCTTGTTATGATTATGAACATTATCACTTGTGGAGAGAAAAAAAACACCATTGTTGAACTCATTATTGCTTTATGCATATATGCTAATAGGGTTTCTTATCATAAGAAACTTTCAACTATCAATTGTTGGGTTTGCATCTCTTAGATTCGTTAGAAAGTGAGAAAATATTTCTTGTTCCATGTTTTCTCCATCTTGTCTGAATATTTTATCTAAAGCAACCATAATTTTGAATTATTCCCATAGTAACTTAGCTCATATATTATTGTCATATGTTGGTCTATCATTAATTAGAGGTAAATGGCCCAAATCTCCAACCTAAATCATAGATATACATGAAAGATAATCGATAACAATTATTTTTAATGCTATATATTATTATATTTATAGAAACTTAGTACATATGAATTACATGTATTAGAATATAAAATAGTCATTTTCATTAATCACAATCATATGTATTCCTAGAAAAAGCTTATGTTTGCATTTTGTGAGAATTTCCATTAAAGTTGAGAATCTATGTTCTTTAGCGATTTCTAACCAGTGAAGCTCATTTCATAAATCAAAATATATTTGATGTGTTATTTATTCTTGAGAAATTTTTAGTGTTGTTCCTTCTAGTTGATAAAAATATGTTATTTGGATTCTAAATTTTGAATGAAATGTGGATGCTCCTTTTTTAAATGCCACAACTCCAATTGGTGCAAGTAATAGAAGGGGAGAACAACCTGACATTGTTGCATTTTCAAGAGTTTGAATAATAGGACCAATTATATATGACTTTATTATTCTTTTTGTTCCTTGAATTATAATGAACAAGGGTAATGCATTTTGATTCATATGGTAGTGCGTCATAATTATGTTAATTTTCTTTTCCTATTTATTACCTTGAGGGTTGTGTAATTAATAAATTATGGTATATAATCATGTATTAGACACCCATGATCTCTCATACTGCTTATGAAATTGATTACTTGACTTGTGTACTCTTCACCTTGATATTCATTAGACCAATCTATTTGTCTATCAATGTCTCTTCTCCCCAAGATATCTATTTTAGAAACTTGCATATCTGACCATGATGTAGTCTAGATATAATTTTCCATTCATACTCTGCATTATTTCCTTGAACAATTTCACTATCTTCACACTAATATTTTCAACATTTTATGTAGTTTTTTATTCCACATGCCAAGGATTATAATTAAATGACTCCCACTTGTAATTGAGGGGATATTTTACTCTCGAGTCTTTAGGACAGGGAAGATTCTGTAGGGAGTGGATGGCCCTAAATTACCTTAATGATAAAATCTCAAGTGATAGGGTTACAAATAAAGGAAGAACTAAACTGTGTTTTTGGTTATTTTGTGATAGATAACTTCAAAATTCATGTAAATAGACCTCATAGGTCTCGGGAATAGACTGACAGGCTCTCGACCAGAGGATGATAGTGCAACATGTTGGAATTTCTATGGTGCGCCAGTGTCTTGTACAGAAAAAAATCAAAGTCTATTGCCAAAAAAACTCGAGACCTGCTAACAACCCAAATAATAAAGTCTAGTAGTTTTAACTAACTAGATAGAATGCTAAAAATGTGTAAAATATAAATAGGTACAACAACAAGAATAATTGAAAAACAAATAAACTAACTACTAAGCAAAATAATGAGTAGAAAGAAAATATATTCAACTCACAATAGGTCTATCCTCTCACAATCTCCTCATAGACAAAACCTGCACACACGGAGATGAGAAAATGTTGGGGTTTCTTTTCAAGATTTCCCTTAGTCAAACCCCCTCTTTGGTGTTTCCACCTCCATGAACAACCAGATAGAAAACAATATAGAATAGTGATAAAGAAAGTAATAAGACGAGACATTGAATATGAAAAGACAACAATATACTAACAATAAGATGAATAATGCAATGAAATAAAAGGTTACCCTCCTTCCAATGAGCTTGGTGAAGCTGAGAGAAAGAGAAGCACTTCGAGGACGTGAGATGAACATGCAAGAGTGTAGTGTAGAGTGCTTGAACCTATAAGAAAAATGGTGTAGAATAACAAGAAGGAGAATGAAAGTGCTAAGAAGTGGGAGTGATAGAGAAAGTTACAACAATGAAGTGGAATAGTAAGAATGAATGAGAATTAGGAAAGGAGGGAAATAAATTATCAAAATGGATTCCAAAGAGTTGTTTTCGAGCATGCCTACAACTGTAGAGGAATTACACTTCATGAGTAGGCAATAGTGTAATGTCCCAACAACCCAGGAATTAGGAAGATTGTCAGGATGTTCATGCAATGCGGAAGTATCCTAAACAAAAATCCCCCATTGATAGAAAATGACAAGGCATGGATGAAAATGAAGGCTTAGAAGGTAGGCTTTTGCATTATCAACTTATTAAGCTAAAGTAAAGGGTGATGTGGGAAATTGCATAAGGGTGCAATTTTACACCATGACATTTTCCCCCCACTTTAGCAAGCATATGCATCTAAGCATGTGTGAGCTAAAGTAGAAAGAGATTGAAGAGAATATGCAAAAGATGGAGAAGAAGTAGACCTTTGATCTAGTATACCCTAACGTGAAAGGGACTTCATCAAAAAGTGAAGAGGACACATGTCTTCGATCTTGCGAAGCTAGCTACAATCTCACCACAAACATGTTAGTTGTAGATAAACATGTTATATGTTTAGGAAAAAAATTAAAAAATAATATGACATGATAAAACTTCTCATAAACAAGACAAGGCAATTTGATCAGATAAAAAATAGTGTTGATAGTTATAGCTAGCATAGATAGATTCCATATAGTAAGATATAAGCCTGTGGTTGCTACAAACTACATTGTAGGAAAGTCACAAAAATGACAAGACAAGTCTAGTTAGGTTACCCAAAGCTAGATAATGAGACATAAGACATCAAGGAATCCTTTTAAAACTTTTTGAAACTTTTGAAAATTTATGATAGGCCCCCCTTAGAATGATGTTTGCTACACAGAGAAGAACATGTCATTCTAAGGAGAAGAGAAAGACAAGTGATGATGTGGAAAAATATACATAGCTATATGTATTCATGGAATGTTGTCATGCAAGGGACAACACATAAAACCACAACATCATGAAGCATAAAAGTAGAGACGAAGAAATCAAGAGCATAGGGGGATATGATTATTTGGGTTCATAACTGCTCATAGATATAGATACATAAGTATAATATCATATGTATGTTTGAACTATCATCACACCCCAAATGTATTAGAACGAGAAGAAGAGTACATGAATACAAAGAAAAAATAAAAATCAGGTCAACATGGAAGTAGACTAAATACCCCTACGCTTTGCATTATCCCTGACATGGAAATCAAGATTTACAACACATAGAGGAATGATGGTACAAATAGAAGAAGTTTATGAAAAAATTTCTCTCCTGTATCCAAGCACCTACAAGGGTAGCAAGGATCCGCTAGATGAGAGCACACATGTATATAGACAAGGACATTAGGTAAATTCATCGCCAACAATTCACGACCAGAAAATTCATTGCCAACAATTCACCGTGGGAAAATTGACTGCCATGAAAAATTCACCTCAAGGAAAATTCACCACTAGCAATTCACCGTGACAAAAAATTAATCGCATTAACTTTTTTTTATATATATTTCCAAAAAAATATTTTTTTTTTTGCAAAAGAATAATTTTCACTATATTTTTATTATCATAAATCAAATTATTCTTATTGCAAAAAAAAATTCAAATTTTTGGAAATATATGTTTAAAAAAGTTAACGCAATTAATTTTTTGTGGTAGTGAATTGCTGGTGTTGAATTTTCCTTGAGGTGAATTTTTCATGGTGGTGAATTTTCTTGTGGTGAATTGTTGGAAGTGAATTTTCCAGCAGTGAATTGTTGATGATGAATTTTCCTAGAGCCATAGACAAGTATGAGGGAAGACAAACAAGCACAAAAAACTAATCTAAAGATGTAGAAGAGAGTGTCTCTCTAATATGAATCCACTAGCAAGTCATCCTTGTTAGGGTTAGAAGGAAAATATCTAACAGTTAAATGCAGATTTGATCAATAAAATAGAGAAATTAAACACACAAAAAAATTATAGCAGAAACAAGACAACACAGATAATTTAACTTGGTTCACCCAATCTAGGCTACATCCACAAAACCACAGCCATCCAATGATTTTATTATCTAGTGTAAAACATATTACAATCTCGCTAATAATTCCCCTACTATAATCCCCATCCAAATCGCTTATAACAAGATTTTTTAGAAGCTTCCAGAATTAGGGTTCTACAAAGTCAGTTTTTTCTTTTTGTTAGTGATAAAGCAAAAAATGAGGATTTTTTTTTTCTTAGGGGCTGCCACCCCTGAATCCCCACCCGGGGCTCGACCCGACCCTAAACCTCGATGAGGATACATGAAGATTGCACAGTATAGCATGATTAGTCACCACATACAAACAATCTCCCACTTAGAGACTGATCAGGCTCCACACCAAACAATCTCCCACTTGGAGATTGATCTTGGACGACACTGCTGCACTTACAGCTCCCAATGGAAATAAGCACCTTAGACCCTATTGTTCTGTTATACTTTTAACCATGAAGACCAACTGAAGTTGAAGAGGAGCTCAACTTCTCCCTTTTCACTGCCTTTGCAAACATATTCACTAGATTGGCATCTGTATGTATCTTTTCTAGCTTTACCTGTCCATCCTCCAACACTAACCAAATGAAATGATATCTAAACTGTATGTGTTTGGTTTTGGAGTGCAAGACAAAATTCTTTGCAAGATGTATAACACTTTGGTTGTCTATAAACAAGTGATTGTTAGCCTGTTGTTTTCCCAACTCTTCCATGAAAAGTTGTAGTCATATCATCTCCTTTTTTGCCTCTGTTGTAGCAACATACTCTGCCTCTGTGGTGGATAAAGCAACCAACTTTTGCAATTGAGAAATCCAAATCACTACTATCCCACTAACTGTAATATATAACCTATGGTACTCTACTTGGTATCTACATCCCTTGCCAAATTTGAGTCAACATAGCCTTTTAAATTAGTATTAAAGCCCCCAAAACATAAAAATTTATTGGAAGTGCCTCTCAAATACCTGAGAATCCATTTTACCGCATTCCAATGCTCAACTTCAGGATGACTCATATACTTGCTAACAACTCCTACAACATATGCAATATCCAGTCTTGTGCATACCATGACATACATTAAACTGCCTACAATTGAAGCATATGGTGCCTTGGACATTTTTTCTTCCTCCTCTTGTGTCTTTGGACACATATCCTTAGTCAATTTAACATGACTGGGCAAAGGTGTGCTGAAAACTTTTGCATTCTCCATATGAAATCTTTGCAACACCTTTTCAACATAATCAACCTAAGATAAAAACAATTTTCTGTTTTTCCTATCTTGTAATCTTCATACCAAGGATTTGCTTTGCTGCCCCCAAATCCTGCATAGAAAATGAATTTGCTAACTGTTGTTTTAACTCCTTTATGTGATCCATGTTAGACCCCGCTACAAGCATATCATCAACATATAAACATAAAATAATGTAGCTATCATCATCCAACCTCTTAAAATAAACACAATGGTCTGAATTACATCGACTGTAGCCATGCTCAACCATAAAGCTATCAAATTTAATATACCATTGCTGAGGTGCTTGCTTCAAGCCATATAAACTTTTCTTCAATCTTCACACCAATTTCTCCTGACCTTTGACCTCAAATCCTTGTGGTTGTTCCATGTATATTTCTTCTTCTAAATCACCATGGAGAAAGGCTCTTGTAACATCAAGCTATTCTAAATTCAAATCTTCAACAACCACAATACTTAAAATAGTATGAATAGAATTCATTGTAACAACTAGAGAAAAGATTTCATCAAAATTAATACCCTTTTTTTGTGCAAATCCCTTTTCAACTAATTTGGCTTTAAATATTTTCTTACCTCCATCCTCCTCTTTCAACCTATAAACCCATTTGTTTGGTAAATCCTTTTTACTTGTAGGCAACTTGTATAATTCCTAAGTCTTATTTTTTAGCAAGGAGTCCATTTCTTCTTCCATTCCATGCTCCCAATGAACGTTGGTATCCACCTACATAGCTTCATCATAACATTCTGGTTCACCAACATTAGTTAATAAAATAGAATACAAAGAGGAAGAAAATATTTTTGGAGGTATACTTATCCTTGAAGATTGTCTAACATTCACTAGAGTTTGTGGTATTTGTTGTTGTTGTTGTTGCAAAGCACGAGGAACCACAGGAACATCACTATTTGGTGTATCATCCAACACTACATAGTCATTTACTTTCTTCTCATGTTGCTGCAACTGATCTTTGTACAACACTTTCTCATTGAATATGACATCCCTACTTCTCACAATTTTTTGATTTTCAAAATCCCAAAGCCTATAACCAAATTCATCAATGCCATATCCAAAAAATATGCATTTCTTTGATTTTGCATCAAGCTTGGTTCTATTTTCAGAATCTACATGTGCAAATGCTTCACAATCGAAGGTCTTGAGAAAAGAATAACTCACCTTCTTACCTGTCCATGCTTCCTCTGGAATACCACAACCCAAAGGATTTGAGGGACCTCTATTGATTAAATAAACAATGGTGTTTACAACCTCTACCCACATGTTTAAAGACATCCCAACATGCAATCTCATAGTCCGTGCACACTCCATTATTGTTCTGTTCATGCACTCAACCACTCCATTTTCCCATGGAGTCCTTGGAACCATTTTCTGCCTACAAATACCATTAGAGGAACAATAATATTCAAACTCTTTGCTGAAATACTCACCACCATTATCAAATCTGAGACATTTTAACTTTTTACCTATCTCATTCTCAACCAAGCTTCTCCATTTCTTAAAAGTTTCAAATACATCAGATTTCTACCTAAGGAAATAAATCCATACCTTCATTGTTGCATCATCAATAAAAGTGACATAATACCAAGAGCCACAGAGAGAAGATACTTGAGCTGGTCCCCATACATCCGTATGCACAAGCTCCAATTTCTCATCTTTCTTTTGCTTCCCATCCTTGAGAAAACTAACTCTCTTTTGTTTTCCATACACACAACTTTCATAGAAATCCATATTAACACATTTCAGACCTAGTAAAAAATTCTTTGAATGAAGTACTTTCATACCTTTTGCACTCATATGCCCAAGTCTATTATGCCATAGTGTTGATTCAGAATCCATAGCAAATGTCTCATTTTCTACCTATTGAACTGCAACAACTGTTCCTGAACATTGATTTTTATCTACAATAGCTAAAGTAGAAGGAAAATATGACCATAAAGATATAAGGTGCCTACTTTCACACCTTTTGTAACCTTCCAATTTTTATCACTAAATGTAACAACACAACCTTCATCATCTAGTTGCCCTGTTGAAATTAAATTTTTCTTAACTTTGGAACATGCCTTACCTCATGTAGTAGCCAATGATTCCCATTTTGCAACTTAATCTTGATTATTCCCTTTCCAACAATCTGACAGGGTTCGTTATCTCCCAAATAAACCAGCCCAAAATCCCCTTGGACATAATCAAGAAAATAACTTCTATGGGGCGTAGCATGAAATGAAGCCCCTAAATCTAACACCCAAGAATTATCAAAATTATCAAGGGAAAGAATCAAAGCATCCTCATCAAATTTATTACTTACCACATTTTCCTCTTTATTTCCTTCCTTTTTGTCTCCTTTATTTTTTTGAGACCAACAATCTTTCTTTAAATGACTCGGCTTACCACAGTACCAACAATCCCTCTTGTCTCTAGATTGAGACCTTTTGTCCTTTAATTTTCCTCGTGACTTCCCATGACTTCCAGAATTGTTTCCTCTCTCATTTTTTTCCCCTTGCTTTCTACATTCAAAACACTGCCTGATGTGGATGTTCCACTTGAGATTTTCTTACAAATTTCCTCGCTCAAAATAACACCAACAACATCATCAAATTTCAATGTATTCAAACTAAAAACATAATTGCTAACAACCATTACCAAGCTATTCTAGCTTTTAGGAAAAGAACATAGAATCAAAAGATCCCTAACTTCTTCATCAAATTTTACATTTACAGAAGTTAATTGATTAGTAACCGTATTAAACTCATTTAAATGATTAGCAACTGACCCACCTTCTACCATTTTCATATTAAATAAACGCTTCATAAGAAATACCTTATTTGAAGCGGAAGGCTTTTCATATAACTTCGCTAGGGTTTCCATCAGCTCATGAGTTGTTTTTGTTGTTGTAATATTGAATTCCACCGATTGTGCCAGACATAAACAAATGGCTCCCAGTGCCTTTCTGTCCAGAAGATTCTAATCCTCATCACTCATTGTTGCCGGTTTCTTGGCTATTCCTTCCAATGGCCTCCATAAATCCTTTTGATAGAGATAATTATCCATCTGTATCTTCCATAACTGATAGTTTTTCCCATTGAATTTATCTACCTTCAATTTACCCTCATCTACCATTGCTCCCACTTAACCGTGAGACTCCCACTCAACCGTGAGACTTTCTTAGAAACAGTAATCAAACACAACCCACTTTGATACCACTTGTTAGGGTTAGAAGGAAAATATCTAATAGTTAAATGAAAATTTAATCAATAAAACAAAGAAATAAAACACAAAAAAATTATAGCAGAAACAAGAAAACACAGAGAATTTAACGTGGTTCACCCAGTCTGGGCTACATTCACAAAACCATAGCCATCCAATCATTTTATTATCCAGTGTAAAACATATTACAATCTTGCTAATAATTCCCCTACTGCAACCCCCATCCAAACCACTTATAACAAGCTTTTTTAGAAGCTTCCAGAATTAGGGTTCTACAAAGTCACTTTTTTCTTTTTTTCATTGATGAAGCGAAAAATGGGAAAAAAATAATTTCTGAGGGGCTGCCACCCTCGAACCCCTGCTCGAGGCCTGGCTCAACCTTAGACCTTGATGAGGATACATGAAGAGTGTACAGTATAGCATGATCAGTCGCCACATACCAACAATTGTTCTCCCAATCTAGATCATTTTATGGGGAGGGACGATGAGCATGTAGGGGAGGGATAGCTAGGGATGGATCATTATATGGGCTAAGGAAGAAGGCCCCTTGAGGTCTTTATCACCAAGGTCTTCTGAGACTAAAGTCATTGACCTTGTAAAGATCAAGGATAGATTCAAGATGTACTCCAACAAACTAAACATGCACTTTTCAGGAGTAGCATGTGGCAACTGAATAGGAGGAGGACAAGACACCCAGGAGTTCGTTCCATCCTTGGGAAGAGGAGTAGTGGAAAACTATGAGGATGCGGGGCTACCTCTGTCACAAGGATGGTGTAGGCCAAATCAGAACAAGACTTAAGAGTCAGAGACAAATTTTTCCAACTGTCACTTGAAGCAATGTTGCTTTCTGACTTGCACTTGAATGGAGGAGACAGGGATAGAGTGAAAGAGGTAGAAGGAGATGAATCCATAGAGGACACCACCTTTGTAAAATACATGTCTATGGGCTGCAAAAAAGGAGGAATATCAAGAAAAGAAGTAAGAAGGGTTGGCTCTATAGAGGGAGCAATGAACACTTGCACTCTTGTAGGGGGAGGTTCATTGGGGTCCGCTGACAAAGAAAGAAGAAGGAATGAGGTAGATGAAAATATAGAAGCATAAGAAACAACAAAAGAATCAAGAGTAACTAAAATGAAAGAAGTAGAAACACCAGGCTCCTTAGTGGCTTTCTACAACACAACATAATCTTTAGCTAGAGCCTTTCACCATTGCTTACACTTACACGTAAGCCAATTACGTCTACTGTGGGTAGTAGAAGACATGACCTAAGAAGAGACTAGGGGATCCTACTCTACTGGAGGGGAAACCTTGCAACCATCACCAGTGGAAGGGTGGAATCCTGAGGAGGAGCAGGAGGAGACACAAAAGTAGAAATAGAGACATGCATCTCAATGATGGACCTCTTTCCTTTCCCTACCTTAGGAGTAGGTGGAGGAATAGGTGGAGGCCATGGAGACCAAGATGCAAGAAAAACCCCATGGGAACACTTCCCCTTGCCATATAGGGTTGGTCAGGGCACCGTGGGTAAGACCGAAAGCTGAAAAACTTCAAGTTTCAATTTACACAACATGCACGCTTTTCCTTTTCATGTGCCAGATGCAATAGAAGGAAAAAAAGATGCCACCAAAGGCTAGGAAGAGGAAGCTAAAGGTGCAAAAGAATTAGCAACAAAAGAAGAAGAGGAGGAATGAGAAGGCCCTAGGGGAAGATCAAGCTTGTCCTTCCCCTTTGGAGGGATAGAAGATGAAGCATGCTACTATGCACACAAGGTGGCCTTCAGAGAGATAGCCTAACTAGACAGAGGAAAACCACCTTCCGACATTAATCCCCTAGTCTTATACCTGGAATAAGCTTTATATAAAAGATCCTCTCTAGGAGGCAGGGGCTCAACCGGGGTGGGTCAAAAGTGGCCAAGAGAGAAGACCCCACGTGCTACCAGTGGTTTATATCTAGTATCATGGAAAGTATACATGGTACCCTTGTTCCTAGAGACTTTAGATGTTTGTGGACTACCATGGTGACTACATTCATGGAGACTAACCATGGAATTCCTAGCCTCGCTCTAAACAAGTCAGACTCAAGAATCATAATAAATGGGAATTCCAAGCTCTTAGGTCCTACCAAGACCGACAAAGAAATTGAACCAATAGGTGCAATAGAAAAACCATTGTGCATGTGAAGGGTAGCTTGTAAATCATCACACTTCTTATGTAAATTGTTTATAAAAAAGGGTCTCCTCCATAATGATGTTCATGCGGCTTGAAGGATCAACCATGATGCATGTTACAACGTTATCATTGATTCAAGTGGGAATGTATAATAAGGAGAGTTCCGTATTTAGAGGTAGATCATGCAAAGTGAATGTAATATTAGGAATAATAGTCATATAATCTGAAGGAGGAATATGAGAGAATGAGACTACATTCACATACTCAGATGGGGTGAAATTAGAATATGAAGAAGATAGAGTGACCAAATTAGCAGAGTGCGATGGGAATGGATATGTGTAGATCTATAGCTAGCTATTTGGATTTGCTACAGATTTATTTGAGTTATGTTTTCTACGATTGATCTAGATAGTCCCATCAATAATGTGATCCTGAATCACATGACACAAGTGAACACATCTCTCGATGTCATGTCTGGAGACGTGGTGGTACTAGTAGAACTTTTGTGCATCATACTATTGAGGATACGATTCAAACAATGGTCTAATCTCTAGCAAATTCATTATTTTATCTTTCAAAAGTTTTTGCAGGATGCTATTATAAGATTTTAATAATTTAGTAAATATTTTATTTTGTCTTATAGCATTTTTATGTATGGGGAAATAAACCATGTTCGCCACAACCTTGTTCTTTTTAGACTGGCTAGAGATTGACATAACTGATTGACCATCCTAATAAGAGTGTCCTTGCTTACACTAGATGAGATCAACAAATGTGATCTTTAACCTAATGTTGGCCTAGAATTGACGGAGGAACTGGTTTACAAGCTAATCGAAAGAGAAAATGGAATTATCAAGTAGGGAACAATACCATTCCAATGTAGTGTCCTTAAGAGAATGCAAGAATAGTTTTGCTAAGAGTGAATCATGGTGGAAGAAATCTATACACATGGCATTCAAGGATGAGACGTGTGTCTACAGATCCCTACATCCACTGTAATTTTCAAATTTTAAAATCTCTACCCCCTGAGGAATAGGAGTATTTAGAATAGCAATAGATAAGGCACTACGATGACATAAAGGTTGGAACATAGGCTGGGAGGATGAGCTGGCCAAATTTTCAAACTGATTATGCATGTGAATTGTTTTGTAGAAGATCATTAAGGACAGGATCAAAGGATGAAGTATGACCGACTAAACCACTAGTAGAAACACCAACACCCGCATCGACAGAGCTTCCAACACCAACACCAATAGAGGCACCAAAACTAGCACCTGAAATAGGGACATTTTGAGTCTCAAATGCAGAGTAACTAAAACCTAAAGGGACCTTATTTAGTTTAATCATATAACTCTACTTAGCAACAGTGTTGGTATTAGTAGAGGGACCTATGTCGGCCATGCACATAAACACCCTGGACATCAGGATATCCAGTTGTCATCCAACAATCTATGATCCGACATCTTGAGTAGCACCCAAGATGGGGGTGTAGGATGGGACATGAGTCTCTACAATGTTTGTTATGCTATAAAGAATCTCTAAGCCTCTTCGATTGTTAGTTAACAAAGTCATTAGATTTTCAACAAGAGTGACTTGGGAAAAGGTATCATCTTTCGTCAAGAACACTGTGAGCTCTCTGAGTTTTAGTTTGAAGGAGTAAATTTTCTCTACAGGAACCTTGAAAGAAGCTTCATCTTCCAAGGAAGAGGTAGAGCTCGAGGGCTAGGAAGGAGGGGTAGGAACATGGGTTGCAACTTCATTGATAGGCAGGGTATATCTGATAAAGAGTCCTATAGAGAACTCCTTGAAAGTCAAGCTAGATTGAGTAGGACTAAACCTTCTAGATCCTATATCCAATTTTTGATAACTTCTTCTTACTACGTGGTTAGAGGTAGTTGATTGGGTCATAAATCTCATAAAGAGCATCACAACACACTACCAACTACATGTCCAAGCACGAGAGAAGAATTTTTTTGAAACAAAGACAAAGAGAAGAGGAAGGTTCATGTTGGGTTCACCAAAAATGTAATGGAGGGGATCTACTACTCTCGAGTCTCTTGGATAGGGAAGAGCCTATAGGGAGCGGATGGCCCTAGGTTACCTCAATGGCAAAAGCTCAAGTGATAGGGTGACAAATAAAGCAAAGACTAAACTATATTTTTAGGTTTTCTAGTTATTTTGTGACAAAGGACTTCAAAAGTCATGTGAACAGACCTTAGAGGTCTCAAGAACAGATTGACAGGTTCTCAACTAGAGGATGAGAGCACAAACCAAGGATGACAACATGACACACTGACATCTCTATGGTGTGCTAGTATCTTGTATGGATAAAAAGTAGAGTCTGTTGCCAAAAAAACTCAGGACCTACTAACAACCTGAATACTAAAGTCTAGTAGTTTTAACTAACTAGATAGAATTCTAAAAATGCAGAAAATATAAAGAGCTACAACAAGAAGAATACTTGAAAGACAAATAAACTAACTACTAAGCAAAATGATGAGTATAAGGAAAATATATTCAACTCATGATAGGTCCAATCTCTCGGAAGCTCCTCACGGATAAAACCTACACACATAGAGATGATAAAATGTTGGGGCTGATTTTTCAGGGTTTGCCTCAGTCAAACCCCAATTTTGATGTTTCCACCTACACAGACAACCAGTTAGACAACTACATAGAAATAGTGATAAAGAAAGAAATAAGACAAGACGTTGAATATGTAAAGACAATAATATACTAACAATAAGACCAATAATGCAATGAAATAAAAGGTTACCCTCCCTCCAATGAGCTTGGTGAAGCTAAGAGGAAGAGTAGCACTTCGAGGATGTGAGACGAATGTGCAAGAGTATAGTGTAGAGTGCTTGAACCTACAAGAAAAATGGTGTAGAATAGTAAGAAGGAGAATGGAAGTTCTAAGAAGTGAGATTGATAGAGAAAGTTGCAAGAATGAAGTGAATAGAAAGAATGAATGAGAATCAGGAAAGGAGGGAAAGAAATGGTCAAATTGAATTTCAAAGATCCATTTTCGGGTGTGCCTGTGATTGTAGAGGCATTACACTTCACGGGTAGGCGACATCACAACGCCCCAATGATCTAGGAATCAGGAATCTTGTCAAGATGTTCATGCTGCATGCAAACATCTGCATGATGCAGAATCATCGTAGAAAAAATTCCCCACCAACATAAAGCAACAAGGTAGGGATGAAAATGAAGGCTTAGAAGGCGAGTTTTTGCATTATTGACTTATTAAGCTAAAGTAAAGGATGATGTGGGAAATTGAATAGGACCACAATTTTACACCATAACACCACTTTACTATTATGGAGTCATTATCATGACCAATATCTCTTTCTATGTCACATAATAATTTGTACAACATTAAATATGATAAGCAAAAGTTAACCCATTTATCTAACTCACATGGAAGAATTGATAAAGACCTAGGAAATATTTTGACAATAGTTTCTCTTTGCCTTGGCTCCTATTTTTTATCTCTTCTTCATTTAGGATTATATATCCATGATTTGGTTACATTAATCAATGTGACAAATTCTATAAAAAACCTATTTTATATCCATAACAAAAATATTTTGTCTATTCTTCATTGTTCTCTTTAATATTGACAGTTACAAGTTTGAACACCTCACATAATACATTTAGATTGACAAATCTTCTACTGCTCTCTACCAATTGAATTTCTAATAGCATGTGACTTTTTTTTGAGCTTCAAGGTATCTTTCCATAATTGTCTTAGTCAGAAGCCTTCTATATGCTATTGAAGCTAAATCATCAGGGTTTTCTATGTTTGCAAGGTGCATCAACATTTGGTGGTATGTTTTTGAGTTTTTCTCTACTTTGATGCATAATTTGCAATATATTTGATTAGAAAATGTTTGGAAAGAACATGTTGTCAATCTATATTTGCTCTCCATAATTGTAATATGTATAGTGATTATGTGAGTTCACTTTGTCATCATTTCTTATTGGCTTAAATATTTTTTCACCTATTTTTTATGTCTTTATATAATTTGGATCCCTCCAAATTTAATGGCCATGGAGCATTATACCTATAATCAATATCAATAACTCATTTATTTTATTACTTTGTAGTTATAAATTATATTTAATTTTGATATAAATATTTTTAAGTATTAAAATATTTACTTGCAAACTATTCTTCCTCTTTTTTGTAGGCATGCACTCTCCCTACAAATTTTTGTCTCATTCTACACAATTTAGGATCTCTTCGTAGTCACACTCAATCTATCTCTTCAAGTTGTCTTATATTTTTAAGACATGGATGTTGATTTTTTTAGAATACCTACAATTGGAAATACAAACATAAATATATAAATATACATATTTTTAAACATACTTGTATGTTTTGTTGATGTAGATCTTCTCTAGAATTCCATACCTGAACAATAGAATGAAAATATCTCTTAGCACTTTTTCATTACTCTTCATTTGACCAATCAATATTGTCCATATTCGGTGCTCCATGCATCCATATGAATTTATGCATATGGAATGAGCTCCTATATTTCCACTCATATCTAGACTAGTGACCTTTAATATTCATTTATTTTTCTAGTATTTATTTTTTGAATATTGAATGTCATAAGTGCATGTATTGTGTGACTATTTTCACAAAGGATTGAACTACATCTTCTTCAAAATCAAAGGTTAGAGTCACTAGGTATATGTTTATAACCTCAAAAAGGTCAAAAACACTACTGCATATACTTAGATAACAGTGAAAACTTTGAATTTCTTGAGTGAAACAAGTTTTTGTGTCCCACTAGGCATGCCAAAAACTGTTTTCATGAAGGATTGTGCTTCAAATGCTAAGCTTTGAAGCTTAACCCAAAAACTGTTGTCACAAAGGATTGCATCCTGAATGCTAAGCTTTAAACCTTGGAAATATTGTGCAACATCATCCTTAGGCATGTGGGTTGCCTAAGATGAGGATGAACCTCCAGATTATGGGCTGGTTCCATTTGAAACCTCCTACAAACTACTGAAACTAATTTGGAAAATGGGAAGAGGTTGCTTTGGAAATGAAACTCTATTTCTACTAGGAGGTGATGCACCAATTCTTAAACTCTATTAGCTGCTCTATACTCACAATTAGATTCAAACAAAGAGGTTTGTTTGCTCATAACTCAAAAATAGTTATGAAATACATAAATGTTTTATGAGAAGGTCTGTATTCAGTCATTATATGAAGGAAAACAAGTTTCACAACCCCAACTATTGGAACATTCTAACACAACTCATAACTTGCATTTAACATGAATTCTTTTGCTTCCACAATGCATAAAAAAGACTAATTTAAAGGTTTTATAAAGAAGACACAATAAATGCATCAGATCATTTACTTGCCATACTGAAAACAAAAGATGTTTGAGAAAGAACTGCTGCTCTTTATTCAATTGAATGGAATCTTTTGTTGTCACAAACTAAAAAATGCTTCTAAAATACTAAAAAATACTTGAGAAATATGAGTTACAATGCTCTATGCTTCACTGTGTATGCAAGTATAAAGAAAGAAATAACCGAGAAAGGAAGAATAACAGTTTTATAGAAGAGAAGCTTCTTTCCTAATTGAAAGAAAAGACTAATGATGAACTCCAACTCTTGAACTCATGATAAACTTCAACTATGCTTGAACTAATTGTCTTCTTCTCTGAAATCTTCTCCACTTTACATGATGAATATCCTTTGGGTCGTACATGAGAGAAAACCTTGTAAAATAGGTCTTAGAATTTTTCTCAATTGATTTTTTGTAGGCTGAAAACTTTCCTTGACTGATACTGCACCCATGTGGGGTCCTGAACTCAACTAGAACTGTTGTATTTGCATCAAAATTCCTTCTTTTTAGGCCTTTAACTGCTCATAATTGTTTGCATGACCTAGCTTGTTGTCCTTCTGCTGTCTTCAAGGTGATTGATTGATATCAATACCTTGTCATCTTTGCTGCTCTTTCATCTCTATGTGCTATGTTCTTTCTAAGTCTTTAAGACTGCCTTTTCTCTACATCACTGCCATCTAATTTTCCCAAGATTATATCATATGTTTGTGAGCTGACCATTGTTGATCTTAGGCTGTCCTTACCTTGAATTTCACTATTTAAAGGTCTGACACACTTCTCATAACCTTATGAGTTCCTCTTGAAACACTTTGTTCATTCCATTAAATGATATTTTGGTGATGGCAATGACTACCCTTCATTTATGCAAGGTAACTGTGCTCACTACTTCATGGTATAATGACTGTGTCTCTTTTGAACTCGCTCTTTATAGGACTGCCCCTTTAACTATCATGACTTGCACTTGGTTATGAGGACTAAATGAGAAACCTTCCAATCTGCCCCCTTATTGTGTCAATACTACAGTGCTCATATTATGCTTTGGTCTTGAACTGTTATTTTTGCTTCATGTGATTGTGATTTGGTTTCATAATCATTGGAGTGTTTATTGCCCTTATGGAGGGCTGTCCCTTTTTCCCACTATTAAAATCTCATAGTCCAATGTTTCACAACCATGCATCATCCCATTATGCTAGGATAGTATGTTTTTGTGCTTTCAAAACTGTGCATGAAATTTGTGACTGTTTAGTAAACTCTACCATTATATTCTAGTACCTCTCTCATTACATCAACCTTTGAAGCAAACTTCAAGAGAGCACACCTTCTATGAACAACAAATCCTTCCTCAATAGTTTCCTTTTGTTGCATTTCATGACTTTAGCTCCATAAAACTACTTGGAGGCCTCAATCATGAGATCTTGAATGTTGATCCTATGTTTGAAGTGAATACCAAGATGTAGTTGTTGTGCATTGTGTTCATAAAACTAAAATCCCATTCTTAATTCTACATAACCCAACAAAACTTCCACCAATAAAGTGGTTGTCCCTTGTAAATGTTTCACATATTGTCATGCCTTGGCCTCTTTCTTGTACAAACCTCCAAACAAAGTGATTGTTGCTTGATGACATCTATGAAAATGCAAGATCACTGCTTTCTTCATTTATTTAAATTTGCTTGCTCCTTCTTGATTTGGACTATTTTGTGACCTAAAACTTCCTTCTTTTTATGACTTTGTAAGACTTTATTTGATGATAGTCCCTTTTATTGCTCATGGTTTTCATAGTCCTTTAGGCATAAGTATTGCCTTTACTTATTCTTCAATCTACCCTTAGATCCTTAAAACTATGTATGAGCTCTGCCTTTGATATAAGTATCATCTTCTAAACCTTGCAGTTGTCACTAGATAATGTTCTTCAATTTTGTCCCAACCTCAAGGTCTTTGGAAACTTGTAATTCTCATACGTTTGTAACTTTACTGGCCTTAAAAAAAAACATTAAGGTTTGTACATCTTACAAATGCTAGGCCTATCATAGAATTTGATGCCTCTTCATCATAAATCATATAATTTATAGATCAATATCAAAGGTTATTGCACCTTGCATTTCTCTATTTTAACCCCTGCCTATGTCTTGACATTATAGTTTTAAGCTGTTCATTTAACAGTGTTGAGGTTCTCAAAGTATTGTTACCCATTTCATTACCCTCATAAGAGCTCCTGCAGATTTGGAATTCATACATATACTTTGGAGACTTTGACACTACCTTCTTTTTACAAGCTCCTTGAAACTTCATTGAAGCTATTGTCAAACACTTTTTAGATTCCCTCTTGATTTTGCATAGTCTCTTGAAGTGTAACTGGCCTTGCTTCATAGTCCAAAGCACAATATACATCTTCCCTTTATGACTGTTTGTTGTCCTTATTGATTTATGAAATCTATCGCTTGCAAAAACTGTCATTTAATATTGTCATAACTCTTTCATTTATATTTCCTAAGGTGATTTCCTAAAGACTATTCTCTCATATCTTGATCATGGATTATGCATTTGGATGATTTAAGCTTTAATACATGATAAGCACCACTACCACCACATAACTATCCATTGTCATTACAATGGTTTCCTAGATCATCATCAATAGTCCTCCTTATAAGCTACCTCCAAAGCATTGACTTGAGATAAACCTCTACTATCCAACCTAGAAGAAGAAGTTGCAACAAATAAAATCATACTTGCACTAGATATGCTCCAACACTATCATCAACCGGGTTAGTTCTTTGAGGCTCCCAAATATTTCGAATACCAAAGCACTCCAAATGATCTCCATAGAAAGTATTGTATGATGAAATGATGAAAAAGAAGGGGTAGGATTGAAACAAGATGCCAAATTAATTCCACAATCTGATTTTTTTTCTTTTTAAATTGTGATAGTCCTCTCTTATCAAAATGCATAGCAAAACCAAAATGTTGTGATCTAGCAATAATTTGTTGTTTGTCCATAAAAGCCTCAGTTGAGTGATAATTCTATTGAAATTTGGGGCATACATTATGGCCATCACATCTACTTTTTGAGAACCTATATTTCTTTTCCATTGATTTGAAATAATTCATACTCATTTGAAAAATATTACTCCCATATTCAATGTTTTGATATGATGCTATTTGATCACCACAAGAATGACTCAAAAGTCAAAACAGCTTTCACATGTTCCATTCCAAATAATATGTAGTTGCATTTCAAACAAAGAGTCTTCAAGAAATCATATTGTGGATGTCACCCTCCTATTCTTTTCATCAAAATGACTTGAATAAGCTTTATTTAAATCATTTGAATCAAAAAACTTATATAATTTTTCAGTATGTTACACCCCATTGTGTTATACCTATTTACTTTTACCTTGATGGTTTAAAAATGCTTTAATATATATATATATTTGTGATTGTGTGATGCATATGAATCTGGATGGAATTTGATGAATGAATGTTTAATTCAAGTTTATATTTATAATGATTCTAACAATGATGTATATGATGCATATGATTGTATTGATATCGACTAACTACTGCTATGATGTACTAAACTAGATGCAGGAACATGCTCGAACCTCTGGAAGAGAGGGGGAGTATCACTCAAGAGAACTTGGTCTAGTAACCTTGATGAACCTAATTGAGCATACACACACTCGCACCCTAGTTGGTCTAAGTTGAGTCAAGTCATTTTGGGTAATTAGTAAGTAACCTTTTGTCTTGGTTGTGAATGTTTTGTTATTGGTTTGTGATCTTGTTCTATGAGTATTTTGACTAGGATTATATGATTGAATCTTTATATTGGAAGAGAGTTTTTATGTGTTCTTTTTGGTATATGTTGGTTGATGAAGTATATACATAGAATGTACATATGTATATATGTGCATGTCCATGATAACTCATACATGTGAGTATATACGTGCATGAGTATACATAGGTAGATGTACCTATGTATGCTCGTGAATGGGTAACCCATTTGTATGGGAGTATCAATTGGATAAAAGCGACATGTATATATACAAACACTTCATGTATACATATCATTTGATGAGTACGTGTATATATGTGCTTGAATTTGATAATCAAAATAATGATATATATAATATAACATATATAAATATTAATATGTATGTATATAGTATGCTTGTAGAAACGTATATATGTATATACTAATATATGTATATATATGTGATTATTGAATATATGCTTATATCTATTGGAAATAGATGTATTTTAATAATCGAGTAAATGTGATGATATATATGTTGGTGTAATTAATTATTTAATTACACTTTGCATAAGTTTACTTAGGCATATTTAATTCCTAAGTTATAGGTTGTCATCCTTATCTTGCTGAGCTATCTTTTTGCTCAAGATAAGATTAGGTTTATGCATCTTTTCTTTTATAAATCAAATTATCTCTTGTAATTATTTGTGCTTCGAATATATCAATTTGCACATCTTTATGCAATCTCTGCTTTTTTGTTTTTCTCTTATGTGGAAGGTGATTTTTTGGTTTGCATTTCAGATCTTGGTTTCTAACATGGTATTAGAGCCTCGATTTGCAGCCCCTTCTCAGCCTTTTTGGAGGAATATATTGCAGATCTCGTTCGAGGTCCCTTGAGGGTTTCATTCCTTGAGTATCTTTATGCAATGTCTTGGATCATATCGGGGTTTTTTGTTGGATTTAAAGCACTCGAAAAAGTCAGAAATGGCTTTTATTTCATTCATTTTGGTCACCGTTTGCCAAATCTGCGAGGGTTTCAAGCTTAGTGATTTTTTTGATAGATCTGGGGGTCGCCTAATTTTCTGGGCACTTTGGGCCAAAACAGACCTCGCCGTTGGATTCATAGCACCCAAAACCCCCTATTTTGGTATAAAATTTGTCCGATTTGGACATAGTTGACTGGGGAGGCAAATTTTTTTTGCTTGAGGGCCGTTTGACCCCCAAGCACACTTCATGAGGCATCATTTTGAAGAAAAAATAATAAAAAAATCAAAATTTTGGCACAGTTTTTGCGCGACCAGTACAAAAAGGTAGCGCCACCGCTGCTCCGCCCGGCGGCCATTGCCGCACCACCAGGTCACCACTACCATCGGTGGTCTCCACCCCCACACCACCAGCCACCTTCAGCCCCCATGGGCTTCGCCAAGGTCATGTGGGTGACCAAAACCCACGCATTTTCCCGCCGCTCAGTCTTCCAACAACCCCCGCGGGCCTCTGCACAGAGCTGCCGACCATATGGGGGACCGGGCGCTATGCGCCCAGCCCTTGGCCAGACTTCTAGCCCCTGCCCCAGTCATATGGATGACCGAGGGCTCCACCACCAACCCCTATTAGCCAACCGCCTGGTCCGCCCAGGCGACCAGGGGCTTTATTTTTTAGCCCCTAAGAGCTGCAGATGGCCAAATTGGACCTTTTTGGAGCATTTTCGTGAAAACGGGCATAACTTGGGCATACGATGTCCTTTTTTTGCAAACGAGATATCGTCGGAAAGTTGTTTCGATGCTTTACATAATGGTATAGGTGTGATTTTCTGGTTTTTCTTTTTTGATTTATTTTTCGGCCTCGGAAGTTAGATGTTGTTGTTTTCAATCCGGGAGACGTATCTTTTGACTCACTTATCCGTTTTTCATGATTTTTGTAGCGTTGGAAAGCTGGTTTTGGCCTCTATGCAGATTTGAGGTCATTTATAGAAGATGTGTACCTTTTTTTATGAATGCATTCATTTTTGTTTCATGCACTAGGTTTGCATTTTCGCTTATGTTTCTGTAGTTTTGCATTCTCTCATTCTACAATCATTGGGTACTGTAATAATGAACTGATATAAAGTTCCATTAAGGGGGTTCTTGCATCCATTCTTTGTATTGGTGACAACTCGCATGAGTTTTTTTGGTTTCTTGTTGTTTCCTTTAGCTTCTTTCTTGCTTAGCTAGACACATCATTGGTTTGCTTCGGTTCACACTTCACATTGGGATTTTATGGTTCTTGATCCACATTGGTTCAAATCTTTCTCAGTTTGAAGGCCATGTTTTTATGGTTAATGTTCTAGAATCTTGATGGTACTTGTCTTATGGACAATTTTAGTTTTAGTTTGGCATTGGCTTTGAGAGACACAACTTCTAGATTTTGTCATCATTATGGGCTTCATTCATCCTTTCATCTATTGTTGCTTACAGATTCCAGGGTTGATCCAGTATGTGAGTTTTCGATGTTCCTTGGCATCAGGTCTGCTATTACATTTGTGATTCCATTTTTGGTTTCAGTTGTAGACAAAAGTATCTTTCCTTGCTTGCTGGATTTGGGGTTCCAGTGTTGCTTCATCAGAGTTCTTCCAGTGATTCCTTGCAGCAGTTCATCTCATTGAGGGGGGGTTTTTCCCACTGGGTTTTCTCTCTCTTTGCATTTGTAAATGGGTACCTAATCAAGCCTTTGTTTTCGGGACCCATCTCACATCTCTTGCATAATAATTTGCTTCTCCCTAGTTGCACTTATGGGGGGTGTTGGTGTAATTAATTATTTAATTACACTTTGCATAAGTTTACTTAGGCATTTTTAATTCCTAAGTTATAGGTTTTCATCCTTATCTTGCCGAGCTATCTTTTGCTCAAGATAATATTAGGTTTATGCATATTTTTTTTTTATAAATAAAATTATCTCTTGTAATTATTTGTACTTCGAATATACCAATTTGCACATCTTTATGCAATCTCTACTTTTTTGTTTTCTCTTCTGTGGATGGTGATTTTCTGGTTTGCATTTAAGATCTTGGTTTCTAACAATATATATATATATATATAAATATATATTGATAAATATATACATATATATTAATAGTATATATATTATATATATATAATATTTAAGTTATATGTTAATAGCACATAGTATCTATCTTAGCGCATAATATAAAGCGTTGCATATGTATTATTGAATGCACATAAGTTAACATTATTGTTAACACATTTTAAATGTAAATGAATAAAGTCAAGAAAGCACATATATTTATAGCGCTGTAAGTGTTTATATTGTTGTGCTTGGACTGCACATACAACAAGAGGAGACTAATTCAATACAAACTAAGTTACCATGTATGAATAAATGAAGGAAGTTTATACATTGCAATAAGATTTAATGCATATTTTAAGCAAATAATAATAAGTCTTAGCAATGCTATCTTTTGGGGCACTAAGTATGAATATGTGTTTCCAAGTTTGAAGTGAGTGCAGCAAATAAGATTTCTAAAGGTCATGCCATGTACAAGTACAACATTTGATAAATGATAAACTTAGTCAATAAAGTGTTGGCAGAAGTATGAGAGGTTAGTTGACTTGAAAATTGATTAGGAAACCTATAGCTTATATTTGTTGTCCCTTGACTCAATCAAAGAGTCATGTTGTCTCTCATGAAGAGGGAAAATCAACCATTAGAAGATTATGGAATTTTATGTGTTACAAATTTGTGAGTTGATCAGCTGAGTCGTTGCATGTGATTATGAAGGTGACATAATTGCTAGCTAGTTTGTAGCCTTTGGTTGCTCAAATTTTAGTATATATAGAGGTGCTCTTCCTATCATTTATTACTCATCTCATCAAGATTTCACCATCGTTATTCAGCTATATTTTTTGTACAAGTAAGCTAGAGAGATTGAGAACTGTTAGTGAGTTGCTTTATTATTTTTGCAATTTTTTTGTTGAGAGAATTTGTGAGAGGCTAGTGTTTGAGGTTAGTTGTTATTTGGAGAAGTAGCATTCATGAAGGCAAAGGTTAAGGTTGGAAGGAAAAATTATCAAGTTGGAACTTATATCTAGGCATTTTGATTTCTATTCTTCCTTTGCTTATGTTTGAAAGGTTATTTTATTATAATGCATTCATTTGGAAAGATTGTTTGGATGCAAGAAGTGCTTGTTCCTATGAACTTAGATATTTCTTATTTTGGAATAGTATTTGTTCCTATTAACTTAGATATTTCCTTATTTTGGAATTGTCTTGAATGCATGATTTGCTTGTTCATATGATCTAGTTATTTGCTAGCTTGGAATAATCTGTGAATGTATCGTACACATGCTATTATAAACCTAGTTAATTCCTAGAATGGAATATGCATGTTTGATTCTTGATTGAGTCTCAAAGTAGTGAACCCTATCATTGGGATTACATTTATATATTGAATAAATATGTGTGACTTAAATGCTATTACAACTATACTAGCTCGTTAAGTCTATTTAGATAATGCATGAGATGGAATATTTTGCTATCTTATAGTACCTTTATGATTATGTCAATTTAAGAGGTTAGTATGGTTATTCTTGGGGTTAGTGAAATCCATGGGAAAGGGGGTAACCTAGCTAGACACTGGATTATGTATGAGTATGGTTAGGATCGTTATACTTGGGGTTAGTGAAATCCATGGGAAAGGGGGTAACCTAGCTAGACACTAGATTATGTATAAGTATGGTTAGGATGGTTATACTTGGGGTTAGTGAAATCCATGGGTAAGGTGTAGCCTAGATAATAAGTTTGTTATAGACTTGGGTTTTCCTAGGGTTAGGGTAATCCAAGGTTAAGGGAATTACCTTGATGAATATTTTATTATGTTATCACCTTAGGGTAAATGTGTGTTATGTATACAATCAATACCAAATTGAGCTTTTCAAGTCGGTGGACATATTACTCTCACTCAAAGTACTGGGTGTTGAATTCTTTGGCCAAAGTAGTGTAAGTAGCCACTGTTTACCTTGTCAGTTCACTGTTGTCCATGTTTGCAACCAAGTTATGGTAGCTCTAATTTATAGGACTCAACACTATGCTCAGGAAGGTCATGATTATGGGGTTACCAATCCAATTTCTTCATTGAAGGGTAGGGCCATCTTAGCGAGTTTGGTAGATGTGCAAGGGACCACAATAAGTCCATGGTTGGTGAAAAATAACTTAGGTGATGCTCTCCCTCATATAGTTGGTGACCAGGATTTGAGGATGTAGTGCTAGTTTGGGGACACCTAGAATGTATGTGCCAAGTGATGGGAACATCTATGAGGTATGCATCAACATTGGGGACATCTAGACCGTTGCACTCTGTTTATATATGTTTAACAATAAGCTCATAGAAGCTATGTAAGTAAACATGTAACTCTATTATTATTGAGGATTTATAAATGAGAAATATTATCATGAAATTATGGGATGTGAAATTGTTGCTTAAATTATTGAAATGATTCTATGTTATGCAATGGGAAAGTTTGGAATGATTAAGTTTCAAATGTGCTTCTATTTATTCATGTGAAAAGGAAATTTTTTTATGGCTCATAACATTAGTAGCTTAAACTTTAACTTGTGAGTAATACATAGTAAAAAAAATGGGTAGAAAAATGGTCATGTTACACAGTAGGTACTAGCAACCATTGATTCTGGAAAATATTTGTTTTTAAGGATTCTTATTTTACTAATATTCTTCTCCAGTTCCTTAAGGTTTGTAGAGCTACTCTTCATTGTAGCATATTCCCCTTATTTTTCTTTATCAAAGACCCTTGCTTCTTGTGTGTTTTTGTTATATTTATGGGCTATTGAGCCATCAATATCTTCATTGGAAATAGTTTCAAAGCTCTTATTTTGTAGCAACTACTTGGTGCAAAAGATTTCTACTCTACAACATATTGTCATCACCTCAATAGCTAGGGTTTTATCATTTCCTTCTTCATTTGTTCTTATTCTTGTATCTTTTAAAGTGCCTTGTATTTTATCACACAAAAGAAGAACATGAGCATAAAGGGAAATGCACATACCTACTTGATAAATCCCACATGGCCTCCATGCAGAGATTTCCCTTGTATGCATGATAAGGAAAGATACTCCAATGTCTAGTTCAATGTGCACTAAACCTCCATGAATTAAAGATTTTAATGGTCCCTTTAAAACTTGCAAATAGGAAGAAGAGCCTCAGGAATAAGGAAACCCTAGAAGGACTGGAAGAGGAACTCAAGCTTGGAAAAATGAAACTTTACTTATGAAATTTTCCCTCTTTGCATGCAGCGTGGAAAACATTCCTTTTGATTTTCATGCAACATAAGTCTCTCCTTTCTTTTGGAATACATTATGAATTTTTTTACATTTTAGCATGGGAAAAGAGATGAGATTTTTTTTTAAAAAAAAAAAACCTTTTTTCATTGCTCAACTTAAGTAATGAAAAAAGATCAATGCCTTTTCTAAGAAATAATTGTTTTAAGGCGAAAAAATATTAAAACAACAAATATTTTAAATAATTTCCCAAAAACACAAAATTTGATTACATTCCTCTACAAGCTAGAGTTACCTCCAACAACAAGGATACATCTAGTTTTTTATGTTTCCTACATACAGAAAGTGATTGGGTGATATATTCCAACATAGGCATTATTACCAAGACTATATGAAGGAAGAATCATCTTGGAGCTTGAGTTAATTTTTCAAATATTTACAAAGAATTTGAAGATGAGGACATACTTTGACTATCTCATTATGTGGAATAATTTACCAATTAAAAATTCCACATGGGAGGATGGAGACTTCATGCAAAAGCATCTATAGTTGATTAGCATTGAGGACAATGCTTCTTTGAAGAGGGGTCATGGTATGTTTTTAATCCTAGAGTATACATAGGGTTGTGAGTAATTGTCTTGTGGCTACGTCAACTCCTAATTAAGTTACATGATTATGATTATATTATTATTTAGGTGTTTAAGTCATTCTAGGGTTATAGTTAAGTATCTAAGTTGTTTTGGGTGTCACCAAAGGCACAAATATGGTATATATAAGATTTAGAGGTTAGTTGTTAGGATCACGTTAAATATTATTTCCTGTTGAAGACTATTGGAGGTATCACCCTGGAAGTGGATTGAGAGGTTTCTCCCTCAAAGTGGCACATTATTAAGTATTTTTGTAATGTCCCCTTTTGGTGCTTAGCCAACTTGTGCAATTTTAGCTAGTTTCCAAGTCTTTTGAAGGCTAATTAGTTAGTTAGGGAGAAATCCAAGAATCATGGAGAAGCATATGATTAGTCTTACATAGCAATTGTTCTTGGGTTTGAGTTCAGTTGGTTAGTTGGAGCCCTTTGATGCTTTCAAATTTGATTTTTGACGTTTTCGGTGTTCTCCAAACTTCTTGGAGGAGCAAGCTATTTTTCGAAAGTCACCAAGTTGATTTCAGTCATCTTCCTACTACTTCAGTTTCATCATGGTTTTGTCAAAATTGGATTTTGATGATGTTAGAGTACTTTCTACAAATTGGGTGAGTTATTAAGGTATTTAATTAATCTTTCACTAATGTTGTCTAATGTTGAGAAATAATTAAATGACAACTTAGTGTAATAGCTTGTTGGAAAGGTGATAAAATGTTGCACATAATGAATTATTTAATTGAAAGAAAAAAGTGTTTTTTGAAAAAAAGAGCAAAACAAAGTGCTTTTTGAGAAAAAAGCAAAAAAGCACCTTTTCAAAAAAATAGCAAAAAAGAAAAATCATTTTTTCAAAAAAGTAGCCAAAAAATAAATATTTTTTCTGAAAAAGCAATAAAAAACTATAAAAGGAGGTGTTGGGGGCACATTTTGATATGGTGAAGTTTTTTTATATTGTTATTCAGTTGGATTGAACCTGTGAGTTCTTCCATAATCTTTTGAGGACCAAAACCCTCATTTGATTTTTGGTTTCTTATTTGAGATATAATCCCAAGCTTCATTGGAGTGATTTCATTCCCAGGTCACCATTATGCTTCAAATCGAGTTTTAGTTTGGATTTTGTTGAGATGAGATCTATTGAGTGTTTTAAGGTTTGTTGAGTGGAGTTTGAAGAGAGTTTTCTGACATTTTGCTTGTGGGTGTGTTTCTATGCTCCTTTTCTAAGTTTTCAAAGCATCAACAACAATGTTTCAGTTTTGATTTGTCCAAAGTACTACAAAAAAATGGGTATTTTTAGACCTGTACCAGCCTTCTAGTTCATCCATTTAAGGTATCAAGTTGCTATTTCATAGCTGGGTTATTGGGCACATATTATATTCTGCTATTGTGGGGTGTTTCAACAGTTCTTTATATTAACATTTTATATCAGTAGTTAATCCTCTTATTTTGGTGTTCATAATGTATATGTGCTAACCTTGTAATGCTTTGGATGGTTATATTACTGAAAGCCTCAATTTTTATGCACTTTATTTTGTAAGCACTGGATGGTAGTACCGCCAGTGGGTTTAAATTTGTTATTGCTGATGTACATACCCCATTGAACAAGTGGTAATATTGTAATATCTCACCACTAAAATGTGGAAGAAGCATGTTTAAATGTTCTCAAATATTATATAATCTTTCCCATTGAAAAGCGGAAGTGCCTTGTAATCCCCACTGAATGAGCAAATGATTTCTTTCTTGTATTGTTTATGCATCCCATTGAATAAGTGTTTTGGCTAGCTTGCCGCTTGATGCTTCTTTCCAAAAAGTTGTAAGTCAATAAATTATAATCCTAACACTGTATGCTCTTACCTTACCCAATCTGGGATTTGGGTAATCATAAAGGAAAGGAAGTTGTTATGCTTTCATTTACTTTAAGGCTAACATATTTTCAAAAAAAAATCGAGGGTGATTATTACAGTGGTGTCAGAGATGGTGATCTTGACAACCTGTTGGGAAGCTAACCCTCGTAGATTTTTAGTGCATGTAGTGAACAAAACTTGCATGTCATAGTTATGGTTCACTAGAAGCATTTCAATTGAATATATCGGTTCAGTGACATTTGCATGTTGGTGATGAGCACTTGCATGTTCGTTTCAACCATTCCTTGACATTTGTAGAAATGCAGAGTTCTATAGATAGGGAGGTGATTATAATTGTAAAGTATTTGAGTGAAACTTTAGAAGAATTGCACAATGAGTGAGAGGATCTTGTCTTTAAGAAAGTGTTTCTAGAAAGTGTTATGCCTTGAATAACCACCCCACTTTGATTTGGATCAAAATGGGTCCCCCTTTTCTCTTTCTGGTTTCTTTTTGCTTTTGGTTACTTGCTTTCCCCTTGGCGGTTCTTCTAGTTTTGTCAAGGTTTGGTTCTGCCTCAGTTGGAATTCGGGTTTTCTCTTGAGTTCAGGATTTTCCACCCCCATCTGGATTTTCCCAGATCTCGCTCGAACTTCCACCGAATGCTTTTGTTTGGGGATTTTTGGTCTTCGTGAAATTTCACGTGGACCGGATTTTCCCGAAATCCCCGAGGCTTCCGAGCAATGTCTCCTTCTTCGCGAATTTCTTTCTCATCCGGATTTTCTCGGATCTCGCTCGAACTCCAGCTGACCGTTGTCATTTAGGATTTTTGGTCTTCGCAAAAATCCGCGTGGACCGGATTTTCATGGATTTCCTTCTCCCCTGAATTTTCCCGAAATCCGTTGTTCCCTGTTCTTTCTGGGTTTTCCGGAATGTCTTCTCCTTCGTGGAAATCCATCCCGCGCGGATTTCCCTGGAATCTGGTGAAATGTGAGGAGGTATGGAGTAGTAGGGCTAGTTAACAAATGATGATGCATTTTATGAATAATTGATGCTATTTTGAGATCTCACATGTTGTTCCTTGATTGATAATGATCGGATTAAGTTTCTAATGGATGTTTTCATGCTTATTCCGCTAGAATCCTCCTGGCTCAGAATTCTCCGAAATTCCTCCCTAGCTTGGATTTTGCAGGTCGGCCTGAAACCCAAACTGTTTGTATGATAATTTTGTTTGAAAATTTAACAGCACCCTATTGAAACAAGATTCATTTTAATGATGATTTTGATTAATTAACTTTTGATTGGTGTAATATTTACTATGGTTTTCTTTGAATGCAGGATTAAACCCTACACATGATGATATTTTCCAAGGGAGCTCAGATGGAATGCATTCCCTAGTCCAGTTGGTCATAAAAATTAGTTAACACAAAAGTTGGCAAGACTTTTCTAGATTCTTACCGACTAGTGGCTTGGCTTTGACTGTTTGAAATCCAAAGAATTAGAATACTCCCCATTGTGCATCTTATCGGCATAGGGTTATCACGGTCTCCCTGACCTATGGTTTGTTTGGTTCAAATTTGCGTTTATGTTGCCTATTGGTAGGACCCTATAGATGTCATAGTGATCATAAATTATATGCAGGATCCATCGACAAGACAAGGGTCATCATCCCGACGACATGAATTTCCTATCGGCATGAGGGGTTTCCTTCAAAGAGATGTCTCGGCGAGATCTTCGGGTCTCACCGACTGGCGGAAAAAGGCATACACTGTTGGCAGATGTTCTCTCTTCACTGAGATGTCTCGGCGAATCCCTAAAGTTTCACCGACTACCCCTCCACTGGCAAACACTTTGGCGGGAGTCATCTTCATCGGCGTATGGTCTTGGTGAAGTCTCCATGTCTCGTCGACTTCTATCAAGAGGTGATCCCTTCGGCATAAGGTGTTATCCCCGCCAAGATGTTTCGGCGAGTTTACGAAGTCTCACCGACTAAGCAGAAAAGGGGGTCTAACACTTCGGTGTGAGTTGTTCCCTTCGGCATGTGCTCTCACCAAATGCTGGGAGTCTTGCCAACGGGGGAGGGTCCGCATAGCGGAAAAGTAGCATAGCGTCACCCAGAGGTCTAGCCGAATGGTGGATGTCTCACTGAAACAAGGTGTCGGTAAGACTCCGAAGGAAACAAAGGGGATCGCTATATACTCTCGCCGAATGAGAAAGGTCTAAGTGACACGAAGGAACTTTGGCAAGAGAACTAGTGTGTCATGGTGACAAAAGGGTGAACTAGTAAAGATTTCATCAAGATATCAGGTATCTATGGGATGTCTTCCCGACAAAGGGATGTTACAGCGAAGTGCATGCAACTACAAAACCCATCTCGGCATGACTACATCAGATGTCTTCCCAAAATGGAAAATCTTCTAAGGATGATAATTTCGGCAAGAGGTCTGCCCGAAGTGAAAGGTCTTACCAAAGGATCAATCTTCAGTATGACATAAGGAGCTCCCTAAGAAGTCTCAGCGAAACAATGAGCTCTCGGTGACACAACATACTATCAGCATAATCTCTTGCCGATTCAACAGGGTCTGGCCGAAATGAAACAAGGTCACCAGAGGACAGGACCTCAGTGTGAGGTCTTAATGAAGTTTCAAGGTCACACCAAAATGAAAGAACTCGGGGAGACTCTGAGCAGATGGATCAGGGTTGGTAAGAAGTCTTACTGACCCGATGGTGTCTTAGTGATAAGAAGGAAGCTCGACGAGAGTGAAAGAGGTTGGTGAAAGGTCCTGTCGATACGATAGAGTCTCAGCGACATGCAGGGGAGTCACCATAAGTCTCGCCGACAAAGGTTCCCGAGGGTTTTCGGGGAAGATTTAGACTCTTGTCAGGAAATCTCGACGACTATGAAAATCACATCGAATCAAGAGGAGCCTAAGCTGGAGGATAAGGAGGATGTCAGGGAGACTCCAAAAGAAAACAAAAGCTTCGCCATGTGGTCTCAGCAAAGGTAGGAGGTCACGCTGATGGGATGTCCCTTTGGGGAGAGGAAAGGTATGCGCCAAGAGGTCTGGCCGACATTCAGAAGTCTTGCCAATAACAAGAATGGGCTCGATAAGAGAAGAGAAATTTGGGGTAATGTCTCCCCGACTCTAATAAGTCCAAAACAGAAAGGAAGCCGAGGAGAAGAAGAAGTTGTGACTCATAGAGACAACTGTAGTGACCACTGGCGGAGGTTGATCAGAGTTAATGGTAAAGTGCCCTGGAGCATTCAAGGTGACCCCGGCTTTGTTCAAGGTGGACACAAAGACAAAGAATAAATGCTGCAGCTGCAAAAAAAGATCAAGAGGCTTCTCTTGAGCTCAAGCCATGACCGACCCAGACAACGAGGCTCCACAATGAATGTAGTTTTGACTTTCCTCAGAAAGATCTGAGAGTCGACTCTCCTATCTACAGATATTTTGTAAACCCTAGTGCAGGGGACAACACATTCCTATTGGTACATTCTGTATATAAGGAATTCTTGCCTCTTTGTAAAGGTTAGAGTTTTTGAGGAGAGAAATTTTTGTATTAGCACTTCTAGATTAGAACTTCTAAGTTTAGAGAAATTTTAGACTGAGAACTATTTAGAGTTAGAACTATTAGGAGTTAGTCAGTTAACAGAAGGAGATAGAGTTGCATCTTGATTCTGAGTAATGAGAGCTTCTCTTGTCTTCTTGTTTAGCAGTTAGATTTCAGTACTGACTGTAATGTATTCTCTAAGTTCTCTTAGTGTAGTTGGAAACAATCTGGAGCCTTAGATTTTCTATACACTGGTGACTGTGCTAGCTTTGTAAATATTGCTTATCTATTTTACTACTAGTAGAAGCAATCAAAATTTAATCCCCTTCATGTTGTGTTCCAGAATGATATTTGTCTTAAATTGATCATTTGATTTGTGAAGTCTTCAAGGAATGAAATATTATTTTGTGTTTTATTTAAGTGGTAATAAAAAAATCTGTTATGCGAATGAGCACTGTGAATGAAAGAGGCTGTGTGTCAATCACAAGTTTACTTTGTTTTGCAGTTTTGGTTTACAAATTCTTTGAAGTTAAGTCTGGTTAAGGTTGGATTAACTATTGTTCTTTTCTGTTTCAAAACTCTGACTTATCTTTTTTTATATTTCTTTGAAAACCCCTGTTAGAGTAGGTTTTATTTCATGCTTGATCTTAGAACAATCCAGAAGCTCAACACCAGCAAGCCCCTTGAATATTACTATTGCATTGACCACTAAGTAACATCAGCATAGTTGAGACCCAACTACAAAGACCTTGGGAGCTAAGGAATCCATGTGTTTCCTTTCTCTTTCAGGAGAAGCAGAATAGCGATATTTTGCTTGCATTGTTGTGGTGCCAAAATCGCCGTCAATAGAAAGGTTGGTGAAAAAATAATAATTTTAAGAAGCCTATGCAAGAGAAGAGGACAATACTAAAGTTGCAAAAGAGAAAGTTAATAGCAAAAATGAGCTCAAAAGAAATAATATATTCTTGTTATGCAAGGAATATTTGGAGCTTAGCCACCAATGCAGGGACAAAGAAGTGGGAATGTTGAAGGAAGAAGTAGAGGCATCCACTATTGAAGAGGAAGTTAAAAAGAAGATGGAACAAGAAGATTCAAGTGATGCATCCTCAAGTGAAGAAGAGTGCAGGAGTCTTCTTGATAATGCAAAGTTTGGGGAGTATGTTGATTTGGAGTTTGCTAAATCAGCAACTGTCAATAAGACACATGAAGATGAAAGCATCAACATCTTCGATGTTGAGGAGACAGTTCTTAATCAAAAAGACTGTCATAATGCCCTTCTAGAATTTTTAGCTAAAGATAATTCTATTATGGAGAAAGTTTAAATTTTCAAATGAATAATTAGTGATGAGTATATCAATCATTTTGATGATAAAAGATCAGAATATGATTGGGAAATACTCAAGAAAGATGTGAAAGCAATTGATTTTCATACAAAATTTGTTGAGAGAAGTGTACCTGATGAAAGAGTTGATTTTAGTTTGTTGTTAGTGCATAATGCAAATAAGCATATTTGAAGAAATCAGCCCTCCATGGTGAATTAATTGAGCCTTCAAATTCAAATCAAGGTCAACTATTCATAAGACCATGGGTTCTAGGTTTGAAATTCAATGATGAGCATGTTAATGAATTGAGCTTAGAGCTGTCCTAACTTCATCTTATAAATTATGCAAAGGAAAATTAGTTGAAGTAGAAAAGAAAACTTCAAAAATATTTGATGATAGGACAAACTTTGAGGGAGAGCTTGAGGATGATTGGAATGAACTAGTAACTTCCAACACATGTTTATTCCAATAGAATGTTGATGAGTCGAAGGAAGATAATGTGATAATATTTGATGATAGGGTAAAATTTGAGGAGAGATCAAGGATGATTCAAATGAATTAGTAACTTCCAACACATGTTTATTCCAATAGAATGTTGGTGAGCTTGCTGATTTTGAGAATACAAGAACAAAGTTTTCTGAAGTTGAGCCCAAATATGAGAGAGACATACATTTTGAACTTTCCTATGAAGATTTATTTTATTAAGAAGCATGCATGGTGGAGCTCCAAAATGTTTTCTTTTAAAAAGTTGCAACTACTAACAAAGGGTTTAATGTTACTGAAAATTTCAAAATAACACCTAATGAGGGGCATCTACATCATTCCAGTGATAGTAATCTAGATTTGAGCGGGAATCTCCCATGCATGAAGAACACCAGCTTAAATTCTCAGAGAATTTAGAAGAGCATGATGAAACTGGGCCCAATGAATATTTTAAATCGACACTTAGTAATGACTCATTGTTTGAGTATGGTGCTGCCATGACTTTTGATCAAAGTGATTGTGAAGAGAAAGTAGATTCTCAAGATCATATGGCCCCTGAAAATGAAGATACTTTAAAATCTTTGCTATGTGGAGAACCAAGCCACTTGGTTGAACAAAGCCTTGGAGAGTTATGTGAATTGAAAAATCAACTGTTGGTCACCAATGAGAAAGAGATTCAAGTCCTCACAAGTTTGGACAACACTCACAAGATCCTTGAAATCCTCATGCAAAAATGTGTTGAGGGTAGAGTTAATTCTTTAAACTTGCAACTTATCAAAGAATCTTTGGAGATAGTGAAATCAGAGTACATACACTTGATTGGAGATCAAGATTATGCCATTATATTTACAAAGGAGGCCATTAGTGCATTCAAAGAAGAAGAGAGAAAGGTTGATGAGCTTACTCTTAAGCTTGATTCAACAAAAGACACGTTCAAAAATTGTAATGTCCCCAAAATTTTGGTAAAGTGAATTAATTTAATTGATTAAGTTGTCCAAAATTAATATTATTTCAAAAGGGATGACTTTAATTGATTTTTTTAATTAAAATAAAGTGGAAATAATTAAATATTAAAAGGGTCACTTTATTAAATAAAGTGTTCTTCTAGAAGCTGGGGTTAGTTGCAAGTTGGCTTGTTCTAGAAGATTCATTTGAGCCTTTAAAAAGGAGTTGAGTGCAAGGCATTTGGGTATCCATTTTTGAGTTGTTATTTCTAATGCAAAGGCTTGAATCTTAGATTCATCCAAATCTCTGAGGACGAAAACCTTCAACAGATTGGTAAAGGGTTGGATTAAATACGTAAGTCTTTCTAAGAGTGGATTCACGACAGAGTTCACATTGGGCTTATTGGGTTCAATTTGGAGCATCAAGGAGCAATCTGCTGTGAAAAGTGATTTGTGGGGAAAATTTCACGAGTCTTCTTTGAAGATGAAATTTCAAAAGTTATTTGATATAATAGGTAATATTTATTATATTTTTAGGCTGTTATTATTCCAGTGTTCATCAACACCATATTCAGGGAAAGGATTGAATATCTATTTATATCTGCAGTTTGTCTTTGAATATCAATATTTTTATCTGTAATTTATATAATATTTCATAGTCGACCCATTTTTTAGCTCTTGTTGAATGAGGATAACTTAACATATTCAAGGAATACAATATTGTGGGATTTCAACTTGGTCCATTAGACAAGACAAGTCAATGAGGGTCTTCTTCTCCAGCTGCCAAATTATATTTAAAGCTTTTATGGTTATATACAAAAGTCGCGATCCTTGACATTGCAGTGCAACTTTTAATTATTTTTTCAAACACCATGTATTCTTGGAGGAAGAAATCATGGGTCCCAACTATGTCGAGTGTCACACCTATGAAGGAGTCGATATCCTAGGAATTATTTGATATAATAATTTGGGTCTTTCTACATACCAATAACTACAGATAGGACTTGGATATTTTGTATTTTAATCGCCACTTCCTCCTAAGTAGTGTCAGCTCTCAAGTCATTGCTAACAAGGAGAATTGAATCACATATATTCTAATAATATCGGGAGCTACTATTACAGCTAGCCTCCATATATAAATAAAAGGGAAATTAGGGTTTTATATTAGTCGATAATATCATTAAAATTTGGGAAATTAATATATGAGTTCAATTATTTTTGTATTCTTGAAGGGGTTTCCAATTGTGGTCTGTCACAACATATTGAGGAGCCACTAAAGACAAATAAAAGAGGAGATGTGATTTAATGTGGCTGCTAGACATGAACAAAAGACCAATCATGGAAATAGGCTTGGCATCATGAGCATTTCAAAGGAATTCATGAGTTGCTAGAAAGACAAAGAATGTAAATAAAGGAAGATCGAAGGCCTTAGATATTTGAAGCTTGAGGTAGTCATGGAAAATTGAGGAGCATAATTAGTAGGAGTAAGGCATATGAAAACAAGCCATGGGATTAAAGGTAGCCAACAAGGAAGGTGAAAGTCTACGCAAATAGGGAAATTCAAAGTTAATTCGAGAGGCACCAAATCAAATATTGCTTTTATTCATAACCAAAGGAGTCGTCATGTTATACTAGTTGCAAGTCAGAGTTGTTGTGGTATATTTATTAATGACTTCTGAAACTGATTTGTTAATGATTTATGGTATATTTATGAATGAAATTATCTGAATGATAAATTGGATATCTTTACTTTTGGTCTAATTATAGCATATTGTTGTATGTCTGGAAAGAGTATTCTGAGAATTAAAGTATGCATATATATTTCTGATTGTATTTAGTCTAAGCCAGTATTGCAAAATAATAAAAATGATCATAGTTATTTGAAGTTTCCCATTTGAAAGTATATAAGGTTTCCACTATGAATTGCAAACATTTGATTACATTATTTTTCATATACAAAGGCTATCCTATTTCCTTACATCAAGTATATTACATTAGTTTGACAAATAACATTGTCAAACTTCAAAGGGAAATCAGAAAGAATATTGTCTACAAGGGTAGGGGATATTACAAAAATACTAAAATGGAACTAATGAAGGTAGAAGGTCACCTAGCTGATACAAAACTTTTGAGGGAGTAAGATAATGAACAAAGAGATAAAGAAATCAAGCAATTAATTGATGAGCTTGATGGTCTTCAAGAGGAGTTTGATTTAGAGGGTTTCCCAAAGAAATCAGAAGTTGCATGTGCAATTTGGATCAACAAGATGAGTTTGAGCAAGATGAAAGAAATGAATTTCAAATTCTTGATAATCCTATTTTTGAAGTGGCTATTGATTCAACTTATGATAATGAACACTTTTTGTGATGGATGATGAAACATCTAGTGACAATATCAAGATATGGGATCCTGGTGAAGTTCCCAAGCATGCGATAGAGTGGGGTTTTCAGCTTGATTCAAGATCATATCATGAGGATGTGCCAACTTTGTGATTGATAATCCTCTAGGAAGGCCACTCGATAAAAAATGTGTGAGGTTGAAGTTGAAGTTTCTACATGAGATATGTTGAAACATGAAGACTACATTGTGCCTAACATTGAGGAGTTTCCAAAAATTGATTTTGAGCTTGCTAAAATTTTCAAAACAACAACAGATAATGCAAGTTCAAAACTTGTTTTGCATAAAGGAATGGTAAGACAAGGGTCTAAACATGATTTCAACTTATTTGAAAATCCACTTTTTTGATTGGGAGTTGATTTGACGTGTGCTAATTTTTCTTTGAAATGGAATATGGAGACATCAATTGCTCCTATACCCTTAGTTGGAAATGCTTTCATGGTTGAGTTACAAGGAGAAGTCAAAGATGTCACAAGCATTCATGGGAAGTACGAGGATGAGTTCAAGATGGATGTAAAATTATATGATGGATACAAAGATCCTAGTACCTTGGAGGTGCAATTTGTTGATGGCACTTGCATGATTTTCTTGAGAGGATTTCTTTTTCGAGAAAATACCTTTAGTTTTTCCAAGAGGTCTTCTAATGAGGCACACATGAATAGTAGTGTTGAGCAACATAAGCATGGTGGAATTTCTTTGGATCTATTGGAGATCAATCAAGATTTAGTTATGATTTCTTTAGGACAAGAAATCTTAGAGAAGACTGTAATGTCCCCTTTTTGTACTTAGCCAATTCATGCACTTTTAGCTAGTTTCCAAGTCTTTCAAAGGCTAATTGATTAGTTAGCGAGAACTCCATCATTCTTGGAGAAGCATTTGATCAGTCTTGCTGAGCAATTGTTCTTGGATTTGAGTTCAATTTGTTAGTTGGAGCCCTTTGATCTATTCAAAATTAATTTCTGACCTTTTGGGTGCTCTCCAAACTTCTTGAAGGAGTAGCCTATTTTTAGAAAGTCATCAAGTTGATTTCAATCTGTAATGTCCCCTTCTCGGTAGCCCTTCAGGATGTTGCTTAGCCTTTTTCTTTGTGAAGGATAATGCCAATATTAGGGAATCATTTATTTAATTATTTGAGTATTTCCTAGGTTCAAGTTAATCTTTAAAGGTGATGCCAAGTAATTAATTAAATAATTTTTATAAAGTGACTAAGTGAAAAGTTCAAAAAATGACTTGATGAAATATTTTTAAAAGTGAACTTTATGAAAGTCACCTTATGTGTTGAATGGAAAAAATTAAAAGAAAAGGAGAGTTCATTTTTGTCAGGCATTCTTGGAAAAATATAGGGGGAGGAACTCATTTTGGTCGACACCTTTTGAATGAACATTTTTCTCATGGAAACATGGTCAAGCCTTTTTGGTTTAGGGTTTGAAAACCCTTGCACTTCCAGTTTCGGATGTGGGATGATCATCCCTAGCTGGTAATGGTCGAAGGTTTGAAAATAAGGAAGAAATCAGTTTATATTCAAATTTTCATGTCTTCTTCTATTGAGATTTTGCTGCTTGTTTGGAATGGATTTGGAGCTCAATACACACTCTTTGAAGGTTTTTTATTATGGATAAACCCTAGGCACATACTTTACCAAGCATAGAAGCATTTTAAAATTTGTGGACTAAATATTTGGGGAAGAGAATGGAAGGATGTGTTTTACTGATGAAGGTGACCCAGTATTGAACACTATTCTTGGTCGAGGTCACTTCTTGAAGGTCTAGACGGGTTGTAAGAGGTTATTTTAGCTGGGTGGACCCATACATAGGAGAAATGGATGCTCAAGAGAGAATATCAACTATTGAACGTGATTTTTAGGCAGTGCTAGAGTCAACTTCACCACCTCCAGGTTGGAAAAAAAATTGTAACTAGATCTGAGTTGTTTGATACATATTAATAATAAGTTATGTGTATGCAAATGCCTATTGTGCTAAACTGGGAATTTAGAAATTGTTGATTCATTATGAGATCACCCTATATGCAAATTACAATCAATATAAACTCAGAAATTCACATTTTTGGTTGTCTTCACAATCCAAATAAAGTGTCTGGGTGCTATTCCATTGTTTCATAAGTTTGTGGGAAAGGGATTTCTAATATTTGACTGTTATCTAGACTATTGGAAACATTGTCTCAACGTTGTTGAAATGGGGTTGAAGTAGTTTCAGATATTGCTGGGTTCATTTGCTCAAAACATTATCATGATACAAATTTTTGGGTGTACTAAGTGACTGTTATAAACTGTTGTCAGAGTCTTACAAGTCTACAATTTCTTTCTAGGAATTTTCCATTCATTTAGTTGCATTCTCAAAAAATTCCATTTAGTCATTGTTGCTGTAATCATATATTATTTCTGTTCACTAGTTAGCATGTCATATGGAGTCTTGACAATAGATAAAACTTTTATTTGTTGTTACTGAAAATTTGTAAGAATCCTTTCAACCATTAATAGCTTTGAGTTTAATGGTCACCATTTCTAGTGTTAATTGGCTTGGGGAAGTATTAAGTTAATATGAAAAATGGAGTTCTGGAAATGTAATGGCATATATTTCAATACAAGTAGTATGCTATGAGAATATTACAACTGATTTGAAACTATTTAGTATACTGAAATGTTCACTTGTAAGAATCAATAATGTATTTTTATTTGGAAAAAAGATTCTGGCTATATCCAAGAAGATTTTCTACAGTGGTATCAGAGCTAGCCTCCTGCCAGCCTGTGAGGTTAGTGGGATGTTATGAATCTAGATAATCGAGAGTATATAACATATAGAAGAGAAAGGAGAAGAGGTTTTGGCCCTTTTGCTACTGATTCATCATCCGAGAAGGAGATCATGGGTAATAGACATGACATACCAGAGGGTAGCACTCAAGAAATTCTCAATGACCTAGTTAGAGGTCAACAACAAATAGCTCAACTCTTAAACTAGCTTGTGGCTGATAGAAACAACAATGGTAACAATGGGACAAATGGTCATGATAACAATGCTAAAGCAATCAACACCAACATATCAATACATAACCATGTTAGGAAAACTAGGAGGGTGACTTCAAGGCCTCTCATGCCTTAATTCTTGGGTGGATAGCCTGCTAGAAATCAAGAGCAACAAGCACATAAAGATGGATTCACAAATTATTTGAGAGAATATCAATTGTTGGGAGATGAATTTTAGGCTGCCATGTCATTGGTGGATTTTTGCACTATCAAGTACAAGAATAGACCTAGAAATAATAAATAGAGGACAACAAAACTAGGATCTACAACACAAGGTTGGGAAACTCTCTATCCCTTCCTTTGATGGGTCTAGTAAATGCATAGCTAGAGCGGGGGTACAAAAGTTGGATACTTATTTCCAACTAAACCCCATGTTGGAGAAAGAGGCCATTAAGTATGCTACACTACATTTAGATGTTGAAGCACATGAGTGGTGGTATCACAGGCTTGTCACATTAGGGCATGACAACATCACTTCTTATTTGGAGTTCATACATAAACTTATGGATATATTTGATCAAAAGGATCTTGAGCTTCATTTTTATGAGCTAGCACAACTTAAGTAGAGTGGATCAGTGCATACATATATTTAAAAATTCCTACAGTTGGTAGTTGTGGTGAATGATATATTAGAGAAGAGGTTGGTCATGCTTTTCATTGAGGGTCTATTCAAGCCACTTCGTGGTTGGATTAAGGCTTTCAAGACCAACACTCTTCAGGATGTGATCACTCGAGCCAGAGATATGGAGCACTCCACACCTAGTAGTAAACCCCCCTCTAAACCATTTGTTCCTCAAAAGAACAAGGGATAGAAACCTATCCAGAAGAAGGGAAACAAAAGGAGTGATCAAGAAGAAGAGGACCGCAAAGAATGCAAAATAAAACAAATATGTTATCATTGCAGGGAACATTGGGAGCCTGGACATCGTTGCCTAGGTAAAGGAAAGGTTCATTTCATTGAGGTCATATTAGAAAGTGAGGATAGTGATGATGAGTAGTCACGAGACAGTAAGAACAACAGTTCAGATGAGGAGTAGCCCCATGAGGAAGGAAAGAGTGGTACCATTGCTACTCTATTAGGTACTCCTAGATTCAATTCCTTTAGAGTCAAAGGAGTTGTGCAGGGACAACACATCATAGTGTTGATTGATAGTGGGGCCACTCACAACTTCATTGATGCAACCCTAGTGGCAAAGCAAGGGTTACCAGTAGAGGACTTCAAGGGTTTTAGTGTGATGGTGGCAAATGGATACAATATGTTATGCACATGGAGAGTTCCACAGTTGCCTATCACATTGGACAATTACACAATGTCAAATGATTTATATGTGGTGGCTTTAGGTGACAAAAATGCCATCCATGGTATTTAGTGGTTACATTCATTGGGGAAATACTCACAAAATTTTTAGACTATGGAGCTTAAGTTCAGGATAACAGATTACAAGAGAGTGGTGTTTAGAGGTATGGCTAATGGGGAACCAAAGGTAGTGTTAGCTAAATGGATAGAGAGCATTTTCTGCCATGGTGATGTAGCATGGGCAGCTAAGTGTTTGATCACCACTAAGGAGACTCCAAATTGTGATCAACCATATCACATTGACATTCAAGAGCTATTGGGGAAGCATGAAAAGGTGTTTGGGGAGATAATTCCAGGAAGGCCACTAGATAGAGGATTTGAGCATACAATTGAGTTGGAGGAGGAGGCCAAGCCAGTCATTACCACCCCCTATCATTATCCTAAGAAATTTAAGGATGAGATTGAGAAAGAAATCAAGGAATTGCTAGACATGGGGCATATAAGATCAAGTTCTAGTGCATTTGCTTCTTCTATGGTCCTAGTAAAGAAGGATGGAACTATGTAGATGTGCATCAACTATAGAGCTCACAACAAGAAGACTATTAAGAATAGGTACCCACTACCCAAGATCAATGAGCTATTGGATGTGCTACATGGTGTAGTATATTTCTCTAAGATAGATCTTTGCTTAGGATACTATGAGCATTATGAGTTCTTGTTCATGCCATTTGGGTTGATGAACACACCTGCTACATTTCAGTCTTGCATGAATCACATCTTCTATAAGCAGTTGCATAAGTTCCTTTTGGTATTCTTTGATGATTTTCTCATATATAGAAATACTTGGGAAGATCAATTGAGGTAGCTAGTTGAGGTCTTGACTATCATGGAGGAGCAGTCACTATATGCTAAGGCCTCAAAGTGTGAGTTTGGCCTTAAGGAGATTTTGTACTTAGGGCATGTGATCAGTGCACAGGGGGTACAGGTTCACCAGGAGAAAATTTAGGCAATAATCGATTGGCCAACACCCAAGACACTTACAAAGTTGTGAGGTTTCTTTGGGTTGTCAAGCTACTACAAGTGCTTTGTTAGAGGGTTTTCTTAGTTGGGAGCACCTTTGATAAACCTTACTAAGAAGGGTGCATTCAGTTGGTCAGATGAGGCATAGAGATCTTTTGACAAGCTCAAGGAGGTGATGAGTAGTTGCCTAGTTTTGGAATTTCTAGACTTCACCCAACCATTTGTTCTCAAGTGTGATGGTTCAGGTGAAGGTATAGGAGTGGTTTTAATACAAAATAGACACCTTATTACTTTTGAGAGCCACAAGTTGATAGGACCTGAGAGACTCTACTCCATCTATGATAAGTAGATGCTCGCCATAATGCATGCATTGGTGAAGTTCAGGCAGTATTTGGTTGGAGGTAAGTTTGTGGTGAGGAAAAATCATAATAGTCTTAGGTATTTCTTGGAATAGAAGGATTTGAATGAGAGGTAGAAAAAAAGGGTTAGTAAAATATAGGCCTATGATTTCGACATAGAGTATGTGAAAGGGAAGAAAAATGTCATTGCCAATGCCCTTTTCAGGAAACCTATAGCTTGTTCACTTTCAGAGATTTCAGCTGATTGGAAGTCTCACTTGCTAGTTGAGTACTCCAAGAATAAGTTTGCATGTGAGGTGATGGATGGCTGAGTACAAGATGATAGGTACAAGGTGGTGGATGACGTTCTCTTCTACAAGGATAGGATCTATTTGGTGCCAAAGTCAAAATTGAAAGAGAAGATACTGTAGGATTCACATGACACTCCTTTAGCAGGCCATCAAGGCTACTTTAAGACATATAGATAGGTGAGAGAGAGGTTCTCTTGGAAGGGCCTCAAGGAGGATTTTTTGAGACATGTCAGGGAGTGTGTGACTTTCTAGGAGAACAAATCTGAGCACACACATCCGGTAGGTCTATTGCTGCCTTTACCCATTCCAGAGTAGAAGTGGGAGAGTATTTCCATGAATTTCATCATGGGTCTACCCAAGGTCCATGGGAGAGATTGCATCTATGTACTAGTGGATCGATTGACGAAGTATGTTCACTTCTTTGCTATACCCACTGAGTACAGGGCACCGTAGGTGGTAGAGTTATTTTTCAAAGAGATTTTTAGGTTGCATGGCCTGTCGAGGTTCATAGTCAGTGACAAAGATAGTAGGTTCCTTAGCGCCTTTTGGTAGGAGCTATTCAGATTGGAAGGTACAAGGTTGACCCCAAGTATGAGCTATCACCCTTAGATAGACGGTCAGATAGAGATTCTGAATAAATGGATTGAGGGTTACCCATGCAATTACATCTCAAGATAGTAGAGAGCATGGATTAAGTGGTTGCACTTGGGAGAGTATTGTTATAACACCACTTATCATATTTTGATTGGGATGTCACCTTTTTGAGCATTGTATGGGTATGATGCACCATCATTTATGGACTTGGATTTTGGGGAGAGTAGAGCTCCTAAGGCTAAGGATTGGATTCAGGAGAACCAAGACATTTTGGGGGTTCTCAAGGATAACTTGCAGATGGCTTAGAATCAACAGAAGACATATGCAAATAGGCATAGGGTTGAGCATAGCTTTGAGGTTGGGGACTTGGTCTACCTTCGCTTGTATCTCTATAGATAGTCTTCCTTGAAGAAAATTGGGGTAGAGAAGCTCAAGCCTTGGTTCTATGGACCCTATAGGATCATCAAGAATGTTGGAGAGGTAGCCTATGAGCTAGAACTGCCAAAGAGTAGTAAGATTCATAATGTATTTCATGTCTTGTGCCTGAAAAAGGCACTTGGACAACACGTTACTTCATTATTCAATTTAACCCTATTAGATGAGGAGGGTCATTTGTTACTGATTCCTAAGGAGATAGTTGATACTAGAGAGAGGAGATTGAGAAACAGAGTGGTTAAGGAATTTCTAGTTAGATGGAGAGACTTGCTAGCATAGGACACAACTTGGGAGGGAGAGCAGATTTTATAGCATCCCAATTTGCAATTGCTTGAGGGAAAGCAATCTCGAGAAGGGAGGATTGTAATGTCCCCTTCTTAGTAGCCCTTCAAGATGTTGCTCTGCCTTTTTCTTCGTGAAGGATAATGCCAATATTAGGGAATCATTTATTTAATTATTTGAGTATTTCCTAAGTTCAAGTTAATCTTTAAAGGTGATGCCAAGCAATTAATTAAATCATTTTTATAAAGTGACTAAGTGAAAAGTTCAAAAAATGACTTGATGAAATATTTTTATAAGTGAACTTTATGTGGTGAACGGGAAAAATTAAAAGAAAAAGAGAGTTCATTTTTGTTGGGCATTCTTGGAAAAATATAAGGGAAGGAACTCATTTTTGTCAACACCTTTTGAATGAACATTTTTCTTATAGTGACTTGGTCGAGCCTTTCTAGTTTAGGGTTTGAAATCCCTTGCACTTCTAGTTTCAGATGTGGGACGATCATCCCTAGCTGGTAATAGTCAGAGGTTTGAAAAGAAGGAAGAAATTAGTTTATATTCAAATTTTCATGTATTCTTCTACTGAGATTTTGATGCTTGTTTGGGATGGATTTGGAGCTGAATACACTCTTTGAAGACATTTATTATGGAGAAATCCTAGGCGTAGACTTTGCCAAGCATATAAGCCTTTTAAAATTTGTGGACTGAATATTTGGGGAAGACAATGGAAGGACTTGTTTTACTGATGAAGGCGACTCAGTATTGAACACTATTCTTGGTCGAGGTCACTTCTTGAAGGTCTAGATAGGTTGTAAGAGGTTCTTTCAACTGGGTGCATCCATAAGTAGGAGAAGCAAATGCTCAAGAGAGAATATCAACTGCTAGACGTGATTTCTGGGCAGTGCTGGAGTCGACTTCACAACCTCCAGGTTGGAAAAAAAACTGTAACCAGGTATGAGCCATTTGATACATATTAATAATAAGTTATGTGTATGCAAATGCCTATTGTGCTAAACTAGGAATTTAGAAATTGTTGATTCATTCTAAGATCACCCTATATGCAAATTACAGTCAATATAAACTCAAAAATTTGCATTTCTGGTTGTCTTCATACTCCAAATAAAGTTTCTAGGTGTTATTCCGTTGTTTCATAAGTTTTTGGGAAAGGGATGTCCAATCTTTGATTGTTATAGACTATTGGAAACATTGTCTTAGCATTGTTGAAATGGGACTGAAGTAGTTTCAGATATTGCCAGGGTCATTTGCTCAAAACATTGTCTTGATACATATTTCTAGGTGTATTGAATGACTGTTAGAAATTGTTTTCTGAGTCTTATAAATTTGCAATTTTTTTTTTCTGGGCATCGTCCATTCATTTAGTTGCATTCTCAAAAAATTCCATTTAGTCATTGCTACTGTAATCATATATTATTTCTGTTCACTAGTTAGCATGTCATATGGAGTCTTGACAATAGATAACATTTTTATTTGTTGTTACTAAAAATTTGTAAGAATCCTTTCAGCCATTAATAGCTCTAATTTTAATGGTCACCATTTATAGTGTTAATTGGCTTGGGGAATTATTAAGTTAATCTAAAAAATGGAGTTCTAAAAATGTAAAGTCACATCTTTCAATACAAGTAGTATGCTATGAGAATATTACAACTGATTTGAAACCATTCAGTATACTGACATGTTCACCTATAAGCATTGGTATGAGATGATTTGATTACATTGAAGGCATTTTGATTTGGAAAAAAGATTCTGGTTATATCCGAGAAGGTTTTCTACATAATCATCTTCCTAGTGCACCGGTTTCATCATGATGTGGTCAAAATTGGATTTTGATGACGTTGTAGTAATTTCTGTAACTTGGGTGAGTTATTAAGTTATTTAATTAATATTTCACTAATGTTGTCTAATGTTGAGAAATAATTAGATGACAATTTAGTGTAATATTGGAAAGGTGATTAAATGTTACACAATGAATTATTTAATTTAAGGAAAAAAGTGTTTTTTTCAAAAATAAAATAAAATAAAAAGAACCTTTTCAGAAAAAAGCAAAAAGTACTTTTTCAAATAGTAGCACAAAAGAAAAAACTATTTTTTTAAAGTAGAAAGAAAGCAAAAAACACTTTTTTCAAAAAAGCAATGAAAAAAGCTATAAAAGGAGGTGTTGGGGGCTCATTTGGATGTGCTAAGGTTTTCTCATACTGTTATATTGTCAGATTGAGCTTGTGAGTTCTTCCATACTCTTTTGAGGACAAAAACCATCATTTTATTTCTAGTTTAGGATTTGAGAGATAATCCCGAGCTAGATCAAAGTGATTTCATTCTAGAGATCCCCATTGTGCTTCAAATCAAGTTTTAGTTTTGGATGTTGTTGAGATAAAGATCTATTTAGTGTTTTGAGGTTTGTTTGGTGCAGTTCAAAAAGAATTTTTTGTCATTTTGCTTGTGGGTGTGTTTCTATTCTCCTTTTCTAAGTTTCCAAAGCATCAACAACAATATTTCAGTTCTAATTTTTCCAAAGTACAACAGTACAAAGGGTATTTTCAAACATGTACCATCCTTTTAGTTTATCCATTCAAGGTATCACGTTGCTATTTCATAGTTGGGTTATTGGGAAATGTTATTTAGTGCTATTGTGGGGTGTTTCAATAGTTCTTTACATTAAGATTTTATATCACTAGTTAATCCTCTTATTTTGGTGTTCACAATGCATATGTGCTAACCTTGTAATGCTTTGGATGGTTATATTACTAAAAGATTCAATTTATATTACTGAAAAATTCAATTTCTATGGACTTTAATTTGTAAGCACTGGATGGTAGTACTGCCAGTTGGTTTAAATTTGTTATTATTGATGTACTTACCTTGCTAAACAAATGGTAATATTGTAATAGCTCACCATTGAAAAGTGGAAGAAGCATGTTTAAATGTCTTCAAACATTGTATAAGCTTCCCATTGAAAAGAGGAAGTGACTTATAATTCTTGTTGAATAAGAAAATGATTTCTTTCTTGTATTGTTTATGCATCCCACTAAATAAGTGGTTTGGCTGGCTTGCTGCTTGATGCTTCTTTCCAACAAGTTGTAAATCAATCAATTGTAATCTTGACACAGTATGCTCTTACCTTGCCCAATCTAGGATTTGGGTAATTAGAAAGTGGAAAGGAAGTTGTTATGCTTTCATTTACTTTGAGGCTAACATATTTTCAAAAAAAAATTGAGAATGGTTAATACCATTTGTATTGTATTTCCTTATTATATTATTCTATTGTGTAAGTTTTTTCATTGTAGACTCTTTGGAACATAGGTAAAATTTTGATTAGTGTCCTCTTCCTAGAATTTCTTTACATATTAACTAAAATTTTATAGCCTTTTCTTTTCCATATCTGTTATGTTTCTCTACTAGCTTATATCTTTTTTTGACTTCATCTTCCAATAATAGTCTATCTACTGATGACAAGAGTCAGATGTTTATGTATAGTATTATATATCAGAGTGGCCATATGAATCATCTAACCCAATAAAGCCTTCTTATATACAAGATGAAACTAGCCTAATATGTTTCATTAATAGGAAATAAACTCCTGATTTTCTTTAAAAATATTAACGCTTCATTCTATCCATAATCAAACTCCAAAATTTAGATATTTTAATTATAAAATGAATATTTTTCTTTTTTAGAATACATATGTTAGCCTTCTAACATGTGATATTGATGGAATGGAACTCACATCCTTATATCTTAATGTATCTAATTTATGTCTCAAGCAACATCTTTGATTGTTCTTTTCTATAATATTTTTCAGACATACTAATGGTGCTACTTAATAGGTAATTTAGCTACAAATTTTCCATTTCTAGCAATTAGCAAGAAGTAATGTTATGATGAATTTATATAGAGTTTTTGATTTTTCCTTCAATTTGGTTATCAACAGATTTCAGGATTGAAATGCTTAATGTGATGAAAGAGTTTTAGGGCTCAAAAACTCAAGGCATGTTTATTAACTCATGCTTTATTCATTGTCTATCTGAGATGTAATTGTAGACACAAAAAATATACAGATTGATATCATACACTCGATCCTAATCTACTAACATTGATTCATCCTAAATTATCCCTCTATCTAACCATTTAATCGAATAACCTTATTTGATTAAAGTCATCATAATTCCCCTTTTAATTAAATGAATCCATTGATTTAATTAAATCATTTTCTGTGTAATTAGCTAGGTCATTTCATCTTCCTATCATTATTTAATTAAATAATCCATATTATTCAATTAAATCTCTAAAGTTCATCTAATTAAATTAAATAAATCAAACATTTATCTAATTTAATCTAACATCACCCCCTTTGGTTAAATAAATCAAAAATATTTATTTAACTAGGTCTAAATCATTCTCTTCTCATTTTGAGTTATTTAAATCCTAAAATCTAATTCAAAATGGTCAAGTCAACTAACATCATTTAAATTAATCAAATCATGATTAATGCTAATCCTTATCACTCAAATCCTCTAGCTTTTTCCACTTGCACAATAAATCAATTTATTTGATTTATTAGTTCTCCTATTTCATTCAAAAAAGGCATCAATGGTTGGAATATTCTTCAAATTTGAAATCTCCCCCCAAATAGACATGTACATCCAACAAAACATTTAAAATCTCTTACATGTCCTTTTTTTGAGCCATGTGGCATTAACTTCACCTTTCACCTCATCCTTCAAGCCATATATTGAATTTGAATCTCCCCCCTCTTTGCACATTCTCCAAAATGTGCTCATTCCTCAACCATTCACATGATGACATGTGGCTTCTTCTCATTTGTTGAAGATTAGTCCCACATTCATCCCTTTTTCCTCTTCTCTAATCAATCTCATCTATAAATGAAGAGCTCATCCTTCATTTCTATCATCCACAATTTGAGTAAACTTACTATGCTCAAATATTTAGCAATCTTCATCAATACTTTTGAATTGTAACTAGGTCATGTAGGTTTTTATCTTGGAACATTCATCACTCTTCATCAAAGTGGATCAATTTTCATCACCAAATCACCATTGCATCATTGGAGTTGGGAAAGGGCCAATTTTCACATCAAATTGGCACCAATTCCCTCAAGAGATTACGAGTTTTCTTTGCATTAGGATAGGATTTGATATGTTTTTAAGTTTTATTGTGTTCTTCATTTCATTCTTCTCTCTCTTTTGCAATTTAAATTAATTTCTTGAGGAATCTACATTCTAGCTTGCATTTGATCTAACTTGTTTGTTTCTTGTGCTATTGCAGGTATAGGATCTAGGTTCATACACCAACAAACTTGGTTTTCACAATATTTTCCAAGATTACATAACAAGGTATTGTGAATTATTTTATTATGCAAGGTTCTTATATTATTTTTTGTCTTTCACATTCTTGAGAGTTGACTTCATAACTTTTATGCAGTAGGCCTCTTTTGCATGCTTGTGTATTAAATTATTAATTGAATTAATGAAAAGAATAATTTATACTTTCCTTTTAAATTCAAGCTTGAGAGATGCCACATAGAGACATATTATATTATGTTGGAGCCTCCCATTGAGACCCTCTTCCAATGGTCAATGCTAGAAAATCATAGATCACCATTTGTAGCAAATGCCTATAGTCATGGCTTATAGATGACTTGATCTAACCCTTAAAATTTAAGTGTATTCCTTCATTCCTTGAAGCTCGTTCAAAATAGGAAATCATGAGGATCTGTCTTGACAACACAACTCATTATTAACTAGGATTTCCATCACCTTGACATATGGTCAAATATTTAAATTAATGCCGATCTTTCACTATGCAAGGTACCAAAACCAACCAGCTAGTTTTCATGACTTGAGTAATGACTTTTACAACTTGTCTTGGTTGTCAACTAGCTATATTAGGCTACATGGATGCTACAATGGATTTTTCACAAGAAAGGGATTGCCAAAGCATACCATCCAAATACTAAAATTGAAAAATTAGGGGTAGACATGACACTCTTTGAACTCAAATTTATTGAAGACCTTGCATTTTTATGTAAGAAAAATCAATCATGTTTTTCTAAAAAAAATCAATTAACAAAGTGTAGTACAAATATTTTCTCAATGAAGTACATTTATAGGTACACTATCATCATGGAACAAATGCGAAATTCTATCAAAATGATTAAAAATCCAAAGATAAATTTAACTTGATATTTCTTCCAATAAATACAATGTTCACATAAGTCAAAATTCAAAGCGTCCCTTTGCCATTCCTCTAGACTTGGAGGCCCTAAGATCTTTTTCATTAGTGCGGCCCAAATTTTCATGCCACAACTTTACAAGCATCGTGGTTACAAACATCATGGTTGCAATGACTTGAAAATTTTTCTCAATGAAAATTTGAAAATTTTAAGTCCATTAATTTGATGTATCACATGGGCAATACCTTGAAATTTCTCTTTGCTAGCACTTTGAAGTATTGTTAGGGTGATACCTTGAAATTTACTCTACTTGGCACCTCCAATTGTCACCTAGGCGATAACTTGGGGTCTCTTTAGACCATGAGGTGTTGCTTGTGTGACACCTTGGGGCATCCCAATCCCAATAGAAGTATTAAGAAGTGTTACAAGACTCAGACTCGCCTCGAACTTGGAAAGCCAATCTTTGACTTAGACTAGGACTCCTAGACTTTACAAATAGAAAAACCCAAGAAATTCAAATATTTTTAAGGATTTAAAACTTATTTCATGCACCCTTTAATAAATTAAACTTAAAGACACAATAACATCATCAAATAGAAACTACTACAATCCCATACACAAACATACATCGATCACATAAGTATAAACACAAATTTTAGCTGAAGGAAATAACAATAGTAAGATAATTAAATATACAAATGTTGTCAAATGTATACAATACACATGGAATATGAAATCCATGGCATAAAAAATTCCAAAAATATATATAAAAAGCTATAATTATATGCCTTAGAGGATCCTGCATCACTCAACGCCAATCCTCTTGCATAGGGGTCTAAGATAGGTCCTAGATGGTGTTGTAGCCATCATCTCTGCTTGTGTCTTAGGCTCAGTGGCACCCAAATCAACAACCAAGGTGTCTTCCCATGCTCTACCCTCCTCCTCTACCATGGATACTTCCTCTGCTTCTCGATCTACTTGGTCAACCCAATCAAGGTCCTCAATGCTAAAGACAAGATTCTTAGCCTTAGTGATCCAATCTGATTATGGATCAACCTCCTCCAATGTGATGGGTGACAAGTCACTGCCCAATATGTGTCCATGGAAAAGGTGTAGGCTGTAATGAACATACACAAGATCATTCAACCTCTACACTAACAATCTATTCTTCTTCTTGCAGTGTATGTGATCAAACATACTCCAATTGTGCTCACAACTTGAGGCACTACATGGTTCATTCAACACTCGAACCACAATTCTCTAAAGATTTGGTACTTTAGCACCAAATCTCTCGCACCATGCATTTGAGATGAGAAATGAAAAAAAAAATCTCATTGTCCAACTTTAAGTTTCAATATTTAATAGTAATATAAAAAATGAAAAGTTTTAATCTTTAAAGTTTAAACTACTATTATGCCCTTAATAATTTTTTACCTGGCTATAATGTCGATTGAGTAGCCTTGCATATATCTCTTGTAAAGAGATCTCCTTGTGCAAGTCTGAAAATCTCAATCTTGACAACGATTTGTGCTCCAACAAGGGAATCAAACATTTTCTTGATGATTATGTAGAGCCCACTCAAAATCTCCTCATCCACCTTGAATTCAGAGCAAAGTTTTTAGAAAATATGTTGCTGTGTGTAGGGGCTTGTGAAGTTGGAGGTGCCATCGTCTATCAATGATCTCCCAAATGGGGTGATAATTATCATCAACTCCCCCATAAATGGATTTAATGGCCTCTTTGGCCCTATCCATTCCCTCAAATATGTAGCCCATTGTGGGCTTCTCCTCATCAAAAAATTGTAATAGAACCAATAAAGGCTCCGCGAACTGCAATTATTATGAAACACTGACATAAGAGTCAACAAAAATAAGTAAATAAAATAAAAATAAGAATGAAAATATAATGTAGAATTGCTAAACTAATTACTAATTACATTTACCTTGACGATCTCCACAGTAGGTGCCCAAAAGCCCTGCTCATCAAAAATACAACTTGACACTTCATCCCCTATGTTTATCTTAGCATATGTTGAGGAAGCCCACTCCTCACTAAAAAAAATCCACCTCAAAGCTCCCTTTGACCACAAAAAGGATTGTAGAGTGATGAAAATGGTAGCAAAGCTGGTTATCCCAGGGTGAGCCAACTCCTTCTATCCTCCCATGAATTCCCTCATAAGGTTGAGGACCCATGCGTGATTATATATGAACTTAAAATACTCTTTGTGGTCTCCACATATGCTTTGATCCAAGAAATCTTGCCAAGATCCTCCAATATAAGGTTAAGGAAATGAGAGACATAAGGTGTCCAAAGCAATGATGGGTGCCTATCCATCAATAGTCTACCTGCAACAACATAATTTTTTGCATTATCTATGACTATTTGTACCACATTCTCCTCCCCTACCTTAGCCAAGATACCCTCTAAAGCCTCACAAAGGAATTCAACATTTTTGGTATTTCCAGATGCATCAATAGATTCGATGAACACGATACCACTTGAAAAAGAAACAAAATTTAAATGATTCAATAAAATATAAATTAAAAATCCTGATTGTTAATCACTAAATCAATGTATTTTAAGAAACAAGGAAATTGAGCAATGACCTATTTTTTCTATCGGTCCAACCATCGGTCATAATGGTGCAACTCTTCTTCCTCCAAATGTCTCACTACTTATCTATAGTGGCTTTCACATCAGTCACCTTTTGGGACAAAATGGGGCCCTTTATCTCCTCATCATTAGGGGCTTTGAACCCCGCCCCATAAACAATAATTACATCAATCATATTTTTCCAATATGGAGACCTAACACAAATAAATTAAATAAAATAAGTATCAAAAAATGTAAAATTTCAATTTGAATTCAACATAGCTCTAAAAATAAAAATTCAAGTGACAAAGAATCAACTATCAAGCTATATATTTTAAGACAAAACAAAAAGAAGAATTATGTGGATGCATGAAATGGAATTTGCAATAGAACCAAAAGTCTCCAATTGCACCTTTAGTTGTATCATGTTTATCCTTGCTCCAACCCATGCTCTCAAGTGGTGGTTGGGAACTTGAAGTAGTGCGTGGCAACATATATGAATCTAGCCTAGATCCACAAACACTAGGCCCAATATTGCCACTGCCACTGCCACTACCACTACCAACAACTGAAGGTGGAGCCCATGGAGGAATTGGAAGCATGGAAGAACCCAAATCTCCAACTCCAAACATGGCTAACATCTCCTCTCTTTGCCTCTTTTTTAACTCTTTTTGTCTCTCAAAGGTTTCTAATTGCACTTGTAATTCACGCATTACCTCAGGAGGGACATTTGTGCATGGATTAGCATCTCGGCCTGGTATACATACAATGTGGTATTTCAATCTGTTAATGCCTCACCCAAGCATAGTTTTTTTGCAATGAAAACCTGTTACTTCTCTCTTTTTTCCAGGGATAATAATGACATGTTTCCAACAAGGGTACTTTCAATTTTGAGACATTGTGAATGTGATAGAGAATTTATAGATATAAACAATGCTGCAATAACATGTATAAATTTAAAAAATTAACATTCAAAGTTTATAATTAAACTAATATTAAAAAACCTAGGGTTTGCAACTATAAAACTATTTTTTTTACAAGAACACCTAGGGTTTGTTCAATAAAAAAACTAAACACACCTAGGGTTTGTAACTTGTTTTTTGTTTCACTAAAACAAAATAGAAAAAAAAAGAAGAAAGAAAGAAGAGGAATGAAGTTTTGGTTTTAAAAAAAATTCAAAAATTTAAACATACCTCTTAAATCTTCTTTGAAATCAATGGAAATCTCTTTCCAATCCCTTGTAGAGCCCTCTAGATGCAGCAAGATTACCTATGAACTTGTTCAAATGCGATTCAACAACCATTTTGTGCTCAATCTCTTTGTTGGTTTTCCTTTAATGTAAATATGTTTTGGATCTCTCCTCTATTTTTTCTCTCTTCCTTGGCTTGAAAATGAAATCAAGTGCCTTTGGAGGAATAAAGGCAATTATAAAAGCAAAAAAATGAGAAGCTTTAATTTTTTTTTTTTGTTGACTTTTTAATCACCCAACCATAGCCGAGTCAGGGTTCGAGACTCACCCTCAGTTGGAAAGTTTAGCGAGTTTTCCAGACTCGGCGAGTCGGGTGAGTACCTGACTCCCAAGCCAGACAGATTCACCAACTCTCACTCAAATTGTGACTCATCGAGTAATTGCTAGTCTGCACGAGTCTGGTAACATTGGTAATAAGGTATTAAGCAGACCTAAGTTTTTGGAGAACACTAGGGTTTTCAAACCTATGGAGGCTAGTTATTTTGTGGAAGGCATAGAGATTGTTGTTCCTGATGATATCATGAATGAGATAATTGCTGGTCTCCAACTCTCCCTAGTAGGTAAATTTTTGGATTTCAGAAAACAATATAGATCAGGGTAGAAAATGGGTTGATTCTATTTGGAACTTAAAGGAAAGATGAATTCAAGTGCTATGGCAAATGGTTTATTCATGTATAAATTTTTTAATCATGAAGACTTGCTAAAGGTTCTTACTGGAGGTTTGTGGATCTTTGATAAAAACTTTAAGAACTGCTTATCCTTGTGTCAATGGAAACTTGGCTTTGATCCTTCCAAGAATCTTGGCTCGATTGCTCCCACTTGGATAAGGCTCTTGGGCATCTCTTTGGAGTTTTGGAATACTTTTTTTCCTAAGGAATAGTGAACTCTTTTGGACATTTTCTAGTGGTATACATAATAACTCAAGAAAAATACAAATTAGTATTCACAAGGATTTGTGTTAATGTTGTTGTTAATAAGGTCTTTCCGTCCTCTATAACCTTGAAATCAAGGTTCAATGTTTGGAATCAAGTTATTGAATATGGAAATGCTGGAATCTTTTGTCAATTTTTTAGGAAATTTAGTCATCTAAGTGATTCTTGTAAAAAATAACTAATAGATAAAAATAATGATTTAGTAGCCCAATATAACAAAAATGTGGCTAACCAGACACTACCTAAAGAGAAGGGTAACTATAACAATGGGGATAGGGAAATGGTGAATCCTTAATCTACGCAGTAGGAAAGGGAGGAGAAAAAAGAGGAAGTAAAAAGGGGTGAAAATAATAATGAAAAAGAATTATCAGATATCCTGAATGAGAAAGGCCTAGTGTTTAAAAATGGTGTTCAAAACAAAGATATAGATCTAAGCAAAAAGTCTGAAAGGATTGATTTTAAGGAACATTTAATCTCTTTCTCTCCAAAAGGATTTGAAGAGGGAGAGATAGTTTCAAGTTTAAATGAAGAAAATAATATGGAGGCTATGATTGAAAAATCTAAGGATGAGGATTGTGTTATCTTGTAAGGGGATCATAACAAAATTTGCGAGATTCCATAGCTTTGTTGGGGTTTGGAGAATTTGAGTCTCATACTCCCTTGTTGAAATATCTTGAGGGTGAAATTGAGAAGGATTGGACATAGGTTAATGGGAAACCAAAAAAGAAAAAGAAAGAAGATGGAGGAGATAAAAAATGAGGGAGACTTTCTCAAAGGGAAACTAGGGCTAGGGAGGTTTCTTATGAGGTGGCTTCCAGGAAACCAAAGACTCTAGATAGCCTTTCAGGATAGAAGAAATATAAGAAGTAAAAAAGTAGGGGGCTTGGTCTCTGGTTGTCAGTATTAGGTGATTACTATCTGTTATTATTTGTGTTTTTAAAAATTAAGTTGATGTCTTGGAATGTTCATGAGCTAAATATCCCCCTTAAACAACATATTGTAAATTGTTGTATTGTGGAATTGAAAGTGAATATTTTACTCATTTAAGAAGCTAAAATGCAATAGTCTACCTTTGATCAAATAGTTAAAAACATTTGGGCTATGGCAGAGTATTGTGTGACTGATGCTGAAAGAGCCTCAGGTGGCTTAGTGACTTTGTGGAACCTAGCAAGTATAAAAGGTTTCAAAGGAAACAATAGGAAAAGCAATTTGGAAACTGTTACGGAAGACCTGAAGAATTTAGTTAAATGAAACTTCATAAATATTTATGCCTATAATTCTAGGGATGCAAGAGCCCATCTTTGGAATTCTTTATAATCTCTTATCTCTAATAGACAAAAGGATTCTTGGATTATTGGAGGGAATTTCAATATTCATTTATTTCCCTTAGAAAATTTGGGGGGCTTGGAGGGTTACTCAAAAAATATGATGGATTTTTCTATTTTATATCATCTCAAGGACTGCTGGATGTTGAACTTCAAGGATCCAAGTTCACTCGGTCAAATAGGATACAAGGAAACAATCATATACAAGTTAAGTTGGATCTAATTCTTATTTCAAGTAGATGAGATAGTTTTCCTAAGTTGAATTTATTTGCTCTTCTGAGAATTGGCTTTGATCACAATGCTCTTCTCTTAGATTGGGAGGAGGTGAGGCCTAGGGGTCCCTTTCCTTTTAGGTATGAAATCATGTGGACCTACCACCCTAATATTAAGGATCTCATCCAAAGATGGTGGAGTCTCCCTTGTCATGGTACTCTATTGTATTTCTTAGCCTAGAATTTAAAAAGTATCAAATAAAGTTAAAGGATGGAACAAAATCTCATTTGGTAACATATTTCACAAAAATAAAGCCATCTTATCTAGTTTGAAGGATATACAAGGATAGAGAATGGGATCACTGATGGAGATACTTCTAGAAAATAAAGGGAGCTTCAAGCATAATGGTTTAAGATCTAAAAAATGGAGGAAACCTTTTGGAAATAGAAATCTAGGATTCAGTGGCTTCAGGAGGGTGATAGAAATACAAAATTATTTCCATCAGTACATTATGAAACTTAGAAAAGGAAAGAATATAAGATCCTTGGGTAAAGAATATGGCTCTATTTTGACAAGAGAAGAGATAGAATATGTTGCTATTTCCTTTTTTAAATATACTTGTGGAGATCATGATCAGGCCTATGTTGGGATGGAGGAGCTTCTTGAGGTTATTCCAAAAGTGATCTAAGATTAGGACCTAAGGGAGTTGGGGAAACCTATTTTGTTTCAAGAAGTAAAAAATGTGTTGTTTTCTTTAAGATATTTTAAAGTATCTAGGTAGGATGGCTTTCCACCAACTTTTCTTCAAGATTTATGGGATGTCACATCTATTGATCTTTTAAGTGCTGCTAAGGATTTTTTAGATCAAGAAGACTACTAAATAAAATAAAATCCACTTTTATTCTGTTAATTCCCAAGAAAGAGGATGTTGCCTCTTTACAGGATTACAAACCCATAAGTTTATGCAATATAGTCTACAAAATCTTCTCTAAAATGTGGTTAACAAGTTAATCTCTTTGAATCAAAAAAGATTTGTTAAAGGTAGAAAAATCCTTGATGTTTCCTTAGTTACTCATGATATTCACTCTATGGAACAAAGTAAGAGACCGAGCATGGTCCTAAAATTGGATATTTCAAAGGCTTACTTTCGAGTTTCTTGGCTATTGTTGATTGCTGTTCTTAAGAAGTTCAGTTTCAAAGGTCAATTTTTAAAGTTTATAAAAACTTGTGTCCCTACCCCCAAGTGTTTTGTCATGATCAATGGGGTCCTAAAATGGATCTTTTCTTGTGGTAGAGGGATAAAACAAGGAGATCCTCTAACTCCTTATTTGTTTATAATTGTTGTTGAAGTTCCACATAGAAATATCTTGAAAAATCTAGATCAAGGATCTCTCAAAGGGGTTAAAGCTGCTTCTTCCCTACTTGCTTCTCATCACCATTTTGTAGATGATACCAATTTTGTTTGGATTTGCATTGATAGTTGAAGTTATCCATTGGAAATCTACTCTTCAAGAGCATGTAGAGGTCTCAGGACAACACATAAAATATTCCAAAAGCAAGGTTTATTTTTTCAGTACAGATCATATGATAAAAGATAGGGTTATGAGGATCTTAGGATGCCAAGATTTTGTTTTTCTAGCCTCCTATCTTGGCCTTCCTTTAAGCACCAAAAAATATACTAATACCTATTGGAATGGTATTATTGAATGGATTTAAAAAAAGCTGGGAGGGTGGAAAGGTAAGCTTCTAAGCCAAGCTGGTAAGCTTCAAATTTTAAAAGCCTCTCTTCAAAATATCCCAGCTTACTATCTTTCTCTATTTAAGATCCCAAAATTTATTTCAAATGAAATTGAGAAAATTCAAAGGAAATCCCTTTGGACTAGAACGAAAGAGAATTGTAGAATTTCTCTTGTAAATTGGGAAAAAGTGTGCTTACCTAAAAAGTAAGGGGGGCCTTGGTATAAGAAGGATAAAATTATTTAACAAATCCCTTCTCTTTAAAGTTGGATGAAACTTCTTGGAAGGTAAAAAAGACAAATGGATATTTTAAAAGCCAAATATCTAGGAAATTCTAATCCTAGATATTTTATATTCTCTTTGGATTTGTCAAATGGTTTAGTCATATGGAACAACCTTATGAAAATCATAAATACTCTTAAACAAGGGATTAGAAGGAGAGTGGGCAATGGAAGAAAGATAAGATTTTGGGATGATAATGGTCCCATTTTTTATTTCGTAAATCAACTAAATCAAATTAAAAAGAGGCCTATAAGAATAAATGTGAATTAATTTCATGATTATGTTGATTGGGGAGGTGTTATTCCAAAATGGAAGAATTTCGAGGAATAGCTGACAGGAAGAACGAATCTAAGGGGAGGAAGACAACATGAGTGGGATGTTACTTCTCATTTCATATGTCTTCAAGTTGGCGATTGCCTCTTCTTCTCATACAATAGGGAGGATGAATGGATATGGAGTCAACTGCCTTCAGGGGATCTCTTAGTAAAATTTGCTTATGTTATGATGGAGCAACATATGTTTCCTTCTCCGAATTTTGATTGGAATCAGGGTTGGAATGCTAAACTAATGCCTAAAATAAACTGCTTCTAGTGGGCTATGGTTCATAGAAGTATCCTCACCATAGACGTTCTTAATAAAAGAGGTTTTCAATTTATTAACATATGTTCCCTTTGTTATGTGGATGCTAAGAGTATTGAGCACCCCTTCTTCCACTTCTTTTCCAGAGAGGTTTGGACTTATGTTTTAATAATTCTGTTGGTTGATTGGGTTTTTCCCTATTCTCTCAAGAAATTTGTAGAAAATTGGAAATTTTTTCCTTTTAGCCATCCCATCATTAAAGATATGTGGAAGAAAATTCCTCCATTTGTATAATAGGGTTTTTGGAAAGAAAAAAATTGTAGAATCTTTAGAGATCAAAAGAGAAGTAGCATGGATGTATTCTTGAGTATAAAACCACAAATCCAGGTGAAAATAAACTCTAGAAACTATGGATTCTCTAAAAGGATACCTTCTTGTGGTGACCTCAGGATCAAATAGAATTGTTGAATTAAGAAATAATTAACCAAATTTAATTGGGAAAAACTCTTGAGTAGAAAGTTAACCAAATGGATCCCTCTAGATGAAGGTTGGATAAAGCTCAATTTTTATGGTTTTTGGAAAGGGAACCTAGGGTTGGAAGCAGTTGATAGATTAATAAGAGATCATAAAGGTTATATTATTGAAGGTTATGCAAAGAATCTTGGTATTTATACTAGTAATGTAGCAAAAGCAACTGCTATTTGGTGGGGTTTGAAGAGAATGAGAGAGATGGGTTATAATCAATTTATAATTGAAGGAGATTCCAAATTGGTAATAGATATTCTCAAGGGAAATTCTATTTTTCCTTGGAGAATATGGGACTTGATGGAGGAAACAAGGTAGCAGATGTTGCTTCTAATGAGGGGATTTCTTGTCCACACTGGGTAAGGTAGAAATATGATCATGTCCCTCAAAAAATGAAAGAACCCATTTTAGAAGAGAAAATTGGGATCAATAGAACCTTTAAAAATCACAATGATACATGAAGATATAAAGGTGTCTTAGGGTAAGGTGACTATGGAAGACTTATGGTCTCCCCCTCATGGTATCAAGAACTATTATCGATCCAAAAGATTCAAATTTTCAATCTTACAAGATAATGACATAATGAAACAAAAAGGGACAAGTTATGATTTTTATAATAAGGATCAATTTCCTTCCTGTCAGAGTAATGATTTCTACTATAGAGATATCCCTTTCATCATTTTTATTAATCCTTCTCCTTTTAATAGACGAAAGTGCCAAATGCCTATTATGTAAGATGATGGTGGTATTATTATTTGGAATGGGATGGGGAATGGTTTTTACACAATGCATTATAATGTGGAATTTTCTAGTAAGGGAAGGATGTCCTTTTAATTTTATTTTTTAAAAGGATAAGAACAAGATATTTTATTTTCTTTCAAATCCTAAGGATACGTTTGCGGGGCATGTAATTATGTAAAAGTATAAAAAATTTATTTCCCACATGAGCTTTATGTCTAACCCCTCGACAAATCTTAATAAGCACAAGCTTCAAATTAATTATTGTTCCTCGGGACTCTTCAATCATGACAAGTGGTTCATAAATCTGATGAATCACATTATTAGCGCTGGCTCCACAAAATGTGAATTTTCCTTTTTGAGCTACAATAATTCCAAAAAGGGTTATCATTGTAGTCTTATTTTAGATTATCTCAAATAGAGTGGCAAGGCTATTAGGTATTTGGTTCTCCATTGTGGGTGGTGGAAGGTTTTAGGGTGTATCATGGGTGGGCCAAGGAAACGTTTTGAGTCCCTTTAGTGTATCCGTCTAAAAAAAAATGTTGAATTGTGGAGGTTCTTTAAGGAAGTTGGTATAATGCCTTTCTTTATCTTGGAAATGTAGGGATTCAATGATGAGATAACATCAAAATTCTGCAACTCTTGGAAGGAGGGCATGGTCTCTATAGGTAGCATATGATTCGAGGTGAATCCACAACTCATAGGAGAAGAAAAATTCTTATAATGCAAAGGAATAAAGGTGGCTAAAGTCAACAATGGTAACTATCAAAGATTCATCGACCCCTTGTTTGAAAAGGAAAAAAAGTCACAAAGATTTTAGAATGGCTATGAAAGGGAGAAGCTGCTAATGCCTTTTAATCTGGCGAGTCTTCATATCATGCATCATTTTACTTTAGAGGGGATATTTAAAACAATTCATGGGTACCACTTTCCCTTCTTGAACCACATACACCACAATGAAAAGATTAATATCCCATTCTTGTTGTCGTCCCTTCACCTCTACATTGCCAAGGGGGTTTCTCCTCCCCTGCACCAGGGTTTAATTTTAACCCTTTATAATCACGTGTTCTCCAAATCACCACAATTGTGCCCTATTTATGTAGTCAAACCTCTACAGATTAAATTTTTTGGTAGTGTAGACAAAGATTTTGGCATCCAAGGTCTTTCTAGCACTTCTAGGGTTTTTCACCTAAAAGGAGAAAGATGGGCCAAAATGTAATGTGCATATTCAAAGATTAATGTGATATGGATGCAATATGTTTAAATAAACTGATTTAAATGAAAAACTATAATGAAAGGTATTGATTATCAAATGGAAACTACTGAAATACAACTTGTTGGAAAACACATTGTGTAATGCAAACACACCTAGAAATGAAAGTAACCAATAACATAAATGAATAAAATTGAAGAGGTGCACCTTTAAACTTTCCAGAGACTTGAAATGACTTATGAAATACTATTGATCCTAATTTTTAGGCCTGGTGGGACTCATTCGCCATTCTGGGTGAATTAGTCCCAATTCTATGAAACTGGTCTGAAATCCATTTCAGACAAATGTGTGTCTAAAAATGCAAAAAACCAAAAATAGGCTTGGAAGTGGAACTCTTTCACCACCCATGGAGAATGAGTCCACTTTTTAAATTTTGAATATTCAAAGGTGGAAACAAGAGCCTTTGGTCTACACTTTTTGCTTCTCCAGGTGTCCGGTTCTGCAACTATCAAATTCAGACCTGAAAGTGACTTTTTGTAGGTATTTTGACTTATCCAATGAAGAGATGACTTGAAAAAATTTGAAATGCAATCTTAATGATTTCTAATTTTCCAAGATGTCTAAATTTGCAAACACACAAGACAAGAAAGAGAAATGTTGGATGATAGGGCATGGGGGTTTGCCTTGGTCAAACCCCTTTTAGGAAATTCAACCAAAATAATGAAAGAATGTAATGAAGCATGCAATAATGGAGTTATTAATTTTCCATGATGATTGATCTTGAATGTCTATAGCAAAAAATGAAGAATCTTCCCTTAAATGTCTAAAAATTGCTATCTTAATGACTTGAAATGATGAAACCCTAACTTGCTTGACTTGAAAGAGAAGATAGCTGATGAATGAATGATAAGATATGTGTGAATGATTTATGAGATGTAAATTAGGGTTTATAGGAAATTCTCCTAATTTTCCTTTAAATTGGATTCCTAAGGCTGACATGTAAAAATAATAAACTTAAATTTTAGTTTTTCCCGCTCAAAGGTCAAAATTGGCCCAAATGGGACTCATTCACCACCTTGGGTGAATCAGTCCCACCTGTTAGGGACTCATTCGACACAGGTGGTGAATTAGTCCCAATGGGGCCCATTTGACAGCTAGGATGCTAGGAAGTAAGGAAATAATGTTTTTATGGTGACTATGTCAGGTATTTCATCAAATATTACCTCGAGATGCACAATATGGGGTAATAAGGGCCTATTAGTGATGATGTAAAGAGTAATTAGGACTTGGGACATAGAATTCAATGTGAAAGTGTGATTAACTACACTTTACAACACTAAAATGAGGTCCACACATCCTAGGAAGGCACAATATCCATGTGAATGTGTAAGACACATCACAACACTAGATTAACATTAATTTTATTTTACAAGCCTTATAAATTGATGTGATAATTCCATTAAACACATTTTATAATGTTGAATTAAGGGAAGATGGGTTCATTAAGTCTAGAAAAGCGTGAAAGTCCTTTACAACACTTTACAAAACCTTAACAAGACATCATTAAATGCATTTAAAAGGGTCCAAGACCTAGTGTGGATGTGAAAAACACCTCACAACACCAAATCAAGGCCTCATTAAGTAAAATTTGTCATAAATTATTCCCAAATCAAGCAAGTTGCCTTTTTTATATGGTATAAGTAGTAATCCCAACTTGTCTTCAAACAACCCCTCTTCGGGAAGGAAGCCAAATTCCAAAAAAATGTTGTTTCCTCGACCCCTTCCTTTTTTGAAAAGAAGTTAAATGCTACCCCTCAAAAAATGAAAAATCCTTTCAAAACCTAATACTTCCAAAAAGAAGAATTTGGGTCCCTTAGTGAGTTAAGGGTTAAAGGATGAAGCTATTGAGATCCTTGATGAAGGTGATTCCGATCAGCAGTATGAAATAAGTGGTGGGATGGGTGAGAGATGGTCTACCTATTTAGCCAAATCTAGTCACTAGAACAGAGGCAAGGATTGTAAAGGTAAAAATTTAGCCTTCAATGAGGTGGTGAAGGAGTCCTCAAATGAGGAATACTTTCCATATTTTGAGGAAGAAAGTCAAGATAACATGCAAGATGCAGAAGAGTAGGAGGCCCATGAGGTTGAGGAGGATGATAAAAGTGAGGAGGAAGAGGCTAATGAAATCGAAATGAATGAGATGGATATAGGAAATGAGGAAGAAGTGAATGGGATGGAAAAAGGATAAGAAGAAGAAAATGTTGAAAATAATGGAGGGAGAATTTTGAGAAAGAGGAAGAGACTGACCTTGAGCCTCTTCAAAATATTAAAAACCAAATTAAGGACTTAAAGGGCAGGGTAACTAATATTGAGTCAAACAACGATAGAGATTTCCTGAAGGAAAAGATAACAAACTTGGATAATGCTATTAGTTGCATTATATCTATTAAATAAAGGCATAATGCACCGTGTGGTGTTTGGAATAGTCATAGGCCAATCCAAGTTGAGGAAGCTAAAGAGAAAGATGGGCAAGAATCAGGAAGGCCAGGCTCAGAGGAAGGACACTACGAATGACTCCAAGATTGTTTGGAAGGATCCCCTTGAGATGCTAAAGGCGGATTGGGAGCTTATTAATAGTCCTAAGGAGTAATGGTTCTTTCTGTTTTGTGTTTTCTTTCTTGTTCTTCTCTTAGTTTTAGTACTGGCGTACATGCTTGTTTTTTATCTTCCTATGTGCACTTAATGCTTTAATGTTTTTTGTGGCTTGCATGCCACCTTAGCTTTTTGGTGTCTGGTCTATTAGGTTTTTAGGGCATTTTTTTTCTACTTCGGCTATTTTTCCATGACTAATGGGATCAAGGCCCTTTTCTTGCTTTTTTTAATATCAAAAACACCTTGTCCACCCATTTTCATACTCCTACTTCTAAAATCCATAACTTCTTCATAGAAAATTGAAATGAGGTGTCTCTTTAATTTTATGAGTCTTCAAGAGGAATCCAAAATTGTAATCCTTTTTGCTTCCCAAGGTATTGCCACAGTGATACCTTATTTTTATCCTTCAAAAGGTTTTTACCATGAAATTGCCTACTTCTCCACTAAGGTGTTGCTTGGGTAATGAATTGTCTTGCCCTTTCCTAAAGTGTTGCTTGGGTGAAAGCTTGTATAACCCTTTTATAAGGTATCACTTAGGCCTTTCATGCTCATCACTTTGCATTCTACCATCCTAAGGTATCACCTTGCCGACATGTCTCAAAAATGAAACTTATAGAGGCCAAGTCACATCCAAACTTGAAAAGAGGTCCTTTTTATTAACAATTTTTTTTTAAGGAGAATTCAAAAAGGAAATATCTTGGTCTCATAGGCGATCCCTTGTATTCATCACCACAATTTGAGCCCTTTCCTTTCAAGGTATTTCCTAGGAGATACCTTGGGGGTCTTGCCTAGTAATCACATATTCTAATATTCTAATGTCCTTTAGAAGAAATGGTTTGTCTCCATGTACCTTAAGGATTTCTTGGGGTACAAAATTGACTCCTACCCTTTCAAGGTTTCTCCTAGGAAATATATTGAAGTCTTCTCTTGACAAAAAATGAAGTATTGTCTTGGAATGTCATGTCCTCGAAATCATATACAATAAAATAATAAAATACATATTCCATTATAATGATCAAAGATAATTATGATTATTATATATACACTATAAATACTAAAATATAAAAATTAGCCATTTAAATAATAAAATGAATATTAAAAATATATAAATTTGATATGAAGCACAAAACATAAAACAATATTATTATTATCAAATATAAAATTATAAATATTAAACAATTATGATCATTATAATATAAAATCACAATAAGGGACATCATGATGCACTTAGGAAAATGCACAATACTCCTTCCAAGCAATACAATATATCATTCAATACCCTGATAACAAACCCAGGGGAGCTTGTAAGCAATATATTTTATTTCACCCTGACTCCTTATGTAATGCCCATGATTTATCAATATTTTAGCACTTCACAATTATCAACTTGCTCTTCTTTTAGTCTATACATATGATGTATGGTGGGAAGGGCTCAATAATTACAGTGCTAATAAGTCTTGATATTGCTGGCTTTGGACGATGCTTACACTATGTAAAGAAATCCTCAAGATTGACGTGAGGTGATACCACTTGGGTATGTGATCCTTGTAGCAAGCCACCGAAATTGATAAACAATATGGATTAAAATAATTTGGGGTAGTATACACTCGGCCATATACTTGAGCATCCATAGCCACTTCACATGTCCCATCAAATTAGATAAAGGAATTGTCTAAAATTGTAAGAGAACACACTTCCTTAATCCAAAATTTCATTAATTTTTTTTAAAAAAGTAAATCTCTTAATGTATTGCTCAATTAGTTGTATACTCAAGAACTTCTATCCATACGGGATAGGAATCTATCCATTCAGGATAGGCATCTAACCATATGGGTTAGGTTAATGTCCATACAAGACCAAAACTCATCTATCCATCCAAGATAGGCATCTAACCATTCGGGTTAGGTTAATGTCCATTCGAGACCAAGATAAATCTATCCAAATAAGGTAGACATCTAACCACATGGGTTAGAAAATGCTTTGGCCAGAGACTTAGACTCATCGGGACCATTCGGGTCCTGAGTCACTCTCTAAAGACTACACTCCCCTACTAGGAGTGCACCAAGGTTGACGTCCTCAAGAGTATGTGAGATAATAATAAAATCTTGAGTCCCGCCTCAAAATTTGGCCTAAAGCCTCAGGGAATCAAGCGAATCCATCCAAGATTCCTTCTGAGTATAACAAGTAATTTCCAACTTCAATTTTAATATTTATTTATCTTCCTTTAACTCAAGGTATCTTAACAAGACCAATAAGGTAAACACCCTTAACCAATCCTAAATCCCCACCCTGAGTGCTTGTGTACTAGGGACAACTCCATCCCTAGACTGTCTACATACACCATTTCAACACGGGATCAAGGCGTATAATATGTAGTTCTATTTTCTAATCTATTGTTGGATGTAAATTGTTTTGTGGGTATGTGACCCTTTCTAGGGCCATTGTCCTAGAAAATATTTCTTTGGTTGCTACCCACATAAGGGAGCATATAAAGCATAAAGATTCATAGTGATATTTTGCTTGTTTCCTAATTCATCTATTTCCTAAATTCCTATAAGTCACGTCACCCTTGCCCGTTAAATAACAAATCATCAAAGATAAAAGAATTAAAAAGTCAATTCACATGCCTGAACCCTATTGGGGTTTTCTATGATTTTCACTAGCGAATGTAAGTCCATTAGTATTATCCTTTTTATATTATCGATCCAAGAGGGATTTCCCATCCCTTGGATTTTAACTCCAAAATGATCCTTATTACTCTCCAACGATTTATAGGGACAATGCCATAGACGCTGTTGTTGCAACTTTATTAGGCTATAAGTGCAGTAACTCAAGCGCGATGACATTACCCGTAAACGTGAGTTAGAGGCATCGTTAATACCGAACACTGCTAGTTTTTATGTTTTTCTCCTCTTATTTAAGTTTTCTATCTAAGAAGGAAATTAAATGCATTATCAATAATAAGAAAAGTAGCTTGTGCACATAAACTAAATGGTAATATAAAAGCTTTATACCTTCTTGTTAAGGAAGTAAAATTAAATGAACTTACTAAAAGAAAACTATTTATTCAAGTACATTTGCTAGAAAGAAGTATTACATCTACTTACATCCTATGAAAGTAATTTTTTTTGTAACAATGAATTGAATAGTCAAATCCATTTATGAAATAAAAACACTTAAACATAAGGTTAAATTCTTCAAGATGGGTGATCTAATTCAGAGATGGTATGAATCTAATTATTTTGCAATGTTAGTATTTCCTAGAAAAGAAATTTGAATCTATTTGCATAATCTATGTCATGGAGTAAGTAGTTTTGATTTAAATTGCATAACACTAATATTTTCAAGATATATATCTATTTAAGATAGCATAAATAATTCCAACTCAAGGAAACTTCATGGCATAATTTGTTGTTTCAAGACAACAGGTTTATTAATTTTGATTGAATTTCATAAATAAATAATCCAACTAAAGAAGACTTGATTTTAATTGCATAAGTTATTGCACTAATGTCTTAGATAAATAAACCAATACAATTTCTTAATAAGAGCCTTGATTTTAATTGTATAAGTTATACTACTAATGCCTCAAGATTGATGATCTATCTAAAGTAGGTTTGCATTAATTTACATAAGTTTATTCTTGATAATATTCTAATGATTACATAATGATTTATTCACTATGACCTTTTTGTAATTAAATGAATCAACCTTGTTTTAAAAAGAACTGAATCTACTTGCATATTGAGGGAGAAAATTAATTTAAAGAATAACCATGATGTTGAAGAATTAAGTTTATTGCAAATCTATTAAATCATAACTATGATGTGCTATAAACCTTGAATCCCAAGGAAATAAATTTATTGCATGGAGAGAAAGTTTATTTGAAGAATAAAAATAAATCTAAGAGTTAAGTTTATGGCATAACAAGAAAACACTTTTATTAAAGAGATATTATTAATTCCTTAAGTTAGATTGTATTTTGTTTGCATGAATTCAATTTTACTACTTAACATTCGGTAAAACAATGAACTTCTCATTTAATGAAACATAAATTTAAGTTTAAAATTTAATGTCTAATAGTCATAATTGTTATCATAGAATTGTAATTATTATCATAAAGTTATAGTGTTGTCATAAGATATAAAGGTTGTTATTCCTCTATTTTAAAATATTCTATAACTAGGTCCATACTCATAGTTTATCATCATTTTATCAAGAAGAGAGGTATATTCTAAGTTCATTTATTATATTCAACAATAGCGAGTAATCATTTCCATCTTTTATTCAAAGGAAATTAAATACTATCTCATAGAACCATGGTTTGGACCAAATCTTTATCAATCATAGATGTTAGTTAATTTGTTGTCTTACTAAATTAGGGTAACATTATTAAAATTAAGAAATTCATGAAATTTCTTTAATAACTTGAATTCATTTAATGAATAAGCCCATCTTTTGATTGTTAATTAGAACAAATAATTTATTATTTAATCTATCCAATTTATACCCCTTTTGAAAATTTTATCAATTTATTTATACTAAAAAAACTATTTTATTTATGACAGCTAAATTAAAAGAATAAATGTTATAGAGAACTTTAATATAAAAACCCATATTATAAAACATATGTATTTAGATATATTTTATTTTATTTTATTTTATTTTAACAATAATAAAATAATAATTTAATTTAAAGAAAAAATATTTCTTTATAAATAAAAATAAATGAGAATAAATTTATTTATTTTTAAATATATTGATTTAAAAATTAAAAAAAATAGGAAAATTAATTTCATTCTAGATTTAGTTTAGAAAAAAAATGAATGGTAATGACAATAATAATAGATTGATTCTAAAATTTTTATTTTCACAAACAAGGATAGGAAAGAGAGTAATAGCTTGATTCTAGCAAATTTTCTAGATTTAATTAGTTATTCTAAAAACAAATCAAAATAAAAGAAACCTAGATGGAGTTGCAACAAATCTTCTTCCAAATCTTCTCGTTGTGCCTTCTTCAACTTGATTCTCCTTCCTTCAACCCCATCCTTCTTTAAAGTGATAGCATAAAGATACCATTCATGTGTTGTTGATGAGAGAAGAAATGGCCTTAATTTATAGACTTGAGGAGAGGTAAATGAAGGGCCAAAATTAGATATTGATTCAATGGCTAGGATTGTTTGAGAAGGTGGGGTTTGGATTGATAGCCTCACTTTATGACAAGTGTCATAAGAAGAAGGCTTTAAAAATAGACCCACATGGCATGGGGAGGGGAGCCAAGGGTGCTCACACATGTGTGAGCACACCTTGGGAGAGTTGGATATGACAAGTCCCCACACTTTTTTCAAGACCATAAAACTCGTCACTCCTCTTTAAGTGACTTTTTGGGGGTTCATATTTTTCCCAAAAGGTTATATTATGTTTTCAATAAGCTTCCACCCCATAGGTACTTACCCTAGGGGTTCATTTTTACCATAAAATCAATAAAACAAGCCCAAATAACCCTATACAAGAGAATTCTAATTTTAAAATATAAATTTTGATTTGTGAGCACACATTGGGTAGATGAGATGTTGGCATGTTTATGACATGTAAGAGAGAGGGTGGCTTGATAATGACATGTCTATGACATGTAAGAGAGGGGGGGTTTGACCATGTGTGCTCACACATGGTCAAGCCACACGACTCAAATAGGAAAGGTCACATGCATGGTGTGAACTCCCACACAAGGGTGAGTGAGGATGAGTTGTAAGGTGATAGTGACTTGTGCATGCAAGTTCCATGTGAGGGAGATTAGAATAAATTTTTAAATTTGAGAAAATGATAATGAAGATTAATTAATCAATTAATCTAGGATTAATTGATTAATGAATTATGGAGGATAGTGACATCTCCCAAATCCTAATTAATTAGATTAAATGATGTATTATATTAAATTAATGTGACTTAGGAAAGTGACTAATTTTATTAATTAAGTATAATGATAGATTGTGCTAATTAATAATGCTTAGGATAGGATGGGGACATTTGTCACATAATGACTTAATTTTTTTATTCCTTATTTTATCCATTTCTCCAATACCATGTGCTGAAATTATTAATGAAACACTTATTTATTAATATTGTTAACTTTTATTTGTTCCTTTTTAGGATTGTGTATTTAATTTTTTTTTTTGTTCTTTATTTAGTCTCTACCTTCTTCACACATAAATTAATTGTATAAAACCATTTACATAATATTACTGCACAAAATTATAATATGTCTAAAGTTTTAACAAAAAGAAGATCATGACAGAAATTGACAGAGTTATTATAGCCGTGGGCTGTTGTAATAATCCCACCTATTCACTCAAAGAGATACAAAGAAGTCAATGGAAAAAAATAATAATAAGAGGAGGGGTGGCAATTGAATCTTGAGAAACTAATAGCTATTATGTCTAAACTACAACAGTTAGCCTAGGGACACATCTTCTGACAAGTGAAGCCCACGTCTCTTTGCAAATCATAGATATTAGAGGAAGGACAAATCAAAGTTCATCATCAAATCACTTAGGAAGGAGAAATAACTTTGCACCTAGATAACATCAGTTAATAATATAATATACTCATAGATTGGAAATCAATGGAATACATATAACATATATATTTGATCAACCACAAAGTGAGAGTAATAGAAGTCAGATATGAATGAATTGGAAGACGTCAACCTCTCCCATATACATAGAAATGTAATAAGCCAAGACCGATCATGTGATCATTGTGGGAAAGAAAAGTAGGAAGCATATAACGTAAAAGATACAACCACTTAGGTGATGTATTCACTAGCATTAATATTTAGCATTTTCAAATATGAGAATAGGAAAAATCATAGATGACTAACATTCAATGCATTAAGTTCAAGTTCCTGCATTAAACTTCCTCCATGACCCGATCTGTTTGATTCTATGCTACATCTAATCTTTGAATACCTCTATCAAATATATCTAAACCTATTCATGCAAATTTAATGTACAACTGAGCATAATCTGATGATTAAGGTTGTTGCACTTTAGAAGTGACAAATTCTAATTTTTGTATTAATCAAGCATTATCTTGTTAGCAAAAAAATATAATATGGATGCTACTTATATATCAGTAGGAAGGAATAACAATAGGACTGTCCATAAGCAGATATAAACTATTTCTTCATTAATTTAGGATTGCATATACATAATAGATATTGCTAATTTGATTGTTGATGCAATGGTTTCTTTAGTATTATCATGATGATAATGATGTAATATTGACTTAAAGAATGAATAATAAATGCAAATGTATTTTATTGCTAAAAGATTGTCTTTTGAGTGTTTGCAAGCCTACTAGGGAGGAAGGGCTTAAGAAAAGTGGTGCCTAAAGACCCCACTCAAGTCTGCCCCCAAAACCCAAGGCAAGGATGGGCCATGGAAGGGTGGAAGTTCCACTAAAGGTTCTGCCCAGTCCGAAGGCATGGGTGGGCCATGGAGGGGTGGGGGTACCACTCAAGATCCGCTGAGGCCATGGAGGGGTGGTAGGCCTAGACCACTTATAAGCTCCACTGGCTTCCCCTAGTAGGTCAAGTGTCTTATGAGGTGATGAAACAGATAGAGAAAGTAGGTACAAGTGTATCCCTTAAGCATGCCATTCTGAGGGTGGAATTGTTTTGGTTTGGACATTCCTGCCACTCGAGGCCAAGGGGTGGGTTGTCTTGGATGGACACTTGTGCTCTTTGGATTAGATGGATAGCTTTGAGCGGATCTACCCATGTCACTCCTATGTCTTCACTACTTCATTAAAGAGAACATTCATTTGAAAAGAAGAAACCCTAAACCTAATCAAAAAGCGAATTCTAGGGCAAGGCAGGACAAGGGATATTACATAGAAACAACACATTCATCACACTTGGTTCTAGCTTCAAGTTTACAAAAGGTCCCAATTTGAAGCCCTTTTACTAAATGAAAACTTCCTCTCACCATTTTGCAACTTTCTTTTGCAATCCAATATCATTCATTTTTTCCATTAAAACTAGGTTCCTTGCCAAACCTAGGATGTGAAACACCTTAGATAGAGATTACATTCTTCCATTTGAAAGAACAAGATTGTCCTTTTCAAGAAGACCTCATCTTCATTATACTTCTCATATGCATTGGACCACTTCTTGTGTGGATTCATATGAAAAGAACCACTATAATTAATGAACCATGCATCATCACATGCTTGAGTTGAAGAATATGCTGGGAACACATCTCCAAATTCTTCATATGAGATTTTAGAATTTGTATCATCTTTAGACCCCTTTTTTACCTACTTGTTTTTGTAGATATTTTTCTACAAATCCAACACTTAACCTAGGATCTACTAGGAGATTTAGATCTTCCTATTGACTTGGATCTTTTCTTATCTCCTTTCCTTTTCTTTCCTTTTCCTTAATGGATTTGAAGATTTTCTCCTAATTTCCTCAGATGAAAAATCCAATTTTAAAGTGGTCAAATTGATCACCATAACCAGGTTAGTCCATGAATCTAGCAATGAACACATCAGAGTAATGCACTGATCTTCTTAATCCATCTTTACATACATTGAAGCAAGATGATTTATAGAATGTTGAAGGTATTCAAATGCCTAGTTACAATTCACCATCTACTATCCTCAAAGAGTACAACTTCCTCCAAAGAAAAAGCTTGTTAACCTGTAACATACTCAAAGTCATACAACATAGTAATTACTTTGGTTTTTTCCATAGAAGTAAAAATAATAAAAAAAGTATTTCCTTAAAAATAGGAATGTAAATTTATTTTTTTCATACATAATTCATTGCACATTTAAAATATGAAAGTATAAAACATCTTTTAAATCTGAAATAATATTACATTTCAACTTGTAAATGAAATAGAACTTTCCAATTACAATTCATACATGATAAACTATCAAGTATACAAATTTACAAATTACAATACAATTTCAAGGTTAGGTCTTCCATATCTAGACAATTCTTCTATTTCACAAGCCTCAATGTTTTCATATGCAAGAGGGAGAGCATCACTTGAGTGATTTACCTCTAACCATAGACCAACGGTCCCCCATACACCTTCCAACTAGAAGTGGCCCTACCCTTCATGAAGAGTATAGACTAACAAACCCACAAATATGCCATCTAAGTTTCTAGTGTTGTGTCCTACCTAACCAATCAACCATACAAATATAGACTTATCTAACTAAGTATTACCCATTTGAATGGTTATGCAATTTGGATCACAATGAACCAACTAATGCAAACAGATATTTTTACATTACTTTGGTCAAAGTTTTGAAAAAAATTCAATCACTTCCTTAAAAAGTGGAGTCGTATTGTTCACTAATCTATTTTACGAATCTATGACAATTGCATTGAATGTGTAACGATTACAATTAATGAAATCCAAATTACATAATTGAAATTAACACACGAACATGATTAAATAAACAAAAATAACAAAGTGATGAAATTCAGAACGAGAGAAAAGAGAGAGAGAACACAAACAAAATTGATAATAGAGTTTGTCGCAAGAACGACTACGTCTTCAGGCCCCTCTCAAATGAGTGGACTAATATGATTAATTCTCCAGAATAATGGTTACAAAATTCTGGCATAGGTTCTCCTTGGTACAAATAAATTTTGAAAAGCTCTCCTTCAAAGTGCGCAGGTTCAATCCTTGGATAGCATGGAATTCGAGCACAATTTCACCAAGTATTTTTCCTCTCCATCACCACTTAGCCTTTCCATCCTATACTACCCCTTTTTATACAAAAAATTCACCCAATTTGGTCTTCAACCAAATGATTTTACAATATCTCCCCCTATCCTCCATTTTTACATAATAAATCTTCAAAATCTTCTTTTTTTTTACATAAGGATCATTTAAAAAATCGCCTACTATCATTTTATTTCATTTTAAGCCCTTTTAAATTTATCATCCTTGGGCTTTATTGTTTAGGAAGGTTTTATTTTAACCTCTTAAAACAACTTAGGGGGTTTATTTTCTATAATTGTGGGTAAAATGTTTAAAAATAAAGGAACTTTGGTTTTGGGAGTTGTTAAAAATTTTTTTACCCATAACATACACCGAAGTCTTTGATGGTAAACCATTTTGTTTGGGCCGGTGGTTGAGGGTTCGAGCTCCATGTGGGCCATTAAAGTTTTTTATTAACAAATATAACAATGTTTCCAACCGTCCACCGGAGGAGGGGGTGAGCCATGTGGCACACCATCATTCATTGGTCAAATTCCTCCAAGGTGACGTGTCTGCTGACAATGTTCATGATGTGGTGCTGACTGGCTGATGATGTGGTGTTGACTGGGTTGATGACGTGTCTGCTGACTGGCTGATGATGTGGTGTTGACTGGGTTGCCACATGTCAGAATGCTATTGGTCTATATGGATGAATTGAATACCACGTGTCATGCTAGGGTTAATCCATGTTAGCATGATGATGTCATGTTGACATCATCATTGTACTTGGTCAACTCTAGTCGACTATGACCTTTGACTGCTCGTAACTTGGGAAAACAGAGTCTGATTCGCGCGAAATGAACACCACCAGAAAGCTCTCAATGAGCTCTTCGCGTTGAGACTGATGTTGACCACTTTTGGTGAATTTGAATTTTTTCCCTTTTTTTCTTTGACCTGCACCCTGAGTTGACCAAGGTTTGATAGGGCATATCTTGGGCTCCGTAGCTCTATTTGACTTCGTTCGAGTTGTAACAGAGTTAGAATTTCAGCCTCTTCCTAATGATGTCATTTATAGAGAAAGAGAAGAAACTTCAATTTTTGGTGAAGATCCTCCAGATCAGTCCTCCCCATTGGAGAGCTTTTGGACCTCCGAAAGCTAGTTACTCAAAAAGTAAGTGAGGGTAAAGTTCCCTCACTTTACCAATCTCCATCTATTTTTCCTTGCTTTGATTCATCCCCTTTAGTGCCACTCTAAGGTACTCAACTACTCCTCTTCATGAAGTCCTAGTTTTCCTGTCTAGGATGACATCCTCTGGCAACTCTGACATGTACTCTAGTGAAAGATCATCAACTGATGGAACCTGAATGTCTGTCTTCATCCAGTATCATCGGAGTTTCATACAACTTCAGATTCTCAACATTGATAATTGAATAGATGTGCATGTATGGAGGGAGATTAAGGTAGAAAGAGTTATTTTCAATCTTTTCCAAGATCTCAAAGGGACCATACCGAATGGACTTGAGATTCCTTCCTTCACCTTGCATTCTTTCCTTGCTAATGTGTAACCAAACTCTGTCTCCAACCTGAAAATGGTGATCACTGTGATGCTTATCATGTCGAGCCTTGTATTTGGCTTGACTCTTCTCCAACTAGCTTCCATTTCTTGATGAATTGCTTGGAATTTCTGGATGAACTTTAAATCCTTCTCTGCATCATGGAATCCATCTTCAATATCATCTTTTCCAAAATAAAAATCCATCGGTGTTTTGGGCACATAACCGAAGCAAGTCTCAAAAGGAGACCTCTTTGTAGAAGAGTGTGCCGCATGGTTGTAAGCATGTTGCACATAATTAAGACTCTCATTCCACAACTTGGGATGTTTGCTACAGTAACCTCTGAGCAGATGCACAACTATCCTGTTTACTACCTCTATCTATTTTTTGGTCTACAAATGGAAGGCTATAATCTTTTTCAGTTTGGTGTCCATGAGTCCCCAAAAAGCTAACCAAAATTCCCCTAGGAATCAAGAATCTCGATCCGATACATTAGAAGTAGGTAACCCAAAATGAACCTATACAAATTGAAAGTACATTTGAGTTGTCAGTTCGGTAGTGACCTATTTCTTACAAGGCATTAGAATACACATTTTTCTGAACCGATCAACTACTACAAACAAGTAATCATGTCCCTTCCTAGACATAGGTAACCCCCTGAAAAAGTCCATTGACACACTTTCCCATGGACGGGATGGTACAGGTAGAGGTGTGTACAACCCCAATTTTTTGTTACTAAGTTTACTTGTTGCACACATGATACAACCTCTAATATACTTAGTTACAGTTTCTTGCATACAAGGCCAATAACAATATTTTTGCAATTGAGTCATTGTTTTACTTACCCAAAAATTTCTTGCAATCAATGAGGTGTGAGCTTCTCTGATTACCTGTGCTTGTTTGTCTTTTGGAATGCATAACTTGCCCAAGTGATACAACAATTTATCCTATACATAGTAATCTTTCTCTTCTACATGTTTTCCTACAATTAGAGCTGAATAGATTTCCTTAAAGTCTTCATCATTAGCATATTGTTCTTGAAAACTTTCATGTACCATGGAACTACCTTTAAGGATAATCAAAGCATTCATATTAGGAGGCCTAAACAACATATCTGCTACTTTGTTATGGGTACCTTTCTTGTACTTAATTACCAAATGAAACTGTTGAAGAAAACCCTTCCACCTAAAGTGCCTACTTTGTTGCAGTTTGGATTGTGAATGCAAATATTGAAGTGGCTGGTGATCAGTGTGGATTACAGTTTCTTTCCCCATTAAGTAGTGCTTCCATTTTTTAACACTCTAAACTAATGCATAAAGTTCCTTATCATAAGTAGGATAGTTAATAACTACACCTGAAAATGTTTTAGAGTGATAGTAGATTGGTTTACCTCCTTGCATTAGCACTGCTCCCATGGAAAATCCACTTGCATCTATCTTGATCTCAAATGGTTGGAGTAAATCTGGTAAAGCCAAAATTGGTGTTGTACTCAACTTTTCCTTCAAAGTGTTGAAGGCCTTCTGCTGTGGACCTCCCCATTGAAAAGTTATCTTCATACTAGTCAATGCATGCAATGGTGATGCAATGTAGGAGAAGTTTGCAATGAACTTCCTCTAGTACTGGACTGCACCTAAGAAATTTCTGACTTCATTGACTGTACTTGGCTTAGGACATTTTACAATAGCTTTGACCTTCGCAGGGTCTACTTTCAATTGACCACCACTTATGACATAGCCTAAGTACACTAAGGATGCCTTAGCGAATTCACATTTAGACATCTTTACAAAGAGTTTTTCTTTTATCAATACATCAAAAACTTTCTTTACATGAATTACATGATCTTCCCAAGTTCGGCTGAATACAAGAATATCATCTAAATAGACTATAACAAAATCATCAATAAAAGGATGAAAGGCATCATTCATGACTCTCATAAATGTAGTTGGTGCATTGCAAATCCTGAAGGGCATGAGAAACCACTCGAATAGTCCCTATTTTGTCTTAAATGCAGTTTTCCAAATGTCATCTTCTGCAATTCTTATTTGATGATATCTGCTACACAAGTCTAACTTAGTGAAATAAACTGCATGTTTTAATTGATCCAGTAAATCATCAATTCGGGGAAGAGGATACTTGTTCTTTACCATTATCTTGTTCAGGGCTCAATAGTCGATGCACATTCTCCAAGATCCATCCTTCTTTGGAACCAACACAATTGGAGAACCACACGAGATGTACTAGGATGGGTGACTCCTTTTTCCACCAACTCTTAAAATTTATTTTTGATTTCCTCATTCTACAAAACTGATAAACGGTACATACCAATGTTTGGAAGAGGAACATCCTGCTGCAACTGGATTTCATGCTGTATCTCTCTCTTAGGTGGCAACCCATTTGGCTCCTGAAATAAGTCATCATAAGAAGAAAATATTTTGACCATCTTAGTTTTACGCTTTGGATCACACCCTTTAAATGCTTCAACTTTTTCATCCTCTTTGGGTTTTACAAGCATTAACACAAAGTTCTTACTAGAATTGACCAATATTTTCATTTGACCAACATTAACTAGTGCAAGATTAGTCTTGACTTTGTGTGCACGTACAATGTATTCTATCCCATCCTTAAAGAGATGATACTTATTCTCTCCCCTATAAAAGATTGCTTTTATATCATACAAATAAGGACTCCCTAACACAAGCCCACAAATATCCAAAGGGACAACATCTACTTCTACCTCATCAATAAAGTTTATAGTGATAGAAAATTTCAATTTGCACTTTTTCGTTACCTACAGTTGAGCATCATTGCAAACCCATCCAAGTGGATAAGGCTTCGGATGAGGTGTTGTAGTTAAATTAAGTTTCTTTATCAAACAATGTGTCAATCTTAGTGTGCTTAGTTACAACTTGAATATGAAACAATTCATTCCGTTGTTTATCAGCTTTAGGAGGAGTAGATACTTTACTTGTACTTATATTTGCATTAGAAGAGAGAATTATACCTTTCCCTTTACCTTGGACCCCAAAAACAACAATCTGAGTTTCATCTCCATAGTCAGATCCAAGATCTTGTTGAATCACCACAACAGTCTTTTGCTTTCCTTTATTGCCTCTGTATCTTTTCGGCCTTAATTCAGGATGCAACTTCCAACATTTTGAATCATCATGCCCCTCTTTCTTGCAATGGGAGCATGTGGGTTTATCACCCTCCTTAACTGTAGCTGTCTTCTTCCCTTTTCCTTTATCTTTGTCTTTATCTTTACCCTTAGACTTCTCCTTAGACTTAGATGGTTTCTTTGAGAAATTATCACTAAAAGTGTTCTTACCCCTTGACTCTAAATGAGTAGCTTGGATTGAAACTTCATCCAAATTATTAGGAATAAACATTAGAATAGTATGTATTAGGTAAGAATGCAAACCACCTATGTACTTAAGTAGTGTATCCTGAGTATACAATGGAACATTTAAAGCAATAGTTTTCTAAACTCATGGGTGTAATCTTGGATAGATTGAACCTTACCTTGCCTAAAGGTTTGCTAATTCATTGTTAATTGCTACATATAACCTAAAGGATAAAACTATTTTTTAAGGGCAGCAACAAATTCCATCCAAGTCATATTGACCTTACCATGGCGAGCAATTTCCTCTCGAGTCCTACTCTCCCACCAAGTGAGAGTTGTACCTCCCAACCAGAGAGTGGTTAACTAGATCATAGAAGCATCTTCTATTAGGCCTTGAATCCTACAATACACTTCTACCTACTAGATCCAATCATCTAACTTTTTGGCATTTAACTCACCACAATACTTAGGAAATTCAAATTTTACATCCAGTTTAATAATAGGCTTAGACTTGCTCTTGAAAGGATTAACAGTAGTAGAAGAGGAAGAAGAAGAAGGGGAAGATGGAGAAGAAGGGGAAGATGGAGGAGATGGATATTTTGGATCTTTTCCTCCTTTTTCCTTTCGATCTTCCTTCTTTTCTTGCTTTGAAGAATCCCCCTTTTCGTGCTTCTTCTTTTCTACATACAACTCTTCCACCATAGCCTTCATGTCAAGAAAGGCTCGCTGAAAAGACTTATCATCTAGCTCATGATCAATAATTTTTGCAGCTTTAGTTTCATCAATTGTTGGCAAAGTCCTTTGTTTTCTGATCTCAGTCCTATTGTATTCTTCAAGTTCACCTTTACCTCACCGTTTCTTGGAATGTGTTAGCATCCAATTCTGCAATACTAGTCACACAAAGCTCTAATACCGAATTTGATATGTTTTACAGATTTATGACAATTGCATTAAATGCGTAACGATTACAATTAATGAAATCCAAATTGCATACTTAGAATTAACACATGAACATGATTAAATAAATGGAAATAACAAAGTGATGAAATTCAAAATGAGAGAAAAGAGAGGGAGAACACAAACATAATTGATAACGGATTTCATCGTAAGAACGACTACATCTTCGGCCCCTCTCAAATGAGTGGACTGATCTGATTAATTCTTTAGAATAATAGTTACAAAATTTTGACATAGGTTCTTTCTGGTACAAATAAATTTTGAAAAGTTCTCCTTCAAAGCACGCAGGTTCAGTAATTGGATAACATGGAATTCAAGCACAATTTCACCAAGTATTTTTCCTCTCCATCACCACTTAGCCTTTCCATCCTATACTACCCATTTTTATACAAAAAATTCACCCAATTTGGTCTTCAACCAAATGATTTTACAATATCTCCCCCTATCCTCCATTTTTACATAATAAATCTTCAAAATCTTCTTTTTTTTTTTACATAAGGATCATTTAAAAGATCCCCTAATATCATCTTATTTCATTTTAAGCCCTTTTAAATTTATCATCCTCAGGCTTTATTGTTTAGGAAGGTTTTATTTTAACCTCTTAAAACAGCTTAGGGGGTTTATTTTCTATAATTTTGGGTAAAATGTTTAAAAATAAAGGAACTTCGGTTTTGGGAGTTGTTAAAAACAACTTTACCCATAACATACACTGAAGTCTTTGATGGTAAACCATTTCGTTTGGGCCGGTGGTTGAGGGTTCAAGCCCCATGTGAGTTGTTAAAGTTTTTTATTAATAAATATAACAATGTTTCCAACCATCCGCTGGAGGAGGGGTGAGTCACGTGGCACGCCATCATTTGCTGGTCAAAGTCCTCCAAGGTGATGTGTCTGCTAACTGTGTTCATGACATGGCGCTGACTGGCTAATGACGTGGTGCTGACTGGGTTTCCACATGTCAGAATGCTATTGGTTCCTACATATGACTCAAATTCCATGTGTCATGCCAGGGTTAATCCATGTCAGCATGATGAAGTCATGCTGACATTATCACTGTACCTGGTCAACTGCGACTTTTGACTGCTCGTAACTTAGGCAAATAGAGTCTAATTCACGCAAAACGAATGCCATCAGAAAGCTCTCGACGAGCTCTTTGTGTTGAGATCGATGTTGACCACTGTTGGTGAGTTTGAATTTTTTTCCTTTTTTCTCTACTCTGTGCCTTGAGTTGACCAAGGTTTGACTAGGCATATCTTGGGCTCTATAGCTCTGTTTGACTTTGTTCAAGTTGCATTGGAGTCATAATTTTGGCCTCTTCCTGATGATGTCATTTCTGGAGAAATTTGAGAAACTTCAATTTTTGGTGAAGATCCTCCAAATCATTCACACCTCTAACTTGACTTGGAAACCATCTTGACCTAAGGTCTAACTCAAACTGACTATTTGACCAACTAGTTTGAATTTTCAAAAAATTAATCATAATGTGATGACTCACTAAGTTGGTAAACAACTAGTTTGGTTATTCTTTTCTGACTTTGAACACCCATGTTACAGTGGACACAGAAAAAGTAACCCTTTTACTTTTTATTGTTTTTCTCCTCCTTGTGCTTATTTGGCTTGATTTCACCTTGATTTAATGTTGTAATGTGGCTCACATATTCACATTAGGTCTTGAATCTTTAAGAATAACTAAGACTTTATGATGCCTTGTAAAGGTGTTGTGAAGTGTTGTGATACATTTTCAAACTTTTCTAGACTCTTCTTATCATAATTCATCTATATACCCTCTTTCTATCACTTACTAAGTCTTATTCTAAAGTGTTGTAAAGTCTTGTAACAAACTTTCATGCTTTTATAGGCTTGTCATCAACAAATACACCTTCCTTATGCTTTATTTGGCCCCTTTATTGACTTACAGGCCTTAATTAAGTGTATTTTTTAGTACAAAACCGAAAAACATCATTAAATACAATATAATTTTTGACACCCATTCACTTGCCTTGAGTGGACCCATTCGCCACTAGGGGCGAATGAGTCCCTCTTGGCATAAAAATCAAAATTAATTCAAAATACTAGAAGATTTTTATTCCTAAAGACCTAAGGTCAGCTTGTGATTTATTTTTGGGAAATGAGGGCATAATTGTGTATAAATACATGATTTTATATTCATTTTAACCCCCATTCCATACATTCCATTCATGCATCATAACATTCAAGCATTCTAGTATTCTCATCACTCAACCAAGCATTCAAGCATCTTGGAATAGCATATCTTTAGACTTCATCATCAAGAGTTTGGTAAGTCTATGACATTGCATGTTGTTTATTTATCATTATCTTCATATTTCATTTCATTTCATAGGGTTTGATTACCAAAGTGGGGTTTGACCAAGACAAACCCCTATACTCTAACCCTTAACCCTTTTCCCCCTCTTTGCATGTTTTTGTAGGTCTTGTAAGCATATTTGTCAAGGAGAAAGGTGCCAAAAAGGTGTTGTAAAGTCATGAAAGTCATCATAGTCAACATAACCCTATTTGAAGCTTGGAGACCACTTTCCCATCAGATTTTCTAGATTTAGATCCGACAAGTTGTCAGGTAGAAAAGTGCAGGCCAGGACCCACATATTTGACCTTTGAATTTTCAAAAATTTGTAGGTGGACTGATTTTCCATTAGTGGCGAATGAGTCCCACTATCAGGCCTAAAAAGGAATTTTCTAAAGTTTTGTGATCCCGACATCCCAAAACCTGTTCTTACAGAGTTTACCAGAAACAAGACTAATTTTCCATATGTGGAAAATGAGTCCCAGTGAGCTTCAACAATGAATTTTGCAGCATTCTAGAACCTTCCTAGATCTACTTTTAGTTTCTAGGTGCACCCCGATCAGTTTCATTCAATTCTGTTTTCATTTGTTTATGTTTCTAGTTCATGTTTGCATACATCACTGTGTTTTCAAACACTTCATATTTCTTAGTTTACATTCAATAATTGACCTATTTCATTAGTTTTTTGCATTTAGATCATCTCATCTAGGAACATTACAGTGACATCACATCAATCTTTGAATGTTTACATTGCATTTTGGCCCCAATCTTATCTCCTTCTAGGTGAAAAACCCTAGAAGGACCACAAACCATTAGGGTTGCCAAAATCTTTGTTTACAATTATGTTCCCATAACAAATTGGGACTTGGAAATTAAAACTTATTCAAGTCCTTAATTAAAACCATGAGAGGAACTGCTCTCCTATTTTTATGCTCATTTGGTTAACATTCATGACTCATTATCATCGTCTCGACAAACTTGGTCTCATCTTTAAAGTATTGACTACATGTCAAATAAGTACAATAATTTAATATTAAACACAAATAAAAGATCACTTCTTCTTAAATAATGTTTCAGAATTTTCCATGTTCTACCTTATGGTTTCATTCTTCAAGAATGCAATATCAAATATCATCATATTTTATTCAAAGTAGAACTATGTTCAACTATTGAACATTCTTCAATAAATCAGCTTATAACACTGTCTTTAATTATTAAATTCAATTGAGAAAGCATCTTATCTCATTTTCAAATAATTACATATCATAAAATATTCAATACGTTAACTTATATAAATATCTATTTATGAAACTGAAAATAATCTTCTTTTGGAAATATAACATAAATTGATCATTTAAACACAACAACAAATTATCTTTCTAATTTTCTACTCATTTGAATGGAAAAGAAACAATTTGAATTCTTGTTTCAAATTGGAAAAGTAAACTATTTTCTCTTTGTTTTTACTTGGTTTATTTTCCAACAAGAAAAACTAATCTTCCTCTTTAAAATTCTGGAAAATTTATAAAAAACAAATTAAGAATTGCACAAAGGAAATGAATATAAAACATGCCTCTATAGACTCTTGTTTTTGCACTTAATCTCCAAAATTTTTAGTCACAGTGTATGGCACAATATTCTCCAAGAGCTCAGCTTGTAATATTGGAGAAAACTCAGACTTTATTTGCTAACACCTTCAACAAGTTCCAAGATAAAAGAAAAAAATAACTCTCTTATCTACCCCTAATTTTCTTGTAGATTCTCTCTACAAAGAATCAAACTCATAAAAAGATATAATGCGAACAAAGAATTACAAAACCAAAACTCATTCACAAGATATTATTTACTTTGCTTCTCACTTGGCTTTTTCCTCAATTGGACCGAGAGAACAAAATCAGAAAGGAACAACAATAATTCCCATAGTGATAGCAACCTTGGTGATGGATACCCCAATCCAACACAAAATGATTAGACTCAATCAAAGAAACCTGCCCTTGAACACAAAACACCCAAATTTCCCTGAACACACACCTAGAGGCTGGTGGCCCTCAAACCTTGAATTTTCTCAATATATTTTAGAGAAGGCCATACAAAGACCTATCAAACATCATTTGAGACACAATTCAACTCCTGACACAACATACCAAAAAATTACTTTTGGTTTCTTTGCAACAATATTGAGAATCAATAGGCTGCCTTGCCTTTTAGGCCACCAATTAGCCCTCTTTTGCAAAGAAAGTACCTCCTAAACACCAGGTTTTCAATCAAACTCAATTGACAATCCCTAATTGTGTGAAAAAACACCAAATTCCATCATCAATTCTCAGATTCAAGACTCCTAGGATGTTGATCCATCAAACCCTCAACTTTCATGCAAATAACCTAGGGTTTACTCAATCTTCTATCACTCAGGCTTTCCTAGCTAAAACAATGCATCCAATAGGCCTAAAATACTCTGCACAAGGTCAATCAACCATTAGATATACTATTCTTTCAAATTTTTATCAAAACCACATCTGAACACCTCTTTTTCACATGAAAAACACCTTGTTTTTCCCTAGGGCATCACCCCAATTCTCACAACATGTATCCATTGCCTTCAAAAAACCATAAAAAAAACTAACCTATCCTAGGAGAATCCATTCCACCAAGATACAGGTTTGACAGTAGGTGGAATGACTTAGTTTTTCATTTTAGTTTCAAATAGACCCTTCATTGGCCTATTATAGGCAATTACTGAAAATTGAAGAAATCTCCCACAAAACTTAATGATAGAATCTAAAAATTGATTCAAAAGGAAGCTGATTCATGCTACTATAGAACACCATGAGTTTCAAAGAAAATACAATCTGTACGAGGTCATACAGTTCCAGTAAATAACAGATTTACATAGAAAATTGTAGAAAAACGTTGTATTCTTATTGGAATTCTTCAATACATCACTCAACCCACCTTCTTCGAGCCTTATAGAGGAATTTATACATGTTTCAATTCAAAATCAAACTACCCAATGCTTATAATTCTCTTTTAAACTTCTATGTCCCTTCATCTACCTAAAAGTTGCATTTTTTTGAAATTCTTGCTTTTGACAACATTTACAATTTTTTGCAACTTTTACTCACTTGACACCTAAGACTCAATAACCCCCCAATTACATAGAAAATGGTCTCAATATACCTTATTTAGTGTAAATAGCCCTTGCCTAATGCAAAAAGACCCTAACATCACTACTTGACATATTGTCCTATATTTGAAATCTTCAAGTGCTTAGGTGCACGTGCACCATACAACCCCTTTGAAAAAGAACTCATGTCACATGAGTTACACCTTGTTCCATGCTCTCCACATACTCTCTGACCTACAAATACCTTCCATTGGTTCATATTATGAGATCTTGTAATCTTCCTTGCATTCCTAACCTTGTTTTCATATGAACTTGTGTCCATCTATGCTATTAGACCTGCTAGTTGTCTTCTACCTATTGTTTGATCAAAACCTGCTACTATTTCTGCCTTCATGCCCACATAAATTTTTTTACCAGTGGTTCCTTGAAATTTCTTCTATCTTCTCTCATCTTCATGCTAATATCTATCCTCAACTCTTTTTCCACTCTGTCCCTTTACCTCTGTCATTAGTCCCATTGTCTTGTCAACATTTTGTCCCATTGTACCATCAGATTTATAATCTATTGTACCTACAAATATTACTTGTTTTGAAAATTTACTTCCAAACAAAGGACACATCATGGTTCCCATCAAAAAATTATCATTCCAATTCACTGTCATTCCATCCTTCAACCCTGTATTTACCTTCACACTTGTTGTCAAAACATTCTTAGACTTCAAATTGACTGTAGTACCCAACTTTTTATCTTCCTTTACAACCCCTACAATTTATTTCTTTCCACACATAATTACCTTAGCCTCTTTACCCTTACCTTTATCATCTTCCACAAGTGGAGTTAAAATAAATGTACATCCATCTTTCTCTATGGTATAAGTATTTTCTCTCCCATCATACAATGGATGCTTGTCAAACTACTAGGGCCTACCTAGGAGTAAGTGGCAAAAATCCATGGGAAAAATATCACACACTACCTTATCTTTATAACCTCCAATATGAAATTCAACAACAGCTTGTTCATTAACCAAAAGAGATTGCCTATCACTCAACCAAGACACCTTATATGGAAATTCATGAGGAATCTTTTGAAAATTCAATTTAATAACCATCTCACTTGACACCATATTCTTAGTAGAGCCTAAATCAATGAAAATTTTGCATACCTTATTCTTACATGTACATGTAGTCTTGAAAAGATTCTTTCTTTGCAATGGCTTCATCTCATTTGCTGTCTTAAGTATGGTCAATCAAAGGTTCACTTATTTTAGGAGCAGCATAATAACTTGGAGAATTTGTACTTTCATACTCCTCTTCTTGTACTATTTGATCCCTCCTTTCAGTCCTCTTTTCACCTCCACTAGATGAAGTACCAAAATTTTCAAGGCATTTGAATGAAGGATTCCCAAATTCATTACAATTATAACATTTCCCTACAAAAATATTTGAATTTCTGCCGCCACTAAATCTACCTCTAGAACCCTTAAAACCTCCTCTTGCACCAACACCTTGCTCCTTACCTTTATTTAATTCTTCTTGTTCCTCAAATGACTACTTTTATGTAGGGATTGTTCCTCTCCCTCTTGTACTATTACCTTTGCCTCTGGTGCAGGAGCACCTTTGGTCAACAATGGCACAACAAGTTTGATATTAAGTAAGCTTTAGGATCTAATGTGTTTTTGTCTTAATAAGGCCAATAAGAATAATTTCTATTGTAATAAGTCATTTGGGATGATTTTTAGGCGATTAGGGGGTCAATTGTGATGATAAAGCAAAATTGTACTTTGTCGAAAATGTTATCAAGGCAAAAAATTGTCAAAATGCAACTTATTAGGGATGTGGAAGGTCATAGAATTTAAAAGTCAGTTGTAGGTGTTAGGCAATTGGATTTTGAATGAAACATGTATAAAATCCTTCAAAAAGACCTGAGGATGGTTGAAGAAGTTTGGTATTGAAAACACTCATTCAAATAAAACATTATTCTACAGTTTTAATGGTTATTTGCACTTTTCTAGATCTGTACGACCCATACAATTACTATCATGCTTTGAAATTCATTGTATACTATAGAAGAATGTTTTAACTTCCTTTTGAATAAATTTTTAGTGCCTCACATTGAGATTTGAGGGAGTTTTCACCATTTTCTTGAAATTGCCTATTTAAAGCCAGTCAAGGGTTTGATCGGAGTTTAAAAGATGTTCGAAGTCATTCCACCTGCTGTCTTGATTTGTAACTTGGGGAATGACTTGTCATATGATAGGTTAAGTTTACTCATGGTTGTGAAATTAGAGGAGTCAGGTTGTATGAATTGGGATGATGCCCTAGGGTAGGTCAAGGTGTTTTTCCTTGTGAAAATGGGGTACTAATGCATGGTTTTATCAAACTGATGAATAATATATCAATGTGATGGTTTTGTGACCTTGTGCAGGGTATTTAAAAAGTGTTGGGTGCAATGGTTGAGTCTAGTAAGCTTGGGTGATTAGATTTTCTGTAAACCCTAGGTTATTTGCATGAGAAGAGAGGGTTTCATGGATTAGTGTTCTAGAAGGCTTGAAACTAAGAAATAATGGTGGAATTTGTGGTTTTGCATCACAATTTATGACTGTCAATTGAGTTTGAGTGGTTATTGGGTGTTTGGGAAGTACTTCCTTTGGAAAATAGTGTTAATTGAGTAGCCTAAAATATGGGCAATCTATTGGCTTGCAATATTTTCTCAAAGAAACCTTATGGAATTTGTTGGGAAGTTGTGTTAGTTCTTGTTGTGAGTCTCATAAGGTGTTTTTCAGGCCTTTGTACAAACTTCTCTAAGAGATATCTTCATATATTGGTTTTTGAGGGCTACAAGCCTTTAGGAGTGTGTTTGTGAAAAGGAGAGTGAATTGTGTTGTAAGAAGTTGATACCTTGTTAAAGTTTGACCAAGTTGAGTTGGATAGAGATTCATTCCACCTTGCTTACATCAGTTGGTATCAGAGAAAAGTGAGTAGGTCCCTTGAGAGAGAAGATTGAAAGTTTGTAAGGAAGAGGTGTAATTGGAGGAAATCAAAATGCCTCCTAAAGGAACCATAGTTGCAAGAAAGATTGATGAGTAGGCTAGACAAATAGAAGCCTTGAAAAGGGAGATGGTTGTATTGAAGTCTAAATCTAGGGTTGATATGGATGAGAGTGATACTGAAGAAGAAGAGACTTCTAGTGAAGAAGAAGGGATGGTTCCAGAGGATGTGAGGATGATGAAATTTTTGAAGGCTATGAAGAAAGATGGACATAGAAAAATGGATGTGCCTGTGTATGGGGGTAAGCTAGATGGTGAAGAGCTCTTGGATTGGATAGGAGCCATGGAGAATTACTTTGACAGTGAGGAGATTGATGAAGAACACAAATTGAAGAAGGCCAAAACCAAATTGAAAGGACATGCTTTACTGTGGTGGAATTTTATGCAAGATGAAAGGCATAGAAAGGGAAAGAGCAAGATCACTTCATGGGAGAGAATGAAGGAAAAAATGAAAGGTAAGTTCCTTCTTGTGATTATAATGTTCAATTACTTAAAAGATTACAAAATATTAGGAAAAAAGAACAAGATGTGCAAGCATACATTGAGGAATTATATAGGCTAAGTATAAGAACAAAGCATGAGGAGGATGAGGAAGAAAGAGTAGCTAGATATCTCAATGGCCTAAGGTATAAAATTCAAGATGAAATTAGTTTGATGGCACCAAAAACAATGGAACAATATTTTCATATGGAAATAAGAGCAGAAGAAAAACTCAAGAGGAGACAAGAGAAGGCAACAAGAGGAAGAGGCAGTACTTCTAGGGGTAGAGGTACATTTTCATCACCAAGATAGTCTAAAGAAGATCTTTAAGATGCTAATAAGAGTAAAGAACAAGCACATGAATCAAGAGGTGGATGGAGAGGTGGAAGAACAAGCTTAGGCAAGGATGAAATTCTAATGAGTTTCCAGGCAGGTGTTATAAGTGTGGTGAGTTTGGTCACTCTTTCTTCAAGTGTCCAGAGAGCATTGGAACCACATCAAGTGGAGGAGAAAGGAAACCTAATAGGAGAGCCCAAATTATTTATGAAGATGCAGCTGAAAGTTCAAACTCCAATACTCTTTGTGCTGCTCCTGAAGTAGGTGAAAGCTTGATGATGAGAAGACAAACCTTGAAGACATCCATGGAGAGAGAACAAATTCAGAGAAGAGCCTTGTTTAGGATAGTTTGTAGATGCAAAAATAAGGTATGTAAAGTGATTGTTGATTCTGGATGCACTGAAAATATGGTATCTAGTGAAATGGTGGACAAATTGAATTTGCAAAGAGTAACTAGACAAAATCCATATAAAGTGTCTTGGGTTAGTGAAAATCAAACCATTTTGGTGAGTGAGCAAGCTACTATTGAGTTTTAAATTGGTTAGTACAAGGATAAAGTTGTTGGTGGCATTTTTCCTATGAGTTGTTGCCATGTTTTGCTTGGTAGGCCTTGGTAGTTTTCCATGTTAGCTATGTATAATGGAAGGAAAAACACTTATACCATAGAAAAGGATGGAAGATTGTTCATACTAACTCAATTGGTTGAAGATGCAAAAGAGAAAGGTGAGATCATCATGATAGGGAGAAAATAATATGTGAGAAATGAGGAAGGTGAGAGAATGAGGTTTGCAGCTAAGTCATAGTTTGATACTATTAGAATAGTGAATAGGAAGGACAAAGATAATGAGCAGAAACATATGAAAGAGAATGCTTTTGTGTTGAAAAGAAAAGAAGGTGGGATGATGTATGAGGTTGGTGAAAACAAGAGTGAGTGTGGAAGGTTTGTAAAAAAGAAAGAAGACATTGATGGCATATTGATAGGAGCAGTCATGTGCCCTATGGTGATGAAGCATGTGAAAGGGTAGTCTAGTGATGTTGAAACAAAAGTTTTTTTAGATTGGTGAGGAATGAATAAGAGGGTAGTGGATTGTGAAGTTGAAAAGGTATGTGTAGGTCTGACAAAGGTTAGTGAGTGTGGAGGTACAATTGATAATAAGTCTGACAGTGAGAAAGAAGCAAATAAAAGGAGCATTGGATAGAGGATGGAACAAGAAGCAGAGAATAAAGTGATGATAGTTGAAAAAGGGTTGAGTATAGATGAAAAGGAAGGTGCAATGCCAGAGTTTGATGAAGGAAAAGGTAAAGAACACCCCTGAGTACAATATGGCAGAGTGAAGCAAGTTTCAAGAGAAGACAAGAAAAAAGATGACAAGGAAAGTATGAATCAAGGACAAAGGGAACCTGATGGAAAAATGCAAGAAAATTAGAGGCATGAAGAGTACAAAGGATGACAAGTCGCATTAATCTTTCCAAGAGACTTGGAAAAGTTCAAAGTTGGGGTGTATGGTGTAGGAGCACCTTTGGTCAACAATGGTCAAGCGAGGTTGATATTAAGTAAGCTTTAGGATTTGATGTGTTTTTATCTTAATAAGGTCAATAAGACAATTTTTTTATTGTAATAAGTAATTTGGGATGATTCTTAGGCGATTAGGGGGTCAATTGTGATGATAAAGCAAAAATGCACTTTGTTGAAAATGTTGTCAAGGCAAAAAATTATCAAAATACAACTTATTAGGAATGTGAAAGGTCATAGAATTTAAAAGTCAGTTATAGGCATTAGGAAGTTGGATTTTTAATGAAACATGTATAAAAGCCTCCAAAAAGGCACAAGGATGGTTGAAGAAGTTTTGTATTGAAAACACTCATTCAAATACAATGTTATTCTGTAGGTTTACTGGTAATTTTCACTTTTCCAGATTTGTACGGCCCGTATAGTCACTATCATGCTTTGAAATTCATTGTATATTGTAGAAGAATGTTTTAACTTCCTTTTGAATCAAGTTTGAGTGCCTCACATTGAGATTTGAGGGAGTTTCCACCATTTTCTTTAAACCGCCTATTTAAAGCCAGTCAAGGGTTTGATAGGAGTTTAAAAGATGTTTGAAGTCATTGTCCTAATCTGTAACTTGGTGGAATGACTTGTCATATGATAGGTTAAGTGTCATCATTGTTGTGAAAGTAGATGAGTCAGGTTGTATGAATTGGGTTGATGCCCTAGGGCAGGTCAAGGTGTTTTTCCTTGTGAAAATGGGGTACTAATGCGGGGTTTTATCAAATTGATGAAGAATCTATCAATGTGATGGTTTTGTGACCTTGTGCAGGGTCTTTAAAAAGTGTTGGATACAATGGTTGAGTTTGGTAAGTCTGGGTGATTGGATTTTCTGTAAACCCTAGGTTATTTGCATGAGAAGAGAGGGTTTCATGGATCAGTGTTCTAGAAGGCTTGAAACTAATAACTAATGGTGGGATCTGTGGTTTTGCATCACAATTTATGATTGCCAATTGAGTTTGAGTGGTTTTGGGTGTTTGGGAAGTACTTCCTTTGGAATATAGGGCTAATTGAGTAGCCTAAAATAGAGGCAGTCTATTGGCTTGCAATATTTTCTCAAAGAAACATTATGGAATCTATTGGGAAGTTGTGTTAGTTCTTTTTGTGAGTCTCAGAAGGTGTTTTTTAGGCATTTGTATGACCTCAAAAAGATATCTTCATATATTGGTTTTTGAGGGCTACAAGCCTCTAGGAGTGTGTTTGTGAAAAGGAGAGTGAATTGTGTTGTAAGAAGTTGATACCTTGTTAAAGTCTGACCAAGTTGAGTTGGACAGAGAGCCATTCCACCTTGCTTACATCAGCCTCTAACAAATTTCTCTTTCCTTCTTTTGATCTTTTCCTCTACCGTAATTTCCAATTGAAAAGACTCTTCAATAGTCTTTGGGTTAGCAATAACCAATTCATCTTGTATATTGAATCTAAGGCCACCTAGATATCTAACCAACTTTTCAACTTCATCCTCATCCCTTCTTGACCTTATACTTAGTTCGTAGAATTCATTAGTATAGGTCTTAACATCTAAATCCTTTTGCTTCAAGCCTTGTAATTTCTTATACAATTGAACTTCATAGTCTTTTGGAAGAAATTTACCTTTAAGTTTTGCCACCATCTTATCCCAAGAAACTATTCTTGACTTGCCTTGCTTTCTCCTTTCTGTTTGCTCGTAGTCCCACCATAGAAGTGCATGACCTTTGAGTTTTGTCTTTGCTACCTTCACCTTATGTTCATCTGAAATATCTTCACTTTCAAAGTGGTTGTCCATGGCTGCAATCCAATCAAGCAACTCTTCGTCATTCAAATTTCCACCATACATAAGTAGATCAACCTTTACCTTTAGTGAATCACCTTTAACTACCTTGAGCAACTTTTCCATCCTCTGTTCTTCAGGGTCTAACTCTTCCTCTTCATCTTCATACTCTTCATCTTTCTCTTCTTTTGTTTCACTCTCCATTTCATCTCTTCTCGTCTTTGTTTCCAAGGAAGCAAGCCTTGCCAACACAACATTGTGTGACTCCAAAAGCTTAGCATGTTTCTCTTTTAACTCCTGCAACTCTCTAGCAGCACCAAAACCCTTCAGAGGCATCTTTCCAAACTTATCTTTTCACCTTCCAACTTGCAAAATTCAATCAATCACCTTCAAAAGACCTACTAACTGAGCTCTGATACCACCTGATAGCAACCTTGGTGGTGGATAACCCATTCTAACACAAAATAATCAAAATCAATCAAAGAAACCTGCCCTTGAACACAAAACACCCAACTTTCCCTGAACACACACCTAGAGGCTTGTGGCCCTCAAACCTTGAATTTTCTCAATATCTTTTAGAGAAGGCCATACAGAGACCTATCAAACATCATTTGAGACACACTTCAACCCCTGACACCACATACCAAAAGATTACTTGTGGTTTCTTTGCAACAATATTGAGAATCAATAGGCTGCCCTGCCTTTTAGGCCACCAATTAGCCCTCTTTTACAAAGGAAGTACCTCCTAAACACTAGGTTTTCACTCAAAATAAATTGAAAATCCCTAATTTTGTGACAAAACACCAAATTTCATCATCAATTCTCAAATTCAAGACTTCCAAGATGCTGATCCACCAAACCCCCTCAACTTTCATGCAAATAACCTAGGGTTTACTCAATCTCTTATCACCCGGGCTTTCCTAACTCAACCAATGCATCAAATAGGCCTCACATACCCTACACAAGGTCAATCAACCATTACATATACTGTTCTTTGAACTTTTTATCAAAACCACATCTCAACACCTCTTTTTCACATGGAAAACACCTTGTTTTGCCCTAGGGCATCACCCCAATTCTCACAACATGTATCCACTGCCTTCAAAAAACCATACAAACAACTAACATACCCTAGGAGAAGCCATTCCACCAAGATACAGGTTTGAAAATAGTGGAATGATTTAGTTTGTCATTTTAGTTTCAAACAGATCCTTCATTGGCCTATTACAAGCAGTTACTGAAAATTGAAGAAATCTCCCACAAAACTTAATGATAGACTCTCAAAATTGATTCAAAAGGAAGATAATTCATGATACTGCAAAACACCATGAGTTTCAAAGAAAATACAATGTATATGGGGTCGTACAGTTCCAATAAAGAACAAATTTATATGGAAAATTGCAGAAAAATATTGTATTCTTATTGGAATTCTTCAATATAGGACTTAACCCACCTTCTTTGAGACTTTTAGAGGCTTTTATACATGCTTCAATTCAAAATCCAACTACCCAACGCCTATAACTATCTTTTAAACTTCTATGTCCCTTCATCTACCTGAAAGTTGTATTTTTTTAAAATACTTGCTTTTGACAACATTTACAATTTTTTGCAACTTTTACTAACTGGAGACCTAAGACTCAAAAACCCCCCAATTACATATCAAATGGTCTCAATAGACCTTATTTAGTGTAAATAGCCCTTACCTAATGTAAAAAGACCCTAACATCACTACTTCATATTATCCTATATTTGAAATCTTCAAGTGCTTGGGTGCACCTGCACCACATATGTTAACGCCTTCTTTCTCCCAAAATGGTCGTGGCTTCATTCCTTCATAGCTCGCCAAAAAAAACAAAAAGAACTCTGAGGAAAAATTAGAGTTACCGCCAAGTGAACAATGAATGCCAAAATGAAATGCTTTTCACAAGCCCGCGCCTTCTTCAAAAAACTTGGCCATATCCAATAATATCAATGCAAAGCGTTTTTTCTTTTTCTTCAGTTTGCGGTCTGCTCTTTTCTTATCACTCTTCAGCAAAATGCATAAAAGAAAAGTGAAAAATCAATCAAACATCACCCAAGATATCTTTTCCAAAACTCGTCGCTGCTCCCCTTCAATACTTAATGACAATGCAAAATACCTTCACTACGCCGTTAATTCCTAACAAAACTTACCTTTTTGTCGCCATAATGGCACGACCTCTACTCTCTAATGTTGCAGATATTACAACTAAAAAAGCTCTTTAAGTCATGATGCCTCCTCTTCTTAATTAATGGCATGCCTAAAATATCCTCCATCGCCACTTTTTTGTGGCTTAAACAATGATAGTTTTGTGAATGCAACAATAACAATTACAAGCTCATAAATGACAGTTTGAAATCACCACCTAGTATGGCTTTATGATGGCTAATTATGCCGAAGGCGTGTCCTTATTTGAACTCATTTTGTCCATGAACGCATGAAAAGTGCCGAGAAGCCCGGAAAAGGTGGTTAAACGCATCTCAGCCATTCATAGTTTTTCGCCAAATTTTACTGCTTTCCTTCCCGCTATTGGTTCCCGCTTCTCCAAACTCTTCCTTGCTGCCGCCAATTTTTCGGCTATTTTAGCCGCTTTGCATTCCCCCCTATTGGTTTTCGCTCCTCCAAACTCTTCCTCGCTGGTATTGACCTTTCACTCCTCCAATTTTGTGAGCTGCAGCCTAAAAAATAAGGTTTTGGTGTAAATATCTATTACAAAGATTCAATGTCTGCACATATCATTAAAAAAACTACTAAATTTTGCACAAGGGTTTTTGTTATGTTTTCACCCTAAAATTGACGCTAAATGTCAAGATTTTAGAATTGAAGGCCAAGGCGGCTGTGCTAGTCGCCAATGGATTCCTCTGGGTATCTGCTAAATTTCTTGTCTGTTCTAGCGACGCTTTCATGGAGCTACACCCACGGGGGCTTAAAATAAATCATGATATGTGCTTTAGAGGAAGGAAGTGGCAGATCTATATCAATGGCAGAGGAAAATGGGTGGATGAGGTGGGCCCATCGTGGATCATCCACCCATAGCACTGATCCACACTTTTTATAGAACCTTCTCCTCGCGCTGCTCACCTACAAATACATTCTCAGTCATGAACCATTTTATACCTTAAAAATCAATCACAAAAGAAAATCCCACCTGAACAAAGGAATCCTCTGGATTTTGAATGGTGGCCTGATATATAGTAATGTTTTCTTCTATGTTCACAATTAATGTGCTCGCTTCGCCTGCCAGATTAATGGTGTAACCTCCGCACCCTGTAGTCTTTCTGCGTACTCCGCAGTAGCATAACTAAGTTGAAAGGAATTGACTCCATTTTAAAGAAATGAAAATTCAAAAAAGAAAAATGGCAGCAACAAAGATACCTGGTAGGGCATGGGATGCTTAGAATTGCATGCAAATCTAATGGCCCCGCAATTGCAACTTCCTTGTAGCCTCATTTTTCTTGGGTATTCCTAATTTCTAAAAATGAAGCCTCTGCAATGCACGACGAATGTAACATACTTACCTATTTCATAGCAGCATAACCATCACCGTGACGGGGGTTCATGCATGTTTTAAAGAGGGGTAAATCTGAGCACATTGCCTTGGTCTTTTGGACACGTATTTTTTTCTGGTATATAGTTGTAATGGGGAAAATAACATACCCATATGCCCTTTCTTCGTATGTTCTCAACTCTTCATTAGAATGCCTTTTATCTAATAACAAGTTTAGTCGTACCAAATTGTTAAATCGATTTTTTCATTAGAATATATATATATTTTTTATGTAATAATAAGTTTAGTTAACAATTCAAATATAAAAGTGGAGGGAGGTGACTCACTTGGATTTGACTCTATTAGTTATATAATTATATTTATTATTATATATTATATTCTATAATAAAAATTATTAAATATAAATATGAAATTATTATATTTTTATATAGAATGAATGAAATTAATATAAAAAAAATTGATAGTTTAATTGATCTTTGGATAGATTAGAAAAAAGAAAGAGAGATAGAGGGGGAGGAAATTCTATATAGAGAGAGGTATATATACTAGAACTTGCACCTAAAGGAGGTTCAAGGATTACACTGATAGAAAACTATATGTATGTTAATATGTTAGAGAGTATGTGTTTATGCATGAATGCATTGCAAATTTTAGTTGCATGTGGCTAGATTAAATAATTAACAATAAGTGTTAAATAATGGAATGAAATGAATTTAGACAAATCTAGATTTTTCCTTTAAAGAAATTAAGTATTATCTGATTATGAAATATTTGCATACAAATTTAAAACATAAACCAATGCAAATGAAAAAAGAAAGTTGCCATCAAATTGACAAAAATATTGCAAATGGAAATAGAATGTTCCCATCTAGTTGTCAAATCAATATTTATCTAGCTTTTATGTGCTAAGTGAGATTTTGGATGCTTTTACCTGATATTTTAGAGGATTTTACCATTACACTGTAGCTGGTTTACCATTAGATGGCAACTGAAAGTAGTTTTCCAATGACTCAATAGTGGTTTGTAGGTGTGAGACTTGTTTCAAGCTCAAATCTCACACTATATGTAGCCTATTGGCTAATACAAAGAGAGAGACTTAAAAGATAGAGAATGAGAGATAGAGATAAAGATAGAGAGGAATCGACGAAGAGAGATAGAGCATGAGAGATAAATATAAGAGATACAAACGAAAGGATAGAGAAAAGAGAAACTAAATTTTGATTGATTGTTTCGTGTCAACAATTCAAGGATGACATTTGTCCTTGGGGAGTTATGCTCTCGAGGTAGCATGTCATTTGATTAAAGATATGATAATTCATCTTTAAGACCTCTTCAATGTACCCATTGCATACTTAAGGAGACAAACATATCCCCTTTTCTATCTCTCCCCATCTCTCCCTCCCTCACTCCCTCCATATCCCCTATCTATCTCTCTATCTCTACCTCTCTCTCCCTTTCTCTTCACATATATCTCTATCTCTCTTTCTCTCTTCCCATAAATCTCTATCTCTCTCTCTTTCTCTTCCCATATATCTCTATCTCCCCCTACTTCTTTCTCCCTTTCTCTATCTCTCCTTATTTCTCTCTCCCTCTCTCTATCTCTATTTACCTGTCTCTAATTCTCTTCAATGTCTATCTCTTTTTCTCTCTCCCTCTCCTCCCCTCTCTATATCTCCTTATATCTCTATCTCACCATCTATATTTCTCCCTATTTGATATCCTTACTCCCCTTTATCTCTTATTCTTTCCCCCTCTATATCTCCCTCTTTCTATCCCTATCTCTCCCTCTCTCCCTATTCCAAACATAACACGAGCCTATTGATAATGGAACCTAATTACCTTCTTGATCAAGAAGTTATTTTTTCTATCTCCCCTATATGTCTCTATCTCTACATCTCTCACCCTTTCTCTTCACATATATCTCTATCTCTCTCTTTCTCTTCATATATATATATATCTTTCTCTTCCCATGTATCTCTATCTCTCCATCTGGCTTCCCTATTTCTCTCTCCATCTCTCCCTCTCTCCATCTCTATTTTTTTATCCACATCCCTCTCCTTCTCCACCTCCATCCCCATACCTATCCATATCTTCTTCTTTATCTCTATATCCTTACCTCTCTCTTTCTCACTCTTCCCCCATCTCTCCCTCCCTCTCTCTCCTTCTCTCCTTACTACAAACATAAGGTGAGCCTAATTATCTTCTTGATTTAGAGACTTTTTTTTTAGCCGTATTTGGATCCATGTAAGTGGATGCATAGTCCATTTGAAGCTATCACTTCTCCATTGAAACCTTTCTTGAATAAACATCATTTCCTAAATGACCTACTAATTGACCTCATGTAATACAAAAATATATTAAAAAATAGCCCAATTTTTCCTAATTGACCTTCCTCACCTCTTTAGCGTACCCATTGCACACCAAGGTGCAATTGCTAGTTAATATGTAATCAATATTTCTTTAAAGTGCCACTTAGTGGCTACCAATGAAAAATGAGATGATGCGCCACTGATGGTCATTACCTTAGCTTAAATTCCAAACAAGATGCCTTCAAATATGCCTTCTATTGGGGCTTACATGTCTCTTGAAGAGTTTTATTGAATGAAGATTTGAATTATCATATACATGCTTTTGTTAGCATGGTAAATATTTAAAATATAACACACACACACACCGTTTAACACAATTTCATAATATTTAATTCATCTTGATTTAAGTACAAGATTAGTTAATCAATTAACATCAAAATTCATAATATTAAACACTTTATTTTCCTTTTTGAAAAAGAATAACCAAGACTCGATTAGGTTAGAATTAATCTAACAACTCAATTCGACACAACTCAATTTTAACATAACACACAAATTGACTCAACGATAGAATTATGGTAGACCTACGTGATTGTGTGTGAAAACTCAAATGGCATAACCTGTTTCGTTCCAAAGTGTACATTCGTCTCTCCAATGATACTCTCCCTCTCTTTGGAAGGAAAGAAAACTAGTCCTGCATTTCACTTAGAAATCATTCAAATAGTTAGCCATTATAAATCACGACATCATCATAATCTTGATTCAATAAAATATATCATCAAAATTCAAATATATATCATTACATATAATCTCATCATAATGTTAAATAACATAATGTCATCATTGAGTATCAAAATTCATTTTAACATAAACAATTAAAAGTAACTTGGTAAAACAAAATTGGGGTGTAACATAACTAGAGAATTAGTTTGATACAAAGTCCCCAATGTCATCCAAAGCTTATTTGTGGTATCTCCATGTGAAACATTTAGCAAATCTGGGTCTCCAAGAAAAAAACCATTTATATTGCTTGCCTTTCTAGCAATTTTTGCATAGTATTCATCTAATGTGTAAGAGGGTTTCTTTCCAGAAACATCTCAAAGGTCTTATACAATTGATGTTCAATTTGAGCTTCTAGAGCACAATTTTTTTTCCTTTAATTTTCTTAATCTCCATTGTCCCAAATGTGCTTGCCATTAAATTTGTACTTGGAGAAATTTCTACACAACTCCCACTGAAAATAAAATTTACTTATCAAAGAGAGCATACCTCTTATATTAGCTTAAGCAAGCTATGCTACCAAATGTTGCAATTTTCCTAGCATTCAATAGTCAAAATTGGAATACTAAATGCTAAAACCTCAAGTTTAGGATACATTTCATAGAAACTTAAAACATATAATTTTTTGCAATGACAACTTTCAAGATGAAAACAAAAAAATGAAAAGAAATAAAATGGAGAAAAATAAAAAAATTTCAAAACTAATATATCTTAGAAAATAACACCATAGAGCTCTACACCCAAATTTTTAGGGAGTTCCAGGAGCATTATGGCAGCATCTACCTACACAAAATCTTTTCCCATGCTCAATCAAAGCCAACACTTAATAAATAGACAAGGAGCAAAAAATCCATGTGCCTGGAAGTGTTTCAAGATGGATTCTCAAATTGAGACTCTTTAACTTCCAAGAACCTTCCAACTTGCATGTAACACCCTTTTTCATAGATTATCCTACGTGCCCACTTGTAACTCCTATTATCATGCTCTTACAATGTAACTTAAAATGTTATACCAAACTATCCAAGTAGCAAGTTGTGTCATACAAGTCTCATATGCTGTACAAACACACCTAACCTAATATTCTAACACAAAGAGGCCTATATGAACCATTTTCTCATGGGTGGAAATCTTGCAGCAAATCAATGTTGTGTAAAACTACATGGTTATCAACATCTACTATTCTAGAGATATTCTCTTGATATCTTGCAATTCAAATTATTATCCAATAGAGTTGTCCATCATGGCCCAAGTGGCCTCCATCACTCGCTTTTTTGATTCTAAGATCATTTTCACCTATAGTTACAATCCAAACTTTTATTGATAAGATCAAACACCGTGAAAGATAAATGGGGATTTATTATTGACCTCTTTTTTTTATCAATGTTTTCATTTTGTGGATAAATACCTAGGTTTTAACAGTTGTTCAACGAAAAATGTAGGTAACATTCTTCAAAACTTAATGTTGTCAGCAATGTATAAAGTTTACTCTTCAACACCTCTGCTTGCATTGAATTCTATGTTCAATATTATTAGAAAGATGCCAAGGTTAAATTCTTTTTATTGTCTTATAAAACTAGTAGTTGTATGAACTCTTATGGTTGCATGTGCCAACAGTTGCCGATTTAGGTTTTCTCATCTTTAAAAGAGTTATATGACAAATTATTGCCATATTAAAACATGAAGCTATAATTTTGGGAAATTAAGATAGAGATTTAGCATTTTGGAGTGGACATAGATTTGGCATAGGAATTTTGGGTTGCAACAAATATTTCTTTCATGGTGAACATCTTGATCATGGTTCATATGATATATTATTGACTCACATCCAACTACAATTGTATATCATTTTCCCTGTTTAAGTAATTATTTTCTTTGTGAATGATCTTTTTCTTTATGGTTAAATGTACGTCTTTTCAATGTCCAAACTAAAAATATCTCTTCTTTTGAAATATATATATGTGTATATATATAAGGTCAAGCTAAGTGAATCTTCATATTCATACTAACTAGACTACATCTTGAATGCATGACAGACTATTGCAGAAGCTGTAGGAGATTGGTATTTTGATCGAACGCCAAGACAGTATATAGATTGCCCATACCCATGTGATTCAACTTGTTATAACAATATTCGTGATAGATAGAATAATATACATTCTTTTTTGGAACAAATATGTCAAACTAGTGATTACTACGTAGAAATATATAATATGCACTAGACCATAACTAAAGTGCATCCGACCAAACAAGTCCATAAAGTTACAATAATTGGAAAATATTTTAGTGGAAATGGTTAATATTCAAACTGTTATTGATTAATATTCTGATGCTTGAGTTCCATGTCCCCATTTGGGGTCAAACACAAGTAGTGTATGTAATGGAGAGTGTGCAATGTTTGGAACAGTCTTTAAGTTATTATTATTAGAAAAATCAATTCATTCACTACTTATTGATAATTGATCGACACCATACCCATTAGGTTGCTGCAAGGGATGACAAATATTTCAAGGATTTTTAAATATATCAATAGCGACTAACTGCACCATTGACGACTCCTTTATAAGTTTTAGTGTGCACGGCTTATTTTTTCATGTCATGTTTAGATAAGATTAAACTTTGCGTGCATGAGAAACATTCACTCCAAGTAAAATTTTATATAGAAATTCAATAAAAAGTATTAAAATGATCGTAGAAATTCCACTATTGTACATTAAGGTTCATAAGTGATCGTGCATTCTTAAATTTCAAAAGTACGAATATATCTTGTACATAATCGTATTGGCAGGTATCTTCAATAGCTATATGCATTTCATTCATACAAACATGTGATCTTATTTATAGTTGCATATATTTCTGTTGTAGGAGAATAAGGATGTATATAAATCTATCTTTTACATATAATGTTCAACAAGTTGAAATCACTCGTGTGATGTAGATGACAACATATTGAATTTCAGTAGCATAGAGCATTGAATACAAAACATAATTATTTATAGATTTGTGTTGGTAATTGAATGTTGGAATATCATTATGTAAGTTGTATCTTCAAATGAATAAGAATAGGAAATGATCTCTTAAGAGGGACAAATCACACATCTTTCTTACCATTTTTATTTATTTTTTAAGTTTTTTTTTAGAATTGATAATCATGTTCAAAATGTAACGTCTTATTTTTTGAACTAAATCAAGTCAGAAGTCTATTTTTATTCTTCATAGACTAAAAAGGGGATTTAGACAAGAATGATATACTAATGATTTATTAAGTTTCCCAAAAGATACCTTAAGTTAACTTTGAAAAATGACAATTTATTAATTATCAAGTGAGATCAAAAGTAAATATCGGATACATGACCAAAAAAATAAAATAAAAATATAATGGGAAAATATTCAACTAAAATAAATATTAATTATTAAAAGGGTAATTAATAATTATAATTGGAAAAAAAGATGATTTTTCAAATAAAAAGAAATTTTAATTAGGGGTGGATGAAAAAATGATTTAAAAGACAATTATTTGAAAAAGTCATTCATTTTATTTATTATCAAATTTCAATAACCCTTATTTGTAGAGCTTGGACAATTTGTTTAATTTTACTAGAGGATGGAAACCATGTTGGCAAACACTCTTGTGAATGAAAACCCACTTGTTTGATCAAGTGATTTCACCTAGAAATGAAAATGCCATTATGTTGAATGCAAGAAATTTTTGTAGAGATTTTTGATAAAGATCTAAAAATCATACTAGTTGCATCTTACAAAATATTTACATAGGATCTACAATTATCAAAATGATTTAGAAATTTTATTGGTGAAGTCATTGAAAGTGGCTATACTAATTTATGATAGATTGTATTGTTGAAGGAAACTAAAAATGTAATAAAAAGAGGGTTGTATAGCTCCTTAACTACTAGTTTCCCATTAAATAATTGACATTCTTTGTATTCAAAGATGCACAAGAAGGAAATGAACATATCACACCTTCTCAAGGATAATTTGGGGGAAGTTATACACATGTGGAGGAGTTCTCATTAATTCAAAAGAGGTTTGACTTGTTGATTCAACAATGTTGAGTCATATTCAACATTCCATGAAGAATTATAGGGTCGTACCAATATGGAGATGTCCATATTTAGAATTTTAGCAACTCAAACTTATTTCAAGTTTTTGTGTTTTCAATCTTATTGAATATTGTTTAAGCAATGCTATACAATAATATTTTGTAAATATTTTATTTACATTCATTAGTTTAAACTTTGTTGCAATCAAATATTTTATAGCATTTGTTTATTTAAAAGTTGCAACTAAACCAAAAAAAAAAAAAAACTATAAAAAAAAGTATTTTGAAAAAAGTGTGAAATTTTTTAAAAGCGATATTTTTGTGGTATTAGAGCCAATTTCTTGTCAATTGTAGGGAAACATTTTTTTTAATATTTAGAGTTAATTTCATGCATGAAAGTAACAAAGAATTGAGATATTACTTGAGGGAAAGAAGGATCCCAATGAATAAAAAATTATCATAGAGCAAATGAATCATAGGGACACAAATGATGCTCAATTTGAGAGACTTGATCAGGGACAAGAACTGTTAATTGGCATGATGGCATAGTTGGTCTCTACCATTCAAAATAATAACATATTGAGGTCACACAATGGTGAAGGTAGTTCATTAGAGGTAAACATTCACTGAAACACTTAGTAGAGAGTTGTTTGTTCTACTCCAAGACCTTTCCAACCCAACTTCATTTGTAGGGAAGAAATAGTTGTTGAGCTAGAGATTTAAGCATTCACAGTGGATGACATAGTAGCCAATTATGATAAGTATGGATTCCTACCAGCTAAAATTTGGGAGGCAATATCACTCACTAATTTTATGGCATTGAATAAAAACAAGGGTGGTTAGAGAGTTGAAGTAAGGAAACAAAAAATTCCAAGGGATCTCTAATATGAATTGAGGAAATTGACACTTCCTATATATGACAGATTTATTAAGTGTACAACACACTCTTGGATACAAAAAGTGGATACCTTTTTTATACTTAGAACTATAATGGAGGATGAAGCCATCAATTTTGTCACCCTTTACCTTGAACATGTAACACATAAGTGGTGGTATCATGAGTTGATCACTCAAGGACAATAATATGCATACATATGTTAAGTTCAATGATAGATTGATTGAGAGATTTGATAGAATTAGTACAAAAAATTATTTTCATGAATTATCTCAACTCAAAGAAACCCATATAATTGAGGATTGTATTCTCGATTTTTAGAGAATTTCAATTATGGTGTTAGATGTATCATAAGGGTATGTGCAAGATCATCATGGAAAAAACAAGCCCTTAAGTGGTAAAAAATTCAGAAAAATCAGAGTTAGGAAACTTCAAGATGTAAAAATTTGAATAAGTTATCTATATTATTTCAAAAATATGTAAGAATAGAATCTGTAGCAAATTGAATGTAGTTTCTAAACTACTAGGTTTGTTTAAAAAAAAATCTATTTGGTGAAAATTTGAAATTTCAATGCAGTAGTACTTAAATTTCAGGGAAAAAATAAGTAGGTGTCTGTTTGACCACCCTAACCACAATAAAATGATAATATTTTTTTATAAGATTTTACATATAAGTAGAGGACTCATGTCGATGTGATGCATATTTTTGTAATTTTTTCCAAGTAAATAATTAATTATGATTTTTTATTACAACTTTTAAAAATATAAAAGCTTGTATGCGACCACCTTAACTTGGTCAAAACTTCATGAAATTCAATTTTTTTTTTAATCCTATAGTATGTGAAACATAGAATGTTGTTTTGGATTCAAAAAATGTGATACCATTTGAAAGCTATATTTTTTTTTCAATTAGCCTATCAATTAGGACTTTAGTCATAATTCAAATAGAAAATGAATAATAATTACTTATTAAATTCAAAGTAAAACATAATTTATATTGGTGGAAAACTGAGAATCTCTTTTAAAAACCCTTTTAGTTTCATCAATTTTGGATTAAAAAAAAGTCGTCAGCCACATACCCATCATATTGCCACTTTTTGGCCCATTATGATCCTGCACATACCCATAAAGGAGATTTATGTTGTTCATAGAAAGATTAATTGAACAACTTAAAGGATAGTGAAGGACTTCCACCCTATCTCTCCACATGAAGCCATTAAAAAAGCTTTGGATATATATAAACTTTACCCATTAGGGGAAGATTTACACCTTCAAGATAGCAAATATCAACATCATATGGGCAATCTAGATTAGCTCCTTATGGATAGCCAATGGAAAATAATTATGGGTAGCTAAAAATTACTATACTTTTAGGCAACAAAAGAGACCATTTCAACAAGGTTATCAAAATAAATAATTACCAAAAACCACTAAGGGAATGGAATCAAGGAATGAAATTTAAAGGAACAAACCTTGATTCTCATGCAAAGAGTATTGGGAACCAAGACATAGGTGTCTCCTAAAAGGACAAGTGTATTACATAGAGGTAATTTCTAAGGATGAGGTAGAAGCAAAATAATTAGAGGTAGTAATAAAAGAGGAAGAAACAAAAGAAGTAATCAAGGAGAGAAGACTACTAGTATCACTTTTAGGTACACCTAGGTATCATCCATTCAAAGTTTTTGGAGTGTTGAAAGGACAAAAGGTGACATTATTGATTAATAGTGGCACAGCCGACAACTTTATTGATGAAATCTTGGTAAAATAGAGGAGGATTCTCATCGAATAATTTCATGGATTTAATGTTATTGTGAGAAATGAATTTACTATATCATGAACTTGGAGGGTTAAGGGATTGAACATCACAAATGGTAACCACAAAATTACTGATAGTTGGCATAGGAGAAAAAAATGGTGGTAGGGGTGCAATGCCTTAATTCCCTTAGGGAAATCTTTGAAAATTAAAAAACCATGGAGTTGAAATTCCAACATGAAGGAAAAGAGGTTGTGTTTTGTGGTATGGCCAATGATTCTCCTATATCAATCTCAATTAGGAGGGTGGGAAGAGTCTTCCATAAGAGAACAATAGAGTGGTTAACTTAGTGCTTTGTGAGAGATACATCCACATTCAATGGTTTAGTGTTGAAAATTGTATCCTTAACAATTTCATATTATGTTTTGTCCCCCTAATTTATTGGACTTAATTAAGCTCCTAATTTTCAAATTATGCATTCCAAAGCCTAATTTTTATTGTTTTCTAAAGGAGGAAAAGCATTGAACAAATGCATTTAATCATTAAATTATCCTCAACTTTGAGTGTCCTAGAAATTTGGGCCAAGACCTGTTGATGGGTCAGATGGGCACAACAACAGTAAGAAGAATATTACTATTCTACTCTCCTGAAAGAGAAAGAATAACGCATGGATATCTAACTCCCAAGGTCTTGGTAATCGGTTCTCGACTGTGCTGATTTCACTCAATGGTCGATGTGAACTATAATGTTCAAGGGGCCTGCTGGTGTTGAGCTTCTGGATTGTTCTAAGATCAAACATAAATTCAAACCTACTGTAACTGGGGTTTTTAAAGAAACAAAAAAAGATAGATCAAAGCTTTGGAACTGAAAAGAATGCTGATTCATCCAACTTAACCAGACTTGTTACCTTTCAAGGAATTCCTAACTACAACTACAGAACAAAATTAACTTGTGATTAACACACAGTTTCATTCATTCACAGTGCTAATTTCAATAGCAGATTGCAAATCACTATTTAAAAAAAACATAAAATAAAATTCCATTCCTTGAAAGCTTTGCAAATCAAATGATTAACTCAAGATAACTACCATTCTGAAGCATAATATGAAGTAGATTTAAATATGGTTACTTCTATTGTTTATGAAATAGATAAACAACATTTACAAATTTGGCACAATCACCAGTGTACAGAAAATCCATGTCTTCAAATCATCTCCATCTATATTAAGAAAACTTGAAAGATACATCACTGCCTTCTACTCTTGAGTTTTTCTACCTTCTAATCCTAACTTGCTAACAAAAGAAAAATCCCTCTATGTCTGTCTCTGAAATCTCTATCTATCTCCCTCTAAAAAGAGGCAAAAGTGCATATATATAGAACATTCCAAAAAGAATGTGCTGGCCCCTGTTTTTAGGGTTTACAAAATCAGTCAATTATAGAAGGGTCGGCCCTTAGATCTTTTGGAATAAAGTTAATCGCATTCAATATGCATCCCCCGTGTCCATGTCAGTGAAGGATCGCCCTCAGGAGTAGCCCTTAGATCTTTTGGAATAATCGCATTAACTTCTGGCCTCGGTGCCCATCTCAAACTTCCTTGTAGAGTTGCTTTGAATGTTCAGAAGCACTATCATTAATGTCGATCTACCTTTGCTAGTAGAAATCACAGCTGTCCTTGAGACTCGCGGTTTCTTGTTCCTTTTGGCTTTCTTCCTACTCTAGATACTTCTGCATGTCAACCCCCTTTGGAAATAGTGTCTGACTCTCCTGTTAGATCCCCACACCATTGTTCACTGAGCTGATCCATCACTTTTGATCTTAGAGTAAGTCCATGCCATTTATGCTTTGTTGATCTTCCTCACAAGAATAGTCAATCAGTCAAACTTCCAAGGGTTTGCCTTCAGCCTCGTCTGATTGGTGGAACACATACCACGTAAGTTTTCCAGGTGGTCAAAAGTTATTCAGACAGAATCGCATGTCAGTGAGACACTAGCCATGTCTCCCCGATGCGATTATACTCCACAACAGCAATCAACATAGCTTACAACTGTCGGCAAGAGGTCATACCGAGCTACAAATGTTATATTGATATCCAAAATTGTCACCCAGACTATCGCCTTAGGCAAGAGGTCATAGCGAGTCCCTAAGAGTCATATCATTATGCTCCTCCGTTGGCAAGACATCATTTAGTCAGAAGGAGGTCATGGCAGGTTCCCATTAGTCACACCGAAGATTGAAACCATCAGCGAGACTGTTCAGTCGGCAAGACATCCCGCCAAGCTCAACTTCTTCCCCGAGACCATTTCATTTCAGCGAGAACTTACCCTGTTGATGAGACATCACACTGAACTCCTTCCTTTCGGCGAGACTTCCTCAGATTGGCAAGACCTCACATCGAAGCCACAACACTACACCGAAGGCACAATCCTTCGGCGAGACTTCATCATTCGGTGGGACATTACCCTAAAGCCATACCCTCTGTCGGTGAGACTTCCATTTGTCGGCGAGAGATTACACCGAGCTCAACTTCCTTTAGTGAGACTTCCTCGGGTCGGAAAGACCTCACACCGAAGCCACAACACTACACCAAAGGCACAATCCTTTGGCGAGACTTCATCATTTGGCGGGACATTACCCCAAAGCCCCCATCTTTCGACGAGACTCCAGCGAGTTGGCCAGACATCACACTGAGCGTAAAACATTTGGCCAGGCCTCACCCTGTCGGTGAGACATTACCCTGAAGGTAAACCATTCTCCCCGATGCCGGCCTTGTGAACAACTGTCGGCGAGACATCCCAAGCGGAGAGAGAGATAAAACTTCACAACGACCAAGATGTCTTGGTGACCTGAGGATTTCAAATAGATAAAACACAACAGCCGGTCGGCAAGACATCGAGTTGGTCTTAGTGACTTTATTCTTTGAAGAGTTTTATGCCAGATCTGATTGAGGCATGTCATCCAACAGAATTCTCTGTGAAATAGCATCAGATGTATGATTTAATCCTGCAAAACAATGCCTCAATTAGTACCAAAAGCATATAAAATATATCATTTTTTTTATCATTTCTCTCAATTTTAACAAAAAGAAACCCAACTCTAGCTAAGGAAGAACCAAATATGACAGAACACAAGACAGACTTAGGAGGAAAGCAAAAGAACTCTTAAGACCAAACTAGACAACCAAAGGCAAAGAAAACAAAAGAAAAAGGGGGACCCATTTTTTTCCAGAATAAAATGGGGTGGTTATGCAAGGCATAACAAATGGCAACTCAGCTGGGAAAATAGTTTAACCATTTTCAAGAAACTGCAGGATTCAACTACCCAGAACTCCTGGTTTATGAACATCACAACTCCAATTGGGTCAGTTTTAACAACCAAGGTTGAGCTAGAATCTCAAATGTAAGTCAACACTGGCTACCCTTGAATCTATGTGTGTGCTTGATGGTGCATCATCCTTTTATAAAGTTTTCCTCATCTTTTGAACAACAATGTGCAAGATTTGAACTACATGAGTTGATTCCCTTTAGCTGTTGTGCAATGATATCCTAGGCATTGCTCCGATGCCAGTCAGACGTCCATAGCCCCCGACGGAGATACCTCTAGTTTTCTCACAACATTGCTCTTCTTCGAGTTATGCATCCATAGCCCCGGTAGAGATACTGGAATTACCCATTCACATTGAGTCTTCTTTTATTTTTAGATAGTTCTTTTTTTTCTTTTCTTTTCTCTTAGAGTTTCAGATATTTCATTCAATTTTTTTTTTCTCAATATGTCAGATGTTTGACATCTGTTCTGGGTTGAAACCTACCATGGACCTCATAACAACATTTGGGGGATCAAATTTTTCACTCAAATCCTACAACACTATCATCCTATGACAAATATATCATTACAAAAGGAGATGATCTTGATGATTTGTGACAGATTCAGAGGTAGTTAATGAAGATTGTTTACTTTGCACCTTATTTTCAAGACTTTTCACAACTCTTATTGATAATGGGCATAAAACAACGAACTTAGGACAAAATCATCAAATCAGAAAACCTGAAAAATATCTAAACCAACTTCTCTCCTAATAACCAAAGTATCCTTCAGATAACAACCCACCATTTAAAAATGGAAAGAACAGAGAAACCCCACAGAAAAAAACAAGACAAACACAAAACAACAAAGGAAATGAAAAGAAAGCAAGAAAGAACAAAGAAACAAATAGAAAAACTATTTACATATAAAACAAAAGACCAAAACAAAAGAAAACAAACAAACCCAGAAACGAAAAGAAAAACAAGAGGACACAGGAAAAAGAAAACAATAGAACAAAAAGAAAACTAAATAAACCATAAACCAACACCAACCAATCCTAATCCTAAACTAACTCCAAAGCTTAGCTTTACAAACACAAAACTGTAAAAATTTGTACATTGACTTGACTGATTTTTGATTATGTGCAGCAATCTTAACTTACTAGGCACAGTTCTAAACCTAGCAAATTTATCTTTATACTCAGAAATATGAAGTTTATGTGCAATAAGTTCGTTCTGAGGGTATGAAGCTTGAAATATTATCAGTTGTGGGTTCTTAGTTTTTTCATGATTTACCCACAAACATGTTTTATTATCCCTAATGCCATAATCAAACTGAAAATCATTGAAACACAGAGGATACTGAAAGGACACCACCTGACTCAGAAGATTTCTAGTTACTGATGCAGAATTGTGTTGTATGAATTCCTTCTCTCGAGGTCTCAGCTCATGGAACACCACTGAAGCAAGGTCTGTCTTGCAGCTGGGATATTCACTAACCAGTATCTCTGTATTCATCTCGAGTATAGAGTCAAATTTTTTCTAGATTTCTTGAGATGAAGTCTTACTTTCAACACTCTCCTGAAACATGTCACCCTCAAGGGTTTGAGAATCTGCATCAAACTTATCACCATTGATGTCAGGGATACTGGTACATGGTGAACAAGTATTTTCTTTGAACTCATTTGAATGTACGGAGTCAAAGCCAGGAAAACATTTTCTCAATTCATATTCTTGCACATCATCAACAAGAGCATGCCATTCAACATCAAATTTATCAGTATTAAGATCAAACTCATTAGTGGATGCTAAGCAAGGACTTTCTTCAAACAACACATTTGAGTAAACATAATCAAAATAAAGAAAATACTCCCTTGTCTCATTCTCTTCGTCATGTTGAAGGGATTCAACTTCTGAGATAACCTCTTGGTCCTTTTATTGGCATTCCTCTGCTTCGTCCAAATGTATACCATCATAAGTTTCTTCAGGGAACACTTGACTGACCTGCACATCTACTCAAACTTCTTCCCTCAAAAATTCATTTTGGCATTTAAGTCTTTGTCTTTGACTACAAGATTCATTGGCAATCTCATCCTGAAGTGTGTTATCTATTTCAATCCGTTCACTACTTAAATCAACAGAGTCATCTTCTTGTGTTAACGCATCAAAGTGTGTTCTTCCTCATTCACCATCATGAAAGAATCTATGAATGCATCAAATATTGGGAAGGGGTGTTCAATAAGTTCCTTAGGTGAAATTTTCAATTCCTACTCGGATATATCATGTAATCCGTGGCTATCCTTCTGATAGTCACTTGTATCTTTGATTAATCCCTTGGGTTTCGGTATACTTGTGAGTGCAGGGATATCAAATAGACCTTGGGGTTTTTCTTCGTAACTATGTTGGTCTGGTATTGTTACTGGGATAAGTTCAATTTGAGGAGGGACTTCCTTTTAAGGTATATTATCCCTGGTTAACATTATTGCACTTTGGGCTTCAAATGAGAAGTGATCTGAAACGGTCTCAAGGTGACTTAGGCTAGTTTCTTCAATCCAGGAAACATGATTTAGAATATTGATGCAGGGTTGGCAAGTCAATTCCGAATGATTTTGGCAGTGTACCCTACACCAATTAGGGAGTAGAAGACTCTGCAAATCGATATCTTCCCCTAAGACCAGTTGATCCTATTGCAGCTTCCTGATCAATGCCTGTTGGTTTTCATTAATCATGGGATCAAGGAATTTTTGTGTTGACAAATCTTTAGAATGAAGAACCGAAAAGGTTAAAATTTCTTCTCTTTTATAAACCCCTATCTCAGTTTCAAAATAAGATACCTTGTTGGGACAATCATATTCAGTAATGATGTGTTTGAGGCGAGGTTCACTTTCAATCCTAATCTGTGTCGGCACTCCCCTCCATGGTAGCCACATATGTGAAAAGTTGAGGGAGAGATATCCCCCTATACTTTTCATCAAATCTCTGCTCAACAACATACCATAAGTCTTGGGAATGTCTGCTACTTGAATATCTATATTGGTTAAAATCCTAGGGTCAGACCCTACTTGCACATGTATATTTCTCAATTCTCCAACTACATTAACCTCTGTTTTATCAAGTTGGATGACCTTCTTGTTTGTTTGGACAGGGTTCAGTCCCAGTTTCTTGCATGTAGAAAATGGCATAACATTGCCGGAAGCCCCTGAATCTAACAGACAATTATGTAGATTCTTCCCATAGATTCTTAAACTCAAAATAAATGGTGGGGTACCTACCTTGCTTCTGTACAAAGCTATGTTCATGTCTGCAGCAGGTGCCACCTTGGTTTTCCCTTTCCATTTATCAGCTTGTTACAAGGCTTTTAGCACTATCTCTCATTGGGCAGGGCATCACTTTAGGATGCCAAAGTATGATAAAGAGGTTTTCTGTCTCTGCATCTCAGAAACAATATCAAATTCTGTGTTATAGCTTGCATTGCATTTGACAACACCGGGTGAGTTACCTTTGTTATGGAAGTCAGGTGGACCTTTTGGTGGAGGAGGGTTATTATCAACACTTTGATTCGGAGGCACCATGTGATTAATGGTACTGCTATAGTGAATGGACCCTTATTCTGATTTCTTAGGAAGTGTCCTCCCTTTTTCTGAAAGGCTTGGGCATCATACATGTCCTCATGTGGTTCATTCTCACTTTGCATTGGGAATGAAGGTTCTTCTTCAAAGAGGTCATAAGTCATTGTTGTATCTATTGAGCCACCTTCTTTATTTGAATTCCCTTGGAAATTTTGGGCATCTTCCTGTGCCATCTTCATGACCTTCTCCATTTTAGGGAAATTTACCTCGGAATGGGTTGGAGTATCATGCAACATGCACCAATTAGTCATAAAATTAAGGTTAGCCACATTTGCAGTATGCGACCTATCCTCATTAGCTTGATAATTGTGAGAAACTCCACCATTATTTGGCCCTGTATTCCATTGTTGGTTGTTATTTGGCCTCTGGTTAAATCCTCTATTTTGATTTTGATAGCCTTGGTTAGGGGAGTTTTGGCCTTGATAATTTCTCTGGCTATGATTATAGTTGTTCGAGTAATTACCTTGATTGTTATTGCTCTGATTAGGATAATTACCTTGATTTTGAGAAGGGTTCAATCTAAGCTGAGCCATGTCATTTGTGACTTGGGACAAAGTTTTCTTTAAGGTCTCCACCTCGTTTGTGAGTTGAACTGTCTTTTCACTTTCAACAGTCTTAGCAACAAGTGGCTGACCGACATGATTTGGTGTTCTAGTTTGGTTATGATGACCATGCAGACTATGATGAGCCTGTGATTGTTGAAAGAAGTCAGGAGCTCCATTGGAAAAGAATGGAATGGGAGATTGAATCTGCAACTCAGACATAGGTCCATAGTGGGAAGGAGACATCCCTGGGACACTATTGAATAAAGGGGTTGGGCTAGACATCTGATACCCTATTGAAGGAAAACCTCCTCCTAAAATTCCTTGTTGAGAGCTAATTTGTTGTTGCAGCTTAATGGCTAGATGATAGACCTTAGACAGGGAATCGATATCTGCTGGTTGATAAGTCCTTTGTAGGAATAAGCCAATCAAAGGGTCTATAACTCTAAAGTATGATTGAATGGCACTATTCTCAACAACTAGATAGGGGTCCTATAGTCTTCTATACATTCGTTGAAACTTGGTATTAAACAAGGGCAAGGATTCACATGGCTCCTTCCTAATGGTAGCAAATTGGTCGAACAAAAGGGTTGGATCCACATAAACTTTGAACTGATTGATGAAAGCATTCTCTAGGTCTGTCTAGCTTAGAATAAAACCTTGTGGAAGATTAAGATACTAGTTGTACGCCATATCCCCTAAAGAATAAGGGAATAACCTACAATCTACATCATGGTGAGCTATCTAAGCTCTAGTACAAGCATCCTTAAAAGCTTGTATGTGCTCTTCAACACTCCTTGATTCGCCATGGATGTATTTGAGACATAATTTCTTAGGATTCTTAGGCATATCATGAAAGTCTCTAGGAATAGTCCCCAATGGAGAGGGATTATTCTAAAAAAATGCCATTGGTGGTGGTGGTTGAGCCAACTATTGGATGGGTTGAACCAGTTGTGATGGCACTTGATATGGATTCAGTGGTGGATTGATAGGTATCCACTGGGGTATTGGTGAAAAGCCTGGTGGAGTGAGCGGAGTTGACAAGTGTGGTATGATGGTTGCCCCAGTCTTATGAATCATGTGTCTTATTAGGGTCTTGAGTTCTATCAAAGGTGGTGGATTTTCAGCTGACCGAAGAACTCTACGGGACCTTTCTAGTGAGAAAAACCCAGTATTATCCAATTTTCTCTTCTAGGACCTCCTTCAAGCACCATTTTCCTATTGATGGGTCGGATGGGAACAACAACAGTAAGCAGAATATTACTATTCTGCTCTCCTGAAAGAGAAAGAATAACGCATGGATATCTAACTCCCAAGGTCTTGGTAATCGGTTCTTGACTATGCTAATTTCACTCAATGGTTGATGTGAACTATAATATTCAAGGGGATGTGAACTATAATATTCAAGGGGCCTGCTGGTGTTGAGCTTCTGGATTGTTCTAAGATCAAACATATATTCAAACCTACTCTAATTGGGGTTTTTAAAGAAATAAAAAAAGATAGATCAAAGCTTTGGAACTGAAAAGAATGTTGATTCATCCAACTTAACTAGACTTGTTACCTTTCAAGGAATTCCTAACTACAACTACAGAACAAAATTAACTTGTGATTAACACATAGTTTCATTCATTCACAGTGCTAATTTCAACAGCAGATTACAAATCACTATTTAAACAAAACATAAAATAAAATAAAATTCCTTGAAAGCTTTGCAAATCAAATGATTAACTCAAGATAACTACCATTCTGAAGCATAATATGAAGTAGATTTAAATCTGGTTGCTTCTACTATTTATGAAACAGATAAACAAAATTTACAAATCTAGCACAATCACCAGTGTACAGAAAATCCATGTCTTCAAATCATCTACATCTATATTAAGAAAACTTGAAAGATACATCACTGCCTTCTACTCTTGATTTTTTCTACCTTCTAATCCTAACTTGCTAACAAAAGAAAAATCCCTCTATGTCTATCTCTGAAATCTCTATCTCCCTCTAAAAAGAGGCAAAAGTGCCATATATACAGAATGTGCCAAAAAGAATGTGCTGGCCCCTATTTTTAGGGTTTACATAATCAGTCAGTTACAGAAGGGTCGGCCCTCAGATCTTTTGGAATAAAGTTAATCGCATTCAATATGCATCCCTCATGTCCATGTCGATGAAGGATCGCCCTTAGGATTAGCCCTTAGATTTTTTGGAATAATCGCATTAACTTCTGGCCTCCGTGTCCATCTCGAACTTCCTTGTAGAGCTGCTTTGAATGTTCAGAAGCACTATCATTAATGTCGATCTACCTTTGCTAGTAGACATCACAACTATCCTTAAGACTCGTGGTTTCTTGTTCCTTTCAGCTTTCTTCCTGCTCTAGATCCTTCTGCAAGTCGACCCCCTTTGGAAATAGTATCTGACTCTCTTGTTAGATCCCCACACCATTGTTCACCGAGCCGATCCATCACTTTTGATCTTAGAGTAAGTCCATGTCGTTTATGCTCTGTTGATCTTCCTCACAAGAATAGTCAATCAGTCAAACTACCAAGGGTTTTCCTTCAACGTCCTCTGATTGGTGGAACACATACCACGTAAGTTTTCTAGGCGGTCAAAAGTTATTCAGATAGAATCACATGTCGGTGAGACACTAGCCGTGTCTCCTCGATGCGATTATACTCCACAACAGCAATTGGCATAGCTTACAACTGTCAGCAAGAGGTCATACTGAGCTACAAAAGTTATATCGATATCCAAAATTGTCGCCCAGACTATCACCTTCGGCAAGAGGTCATAGCAACTCCCTAAGAGTCATATCACTGTGCTCCTCCATTGGAAAGACATCCGCATTCGGCAAGACAACATTTAGTCCGTAGGAGGTCATGGTGGGTTCGCATTAGTCACATCGAAGATTGAAACCATCAGTGAGACTGTTCAGTCAGCAAGACATCCCGCCAAGCTCAACTTCTTTCCCCGAGACCATTTCATTTCGGTGGGAGCTTACCTCGTCGATGAGACATCACATCGAACTCCTTCCTTTTGGTGAGACTTCCTCGGGTCGGCAAGACCTCACACCGAAGCCACAACACTACATCAAATGCACAATCCTTCGGCGAGACTTCATCATTCAGCGGGACATTACCTTGAAGCCACACCCTTTGTTGGTGAGACTTCCATTTGTCAGCAAGAGATTACACCGAGCTCAACTTCCTTCGGCGAGACTTCCTCGGGTCAGAAAGACCTCACACCAAAGCCACAACACTACACCAAAGGCACAATCCTTTGGCGAGACTTCATCATTCAGCGAGACATTACCCCGAAGCCCCCATCTTTCAGTGAGACTTCAGCAAGTCGACTAGACATCACATCAAGCGCAAAACATTCTACCAGGCCTCACCCTATCGATGACATTACCCCGAAGGTAAACCATTCTCCCCGACGCCTTCCTTGTGAACAACTGTCGGCGAGACATCCCAAGCGGAGAGAGAGATAAAATTTCACAGCGACTGAGATGTCTTGGTGACCTGAGGATTTCAAACGGATAAAACACAATAGCTAGTCGGCAAGACATCGAGCTGGTCTTAGCGACTTTATTCTTTGAAGAGTTTTATGCCAGATCTGATTGAGGCATGCCTTCCAACTGAATTCTCTGTGAAATAGCATCAAATGCATGATTTAATCCTGCAAAACAATGCCTCCATTAGTCCCAAAAGCATATAAAATATATTATTATTTTTAATCATTTCTCTCAATTTTAACAAAAAGAAACCCAACTCTAGCTGAGGTAGAATCAAATTTGACAGATCAAAAGACATACTTAGGAGGAAAACAAAAGAACTCCTAAGACCAAACCAGACAACCAAAGGTGAAGAAAAAAAAAGAAAAAGGGGGACCCATTTTGTTCCAGAATAAAATGGGGTGGTTATGCAAGGCATAACAAGACCTAGTTGCCCATGGGCGACTGAGTCCCCTTTCTTAGCCAAGACCCAAATTTAAATATGTTGGCAGTATTTTAACATCCAAAATTCAAATATGAAGTGTCAACTTTTGGAATCTAATTTTTGAAAAATTGGATAAACACCTATAAATACCTAGTCTTTTTATCATTTGAAATCTAACAAGGAAGAACAAGGAAATCTATTGGAAAACTTATGATCAAAGAACAGTATTGAGCAATTCAAGAGAAACATTATAAGAGTTTATTACAACAATTCAAGATCCAACATCATGTCAAATTCTATGTATGTTCATATTAATGTTTTGTGTTCAGGCTAACATTTTTGTAGGTCTCCAAGCATTCAAGCATTCAAGAAAATATATCAAGAAAAATACAAGATACTTGAAGTGATGTTCATGACTTCAATCCTTCAAGGAAGCCATTGAAGGGTGGTGAGTTGCAACATTATGTTCATTCATCATTCCCTTCCTTTCCATTATCAATTTATCATTAACATTGCCATTGTGGAAGTGGAAACACTTACATGGGGTTTGAAAGAGGAAAGCCTCTATATGGCACAACACTTTCTCCCTCTTTGAATGTGCATGTCATAGGTTTGGGAGAGATTAAAGAAATATTGAAGGAAAATTGTCAATTGTTTTATTTTTTTTCATCAACCTTGTCAAGCCACAAAAACTCACCTACATAATTTATTGACAACATTTAGACAAGTTTACAACCAAAAAATAAAAGCTTGAGTCTAGAACAAGAGGACACCAAAAGTTGAGAAAGATACCTTAACAAAGAATTAGTAGTCATTGGGTGACCCAGTCCTTGTAGGAACAACTAGACCATTTTTTTGGGCAAGTACACATCAGTCTGGACTTCTAGATCTACTTGCAAACTACTATTTCAGTTTTTTTACTTTCGAGAAATTACATTTATCATATTAGGTCATATAGTTTAACTAGGGAAATCATTCCAAATCATCTCCAATTTATTCCTAAGACTCAAAAAGATGTAGATCTAGGTTTGATTAATGCACCTTGGAGGTTGATAGTCAATCTTGCACCTTGTTGATTTGCATCCTAATGAAATCCTAGAAATGATGGTCCATTTACCCTAGGTTTTGGGAATTAAACTTAGGGTATACACACTTTTATGTTTCATTTTGGTGAACTTGACATTTGACATCACAAATTTTTGATTTGGTAGTCTTTCAAACCCTAGAGCTAGGTTTTGCATCTTTCATTTAGGGTTTCATATTTGCATCATAAAATGTTATAAAAATTTAAAAATATTGCATACATATTGCATCATAGTTTGCATTAAAGTGTGTTTCAGTCATTTAGATTAGATGTTCATTTCAAAATTGTAAATAAAAAAGTGTCATTTTTGTCATACATTTGCATTTCCTTTACATTGATTTTTTTTGGAAAAACAATCACTATCAAGCCTATTTGTAGATAGGAACAGTAACCATAAACAACTTAAACATTCAATTTTTTCATTTTTCAAAACCTTGATCAAGGGCTCACTTGACATTGGATGACCCTGTCCTTGTACATATTTTTCAACACACTCTTTCATGCTGGTTTCTCTTTGGTTGCTTAGTTTCACTATACTTGCATATCCCTATTTTGGAGTCAGTAACTGTATGTTTTTAGGAATTTTGTAATTAGTTCAATTAGTGAAAGAAAACACATAATTTAAGATCAAAATTTGCATTCAAAATCATCATTTTCAGGTCTTTGCATATTACAATCAGTCAATTACTACATTTTAGATCTAAAAGAATTACATTCAAAGTTTGTTAAAAAATCTTCAACATCATTGCATACTTGCATTTTGCATCAATTGGGATACATTAAGAAAATTCTTGAAATTTATTTATTGTCACAACTGTTTGCAAGTAGAAACAACATTCTTAAACAAGGTATTACATAGTCAAAATTTGAACTTTCAAAACCCCTTACCAAGACCTAGATGCCCACGAGCGACTCTGTCTTGTTATCTGGGCACCAATCAAATTTCTGTGACATAATATTCTCAAGAAACTCTATTTTGGGTTTCTATCTGAGTTCTAGACATTCACCTGTTGTTTAATAGTTTGAACCTTATTGCAGAAGTTTCATCATGGATATGCATTTTGGTAAATTTGGATTTCCTTGAAATCTTTGGTTGATGTTTCAAGCTGTGTGTTTGGTGATGATAATGTTTTTGATAATAGAATTAATGATACACCTTCTCCTATTACAAGTCTTCTTGATGTCATAGGTCAAGATGAAAAGAGCATGCATGAGTTCATACAACAGTCCTTGCACAACCTTGAAAATAATGCAACCTTTTATCCCTCAATGCAACAACTTATTACCCCATACCAGCAACATCCTATCATGTCACCACTTGAAGAATTCACTTTGTTACATCCCAAAACTAAACCACAAGACATAAATCAACCAACATGCATGATGGAACATATTAATAGTCATCAGAAAGAAAGTACATCAACCAATCCTCCATCATATGAGCATTAGGTTACAAATACACCCATTGACTTGGAAGAAACTTATGGACAAGGCTTTAGGATCTTAAAAAAGCAAGTATGTGACATTAATAATGAGCATGAAGTCCACTCCCTTTTAGATCAAACACCATTAGAATATACTAAGGGATTAGGTTATCAAGATCCTCCACCTTCACATCAAACAATTGGTCAACCAAGTAAGAAACACAAGCCTTATAAAATTAAGAAGCTACCATTTCTAATTTCTTTAACCAAAACTTAACTGAACTTACAAACACTTCTCAACCTAGGCTCATTACATTACCAACTATCCGTGAACAAAAAGATAAGAAAGGAAAAAGTACAAACATGTCTTATTGTGCATATCATAGAACACTTGGACACCTTACTGATGAATGCCGTGCTTTAGAAAATATATTAAAATAATTTAATCCCTATGGGGATCAATTTGAATGAGTCATAGATTAACATGCATTTTTTTTTCTCCTTGTCATGTGATAGTTGTAGCATCACAACATGCTCACTATCATGCATGGGGGGTATAAACTAGGCTTTATGCAATCATATTTCATTCTACAAGGAGTGACATATCATCAATTTTGGGCTTCTCTTTGTCCCTACACTTGAGGTTGAAGGGGTTAGGTAGCCTTCCCCTAGGTGTATTCCTTCTTGGGATCCCTATTTATCTCCTTAAAACGTTAGTGTAACACTTGTACACTAACATTTTTAAGGGGGGCATATAGTCCCCCACTCATTGTTTGCATAAGAAATTGTCTCTTCTTAGTGATGATAATATACATCTCCTAGAAAGCATAAAATTCTCAACCAAAGTGTGGTCCTCTTAATCCATGTGATGTGTCTCCTTTGTGGTGATATTAAGCTTGATGTCCCATAAGAGTGTGACCTTTCTAGGCATATGGCATTTCTCTCTGTGGTAATACTATGATTAATATTCCCTAAGGTGTGATATTCTATTCCTTGTGTTAGAGTAAATTATATTTACCTTAGGCTTAAGTTAACTTAGGCTTAATAATTTTATTAATTTGGGTGGTTTCTTTCCCGTATTGGGTAGTTTTATAGCTGCCATATACTTTATGCCTTTAAAAGGATGTAACATTGTGTAAATTAATCAGATCTCATTTATTTCACTCCTTATTTGGTGAAATGGCCTCATCTCTCTCTCGCTTTCTTGTGAAGGCGATTTATTGCAATTGATGATCTTGGGCTCACACCAACACCTTGACTTGTCCTCTCTTGGTGGTGACATCGTGTATGATGTTCCCTAAGGTGTGACCTTCATGTGTTAATAAAAACCACTTTGATTGTTACCTTTTGAGGTGATGTTATTACAACATCCCTTAGGGTTTTGAACCTTAGCATATTCTTCCCTCATGACATTAAAACTTAGCATATCTATCCCTTGTGATGTTAAACTTTGGAATTTTTACTTCACTTTGTTCACGGGAGTTGAACTTAGTGTAGTATTGGCATAGCATCTTGTGGTACCTTATCAAGGTTATCAGGGAGTATAACTCTTGGTATGGGTGTTGTGGGTGCATCATGTTGAACTAGTGTGTGTTTACCACTTTGCCACCTTATTACAGGCACACCTTGTAGACCTAGTGTGTGTCTCACATTTTACCTTGTCACTTGGGGGCTAACCTAGTGAATATTGGAATTCACTAACTTGTGTGTCCCTCAATTTGTGATTCACCTAGAAAATATCAGACTTTACTATTGTTTGAGTTATGAACGTCTTTTTTAACATGACCACCTGGCATAATACACCTTGCTTGCCAGTGGAGCCATGTGGTCCATGAGTGATGTGTATGACGTCAATCCTCCTGGAGCATTTTTTTCTTTATTCGACGGAAGATGTTTGACATTTGAGACAATTTAAGACTAAGGTCTCTTTACCTTACCTACTCGAATCCTTTAGTACTAACCCATTGGTTTTTGTGTGTTTTTTTTTGTATTTCCTTTGTGTTTGCATTGTGTTTACATCATGTTTGTTATCATTCCATCATTATCCATATGTCATGTTATGTCATGTGTTTTCATTGTGTATGCTTCATATTTTTTGACATGTATGTTTGTGTATCTTGTTTTGTTGCATATCATACACGTGTGTATGTTCCTTTGTGCTTATGTTGGTTTTCCATAAGATCTTGGATCCTAGAGACTTGTGCACTCCCCCTTGATCCTTAGTCATCCTATCTCTTCAATATTTGTACATTTGAACCCATCTTGACACATATTTTTCTACTTTAGTATGAGTCTAAGCATAAGTTTATACTCTCACTAAAGTGGGGGCTAATTGTATTCCTTATTAATAAATAATATGTGTAAAAACTCTCTTAAGAAGGTGAAAACGTAATTATTTATTAAAATAATTAAATGCAACATTTGTGAAAGGTAGTGATGGTTTGAAAACCACCCCTTAAGGCTTATATAAGCATTCATGTGAGACTTGGAAAGTAACACATGAAAGAGGAAAATAATAAGGCACTGCAAAAAGTGAGAAAAAAGGAAGAAACTGCTGGAAAGATTTCTAAGAGTGAGATTTTGGGTTAGCATGCTGTGGGCATTGGAGAAGGGGGCACACAAAGTGTATCCAACTCAGGGTATAGAGTGCACCTGGTTTTCCCTACCCAGGCTGTTGTGCATGTTGAGTACTTATACTATGGAGCATGTTGTGTAGATGCTTGAGAATCATTTGGTTTGGTTCTGGATAAGAACTTGCTCCTCCTAGATTGCTCACAAACGAAAGACACTAAATCCAAAATCCACTCTAGGCAATCGTTTGGACTATTTGCACATTTCAAAAAATATAACTATTTACTAATGCATGATTTAATTGTTTGAGAAATAAAATTATTTTAAATCTTTTGTATTTACTATGCAATAAAGTGTAATTAATGATTTATTCTCTTCCAATGTAATTGAATGCAATTATTGATTTATTCATTATATTCAATTTAATTTCAAAATTGTTGAATTTGGGAATTAAATGTTCTATTTAGTTTTTTGCATAAAGAATTATTGGGAATTAGTTAGGTTACAATTTGATATTAGAGCCTTGCAATCAATTAATTTTGTTGCATATATATATTTTTCTGCAAAATAAAACATTATTATTTAGTCTAAGGCAATTCTTAATTATGCTCAAAGGTTAAAAAAAAGAGAGAAATTATATGTTTGAGTATTTTATTTAGGTAAATAAAATTTAACTAATTTAAGTTTCCATAAAACATTTCTCTTACTTAAGGGTTAAATTTTTTTACTCTCTCAATTATTTCACCCATAAAATTAATTAGCCAATAGGCTATTTGTGTGAACTTTGGCTAGAATTTTCATCAACCTTCCCAGTTTGTAAGCCTTTCGGTGGTCATGAAAAAAGGTGGCAGATGATTTTAACTTTGGTAAGAATTTTCATCATCCTTCCTGGTTTTTAAGCCTTCTGGCGATTGTGAAAAAGGTGGCAGAGGCGCTGGCGAACGTTGGGAATAGGTTGGCAGATTTTCTACCGTGTGGATAGAGAAGGCCGATGAAATTAAACGTTGGTTCACATCAACATTAATTGCTGTATGGTTTCTGTGTATTGGCGATGGTTGTAATAACACCTGCCATTTAAAACCTTGGGAAACATAGCGAATGTCTGCACAATTTTTGATAAGGCATTGTTGGGTCTTGTTCTGTTGCTATACTTGCTATTAGAGCCGTGAGTGAGGAGGGTAAGATTCTATGAGGGTGCAAGTTCAATCAAGTGTTGTCCAACTCCTGTGAAGGTGGTTGGAGGTTAGTTTGTGTTTTTTGCATGGGGCAATGGTTGCAAAAGCAAAACAAAAGTGCTGCTTGTGATAAATTTTTTCCCATTTTTTGTAGGCGTTCGACAAAGAAGGCAACGTACACAAAGCTAGCAGGAAGAGGTGTGTTTGAAGCAAGCGGGAAGAGGTGCATATCAAAAAAACCCTCTGCGATATTGTTTCATTTGTGGTTTATGGTTTGTGGCAGGCTATATTGTTTGATTTCGGATAAGGTACTGTTGGTTCTTTTAAATTTTGAAAGGTGTTGTTGAGAAAAGACTATATTGTTTGTAAAAAATGAATATTGTTTCATTTTTGGTTCACGTTTTGTGGCTATGGTTTTGCATGGGTTTGTTACTGTGAATTTTTGTGTTTTGTGGGTTTCACCATTTGGGTTGCTGTTGAAACCAATATTGTTTGATAAATTATGGCTTCCATTTTGTGGTTATGGTTGCAACAAAATAAAATAGTTAATGTTATATAGTTTATGTTGATTTCCATTAGGCAATGTTGATTATTGTTCTCTAGCTTAGGCTATATTGTTTCATTTTTGATAAGGAGCTGTTGAAAAAGCTATATTGTTTCAATTTTTGATAGGGTTCTATTGAGAAAAGAAAATATTTTTGCATGGTTTTGTTACTATGAATTTTTGTGGGTTTCTCCATCTGGGTCGCTATTGAGACCAATATTGTTTAATTTATGGCTTCCTTTTTGTGGCTATGGTTGCAACATAATATAATTGTTAACGTTATACAATTTTTGTTGATTGTTGTTTTCTAGCTTGGGTTATATTGTCTCATTTTCAATAAGGTGCTGTTGAAAAGGCTATATTATTTCAATTTTTGATAAGGTGTTGTTGAGAAAAGACTATATTATTTGTTAAAAGAAATATTGTTTCATTTATGGTTTGCGTTTTGTGGCTATGGTTTTGCATGGGTTTTGTGTATTGTTGATTGTTGTTCTCTAGCTTACGCTATATTGTTTCATTTTTGATAAGTTTTTGTTGAAAAGGCTATATTGTTCCATTTTCGATAAGGTGCTGTTGAGAAAAGAATATATTTTTGCATGGGTTTGTTACTATGTATTTTTGTGTTTTGTGGGTTTCTCCATGTGAGTCATTGTTGAAAGGAATATTGTTTGATTTATGCATTGAATTTTGTCCCTATGGTTGCAACACAATGAAATAGTTAACCTTATACAGTTTATGTTGATTTCCATAAGGTACTGTTGATTGTTGTTGTTTGACTTTAAAATAGTTAACGTTATATAGTTTATGTTGATTTCCATAAGGCATTACTGATTGTTGTTGTCTAGCTTAGGATATATTGTTTCACTTTCGATAAGGTGTTGTTGAAAATGCTATATTGTTTCAAGTTCCGATAAGGTGGTGTTGAGAAAAGACTATATTTTTGCATGGGTTTGTAACCGTGAATTTTTGTGTTTTGTGGGTTTTTCCATCTAGGTTGGTGTTGAAACTAGTTCCATTTTTGTGGCTATGGTTGCAACACAATAGAATAGTTAATGTTATACAATTTATGTTGATTTCCATAAGGCATTCCTTATTGTTGTTGTCTGGCGTTAAAATAGTTAACGTTATATAGTTTATGTTGATTTCCATAAGGCATTGTTGATTGTTGTTGTCTAGCTTAGGCTATATTGTCTCATTTTTGATAAGATGCTATTGAAAAGGCTATGTTGTTTCAATTTTCGATAAGGTGCTATTGAGAATAAACTATATTGTTTGTTAAAACCAAAATTGTTTCATTTATGGTACGCATTTTGTGGCTTTGGTTTTGCATGGTTTTTCCCATCTGGTTCACTGTTGAAACCAATATTGTTTCATTTTTGATAGGGTTTTATTGAAAAATGTATATCCGATAAGGTGCTATTGAGAAAAGACTATATTTTTGCATGGGTTTGTAAGCTAGTGTTATATAGTTTATGTTGATTCCCATAAGGCATTGTTCATTGTTGTTCTCTAGCTTAGGCTATATTGTCCCATTTTCGATGAGGTGTTGTTGAAAAGGATATATTGTTTTAATTTTTGATAAGGTGTTGTTGAGAAGAATGAAAATTGTGTAGAATGACACGAATTCACAGTAACAAACCAACATTCATATGTTTTGCATGGGTTTTTCATTGTGAATTTTTGTGTGTTGTGGGTTTTTGCATCTGGGTTGCTGTTGAAACCAATATTGTTTGATTTATGGCTTCTATTTTGTAGTGGCCATTGTTGGTTTGTGTGTGGTGCCAATGGTTGCAAGGAAATAGGTTAGGCTAAACTGTTTCATTTTTTATAAGGTGTTGTTGAAAAAAGATTGTCTTGTGGGTTTTTCCATCTGGGTTGCTGTTGAGACCTAGATATTGTTCCACTTATGGTTTCTATGCGGTGTCGATGGTTGCAAGGTTATTAAATAGTTTGTGTTATTTTCACTAAGGGATTTTTTACAAATATTTGGCTATATTGTTTCATTTTCAGCAAGGAAATAAAATAGTTGATGTTATCATTTCATTTTCGATGGGGTGTTATTGAGAAAAGACTATTCTGTGGGTTTTCCCATTTGGGTCGTTGTTGAGTCCAATATTGTTTCATTTGTGGCCGCTATTTTGTGGTGATGGTTGCAATGTAGCCAAGTAGTTAATTAGCCAATAGGATATATGTGTGAGCTTTGGTCAAAATTTTTGTTGGCCTTCCCAATTTTTAAGCCTTCCCGCGGTCGAGGGAAAGGTGGCGGGTGTTTATAAAATTAAAAATAAAGTGGTTGCCATGTGTTGGAAAGAGGGCGACAAATTGTCCACTACATGAATAGAGAAGGCCAGTGAAATTAAATGTTGGTTGGAATCAACATTAATTGTTGTATGGTTTCCGTGTGCTGGCAATGGTTGCAATAACACCCACTGTTTATTCATTTGTGGCTTCCGTTTTGTGGTGATGGTTGCAACATAACCAAATAGTTAATGCTAAACAGTTTATGTTGTTTCCCATAAGGCATTGCTAAGTGTTCTTCTCTAGCTTTGGCTATATTGTTTCATTTTTGATAAGGTAGTCTTGGAAAAGAATTTGACTTCTTCCTTGAATAGCTTAAAAAAGGTTTTGAACACATTGTATGTGGCAACTAGTGTTTTTTTATCATGCTTAATATAAAGCCTATTATTGTAAGAATCCCTTTTTGAGGATGGAACAAATAACAACTTTCTTCCCAAATAACAACTATCTTCTCAAAACAATAAATATGAATATTTTGTTTTCCTTTCTAAATAATGTTTTGTTTAATATATAATTCTTATTAAAATGAATTCCACTCATGGTTCATGTGATACTTAATTAGCATAACAAGGTGCTAAGAGTCAAAGATTTAGTCATGGAATTTCATAATCAAGACCTTAAGGTTCAATCAAGATGATATTATTAGTTTTACTTATAATAATATGTTCATAATTTAATTATTGCATAATAAATTGACTCAAAGGTACATGCCTATTTCTCTTATTGGTTGATATGTTGTATTCCGCTTTTCCAGACCTTGCATTTAATACTTGTTGAAGTAATAAAATAGTTTATGCTATTTTCCATAGGGCATTGTTGATTGTTCTTTTGTGGCCTTGAATAAATTATTTGATTTATGGTTTTTATGTAGTGGCAATGGTTGCAAAGTAATAAATCAGTTCATGTTTCTCTTGATAAGGCATTCTTAGCTGTTTTCTTGTGTCTTTAAGGATAGTTGTTATTTTTGTAGGCCTTAATAAGGATTTCTTAGAATGGTAGGCTATATATTAAGTGTGAGATGAAACATTGGTCTCACTATTGATTATAGTGGTAGACCATAATACATTGTCCACCATCGTAATCAATTGCGATATCGATGTTTTTTATTACAATTAATATAGAGGCCGTTGTGCATATAAATGTTGTCTGCATCTAATTTTACATAGATACATATATGCACATAGGGATTCAAAAATAAAATGAAACACAACAAAAGAAAGCCTACTCTCCACCCTACCATATTGGGCCCTGGACCGTCATAGGTTGTTACATAGATATATCGATAGCTGGTCTTCAAACATATGAATGTTGTTTGCATCTAATGTCAGAAACACACAAATCTACACATACAAAATATAAAATCAAACACAACAAAATGAGGCCTGCTCACAACCTTGCCATATTGGGTCATGGAGCCTCATGGGCTCTCACCAAACCCCTAAGCAAGAACATACATCGTTCACCACTTTGATCAATGGTGAAATCAATCTTCCTTATTACAATTACTATACAGTCTGTCATTCTAACAACTTCTTTTTTGAGGCTAAAATAAATAATAACTAAAAAGGTGTATTTAACACATGCAATACATATATATGCAGCTGCAAAACAAAAGGTACATCGATATATTAGATGCACACATATATACAGATTGGTGATTGTACTCTATAAAAGACTATATTGTTTGTTGAAACGAATAATGTTTGATTTATGGTTTGCCTTTTGTGGTGATGGTTTTGGATGGGTTTGTTACTATGAATTTTTGTGCTCTACAGGTTTTGCCATCTGATGTAGTGTTTCATTTTTCTTTTCCTATGTGCACATATGTATGTATGTAAAATTAGATGTAGACAACATTCATATATACTCAGCTTTATATTAAGCATAATAAGAAACATTTTTCCACATACAATTTGTTGAAAAGCTTTTAGAAGTTATTTAAGGAAGAATTTCTACAGAGATGGTGGCATCAATGTTTGTGTAACACTCAAATATGACTTATTATTCCAACAATGTTTCAGTATGTATCAATGTTGTTTGCAACTACTATGACATACATCCAAATTTTCACATGGCATTTTTCATCAGTGTTGCCTTGCAACCATTGGCACCACACACAAACCAACAATGCCCTATGGAAATCAACATAAACTGTATATCATTACATTCCCACAAATAATTTTTGTGTGTATATATATATATATATTTGTGTAATAGATGCTACAAATGCATCTAGGGCATGCAATTCCTATATATGTTCTTCTAAAAAAAATCTATGTCGATATTTGCAAAACAAAATAATTGCTTTTGCAATCATTGTGCCATGCAAAAAAACACAAAATAAGCTCCAACCACCTTCACAAAAACTCCACAATAGACAATTTCACTTTCACGCTGATAGAAGCTTTCCCTCCTCAATCGCACTTCTAATAGAAGGTAAAGCCACACAACCACACCCAACAATGCCTTGTTGAAAATTGCACAGACATTTGCTATATTTTTCAAGGTTTTAAATGGCAGGTGTTACTTAAAACCATTGCCACTACACAGAAACCATGTACAATAATAAAAAACTCACAGTGAAAAACCCATTTAAAACCTTCACCACAAAACACGAACCATGAATGAAACTATATTGGTTTCAATAGTGACCCCGATGAAAAAACCCACAAAAATACAACTGACAATAACAATCCAACGCAAAAACACACAATATTTCCTTGCAACCATTGTGACTACATGAAGACCATAAATGAAACAATATACCCTAAGCTAGAGAACAACAATCAACAATGGCCTATGGAAAATAGCATAAACTATTTTTGAAACTATATTGCTTTCAACAATGACCTAAATGAAAAACCCACAAAACACAACAATTCATAGTAATAATCTAACACAAAAAAAAAACAATATTTCCTTCTAACCATTGCGGCTACATGGAGAGCATAAATGAAACAATATACCCTACGCTAGAGAACAACAATGAACAATGGCCTATGGAAAATAACTTGAACTATTTTTGAAATACTCTAGAAAGGGTTTTTCCAATATGCACCTCCACTCGTACCTCTTCTCGCTTGCTTCAAATGCACCTCTTCCCACTTTCCAAAAGCAATAAAATAGTCTTGGTAATGGCACTATTGATTGGAGTGATGGACAATGTATGTCCCCTATGCACATATATGTATGTATGTCATAGCAGATTCAAACAACATTGATTCCATAAGGCATTGCTGATTGTTGTTCTCTAGGTTAGGGTATAATATTTCATTTTTGATAGGAGACAATTGAAAAGGATTTAATGTTTCATTTTCAATAAGGTGTTGTAGCAAGAAGCAAACAAAATTATATTTTTTCTGAATATAAAGAAGAAAGCACATGGCAATGTTGACACATCTGAAAATTGGAACCATTTTTTTGTAGCACATAGGCTACTCCCAAATGGATAGCAAACAAAAAGGTGAAGGAAACATAAATAGCTCAAATATCAATAAGTTAAACACATCACCTCAAAGATACATGTAGAAAATGCATATACAAACATACACACTCATGCCTTAAATAAAACAATATTAGTTTCAATAGCAACCTAGTAAATTCTATTTTTGAACATCTCATCGTAAAGGAAACACTATAGCCAGATCCATAGAATAACACTCAACAATGCCTTATGGACAACAACATAAATTATATAACATTTAATATTGCATTGCAAATCAAATATGAAACAATATAGCTAGAGTTGAAGTAATAAAAGAGTTTACGCTATTTTCCTAACTTCAAAAAGCTTTTCAACACATTGTATGTGGCAAACAATGTTTCTTATTATGCTTAATATGAAGCCTATTATTGTAAGAATTCCTCTTGAGGACGAAACAAATAACAGCTATCCTAGCAAAGTAATAAATAGGGGGACGAGTTTATGTGAATGTTGTCTACATCTTATTTTGCATACATATATATTTGCACAAAGGAAAAGAAAAATGAAACACAACAAAAGAAAGACATACCTTAGTGTTTGTTGTATGGTTTCTGTCTACTAGAAATGGTTGCAAAGTAATAAAATAATTCATGCTCTTTTGAATACGACATTGTTTGCTATTTTTGTGTGGCCTGCGGTGACATTCTGCTCTATTTTCTATAGGGCAATGGTGATTGTTAAGCTGCGGATTTAGCAATACATGTGGAAAATGCATATAGGCACATACACAACCACACATACATATAAACACTCAAAATAGTGAATAGAAATTTTGGAGATATAAGAGTATGTGGCAATTGAGACAAACAAGAAGAAAATAACTATATTGATATTAAAAACTGGACATACCTATATATACATAGATGCATGGCCTAAAAGATACATGTAGAAAATGCATGTACACACATACACACTCACACATACAAATGCATTACAGACACATTTGTCTACACACAACTGTATCAAGATGTATGCACTGAGAACATTGAATTACATGCATATATGTTTGTGTATATGTATATGTAGATGTATACATGCATGCAACCATGTCCACAAGTATATATAACAACAATTGGAAATACAAAGGGTTTTTTCAAATTGCACCTCTTCCTACTTGGTTTAAGTGTACCTCTTCCCACTTGCTTTCTCTTTGCTCCCTACTTTCTTGAGCATCTGCAAAAAATGAGCAATAAATTATCACAACTGACACTTTTGTATTGCTTTTGCAACTATCACCCCATGTAGAAAAACATAAAAAAAACTTGCTCCCAGCTTGATAGTAGTTTGACAATGGATGATCGAACTTGCACCTTCATAGAAGCTTGCTCTGCTTGCTCATAGTTGTGATAGTAGGTAAAGCCATAGAATGATAGCCAACAATGCCTTATCAAAAATTGTGCAGACATTTGATTGCATTGATGGACAATGTATTTCCCTTGTGTGTAGGAAAGTATGTATGTCATAGTGGATGTAAAGAACATTGATACATAGTGATCCCTATCTTTATTTTGTTGGGACATCCTTGGAATCATAAGTTGTATTTTAAGTGTTCTATAATAATGGTTTTTGTATCTAATATCACATATGTAGATTTTTGCACATAGGGGAAATAAAATGAGTGCCAATGATAGTCAATAATGGCTTTTGGATAATAACATAAACTCTATAACATTTGCTATTTTATTGTGTATAAAAAATGAAACAATATAGCTAAAGCTAGAGAACAACAATTAACAATGCCTTATGGAAAACAACATAGACTATTTTATTGCGTTGCAACCATTGCCATAGAACGGAAGCCATATATGAAACAATACTAAATTTTCCTGTGTAGATATGTATGTATGTCAAAGTAGATGTAAACAATGCACATACATACTCTTCTTGATGTTTATTATTTTGGAAAATAGTTGTTATTTGTTTTAGCCTCGATAGGGCATTCTTGCAATGATATACTATGTATTAAGTGTTATATGGAACATTGAAGACTTTTTTAATTATTTCTTTTTCCTCGCATTGTTGATGTCTCTAGAAAAAAAATTGAAAGATTAAAAAAATGAAATTTTTTTTCGAATAATAAGTTGTATATTAAGTGTTATATGAATCATTGAACCCTTTTTTCATTAATCCTTTGCTATCATATTAAGTCATAAAGCTTGTAGTCAGCCACCGGTGTTGCAACTCTCAGCTTTTAAAAGAGTAGCCCCAAAAATGTCAGTGGACTCTAGCTCTCCCCAAGCTGATGGACAATCCTCAGGCACTAGTCCTATAAGTTTGTTCCTTATTTTGTTTTTGCTACTAACAATTATATTGACACTTTCCACATGCATCCAACAAACTGTGAATATGCTTCATTTGAATTAATAGTTGTTGTAATATATATTCTAACTAATTTATATTCAAACTCTTTATGTTTTCTTTCCCTTTCGATTTGCTAGCCATTTGGGAGTGACCTATGTGTTAGAAAAAAAAAGGTTGTAGTTTTCAAATGTGTCAACATTGGTGTAAGCTTCCTTGTTTATTTGATACCAATAATTGATTCATTTTGTGCTGCCTCTTTCCCTTGCTTTTGTTTCTAGAATTCTCTCATAGCCATGAACATCTCATTACTTTTGCTTGGCTAAGTAAAACTTCCTTGTAGGATATAAATGTATATCCAACCTTGACAACACATGCGATATGATCTATTGATGCTAGAGATGTTGTCCCATCTTTGATTCTCCAGCTAATGTCTTTTCAAAAAATAGGAGGTGATCAAAGCCCGGTCGAACGACACAAATTTGTCCTCTTTGATGGAACCCACATGCAAATAGGGACTTTTCCTACAAAATACAATGACCTTTTGTTTACAGGGGCATTGAAAATAGGTTTCATCTTGTGCTTGACAAACTATCTATGTAGGAAGCTGCAGGAATCAAGGTTGGCTATTGTTTTGTACTACTTGCACTTGTTGTTTTATGCTTTCTTGTTTGTGGGACCGCCTTTTTTAATATTTGATCTTCGTTTGGTTCCAGGGCGATTGTTATATTGTCCTTAGATGTCAAAATGTTAGATTGCCAACTAATTGGAAAACCTAGATATTTGTTTAAAGATCAAGAAGAAAAAATAGTTGGATGAGAGTTGCCCTCCCCATCCAAACGAGCCTCAATATTTTGGATTCATACATCCCCAAGACAACATAATGCTCCTGCAAATATCAGCCATGTTAAAGGGCTGAATATTTACCAAACCAAATGGACAATAAAGGGCTAGGTAATAACTAAAAGGGATATGCACCATTATAGTAAACAGGGATGCGAGGGCCAAGTATTCATCTTTGACATTATTGATAGTGATGCAATAGAAATATGAATCACTTGCTTAATCACATATTAGAATTACATTATGATAGGGTTGAGGTGGGTCGTACTTATTATGTGTCTAAAGGCTTGGTGAGACAAGTAGATAGGAAATTTAATAAGTTGAATAGCCACATGGAAATCATTTTGGATCAAAACTCGATATTGAAATGCTATGACGATGAGGCCTTTTTGTAGGAAAAAGTACTTAAATTCATGCCATTAAATGAAATTGCAAATTGTAGCAATAACAACTTGATTGATATTATTGGGGTTGTGATGCATGTAGGAAAGGTATCAACTATTCAACAAAAGGATTAGTCTGAAACGATTCACAAAACTATTAAAAGTAATGATTTTTCTTCCTCTTCCATTGACGTTAATTTGTGGAGTTCAAATTGGGAAGAAAAGGGTGACGAGTTGGAAAGGTTGTACACCCCTGGTTTGGTTGTCATCCTTGCTGTTAAAAATGTGCATGTTGGATATTTCAATGGAACTGTTGTGAACACAACCACAGGGAGTCTTCTATACATAAATCCTGACATTCCAGAAGCACAACCCTTGATCAAACGAGGACATATTGAGCCACCCGCCGTTGAGCCCTCTGGGATAGTTCCTCGAAAGGTTGCTTTGGAAAATGGGAGAGTCACTATTGGATATATGTTGGATCATTGTCTTGGCTTGCCAAAAACTTTGTAGGCTACTGTCAAGGCAACAATGAAATATATTAAAATTGATGCATTTTGTTACACTGCATGTCCCTTGCAGGCCAATGGAAAATAGTGCAAGAAAAAGTATGAAGAATCTGCCAAAAACATGTGGTTTTTCCCTAAATGCCAAAAAAAAATAATTGATTGTGACTTTCAGTATTTTTTGCAGCTAAAGATGGAAGACCACATGAGCGAGATTTGGGTGTACCATAGAAAAAAGGAAACTTGCTTGATTTGGGGAACAATTCATGATAAATTGGACTTAAGGAGGCCTTGATTTAGTGTTGTAAGGTGTTTTACACATCCACACTAGGTCTTGGACCCTTGTAAACTGAATAACATGTGTTTATTGATGTCTTGTAAAGGTGTTGTAAAGTGTTGTAAAAAGAATTTCACACCTCTCTAGACTTAATGAACCTATTTTCCCTTAATTCAACATTGTAAAATATATTTAATTTCATTATCACATCAATCTAGAAGGCTTGTAAAATAAACTTAATGTTAATCCAGTTTTGTAATGTGTCTTACACATTCACATTGGATGTTGTGCCTTCCTAGGGTATGTGGACCTCATTCTAGTGTTGTAAAGTGTATTTAATCACACTTTCACATTGAATTATATGTCCCAAGCCCTAATTGACCTTTGCATCATCATTAATAGGCCCCTATTACCCCATATTGTGCATCCTGAGGCAATATTTGATGAAATACCTGACATAGACATCATATAAACCTTATTTCTTAACTTCCTAGCATTCTAGTTGGCAAATGGGCCCCATTGGGACTAATTCGCCATTTGTGGAAAATGAGTCCCTACCAGGTGGGATTGATCCACCCAAGGTGGAAAATGAGTCCCATTTGGCCCATTTTTTATTTTTGAGCGAGAAATTTTAGAATTTAAGTTATATTTTTCTTCATGTCAGCCTTAAGGATCCAATTTATGGGATAATAAGGTGATTTTACTATAAAATCAACTCTCTAAACCCTAAATGATAACCATTATTCATTATTCATCCATCATTCATCATGTTCTCAAGTCAAGCAAGCTAGGGTTTTATCATTGCAAGTCATCAAGATAGCTTCCAAGGACATTCAAGGGCATATTATTCATGTTTTGTTACAAAAAATCAAGATCAAACATCATGGAAAGGTATTGAATCCATTATTCCATGCTTCATTACATTCTTTCTCTATTTTGGTTTAATTACCTAAAAGGGGTTTTACCAAGGCAAACCCCCATGCCCTAACATTCAACATTTCTCTCTCTTGTCTTGTGTGTTTGTAGATTTAGGAATCTTGAAGGCTTGAAAGTTATTAAGAATCAAGTTGAATTTTTTTTTAAGTCTTCCCTTCATTGTACAAGTCAAAATATCAACAAAAACTCACTTTTAGGTTTAGAAACCAGAGCTTCGGAAGCGAACACCTGTGGAAAGCCAAAGTGCAGACTGAGAGCTCCTATTTACTCTTTTGAATCTTCAAGAATTCAAAAGTGGACTCATTCACCATCAGTGGTGAATAAGTCCCATTTCCAAGCCTGAATAGGGTTTTCTACATTTCTGGATACCCTTTTGTCTGAAACGGGTTCCAGGTCAGTTTTATAGAACTAGGACTAATTCACCCAGAATGGTGAATGAGTCCCAATAGGCCAAATTTCCAACATTAGCAACATTTCAAGTATCATTTCTAGCCTTCTTCAAGATCCTAGGCGCACAATTTTAGTTTCATCCATTTTTATTCAGTTTTGTTCACATTTCTAGGTGTTTTTGTATTACATGATGTGTTTTCAAACAAGTTGCATTCTTTAGTTTCCATTCAATAATCAATAGCTCTCTCATTAGTTTCCTACATTTCAATCATTTCATTTAGACATAATTTCATCATACATACCTTAGATTGAGTGAACCACCAAGATTTTGGGTGTGGGATCTACCTCTTTCCATTAGGTGAAAGACCCTAATTGAGCAAAGAGAGACATAACATTCCTAACCATTAAAATGTATGGTTCATTTTGGTGAACTTGCATTTCAAATACTTCTCTTTTTTGATTTGGAGTCCTTCATCATAGATCTAGCTTGCATTGACCTTGCATTAGGATTTGCATGATTCATTTGCATGCTAGGTGTTAAATTTTGCATTCATAAAAAGTGCATTTAGGTTGCATTTTTGGCCTCTAAATTCATTTTTTTTTTTTTGAAATTCTGCATTTTTAACTTAGGTTTGCATCATAGCACTCAGAAAGCATAAAAATCACTCAATTTTTTTTGCAAATTTTGAAAAAAGTCCATACTGGGACTCATTCACCACCCTGGGTGAATTAGTCCCTTTTCACCCCTGAAACTGCCTTTTACAGAGTTGAAAACCCTATTTTTAGGCTTCTGTTTGGTGCCCTTTCCTAGCTGTATCAGTTGGTTGCATTTCTGTAACATGCATTTCATTAGATCTAGCTTCAATTAGCTCATTTCAAGCATGGTTTAAATTTCACATTTGCATTCTCATATTATTACATAATATAATTAGTCAATTATCATATGAAAATTGCATTTCATTTCAGCCTTTTACATTACATTTTGAGTTAGCATAGATTGTTATTTCACAATGTTAGTTTCAATCTTCTCCAAATTTGTAAAGAAAAATCTAGTTAACAAGCATTCTAGTCTTTCATTTAATGCATTCCCTAGTTATGATAGTCTCTTAGCACAAGAGAGTAAAAATGCAAATGCTTGTCTTAAACTTACACTCCCTCCAATCTCTCCCATTTGTGAAGATGATGTGTTAGAAGGGAATACAAGTTACATATATAACCATGATGATCATAGTTGTACTTCTCTCGATACCTCTACTTTTAGTGACAAAGGTATCTTGGCAAAAGAATGTACAATGGTTGAGCATCATGAAGGACTTGTTTGTTCTTCTCCTCATTCCCCTTGGGAAGATAGTATAACAATACAAGATGAATGCATTTCCACCACTTTACCTAGTCTCCATTCATCTCCCAACACGTCACCTATTTGTGGCAATGCTTTTGTGAATGATCATAACAAACACATTTGTGAGGAGGATATGTTGGTATCACAAAACCCAATGATTGAGAGTTATAGCATTACTTCTCTCCTTCCTAATGTTCCTAATAATTGGAAGGGTCTATTTGAACAAGAATATCCAATCATTGACAAACATGAAAATCCTAGTTGTCCTTCCCTTTATTTTACCCATATTTGTGATGAAGCTTCTTTACAACATCTAGCCATAACATGTGATGCACCTCTTGATTGCCACTTTCCTAAAAGCTCTCCTACCAGGGTAGATGTTATGGCACAAGACAATGAGATTATGGAAAAAATCAAAATTTTTCCTCTCCTAATATCCCTCCTATTGAAGACGATAGTATGGTGTTACATGATCCAATCGCTGAGAATCATGAGAATCTTATGTGGGAAAACATCATAGAATAAGAAAATTCAACCATGGATAGCTCCCTTAGTTACAATGATGACATTTTGGAAGAACCAATCCCTGACTGACACAAACATTTGGATTGTAGTTCTCCTAACAACTCTCCTCTTAGGGATACTATTCCGGTGCAAGAAAATGATATGTCTTCCTTAGGGATACATCAAACCAAGACTGCTGAGGTTATGCATGCAAAAGTGTCCATTAGATCCCTCTTGATCAATGCACCACATACATACCCCATGGGACATCCTAAGAATCCTCTAATTCTTTACCCACCATCACACAAGAAACAAACTCAAAACCAACCCGAACTCATCCTTTACCCACCTAAGCATAACGTTTCATACCAACCAAGTTACAATGACATTGCTCACATATATAAAAAAGTATATACAATCAAAGTCAATCAAGCCGAAACTTTGTTTACTTATCAAAATAAATAACATTAGTTGTTGCTTCTTGCCATGTAATAGTTTTAGGATAATTGCATACTCACTATTGCATGTTTTGCATCCATCGCAAGGGGCAGCATATCATCATCCATTCCAGGCTCACCCTTGTCCTGCACTAAGTGGGGGAAAAGGGTTAGAAAGCCTTATCCCTGTATGTCACTTGTCATTGTCTCTTTTGGCTAATCGTTAACATATAAGATCAAGCTTGGGATGTGGATGACATGTCTTAATATTGAATCACATGTGACATACTCCCTTTCTTCATGACACAACTTATCGAAACATATGACTTGGCATAGGGCTTTCCAAATAAGCTCTCATATCCTCTTCTACTTTATGAAATTGCTCACAGAAAGGTGTGTAGCAACCACTTTAAAGTGGGGGGCATACATAAACAACATCTTTGTGCAAAATTCATGGTGTGATTTTCCTTTTTCTTGTGATGTGTCCTCTTCTTGGTGGTTTCATTGGGTTTGATTCCTTCCAAGAGTGTACGATCAAATGAAGTGGCTTGATGTGAATGAGGCATCCCATGGATAACGATTTGACACCCTGACTTGTCCTCTCTTGGAGACATTAGGCATAATGCTCCCTAAGAAGAAGACCTTACATGAACAAAGCAAAATCCCTTTTAGCAAAATTATTTACATATTAAAAAACATTTACAAAAAAATTACATTGTGGTGCCTTATCAAAGCTATCAGGAAGATAACTTTGGTACGGTTTGTATAATGGGAATTCAACACACTGGCATGAATTTATCATTATACGGTGGGAAGCCGACATATTGGCATGACTTTCTCACTAAAGCCACTTCTTTGGGACAACTCACCCCGCGAACGACCTTATGTTCAGTGGCCCCAGAGTGAGCACATCTTTTCCACCCCATTTTCCTTTCTTGCCATTGTATGATTATGTATCTTGTTGGTTTGACTTAGGATCTTGGATCCTAGGGGCTTGACTACCTTCTTGATCTTTTTCATCCTTTTTCATTTGCATCTGTACACTCAGATCTTTCTTGAATTCCTACTTTAGTGTGAGTTTGAAGCAAGTTCATCCTCTCACTAAAGTGGGGGCTAAATATACCATAGAAAAAAGGCAACTTGCTTGATTTGGGGAATAATTCATGATAAATTGGACTTAAGGAGGCCTTGATTTAGTGTTGTGAGGTGTTTTACACATCCAAACTAGGTCTTGGACCCTTGCAAACTGAATAGCATGTGTTTATTGATGTCTTGTAAAGGTGTTTTAAAAATAATTTCACGCCTTTCTAGACTTAATGAACATATATTCCCTTAATTCAACATTGTAAAATATATATTTAATTGCATTATCACATTAATCTAGAAGGCTTGTAAAATAAACTTAATGTTAATCTAGTGTTGTAATATGTCTTACACGTTCACATTAGATGTTGTGCCTTCCTAGGCTATGTGGACCTCATTTTAGTGTTGTAAAGTGTATTTAATCACACTTTCACATTGAATTATGTGTCCCAAGCCCTAATTGACCTTTGCATCATCATTAATAGGCCCCTATTACCCCATATTGTGCATCCTGAGGTAATATTTGATGAAATACCTGACATAGACACCATATAAACCTTATTTCTTAGCTTCCTAGCATTCTAGTTGGAAAATGGGCCCCATTGGGACTAATTCGCCATTTGTGGTGAATGAGTCCCTGCCAAGTGGGATTGATTTGCCCAAGGTGGAAAATGAGTCCTATTTGGCCCATTTTTTATTTTTGAGTGAGAAATTTTAGAATTTAAGTTTTATTTTTCTTCATGTCGGCCTTAGGGATCCAATTTATGGGCTAATAAGGTGAATTTCCTATAAAATAAACTCTCTAAACCCTAAATCATAACCATTATTCATTATTCATCCATCATTCATCATGTTCTCAAGTCAAGCAAGCTAGGGTTTTATCATTGCAAGTCATCAAGATAGCGTCCAATGACATTCAAGGGTAGATTATTCATGTTTTGTTGCATAAATTCAAGATCAAACATCATGGAAAGGTATTGAATCCGTTATTGCATGCTTCACTACATTCATTCTCTATTTTGGTTTAATTACCTAAAAGGGGTTTGACCAAGGCAAACCCCCATGCCCTAACATTCAACATTTCTCTCTCTTGTCTTGTGTGTTTGTAGATTTAGGCATCTTGAAGGCTTGGAAGTTATTAAGAATCAAGTTACAAAGTTTTTTAAGTCTTCCCTTCATTGTCCAAGTCAAAATATCAACAAAAACTCACTTCCAGGTTTGAAAATCAGAGTTTCAGAAGCGAACACTTGTAGAAAGTCAAAGTGCAGACTAAGAGCTCTTGTTTCCTCTTTTGAATCTTCAAAAATTCAAAAGTGGACTCATTCACCATCAGTGGTGAATGAGTCCCATTTCTAGGCCTGAACAAGATTTTTTGCATTTTTGGATACCCTTTTGTCTGAAACGGGTTCCAAGTCAGTTTTATATAGAACTAGGACTAATTCACCCAGAATGATGAATGAGTCCTAGTAGGAAAAATTTCTAGCATCAACAACATTTCAAGTATCATTTCCAGCCTCCTTCAAGATCCTAGGTGCATATTTTTAGTTTCATCCATTTCTATTCAGTTTTGTTCACATTTCTAGGTGTTTTTGTATTACACAATGTGTTTTCAAACAAGTTGCATTCTTTAGTTTCCATTCAATAATCAGTAGATTTCATTAGTTTCCTACATTTCAATAATTGCATTTAGACATAATTTCATCATACATACCTTAGATTGAGTGAACCACCAAGATTTTGGGTGTGGGATCTACCTCTTTCCATTAGGTGAAAGACCTTGATTGAGAAAAGAGAGACATAACATTCCTAACCATTAAAATATATGGTTCATTGGGCTATTACTTTTGATGAGGCTGCAACAAGCTTATTGCAAAAGTCAGCAAAAGAGCTTTACATGTTGCAATATGAGTCTTCTGTTGCAATGACTGCTGAGTCTGTTATCAATGGTGTCACCTACACCTCATTTGTTTTCATTGTGCTTATTAAAACTTAGACCTACAATTCAAAAAGAAGGCTTAACACAACAATAGTCAAGGTTACAAGAATTGACTTTGAAGCTGAGTGCAAGCTGTTTCTATTAGATTTGTTTGCAATTTCCCTTGCCGTGCAAGACTCTCCAGAGATAATTGTCATACTGCCTTGAATTCCAAACAACCATGCCTAATTGTGACTTTTGATATTTGTTATAGTTTCTGTTCAATAGACATCCATTTCCTTTTCTTTCTTTCGACTACTTGTCACATCAAAAGACCTTTCCTTTCTGCTGCTATTGCTTTGTTTCTCATTTAACTGGTTATATATTAAGACAATGGACTATAACTTATAATGTTTAACAAAAAAAATACACTTCTTTTCTTTTGTATTGTTTATGCCGCTTATAGTTTTGTTTCACTTTAAGTGTATGTTCCTCATTTTATTTTATGTTTTTTGGTTATATAGTTATGTCGCCCTATTTAACACATGTATTAGTATTTACAACTGTTCTTACATATACTTGTGGACATGGTTGTATGCATGTATACATTTACGTATGCATATACATAAATATATATATGCATGTAATTCAATTTTCTGAGTACATAGAACATTTTGATACAAATGTGTGTAGATATATGTGTTTGTAATGGATTTGTATGCGTATATGCATGCAAACTTCAATCTTTATATGTATATGTGACTTTTTTTTAATATCAATATAGTTATTTGCTTCTTGTCTATTTCAATTGCCACATAATCTTATCTCTCCACAATTGTTGTTAGCTATAATGTTGGCTCCATTGAATCCATGGCTATTAAATGTTGTCTTGCCTTTGCATTCATAAGGGCATGTCGCATATGGTTATCTTCCATTTTCTTGGAGTTGCATAAAACTTTATTTTTGTTATAATATTTTATATGTAATGTTCAATGATGACTATTCTTTATGGCTTGTGCAACACTTTTGTGATTTTTCTTGAGTCCAACTTGTTAATATCTTCCATTGCACATGATTAAAATGCAGAATGTAATTGGAATTTTTTCATATGATTTCTGTCATTCTAATGTTGTTTTGAATGTTCTCAGTGCATACAATATCTTGATAGAGTTTTGTGTAGATATATGTGTTTGTAATGCATTTGTTTGTGTGAGTGTGTATTTCTGTATATGCATCTAATGCTTCTTAAATGTTCTCCCTACTACTTTTCCATGTCTCATCATAATGTCATGTTGCATATGGATATCATATGGTTCTTGGCTATAATGTTTGTTGTGTATGTTGTGCAGCTCAAACTACAACCCAACATTGAACAATGCCTTATTGAAAATAACATAAACTACTCAATTACTTTGGTAAGTTTTAAATGCAATGTATTATTACAACCATCACCAATATATGGAACCCATACATGAAGCAATGTTGTTGTGACCAGTTGTGCCAAGTGATGTTTATTTCCTCTGCTCAAGCAACACACACATATATGTACATTTAAACTTATCTATATTTCTTTTCACATGTATGGACAAGTTTGGGTGTGCATATGTATGTATGTTGTTTACAAAAACACTTGTCACAGTGGTGGTTCACAATCTTGATAGCAGATAAAGCTACAAAACAACAGTTAACAATGTCTTATGGAAAATAACACAAACCATTCTATTGCTTTGGTAACTTTAGAACTCTAAATATTATTGTGGCCATTGACACTATATGGAAAGCATATATGAAACTATGTTGTTATTGGACTGTTTTATTTCTTTGCGACCATCTCCTCTAGATACGAAAACCATAAATGAAATAATGTTTATTGTTTTGCAATGATTGCCTCTATATGGAAACTTTTAGCTGATAGCCTGCTATGTGTCAAATTTGGTTGGAATTTTTGTCAACCTTCCTGGTTTTTAAGCTGCTGAGCATCAATCAACAATGCATATATATTTGCATCTACCTCCACACACATATATATATCGGTGTAAATTTTGTTTTCCAATTGCATCTTTACTTATTGCATGCGTTCAATCCATATATAAGAATCTGTTGCTTGGAAATATATAGCCACAAAAAAATATGTGCTTCTTTTGTTGTGTTTAATTTTCCTTTTCCTATGTGCAAATATGTATGTATGCCAAATTAGATGTTTAAAACATATGCATGCTCCTCCCCACGTTTATTTTTTTCAGAAGATATTTTTTGTTTGTTTCCTCCTCAAAAAGGAATTCTTACAATAATAGGGTTTATATTAAGCCTAATAAGAAAATTTGATATCACCATTCGTCATAGTGGTGGGTAGTGTATCTACTTGCTCAGGGGTTTGGTGAGAGATTATGAGGCTCCATGACCCAATATGGTAGGGTGGAGAGCATGCCTTCTTTTATTTTGTTCCCTTTTACTTTCCTTATGTGCAGATATGTATATTTGTGAAGTTAGCCACATACAACATTCATCCCTATGTGCAACTATGTAAATATGTGAAATTAGATGCAAACGAGTGATATTGCTATGTCAACCTATGCCAAGTGATGTTGATCTCTCAGCTTGTACCAAGTGATTTTTATTTCCTTTTTTCCCATCGTGATTTCTATATTGACAAGTCCACCTATGGCTATATATGTGTGTTTTCTACTTATAAAATTTAGATGCATATATACCTATATAGATTTTTCTTTGTAAACATATATGTGGACTATTTAATTACTTCCCAACTATCGCCACTACATGGAAACCATAAATCAAATTTTCAACCTTTCTGGCATTGGGCTCTTGGTCAGGAAAAAGGTGGCAGATGTTTTTTGATTTTTTAATTAGAAGTGTTTGGCACATTGATAGGGAATGCCAACCTTTTTGGTTTTAAAGCCTCCGATCGTCCAGCCACCAATTGGGAAAAATGTGTCAGCCTCCTTGGCGTGTGGGTAGAGAAAGCCAACGGAGTTAAACGTAGGTTGGCATCAAAACTAATTGTTGTATGGTTTCCATGAAGTGTTGATGGTTGTAATGACACTTGACATTTAAAGCCTTTGAGAACATAGCAAAAGCTTGTGCAATTTTCAATCAGCCATTGTTGTCTGTCATTCTCTGGCTTTCCCTGCTATTAGAGTTGTGAGTGACAGGTGCTTGGAGGTTATTTTGTGTTTTTTGCATGGGGTAATGGTTTTAGAGGAAATAAAAAAGTTTTGGCTATGAATATTTTTTTCCCATCTTTTGCACATCATAGCCAACATTCATCCCTATGTGCAGCTATGCATGTATGTGAGATTAGATGCACATAACATTCATATATACTCCTTCCTATGTTTATTATTTTCATAAGGTAGTTTCTTTTTTTTTGTATGGCTATACTTAAACTTCTCCAAAAAAATTAATTGCTACTTTCCATCATGTAGCCATGTTTCTATTCATTGAGAGTTGTTGTAACATTTGACAAAAGAATGAGTACATATGTTTCAATTGATAGTCACAGTTTTTCTGTTGGAGACCAATATTGTGCATTTATTCAAATTGCTTTTGTTAATTGAAACATGCGGTGCCTGTTCTTGTGTCAAGTAATTGTCTCAAGCTTAGGATTTTCAAGTTCTTTTTGTAAAAAACAAAGGGGAAACATAATCCAGTACAACATGTGTCAAATTGTATGTAGCCACAAATCTATCTCAACCTCATCTATGCCCCCCTGTCTTAGCGTAAAGGTATCATAAAACAATTATTAATGATGCCATGAGGATTTCTACATGTGGTCACTTCATCTCTATCAAGTGTTACTATGCCTGGCTATTACATACCTTCTTGTGCTTGGATGTAGACTGCCTTCCATAAGCTTGTAGTCTATGTTCTTCCAAAACAACCAACCACTTGTAAGTAACACCTGCCATTTAAAACCTCAGAAAACATAGTGAATGTCTGTGACAAGGGCAAGCTTTTGTGAAGGTGCAAGTGCAGTTAGCCGTTGTGGAATTTATGTGAAGGTGGTTGGATATTATTTTGTGTTCTTTGCATGGGGCGATGGTTGCAAAAACACTACAAAAGTGTTGGTTGTGATAATTCTTTGCCCATTTTTTGCAGGCATGAATCTTGCATATAACACTTAAAAATATAGTTTATCATTCCAAGAATGTCCCATAAAATAAACATAGGAATTAGTATGTATCAATGGCGTTTGCATCTACTATGACATGCATACATATCTATACATAGGGAAAATACATTGTCCACCACTGTGAACAATAGTGGCATCAATATTCCATATAACACTCAAAATACACCTTATCATTCCAAAAAAGTTCCAGTATGTATCAATGTTGTTTGCATCTACTATGACATACATCCAAATTTTCACATTGCATTGTTCATCACTATGGTCAATGGTTGCATCAATGTTCCATATAACACTTAAAATACAGCTTATCATTGCAAGAATGTCCCAACAAAATTAACATAGGGATCAATATGCGTCAATGTTCTTTGCATCTACTATGACATACATACATATCTGCACACAGGGGAAATCCATTTTCCATCACTGTGATCAATGTTGTCATCATGAATACTTTTCTATTGCATTACCAACCATCCCTACATGCAAAAAAACACAAAACAAGTGATTTGTATTTCTATCTACTCACTGTCAATAATGTCAAAGCTGATACTTGGTCCTCACATCCTTGTTTATTGTAATGGTGGCTATCCCCTTTAGTTGTCACGTGACCTTTTATTGCCCATCTGCTACCTATTGTCTACATGTAATTCCACACACATACATTTCTACACATTGTTTTTGTGTCTATATATATCAAAGCAACAAATCCCTACAAATGCATCCAAGGTATGCAATGCTTGTATATCTTCTTGGAAAAAAAAATCTGCACCGATATATAGGTATCATCAAGAGAAGGCATCATTTTGTTGTGTTTGATTTTATATTTCCTATGTGCAGATCTATGTGTTTCTGGCATTAAATGCATACAACATTCATATGTTTGAAGACCACCTATGGATATGTATATGTGTAACAGCCTACGACGGTCCATGGCCCAATATGGTAGGGTTGAGAGCAGACTTTTTTGTGTTGCATTTCATTTTATTTTCCCTATTTGCAAATATGTATCTGTGTTATTATTTCTTTCAGCCTCAAAAAGGAGTTGTTTCAATGATATACTATATATTAATTCTAATAAGGAACATTGATTTCACCATTCATCAGAGTGGTGGATGATGTATGTTCTTGCTTGAGGGTTTGGTGAGAGCGCATGAGGCTCCATGACTCAATATGGTGGGGTGGAGAGCATGCCTCATTTTGTTGTGTTCCATTTTATATTTCCTATGTGCACAACTCGATTCTTCACTTGAACTGGGTTCTTTAGCATTATGCGTAGATTTTCCTTTCTATTTTTCTAGATACTATAGGATACATGCCAACAATTACAGTGCACTATGAATCAAAGAAGAGGATTGTCTCCAACAATTTTGTTCATTTCCATCATCATGAAATGTTGCTATTCTTTATGGTAACTATACTGCTTCTCTTTTCCCTCTTCATTCCCATGCATATAGAATGTCCACCATTTCTAAATTCGTTTCCTTATCATTTTTTCTATGCGAGATGTAATTGTGGTCATATTGCATCACACCCTATGTAGAAGGTATGCCTACACCTTCTTTGTTTGATCTTTTCCATTGCAAGTGTATTACATATTTTTTTGTTATAAATTATAGAACTGTTTAAATTTTGTAATTTAGATATTGGTTACCAATGAAACATGTTCACCTCACTAAACTTCACATTTTCCTTGTGTGTACCTATATCTAAGACAAACCATTTTAGATTGCAACCTCATTCTATTTATATACAAGGTATATAGATCTCCAAAATGCTAAATAGCTTTACGATCGCACGTTTGCATGGTGTACGACCTTCAACTACATTCTATCTATATACAATGTGAGGCTATATATCTTTTATTCCATTTCTTATTTCACAACTGCATGTCAACTTATTAAAAATGTATAACATTGATTTCAACTCAAGAAATTTGTCAGGTGTCAAAGCATTGCTTTCACCATTGATCAAAGTGGTGGAAAATTTATGTTTTTGCTCGGGGGTTTGGTGAGAGCCCATGAGGCTTCATGACCCAATATGGTAGGGTGGAGAGTAGGCCTTCTTTAATTGTGTTCATACTGCAATCCATTGCATGCACAAGGTATGCCTACATTTTATTTAATTGCTGCCTTCTATTACAGATGCATTGCATATTATTTGTTATAAATTATACAACTCTTTATATTTCCTCATTTAGATATTGTTAACCAATGACATATGTTAATTGCACTAAACTTTACATTATCCTTTCATGTTTGTAGAGCATACTTAAGCCAAACAATACTCCTTCGTGGATGTTTAGATGCCATTAGATCTTCTATGAAGTCAATAGGTGCCAAAACATTGCTTTCACCATTGATTAAAGTGGTTGATAACTTATTTTTTTTCTCGGGGGTTTGGTGAGAGCCCATGAGGCTCTATGAACCAATATGGGAGGGTGGAGAACAAGCCTTCTTTTGTTGTCTTCATACAACATTTTGTCATGTGCACAAAGTATGCCTACATTTTATTTATTCCATCCCTTCTATTACAAGTGCATTGCATATTATCTATTATAAATTATAGAACTCTTTATATTTCCTGATTTAGATATTGTCTACCAATCATAGATGTTCATTGTACTAAACTTCACATTTTTCTGTCATTTTTGTAGAGCATACTCCAACCATAATGGGGATTTTGATGAAGTAATGTGTTATAAACGACCTTTGAGAATAATTATAGTGACTGCAAAATTAGTCACAATGGTCAAATAAAAAATTAGATCCTCATAGGCTCTATATTAAGTCTAATAAGGAACATTGATTTCACCATTGATTAGAGTGGTGGACAATGTATGTTCTTGCTTGAGGGTTTGGTGGGAGCCCATGAGGCTCCATGACCCAATATGGTAGGGTGGAGAACAGGCCTCATTTTGTTGTGTTTTATTTTATATTTCCTATGTGCATATCCTTATGTTTCTGACATAAGATTCAAACAAGATTCATATGTATCATAGACTGTATATTAAGTGTAATATTAAACATTTCTTTGAGCATTGATTACATTGAAACAACAATCTCTATTTTTAAATCTTGCACTCAAAATTTTTTACATGTAATCTCTGCACATATATTCCGATCGCATGTACAGTCAACTTCCCATATAGTTCAATTTTTTTGTGTGAATCTACTTTTTCATTAACACCAACAAAATCCTATGGATTTTCAATTATCTCTTTATTGTTATGGTTGTCCACGACTTATGTAAGTATACTTATTTGACATTTGTATGTCCTATTGCAAATCAATAATATTCTAAGCTTTTAGATAATTCTATTATCCTTTTGACACAACCTACATGTATTAGTACCTTTATCCGTGCCCTACCATTTTAGTCTAATGGTATCATAAAAGGGTTATTAATGATCCCATAAGGATTCTTAAATGTGCTTACTTCATCTCTTTTGGTATGTATCAATCTTGTTTGAATCTGCTATAACATACATACATATCTGCACATACGGGTAATAAGATAAAACACAACAAAATCAATGTTCCAAATAACACTTACAATATAGCTTATCATTTGCTACGTGCAGATATGCAAGCATCCTTTGCTCTCTCTCAAATTGCATCCCTTCCATTCGAACTCCCCTCTGCTTATCAACTCATCGTTGCATGTCACTACACGCAACTACTAGTTTCATAGGTATTTAATATTATCATGATGTATTGGGATACGGGGCCTAGAAGCATCCTCATGCAGGCAAGAGGTCACGAGGTCTAGTCTCCCCTCAAACCCATGGTACTAGAGGGTGTGTTGCTCGAGTGCCACTTTATAGGGAGATGGATACCCGACCGACTCTGCAATCTAAAAAAATAAAATTATTGTGATGTATTAGAATTATCACTGGAATATGGGAGAATAAATTTCTTGGGGAATAACCGTAGAAAAATATTTAGTCCAAGCAGATGCTTAAAAAAAAAAAATTCAGCGAGAGTAGGTTAGGTTTTGAATTGATATTGTACGACTAAAATTATCACTTGAGAAACTCAGGACATATCCTATAAGGATCACGTTCCATACCATAAGCATTGCTTGCAGGTATTTCCCAAAAGAATTTAACAATCTGCACATATCCGAAAATCATTACATTCCATGAGATACATTTGCACTGATGAGGACAAGAATCTTCATAGTGGCAACTCCTACCTGCACCGCCATGGCATCCTAAAAATTTGGCAACATTTAATCTGCAGCACAATTTCGAGCCCTGGTATAACAATTTCTCAGTATCCTAGCTATATTGCATACAATTCTAACACATCATGTGGGATCTCCCAATTTCTCATTAATGGCAAACGAAAATAAATTTTCATACAATTACATTCCATGAGATGACATCCTTATGAGGCATTATGTTTAAACGGTTTACATGCCTTGTTTATATTTCCACATTTTGAATGTGGTCTTTTGATTTTTATTGATAAAAATCCACCTTGACGCTAGATTTCTATGCTTCCAGGCTGCATACAGGTCTACTATGGAAGTTACAACACCAACAATAGAATTTGGTTTCAAAGTATATTGCATTTCATAAATGAATTTGTCGAAAAGGATTTAGAAACTTTCATGGTAAATTCCATTGGCAAGTATATGACCGAACCCCATGACAATTGTTATTATTCTCCATGCCTACATAAAAAATGGGAGCATTGGAAAAATAAGAGACATCCATCAAAATATAAAGGATAGGATTTTTATCAGATATTGTGGTTCGAAATGCTTTGGATGACATCAATACAAAACACATTATCTGGATGACTATCCGTTACAAATAGGAAATGATGGGCTTACCCATTTAGATATGTTTCAAACTCAATGTACTTCCTTATTTATTTAATTTCTTCTATTTTTGGATCATGCCTATCAACAAGTGGTTTTCAGTTCCATCCTTCTATGGTTACAGGAGATAGAACACTACATAATTGTTATGGAAACATTGACATTACATAAGTTAGTGGGTAGGAACCATTGGAGGTTACTTAAGAGTCAACTCCGTAGAGGAAAGGAAACGTTACTGTGTTAAATTTGGTTCAACCAAACAATTTAAACAAAATGCTAGTTTCAATCTTCACCATTTTCAACACAGTATTTATTTAAATGGGAGACTGATTATAGTAAAAAAATTTCATGTGTAAGGAGAGCCATAACGAAAGGATTTGATAAAGAGTAGATATGAATAGAATACTACCATTCACTAAATATTTCAGGAATTATGGGATGCATGATACGTATATTTTGTCGGCAATGACTTGTCTCACTTCTCCACAATATGTTGACTGGTGTCCCTCTTCCTCTATTTATGTCGTTCTTAGATCGCCACCATGCTATAGTTTGTAGAGGAATCATGCTCTTAAGAAGCATAAAAGAAAATAATGAGTTAGGGTAAATATAGGTACTTAAAGGATAAAGTTAGGGTTTGTTTGGTCTAGCATCCTTTAAGTTGCACTATGGCATAACTAAGACCTAAGAGTGGAAATCGCTTGGGTTTTATTGTAGAGAGATGGTGAGTGAGCATAAGTCGATGGACACATTTTAGGCAATGATTGATATAGATGAGGGTAAAATCGCTTGGGTTTTATTGTAGAGAGATGGTGAGTGAGCATAAGTCGATGGACACATTTTAAGCAATGATTGATATAGATGAGGGTAAAGGAAGTAATTATGATGATAAGGGATAAAGGTAGATATAAAATATAAAATTCAAAGATACATATTATATAGTTATATATACATGTATTATATATATTTATGCAATAAAGAAGTATGACATTTAATTATCATTATAATAATACTTAATATTTTTAAAGTGTCCTAACACAATTTCTTGTGTCATCGTCATGAAACACTTCTCATTGTTGAGTGATAGATTGTGTTCCTTACATCTTTTTAACATTTTCTGAAGATTACTAAGAGCTTCCTCATAACTTTCACCATAAGTGGTGAAAACATCCATGTATATCTCCATGCAGTTATGTGCAAAATTAGAAAATATACTGAGTACTGCTCTTTGAAAGGTAGCTAGAACATTGCATAAACCAAAAGGTAAGATAAAATATGCATAGGTTCCCCAAGGGCAGGTAAATGTGGTCTTATCTTGATCTGGTTATAACCACTAAAACTATCAAGAAATGAAAATTATTTCTTTTCTACCAAAGAATCAAGAACTTGGTCTATAAATGGCAGTTGAAAGTGATCTTTCCTTGTGGCAGCATTTAATTCCCTGTAATCAACATAGACTCTCCATTTCCCACCTTTCTTGGGAACTATTACCAATGGTGAAACCCATTCATTGTTTGATATAGGGTATATAAAACCTACATCTAAGTTAAGCTTTGGTAAGAAATAACATCAGAATGGTAGTACCTAAGCAAGAAAAAGCATGGAAAATGCTTCCTGCGAGTGACATTCTCATGAGTAAATCTTCAATGTCCCAAATTGGGTCAATGGTTTTTAAGATCCTTTGGAAGGCTTGGGAGTCAATCAAACAAAATGCCCATTTCAAATCCAAGGACATAACCCTAAGGAACAATGTAAAGTGCTAGTGTTATAGTTTCATTTGATGGAACATTTACTATAATGATAAGTGCCTCGCTCTGATTCAGGGTTGCTTTGCTAAGAAATGGAATAAAAAAGGTATCAAATCCTTTCGGGACATTTTGGCTGAAGGGAAAATTAAGAGTTGGATTGGTTTGGTGGCTGAGTTTGACCTCCCAGCCTCAAACTTTAGAACCTATTCCACACTTGCAGAAGCATGCAAGGATACCAACTTCCCCCTGGATACTAGGAAGGTCTTTGATCCGACCAACGATATAGTTTGGAAGGATGGGGGACCTATCTCCAAGCTCAAAGAAAATACTATCTATAGAGATTTAACTTGCATAAACACTATTTTTGAGCACCTGAATTGCTATTGGAATATGGATTTGGATAATAAATATTGGCATAAAATACTAACTAATGTTTGGTACAGTGGTCTTGAGCCAAAGAATGCTTGCTTCATGTAGTTAGTGTTGCTTCAAAGAATTCTTTTTAAATCCAATTGTGATGATGCTGATATATGCAATATTTGTAAAAATCTAGAATCAATAAAACACCTTCTATTTAATTGTCTTTATGCTAAAGAAATTTGGAAATTATTTTGCTGTAATATTAGAATTTGGGATCTAATAATGGTAAACTTGATTGGAAAGATGTTCTAAAGTGTGATAGGAAAATGAGAAAAGTGTAATTTTTTTTGGCTTTTTCTTTCTATAGAGACAATGTGGCACAATTGGAAAGCTAGGAATGATGAAAAGTTCAAAGGTACTAGGAGGTCCCTTATCGAGTCTTCTAAAAGACTCACCTTTCTTTATGTTGCAATGCAAGTGTTGCTGCATATTGAGATCATGCTGCCAAAGTTTGTTAACCTGATCAAAGACATGTCGGTAAGGGGGTGATCCCACAATACTGGTTTACAATTTTTGTCCAAACTAGACACTGAACTGATTTTTTCTAACTAAATCTTCACTTTTGGACACCTATAGCGACTAAACCGTGAAGAATTTGAAGATGATGCAAACTAATGATTTGTGACTTTTTTTTTCTTCTGTAGATTCTAAATATATATTTTTCAAAATTTTTGGAATCAAATTGCACTTCTTTTTCCATCTTCAAAAACTAGTTTTTTTCAATAAACACCATTTTAAAGGAGTGACGCTCACTGTATAACACATAACTTTTTTTTCCATGAAGGATAATTTTTTTTTTTTTGAATTTAGATTTGTAACTATGATATCTAGTGTTTCCAATTGGTTTCATAGTGTTTTATTGAATATTTTTTCCTTAATCAAGTTTCAAAGTCAAACCAATTACAATTCAAACATAGGTGGACTGTATAACACAACTTTTTTGTATCTATCAAAATTCATTTTTTTTTTGTTGGATCGAGGACTTCAATATATAGTGCACTCATATTTTTCAATTTGTTTTTGATAATCTTCTATTTTTCCACGTGTAGAACAAATAGCTTGATTTTCGATGAAAAACCTACATTCACAAGAAATAAAAAAAACATAATAATCAAATTAAATTTAATTAAAATTATACTTTTTGGAAGCTTATAATAAGGACTACATACTTAAAAAAAATAAAAATAAAATGAATTCATTTGATCCCCCAAAAGGTAAATCAAAAGTGGTTTTATCAGATTTTGATAGGTGTAAAAGAGACTCTGTTATAGGTATGGTTCAAACTAGCGGGGTTCTATTCAAGGGGACTCAGTCTAAGGTGGTTTGATCAAACCCTCTTCAATTAGAATCCTTTAAATGGAACTTTTCAAGGATTAAATCATTAAATTTTCTAAAAATATGTGATTTCAGCAAAATCAGGATCTCCTAGAAAGTGTAAGCCACTATTGTGGTAGCACCCAAGGATTAGCAAGGCTAAAGCCAGATGTGGAAACACTTGTCAACTGGAGGGTGTGGAGCAAGAGATTTTTCTAAAGGCCATAAATTAATTTTAGAGAGATTTCAATGTGACGGAAAAGGCACAAGGAAGACATAGGGGACCTCACTTGACCAGAAAAATGCAAAGTGATGCTCAGTCCATGGTTGGAGAAGTTGAAATTGGACGGGTAAAGGAGGGGAATGACAGGGATGAGGAAAACACTAGTAGGATGGTGGATGACCACTAGATGAACTCAAAAACAACAGGAATTTTGTCTGGCTAGATTTTTTGTATATGCATGAAGAAGATGAAATGTTTATTCATAGAATAATGAATGCATATGGTTTTATATAGGCATGAAACTGAATCGTATATTTTTGGCTCCTTGCACTTCTCTAACTCTTCTAGGGTTTTTCACCTAAAAGGAGAGAGATAGGGCCAAAAATGCTAAAGGGTTCATTCAAATTATGTTATGTATGATGTTTTATGAGATAAATGCGATGATCTAAATGAAAATAAGCTATGGAATTGATCAAATATGAATGCAAAACCTAAGAAACAAGTGATGTTTGAAAACACATTGTGTAATGCAACAATGAACTAGAAACGAATGCAAAGCTAAACATAAATGAATGAAACTTGAAGTGTGCACTTTAAACCCTGATGAAGATTGGAAATTACATTTGAAATGTTGTTGATAGTTTTTTTAGGCCTGGAGGGACTCATTCGCCATTCTGGGCGAATAAGTCCCAGTTCTGTCAAACTGAGCCAAAACCTATTTTTGACAAAAGGGTACTAAAAAATGTAGAAAAATCAAAATTGACCTTGGAGTGGGAATCATTCACCACCCATGGAGAATGCGTACACTTTCAAATTTCTGAATATTCAAGAGTGGATTCTGAAGCTTCCAATCTGCACTTTGGCTTCCCATAGGTGTCTGCTTCTGAAACTCTGATTTATGGGCCTGAAAAATGAGTTTTTGTTGATACCTTGACTTGTTGAATGAAGAGAAGACTTGAGTAACCTTGCAACTTGATCTTCAATGACTTACAAGCTTCCAAGAGTCCTGGGTGCTGTCACAATAGTGGTTTACAATTTCTGGGAGGAACTGATTTTTGCTTAAATCACATATTTTTAGAAAATATAATGATTTAAGTCTTAAAAAGTTCCATTTAAAGCATTCCAATTGAAGAGGGTTTGATCAAACTACCTTAGATCAAACCCCTTTGGATAGAACCCCGCTAGTTTTAAACCATACCTATAATAGAGTCTCCTTTACACCTATCAAAATGCTGATAGAAAACCACTTTTGATTTACCTTTTGGAGGATCAAATGAATTTGCTTAATTTTTTTTTTTGTAAGTGTGTAGTCCTTATTATAAGCTTTCCAAAAAGTATAATTTAAATAAATTTAATTTAATTATTATATTTATTTTTTATTTCTTTTGAATGTACATTTTTCATCGAAAATCAAGCTCTTTGTTTTGCACATGTGGAAAAATAGCATATTATCAAAAAAATAAAATAAAAAATATGAGTGCACTAGTTATTGAAGTCCTTGATCCAACAAAAAAAGTTACGTGTTATACGGTCGCGCTATGTCTGAATTATAATTGGTTTGACTTCGAAACTTGATTAAAGAAAAAATATTCAATAAGAAACTATCTAACCAAGTGGAAGCACTAGATATTATAGTTACAAATCTAAATTTGAAATAATTAGAATTTTACCCTTCATGGAAAAAAAGTTATGCTTATACGGTGAGCGTCACTTTTTAAAAATGTTGTTTTATGAAAAAACTAGTTTTCAAGGGAGATGGAAAAGAAGTGCAATTTGATTCCAAAATTTTGAAAAACATATTTAGAATCTACAGAAAAATTTCACAAAACTCTAGTTTACATCATCTTCAAATTCCTCACGGTTTAGCCGCTATAGTTGCCCGAAAGTGAAGATTTAGTTAAAAATAATATTTCAGTGTCCAGTTTGGCCAAAAATTGTAAACCACTATTGTAGGATCACCCAACCTGCAAACACACAAGAAGAGAAGAAGAAATGGTGAATGTTAGGGCATGGGGGTTTGCCTTGGTCAAACCCCTTTTAGGTAATTAAACCAAAATGATGAATGAATAGAATGAAACACGCAATAATGGAATTGATTAACTTTCCATGATAATAGATCTTGAAAGTCTGCAACAAAACATGTAGAGTCTTCCCTTGGATGTCTTAGGAAGCTAAGTTAATAACTTGTAATGTGAAAGCCCTAGCTTTCTTGACTTGAGATAGAAGAATGATGGATGAATGAATGATAGGAGATAAGAGATATGAAAATGAGGTAAAAGACTTGTATTTATAGGCAATTCATCTATTTTACCCATTAATACCTCATCACAGGCTGACATGAAGCAATATTAAACTCAAATTTCACTTTTTTTCTCGCTCAAAGGTCAAAATTGAACCAAATGGGACTCATTTGCCACACATGGCGAATGGGTCCCACCTGGATGGGACTGATTCACCATCCATGTCGAATGGGTCCCACAAGGGCCAATTTGATAACTCAGATGCCAAGAGATAAGAGATAAGGTCTAAAATGCAACCTTGTTGGGTATTTGATCAGTTTAGGCCTCAAGATGCAAAATATGGGTTAATATGGGACTATTAATGATGATTTGAATGTCAAATATGGCTTGGGACACAAAAATAATGTGAAAGCATGATTAAATACACTTTTCAACACTAAAAGGAGGTCCACACAACCGAGGAAGGCACAAGAACCAATGTGAATGTGAAAGACACACTACAACACTAGTTTAACATTAAGTTTAAGTCATAAGTCTTCTAGATTGATTTAATAATGTTATTAAACACATTTTATAATGTTGAATTAGGAAGAAATGGGTTCATTAAGTCTAGAAAAGCGTGAAAGCATCTTACAACACTTTACAACACCTTTACAAGACATCATTAAAAGCATGTTATTTGATTTGCAAGGATCCAAGACCTAATGTGGATGCATAAAATCCCTCACCACACTAGATTAAGGCCTCATTAAGTTCATTTTATCATGAATTAATCCCATGTCAAGCAAAGGGGTCCTTTTTTATATGGCACAGAAACAAATGGGCAGTCCACGTACATATCCTTGTAATTATGTATAACATGTTACGGGCTCAACAAGTATAGGAATACTTATGTAATTTTGTATTTTGATATGGGCTCCAATTGTGGCATCCCAAACGTGACATAATATACTAGTTTCCAAACTATCTTTAATCTAAAAAGTCACAGTGAGGCATGAGCCATAAGAGTGCTTGAACAACATTCTCCAACTTGAGGAACATGCACAAGATGAAAAATGATATGGATCCTTTGTTAACAATTGGCTAAAAAAAAAAAAAGGAAAAAAAAAAAAAGGACTTAGTCCCCTATCAAAAGAAAAAGTTAAATTTAAGGTTATTCTTCTTAATGATTTGAATGATTTAGGAACTTAGAAGAAGGTCCACAAGAAATGGATTCTGATGACCTTTAATTGTATTTCTTGGAACCTTAGGGGACTAGAATCCCCATATAAAAAGTACAATATTAGAAGATTCTTAAATCAAGAGAAGCACAAAAATGTTGTGCTATTACAGAAGGTCAAGCAGTCAATTTTCACCTAGAAACAAATCTCAAATTCATATGGAGAGATTTTTCCCACTATGCAACAAAGCATGACAAGGGAAAAGGAGGGTTGTAATTCTACTTTCCAACTACTGGTTCAAATGGGTAAAATCCCATGGAACCTCACCATGTAAAAGGGTAGGATGGACCATAATTGAAAAATATAATAAAAAAATTGGTATATGCTCTATCTATGCCTCAAATGATTATAGGCAAGGATGTGAACTTTTGGATTGGATAAGTGAACTACAAGATATACCTTAGATTATAGGGGGACTTCAACATGATAGAAATTCTAGAAGAAAAATTTTGGGGCTATGACATGGGGTGGAAAGGAAATGAAAAGTACTTAGATATTAAAAAATAAAAATAAACTTAAACTCTTTGATCTTATAGAGGGTTCAAAGAAAGAAAACAAAAACATTTGGTTCACATGGTGCAACTATCAGAAAGGAAACAAAATGATATATTTTAGATTGGATAGATTTTATGCTCATAAAGAGGTCTTTCAATTTGACCAGGTAGAAGGAACAAATGGCATGATGAAGATCTACACCCTTGGATGCTCTTGAACTATCACCTGATTACTGTGAAAATACTACTTGAAAAATATCCACATATTATCTTAAAGAAAGACAAAAAGTTCTCATTGAATACAAGTCTCTTGAATAGTGAGGACTATATTGATGCAATATTCACAGTCAGATAGATAAAAAAATGGATGCATAAGAATGTCTCATGTATAGAAAGATGGAATGCCAACATAGAGGCCTATCAAAAGTATTTCAAACAATTGGAGATCAAAAAGAAAAATATTTGAGAAAAAAGGAAAATTAAATGCAAGAAAAGCTTTTGGAAGCTAAAGGCTTGATTTAAGAGGACCCCAACAACCTTGATTTAAACAAAGATCTGATAACAATTAAAGGGGAGATAAGGAAAATTTAAAATCACAAGGATCAAGGGATAAAGATGAGAGAAATGTTAAATTTGGACTGCACATGGAGGCAGATGATCTAAATATTTCTTTCTAAAATGTTAAAGGATAAGGAATCAAAGGAAAATGTCAAATCGATCTGGAAAGAAGGAGATTTGGTAAAAGACCCCAAGGAAATCCAAAAGAGCTTCTTTCAATTCTACTTGAAGACATTTTTACCTCTAAGTGCAACAACCCCTACAATATAAAAGAAAGGGATGATTACAAGAATTTGATCTTTGTAAAGGTTTCAAAATAGGATGCAAAGGATTTGAATAAGTAATTATCAAAAGAGGAGTTTAAAAGGGCTATTTTAGCCCTTAACAATGATAAATCTCTAGGTGTAGATGACATTCCTATTAATTTTTACAAAAGGAATATTGAGTGGATATGTAATGATCTCCTTCAAATGTATAAAGAGCCTACAAAAGTTGGATCTCTTGGAAAATTTATCAAAAAAAGAATTATTAAATTAATCCTCAAGGAAGGAGATAGAGCCTTATTAAAAAACTAGAGGCCCATTACACTCTTGAATGTTTCCTATAAAATCTTTACAAAAGCCATTACGTTGAGGCTCATAGAAATCCTCTCAAAGATCATCAACAATACCCAAATTAGCTTTATAAAAGAAAGGTATATACTTGAAAACATGTTGTCAAGTTGGGAAGCAATAGAGTGGGAAAAATCTTGAAACCAAAATATAAGAATGTTGTTGGTCGATTTTGAGAAGGCCTATGATAGAGTTGAATGGTCTTTTATAGTGATGGTCCTAGATGCTTTTGGTTTCCTAGAGAGAATTTTCTAAATGATTAAAGCCATTTTGAAGGATTCAATCGCTTAAATTGAGATAAATGAGACTTTGATAGAGGAATTTGAACTGCAAAGATCTATAAGGCAAGGATACCCTCTAGCTCCGTCACTATTTGTGATTGCTACAAATGTACTACATTATATTTTAAGAGACCCATCATTGAGCCTGAAGGTAAAAGGATTAACTCTTTCAAATAAGGATGAGTTAATCAATCTACAATTTGTAGATGATATTTCCCTCTTCCTCCGCTTGAATTTTCTTTTTTTGAAAATCTAATGGAGAAATTGAGCTTCTTTAGCCAAGCTGCAGGAGCACTTGAATTTCAAAAGTTAAATCTACCACGTTAAGTTGGGAGGATACTCAACCAAATTGGTTTGGAGAGTATGAACTCCAATGGGGAGGCCCAAACAAAATTGTATGGTAACTTGGGATACCATTTGCAATAAGCCACAATCTAAGAGAAATGTGGGACTAGGTGAAAAATAGAACAAAGAAGCTAAATTGTTGGAATACACAGTACCTCTCATTAGTAGGAAGAGCTCAAGTTTTCCAAAAAATACTGTCATCCTACAATATCTACTATGCATCTGTTTGGATCTTTAGCAACTACCAAATTGAAGAAATCCAAAAGAAGATTAGATAATTCTTATGCTCAGATGGTAAAGGAAAAAAGAAAAAAACATGCAATAAATTGGGATGTGTGTTGTATGGAAAAAAAGGGTGGCCTAGGACTAAAATATCTTAAGTAGAAAGGTACAACATTGACAACAAAATGGATTTGTAAAACCCTTAAAGGGAATGGGCCATGGAAAATACTAATAAAAAATGATATAGGAAAGGTTGTGCTGAAATAAGCCAAATCTTGGAAACACGTGCCTCTTTATGACTTAATCTTTGGTAACTCCGTAGTATCCCCCACTAGATCCAATGCAGTTAAAAATATTGGGAAGTTTGTAAAAAAGATAGAATAAATAAATGCCAAATAGAAGAAGATCTAAGTAAAATATTTCATTTGAGATCCATTTGGTGAATTGTCTTCCACAAAAATAAGCCCCTGGTAGTTCTACAAGGGTGCTTAGAAAAGGCTTGGAATAGGAAAGGAATCTCTCAATTCCAAAACATAACAAAAAATGGACAGTTAAAATATTGGGACTATCTCAGACATGAGTTTGACATCCCTCAAACTCAAAAAATAAATTATGACTTGATAAAAAAAATTTATTGATTTTGATTTATAATAAAGATGTTGATAAGTGTACTATTGAGGAATGTGAATGGTTGGAAGACAACAAAATTGCAGGAATAAAAGCAATGGATATATATAGGATGTTTGCTAATACCCTAGACCTTTTAAAAACTTTGACTAAAGGATGGAACATGAATCTTAATTAAAAGAAATGTAATAAAATATTCTGTCATAATTGGAAAAATGTATTAGATCATAAAAATAGCTTTTAGATGGATGTTGATCTTGCAGAGACTACCAAATGTTGACTCAAAAAGTAATCCAATTGTTTGTGATATCTATGAAAATTTTGAAACTATTATGCATATTTTCTTTGACTATTAATTTGAAAAATAAGTGTGGATTTTATTTCAAATAGATTCAGTGAGTGGGGGAGAGAGGGAAATGAAAAAAAGAAAATATTTTGGGAAAAATACAAGGAATAGGCAAACTAAATAATTTTTTTCTGCTTGTCCTCTTTGCAGAAATTTTATGGTACATATGGAAAGCTAAGAATGGTGAGAAATACCAAGGCTGTAGGAGGGATCTTATTAAGTTTTACAAAAGAATCACAATTCATGATGTTTACATGTAGGTATCCATAACTATTCAAGTGGAAAAAGAGAAACTTAGGAAGCCGATGGAGAGTGGAAAAGTAGAGATAAGCAAATAGGGGGTGGCTTTTGTGAACTAGTGGCTCTATTATAGGTATACCAGTGGATTCTTCTTTAGCAAACCTGCAAATCAATCAAAGAATGCAACCAAAGGAAAAAGGGACTAAAGGTCATAGTGCACTAGATCCTTTTTTGTACTCAGAGATATACTTATATAGATTAAAGCACATCCTTTTTATAGAAAAGCAATACTTGTAAATACTCTTTTTTGTAACAAAAGAAACAACTAGAACAAAGTAAATATCTCGTGGGGTATACAAGTGGCTCAAGTTATAACCTAGTATAGGATGACATCATTGTAAGTAGAATGTAATGCTGGATCACTATGATCCCTTTTTGTAAACTATATAAAAAAAAAACTTCAAATAAAAATAATTGTAAAGTAAATAAAATATTTTAAAATGATATTTTTTAAATAAATATATTTAAAATATTTATTTTAATTGTCAAATTTCACTTGGATCAAATTAAAAAAATTTGGGGGTTGGGGCCCTAGCTCGGTTGGCTAAATCTTTCATGTTGCAGGAGGTTGGTCACGAGGTCTAGTCTCCCCCACCTTCATGGTACCGGAGGGCGTGTCATGCCAGTGCCGCCGATCATGTTAAAAAGTTTACTAGGCGCATTGCAATTTATAAAGGATCGTAAAAAAAAAAAAAAAAATTGTGTTAATGAACTCAATTTTTTAATAAAATTAAAATACAATTTGTTTTAATAGAAAATAATTAAAATTTAATTAATAATATTTATTAATATTTTTATTGACTAAAATTTGAGTATTAATAAACTTTCAATAACCAAAACAATTAACTATCATTTTTTATAATACCGAGCCTTCACTTGTTATAAAATTGCTAAAATATAATTTAAATATTTATTTATTTATAGCTACCCATCACTACTTGTATTAACGAAGCTGGGTTAAAATGAGATCTTTATATGTACATCGACTCGCAAGGGAAAGCTCTATTGGATTAGAAATTAAAATACAAACTTTGGGAAAGGAATTTAGATTTCTTTGGGAAGCAGATGAAATTTCAATGTAATATTAGCCAAAATCGTCTATAAGGAAACCATTTTTATTTATTTATTGGAATTCCTATTGCTACAATTGTCTCTTTAGTTTAAGCTTTCAAATTTTATTTAACTACAATGGGTGCATTTGTTTAACAATACATCTCGAATGGTTTCATGGGTTTTGTGTAAAAATCATTAAAGTTTAAGGATTTAAGTATATATATATTTCGTATTTATGTATATCTGAATTTCATATCTTGTAGGAATACATTTTTCTGCTTTCTCAAAAAAGAAAAGAATATTTTGGCCCTGTGATCATACATTTTTGGCACTCCCCAATATAAGAGCTAAAGGATCGCCTTTCTAGAAAGTGATAGTGAATGGAGAGGTCTCACAGATGATTTGGGGCTGCAATGCTTGGTGAGGGTTCCATACAAACTTCACAACCACCTTAGGGCCGTCTCCAAGAGATGGAATGTTGTTCTGAGCAATCCCAAATTCTATAAAGAGTGACATCGCCATAATGAGTGCAAGGAGGGAATAACTTTTTGAAAGGATAATATCAACATTATAACTAATATTATCAATTGATAATAATATTACTAAATATAGATGATTTAATATTATATAGTATTTCGAAAGGATAATAATAAGGAGATTCACATTGAGTTAAACCTTAAAATATTAGGATTGAAGCATTAAAACCTTGTTATCATAAGAAGGTTTCTTAGTTTAGAAGTTTTACCTTGGGTATATATATCAATTAGTATTTAGTTGACATTTAGTAGAATTGGCTCATCTTCTATTTGTATTTAATAAATTTTACAAGAGACTAAGAAGTAAGCAAGTAAAATGAAATCCCATTAATTCATGATTATATAAAAAACAAACTAGATTTATAATATATGGTTACTTTTGAAGTAATCATGATGCATTCTCACAATCTTATAGTTCAATTATCTTAGATAGGAATCAAGATAAATCACTTCAATTTTTTTTTTTGTATGATCATTATTATATATTATTCGCAAATTAGGAATTAAAGATTGAACAAGATAATAAATGCTTTAAATTCCACAATGTGTTGTATTCCATCATCTACAGTTATGTTCTACATACATTATGACTCTATAATTTTCTATAAATTTATGTCATGGTAATTCGATAGAGAAGTCATTATGATTCGATTAACTTGCAAAAAGGGTAATTAGAGATTCACTATTCAAATGACATGACAATCAAGAATTATGTTTAGTAATACTGCAATTGTAATATTTCTTTTCAAAAACTTGAACTAATGGTGACTTGGTCTAGATGCAGAAGGGGATGATAGTAACATATCATTAACCTTCATTAAGTAAATACAAACGATACCCAATGGCCATTGCATGGAGGATTGAAAGAGGTACGATTTATATTTAAATTCTTCTTGGTAATGAATATTTCATTCTATAATCATTACATATGAACCTTTAGATTTTGGATTTCTAATATGGATTAATAATCATTTGCAAAACTTAAACTATTGTTGAAATTACTAATCAATAGTAAGTTTGGTGACTTGATTATATAGTTGTCATGTCATAGTAGAAATAATCTTTGCAAAGAATAGAATTATTTCAATAGGTACTTATTTTATCATATTGTTTTTTATCTTACCATTAAATTACTAATTATTTAGTTAGTAAGCAATAGTCAAAATTTTAGGCAATTACTATTTTTGTTAGAAGAAACATTCATTAGAAGAGTTCTAGTTCCTTTTAGAATCAATGTGTTGCTCTTATCATCACATTCCTAGTAGAAAATAATTGTATCCTTATATGAAGCTTTTGTATCAAGTAGAGCAAGTGAAATTGTTTATTGAGTTAGTGAGTAATCTTGAGTTGTTTAAGGATCATGAAATATTAATGGTGAGTTGAGGAATTTCAAGGAATTCAAGTGACATGGCATGGAATATCTTCTATATAATTGGCATCCAACTAGGACATATTGGAAGGAAGGTAAATACATAACATTATATTGTGTCAATCAATTATCTTAGGAGAAAGAAAATATAAAATGATTAATTAATATCGCAATTGTAAACTTTCCAAGTCAGTTATTTTTATGCCTATCAAGTTAACATGCACAAGAAGTAAAGTATAGTCATAGATATTGAATATCACATATTATCTATTGTTATGATCAAATAACTTAAAAGGAGGATACAAACCTTAGGGGAATCCTATACTTTTACATTACCTTTGCTTAATCAAATGAGTAGATTGGGAATTACTTATGATTGTTAGAATTTTTCCTCATTTGAGGTTAATTTAGACTTCCCATCTAATGTGATTAAATAGTGAACTATGTTATTATAAACTTATAGATTAATTATGCTATTGGAGTGTCTGGTCTAAGGAATCTCTTTTGATTTCACCTAAGTGGGTGGCAATCGACGAAGTACTGTCTAGGAAAAATTGAGTCCTAGAAAGGGTTGCATACCTGCTATTACAGTAATTATATTTTTTAACTACCTATAATTAACTAAGTCCATCTGTAGTCTATTTCTTACTTGGGGGTTTGGCTAGAGTCCATGTGGCTTCATGATGCCAATACGGTTGGGTGGTGAGCAAGCCTTACTCGATATATACATCATTGCAAACGTTTAGACTTTGATGTTGGTATTCATTTTTATTAAGGTTGTAGTTAAAGTGTTGTGTATTTATATTGGAAAGGTGATTCTTATATAATTTAAAAAAAATAAAAAAATTAGAAGTTTTCAAGCTATCTTACTTAGTTGTTACATTGTCTATATTGCCAGTGGTAGAAATAGCTTTTTAAGGCATGGTTACTATCCCCATCTACTAGAAGCTTATGTTTTCAATGTAGAGGAAAACAAGTGGGACTCTCTTCCTCACATGAACGCCGATTGGCCTCACAATTTATGTGCTGGTGACTTTGTTGATGACAAGTTTTATGTAGTCGATCGTGGGTAGAGCGTACATGTTTACGATCCTCACACACGACTATGGAAAATCATAAATACTGACGATAATGGCAAACATTTTGATAAATTTGAATGTGTATCTGCTTTTGGGAAGTTGTATTGGTTTGGGTGGCCATCGCGAGGAGGGAATATTGTAATCGTGAAATAATTCGATATTGCCAACAACTCATTTACTACAGTCAGACAATATCCAAACCAGATTTGTATGGCTTGTTGTGCTATACTATGCCGTGATTGTATTTCTTAAGTGGAATGGATTCCAACAACCATTATTGGTATTATCTTTTTAATCTCCTGGATAAGAGATGGACTCAAATTGAGATGCCTGCAAAATTTCCAAGATTTTATTTTGTACCTGTGACAACTGCTGCTGTGCAAATTTGATATATGTTGTGAATTGGTATAAGCTTAAGCAGTCAATTATGGGATTTTTATAGCGTCCTTGTATCGCTTTCAAATATATTAACCTACTTGTTTATATATAGTACTTTCAATATATTTTTTTAAGTTTCAAAAAGGTTATGTCTTTTTATGTCAATATATAATTTATATTTAAAATATCAAATGCTAATGTTTAATTTGTTTTTCAAAATTTTATGTAAAAGATAGTGTATCTTAATCATTTCAATAGGTGTCTATTTGAAAATTCAATATTTTTTTTGTTGATATTTAAGTGTCCGATAAATGATTATATCATTTAAGAAAAAAAGATTTTTCTTTTTTAAAGAAAAAAAAAAGCTTGATCAATAATATTGATTATTCTAAACACTTTAATATAGTGAAAATAGTAAAGAATGATAAAAAATAATTCATCCAATCTAAAACTATGTAGTAAATTCAGGTTTCAACTTCTCTTCTACCTTACAAGCATAATCAGTTGCCCTATGTTGTTCAAAATTTCGACTCCATTTATTGACATATAAATAATGCAATATTCAGATTTATTGACATTAGCGACTCAAATATGATTTACTTTATCACAATTTGAAAAATTTCACAAATCCTCAACAATTGAGAAGAAATTTTTTAGAGTTGGCAAACTACTTATACATCTTTTATTTTAAGATATATTTTTGTGTTCTTGTAGCATCTCCAAGGGAAAAAAATAGATTTACAGCTTCTCGTTTTAACTTGCTGCGCTTTGCTAAGTTTTGTTTTCTTCTTCTTTTATTAAGTGCTTATTAAGTGCAGCATTAATCTGTTTTAAATTGGATTGACAAAAAAATATTCTTACAATTCAATAAAAAAGAATTTATGTATTCTCCTTTGAATGTTTTCTAACAATGATCAATTTTCTTTATAGCTTATATTTTGTAGATGAGATTTGAAGTATTATTTTAGAGACATATAAAGTTCATAGCAAATTTAGGATTTATGCACAATAACAATTTGAACTAGCATTGTTGATATTTCACTCTCCAATAACTAAAAATGTATTTTCTAACATTTGCAACCATGATTGTACATTCATTTTCAATCATAGTCACTAAATCCAACCAAGAAATAAAAATGTTATTTATAATATTATTAAAATCAAAATCATAGTTGGTACAATAGATAGATGTTCTATTAAGTCTTTGTATATAAATTTATATTTAAAACATGTAATTCATTGAATGGATTCAAGAGCCATTAAAAAGAGCATCTAAATATTAATGTAAAGGAAATTAACAATAATTCAATTTTTTAACACACAACTTCTTATCCAAATCTTCAACAATTAAGAAAAAAATACATGTAAAAAAGAAACTACTTGATAAGGTGTGTAAAGAACAATAAAAGAAGTAGAAGATCCAAATTTACCTTCTTCACAAAATCATATAGTGTCATTAAACTACACATTCAATAATATTTATTTAGGTTAAATGTAACATATACAAAGTCCATTCTAAAATTAAACACTTCCACCTTTAAATATAAAAGCCTTTTACTCAACATAATGGTTTTATTCACCCACATAGTTTGTCATCCATCTCTATTTAAAATAAAGTTGGAGTTTAATATATATTATATATATAAATAATAAGTAAAATAGACAGAGTTTTTTCTTCAAATAAGCTTAACACTATAAATTCAAAGTAAAATAAAATTTATAAGAAAAAAATTTACATAAAATTGTAATAGGCACTTTTTTATGTATTTACGTATTCTTTTCCAATCAAAAAATAATTATTTATAAATTTAAAGTATAAAACAAATATGTTCAATAAAAATATAAAAAAATATGTTAAATTATTAGACATAAAAATTAGAAAACTAAATATAAAAGAAATATTCATCAAAATTTTAAAATATTCAAAATCTTTTTAAAAAAAATATCTAAAATTTATTTAAATATTTTTCAATAAAAATAATAATTATTATAAAAATAAGATATAAAAAATATATGTTAAATTATTACATATTCTAAAATTTAAAATATGAAATATAAAACTTGTTTATTAGTTCATGCCGATAGATATGTTTACTATTGCATATGTTGTATTTTCTTCTCAAATAGTTGCTTGGCCAATGAAATTAAATTGTTTAAAATATTTTTGTCTTTTTCCTATAGTCGGGATTTAAGCACATGTTTTGTGTGCTTGAAAATTATGGTTTATCTCTTTTTCTATTGGTTGGAGTAGGTCAATTTTTCATTTTCATTTAAGTTATTTAGGAAAATAGGGGGACATTATATATTATGGAAAATATTTAATCAGGGGATGCATATTGTGCGAGTTTTGGCGGTGGGCTAGTGGGTACTGAAGTAGTGAATGCATTAAATGCAAACTTCATGATATGTGTTGGAGAGCTAGCAGGAACACAAGCAGAGAATGCATAGTTAATTCATGAAATATGAGGCGAGTGTTGGTTTTTGCTTATTCTAGTTTGTTTATTGTTTGTTGAGAAGGTTGTGTGTTTTTAGCTGTGGGTTGTTGTCTTTGATGTTTGTCATTTTGTGCATTGCTTGAATGAGAGAGGAGTCATAGGAACGGTGTGTGACTGTTGAGTGGCTCGTCCGTTTGCTTTCGATACTTGATAACTAGAAGTGTTATAGGGTAAACTAAATGGTTTGAGCAAGGTCTTTTCAACTGTGGGTGCATTGAAAGCATTAACTATGTGTTTATTGCTTGAATGACCATGAGTCTATCAACAAAGCTTGCAAAGAAAATTGTACGAGATGTGTTGGAGGGCTGGTGGGTACACAAGAAGTGAATGCATAGTTAATCCATGATGCTAATGTGTCCACACAATCAAATAATGAGCTTAGGGATAAAGATATTGATTAGAGGATATATTTTATTGATCACCCCAAGCAAAGGTAACAATAAATAAAATCTTAAATTGAGTTACAACATGGATAGATTGCCCAAAATTCCCAACAAAAAAATAGTAATTATGCTTAAAATTTTCCCAATCAATAGATAGAAAATCAACAACATAACCAACAAATCAAGAATCAACCAATATGAGAGCCCAATTATAAATACAAGCTTAGAGATTCTTGCTAAAGAGAGAACCCTTAGGAATAAAAAGATAAAAAATCTAGAGTTTTATGGTATTCCTAATTATCCCAATTAGATACTCAATAAAATTAGGAGGTGAGTGCCAAAATTATAGGTTAATAACTTTGTCACTAGGGAATAATGTTGGAAAAATGGTGAATCCATAGGTACATTAATCTATCAACAAAACCCAAAAACCTTCCACAAATGATAGCTGCAATATAAATTTCTATATTACCTCAAGAAAATGAAATCATAGAGTAGAATACAATGAAAATGATTAACCTTTCTATATTGGTAATGATAAAATAATTAAGTCAACTAAGATTATGCCATGTGTCTAAATCCTATGGAATGAAAAAAAAAGAAAAAAAGCCTAAGTAAGCTTAAGAATAAGGTGTGAATAGGTACTGATTTCTAACTAGGTAGATAAATTTCTATGTTCACACCAACACCCCCTTTTAAAAAAACTTAGGGAGATGTAAAATAATGCATGCAAATAAAAAATGGGTCTTGACTACAAAGCTTTATGAGGTACTCATGTACATAACATATCTCTCACAAATGGAGAAAAGGAGGAAAAATCATTGGAAGAAATCATCTCCAAAAAAGAGATACAAACATGAAAAGTGTGGAATACTCAAGAAGATCCTCGAAGGGAAAATTACTTCACCCAAAAAATCAATCACAACTAAAGATAATGAGGTAATGCCAAAGGTTTGGTGAAAATATTCGCAACATGCTCCTAAGTAGGAAAATATTATAAGAAGAGATGTTAGAAATTATGATCTTAGGATACTAATCATTATAAACAAGATATAAAATAAATAAAATGAGAATCATACAAGCATAGATTTTACACATTACACAAGATATACATGGGGAAAACCCTTTCAAGTAAAAAACCCCATAAAACATCATTTTATTAAAACACTTACAATAAGGTCTATTATAACATAGATTGAACTCGGGGAACACTTCTCCATACTTCCACATGGCCAATAATACCTCATGTGCATAGTGATATAGTTCACATTATAATCTCCAAATTCCTCATCTCTTAAATGAGAGAGAACCTCCTTAAATATAAGAGGAAGGGTGACATAATACTTGAAAGGGTATATAAGGTTTTATAACCTTATATTAGAATAATATATAAATGTTATAAGGGCATGACCCCTAATAACATTATGTTCTAACACCCCCCTTAATGTTAATATGGGGCATCACATGCCAATTTCCATAAAAAATAAAATGAAGTACCCCAGTAATGTAGGTCTTCTTTGACAGTGATAGATAGGGACACAAATATATACAAAATGAAAGTCATGTATTCTGGACTACATGAGAGTCATCTTGTCATAATTTATAATCCTAGTGTTTTAAAAATGATGCTTTATAAGAGGTCTTATAAAGATTTTTATTGGAGCCTGGGTCTCCTCAAATTAGCCTCACCCCAGGTTCATTACATAGTGCCCATAGGACTTAATACAATGTGCCTGTAGGACTTAATACAATGCTTTTATAAGTGGAAGATTTACAGAGAAAATGACTTTAATATATGCCCATAGGACTTATACACCTAGGATTTAACCATTAGGTGGTGGAATTGACATGCACACTCCACATCAATGGCATCATGTAAGGCCAAATATTTTATTTGAATTTGGAGCATATAATGCCTATAGGTCTTATATTATGCATGTTAGGTCTTACATCTAGGATTTATCCATGAGGTGGCTTTACGCACACTCCCCCTTAATGGAATCACCTAAGACCAATCACTGCACATAGGATTTTTATAAGTGATGGCTAATATTTCAATATTTTTCTTCTTTCTCATAACATTCATTTGCTTGAATAGAACTGAAGAGAATTTTTATGATAAAATACTTTCACTTGAGTAGAACTTTTATGATGGAATACTTTCTCTTGAATAAAATTGGAGAGAACTTTAGTGATGAAATACTTTCACTTGAATATAACTGGAGATAACTTTTAAAATGGAATATTTTCTCTTGAGTGAGGTGCCCATAATTTTCAATGTTCTTTTCTCTCTTTGGAAATGAGATTCTTTGGTAAGAGTAAAATAACTCTAGTTATCATATAGCAAAGTGGTACTTTTACAAGTATCCATTTGAAGCTCTTTCATAGATCTTCAAAGCCACTTGATTCTTCAAGAGTTACTTTTTTATTTTAGGTTTTGGTTAAAAAACCATAGAAGATTAAATCTCATACATGGAATAGAACCTGCTCAATTTATTTTGAAAAAAATATAAAATGGAATCAACAAAATAGTAACACAATAATCAAGTAAATTTGATTCTTGGTATAGGAATAATAAGGACCTTCATTAATTATACACATTTTTCATTTAGTAATGATCATAAAATATTGGTCCATAAACACAAGTATGAATAATTTTTCATGTGTCTTTAAAAAATAGTCATGCAAAATATAATAATGATCTATAAAAAATTAAGCAATGGGTGAGCTATCCTTTCTAGGCTTGCTCCTTGGACAATTCCTTAGGGTGATAATCACCCATTATAAGTAGGTGCACTGATACCCAAGAAATTTAGAGTTTTTAGAGCATATATTGAACTCCTTAGATGTGAAAAAATGTCATTTTTTTAACTTTATAATATGATTATCAAACAAGAAGGAAGAATTTCTTTTATCTCCTACTTCACCTCCAACAAGCATTGCATATAAAATGCCAACTCAAAAAAAACATTTTCCCTATGATGCTGATATAAGTTATACAAAAGGATTCTTCATACCATATAGCATATATGAGAATAAATGTAGGAGAAAAAACTATGAGTACTTTCTAAAGTTTTTAGAGAATTTTATTGGCATTTAGTCTTGGAGATTTGAAAAAACTATTTGACTAGAGTTACAAAAAAACTCAATACCTCAACCTTTTATATATCTCTTTCATGAAAGAAGGATGATTATATCTATATCATAAATCATTTTGGATATGAAAACTTAGTGTTCCAAGACGTATCCATCTCTAATTAAGTGATGAATATTAAACTATATGAAAAAAATGTGTAGATGAATACAAAATAAGTCATAATAAGACCTCTTTATTTGATATTAAGCACAACTATAGCATAAAAAAAATATTTATAGAAAAAATAATTGAACACATATTAGTGTACTTACTCAAACACCATTTAGATGTTCAAATAATTAATAAAAATTTCACATTTTATACACATTTTTTTTTGGCTAAAAATTGACTTTCACAATTTTTTCAACGTTGTAATGTGAAAGGAATTATATAGACATTGTTAGACGTAGAAACTAAGGTATAGTCAGCATTTACAGAACTTGGAATGTGGGAAAAATGTCGTAGAAACTATGGCAAAATTATAGGATCGTGATGATTTATATTATTGTTTGTAAATAATTGCTTTGCTTAAGACTTGGTTAATCAAATCAGATCCAAACTAAAGACGTTTAGACATTTAGAACATTTGCAGTAGGTTAGTCAGGCAACATAACATATGTTCTTATTAATCTACATTGTTTGATTCATGGAAAATATCTCACATGTTCTTTATAATCTTCCAGCGAATGCATCGTTCAGGTGTGATGCTAGCACTCATCTCAGGAGGAATACCCCACACTATTCCAATTCATCGAGTTTTGTTCTGAACAGGTGGACAAAGCTTGGGTAAGATGGTTGCGGACCCCATGGGAGGGAATGCTTCTGCCTTTGCCCATTCAGACAAGGAGGTCGGATCGATTCAACAACTATATTCCAAGCATTTCTAGTTCCTGTGGAACTTGCAACGGAGTCGACTACTAATCCATCCTCTGAAAGAGAAAACTACTCAATTGTGAAGAAGAATGTTTTTTTTCCGGGGTCCCAACCCACCCAAGGCTCGCTACTAAAGATGGAACTGAAGATCTGAAGATTTACATTCCAATGTGTGGGTAGGCTTGGACGAAGACCAATCCAAAGGAAAAGGGAACTCGTTGATACAAGTTGTGAAGGGTTCAAGAAGGTGGAGTACTAATTTTGTCACAATTTATAATCCATGCTAATAAAAAGACATGAATTGGTACCCAAAGACCATTCATATCTACTCCCCATCCAATAGTAAAAAGAAATAACATAATAGGGGAAAGGATCCAGTATTTGAGCATGTTCCAATAGTTGTGATCAGTGATGACTTTAAGAAATCCCCATCCAAAAAAGATATAAAATCTTGGCGAATCTTTTATGTTTTTAGGAAAAAATATTAATTTCTATTGGCAAATCTTTCCTTTTTTGTGAAAAAAATATTAATTTTATTGGAAATTTTTTTACATAAATAAAATTTTGTAGAAAATATTGGTGAATCTTGAAAAATAATAGGAAAATGTATTAATTATGATGGTGAATCCTTCCAATAAAAAAAAAAATCTTATGGAGAAAAAGGGGCCTACGGGTGGAAATTATTGATAGATTTAAGGGGTAGACTATAATATTTATTTTCCACCATTGATTGAAAATATAATCTAATGAATCTCATTGTATTTTGCAAGGTAAAATATGTGCACAATTTGTAATACTCATGGGGCCTGAAATTGCTTTTTGGATTGTTAATCCAATGAACCTCATTACTGTTGGAAGTTTGAGGATATTGTCATTGGTATGTTTGTTGGCAACATGAGCATATAAAGTGTTGTCATTGATGTCAACATTGTGGTTTGATGTGAAGATTGTTGTATAGCTAGCTAGTGAATTGTGAGTGAGCATGGAGATGGTAGTCCAACATAGATATGTAGAGGTTTTGCTCCAGTGCAAAATAGATATGTTGAATATTTGACTAAGTCCAGAATGCAATTTTTAGTGTACAAAGCATCAGTTTTTTGGTCTGTATTGGTTCACCTTGAGATATTCTTTTCTACAGTTCTAAAGAAATTTTGGTATGTGTTTGAGGACCTTAAATACAAATTTTCATGTCTTTATGTCGTCCGGTGTAAAAGTTATGGTTAACAGAATATCAAGTTTTCTAGTAATAGTATAATTAGAATAGAGTGCATGTTTGGATTGGTCCACATTCCACTGCAAAAGAATATATTGTTATGCAGATTTGAGGGAATGTTTATAGGTGTCATTAGTATCCATGATCCAAGTGGTGAGTGTTTTGAAGGCACGAGTGTCAGTTTGTGGATGAACAGTTGGTGTATTTTAGTGTTACATCACTAGTGGTGCCGACCTAATAAGTTAAATGGGGTCTTTTAGAGTTAAAGGAAGTTTTGATTTGTGTTATGGGAGTTATTATAGGTCCCCTTTCCTCTATTTGGATGCATTACAAGTTTTTAATTAAGATGCGAAGTGATTTTTTTAATCCTAAGCCGACAATCTATATTATGCATGGTACATTTAATTAGACTGACTTAATTGATGTTGCAAGTGTTTGTGGATGTAATGTGTATACATGTAAGTTAATTTTAGTGTTGTATGGATGACATGAGATGTGAAGTGTAATATAGAAAATGTGGTACAAATTCCTAAGCAGGGCATGTAAATGTGATGTGAATGTAAAGCAGCGCAGAGTACATGGAAGTTGTGTAGTATGAAGTGTGTTGATTTAGTATTTTGAGCTCTAGTGGAACTATATTTCTTACATATTGTAGATGCAATTTTAGTAGTTCAAATCTTGGTAGTGAGCCAACCCTCTTTCCTAGTAGTGAGCCATTTCTTCTATTTCTCTTGTTCTTCGGACAGTGAGTCCAAAAGGTAGTGAGCCATTCTGTAATATGTTATGACTGGTTATAATATATTGTGAGCTAATCTTCACCATGGTTTTTCTCTTTTTGTTTTTCCATGTAAAAATCTAGTGTTCTTGTATTATGTGCTTTGGTGATTGCTTTCATGATTTTTTTCCTTACTGCAAATTGAGTATATGTGTGAGGCCTACCCCTATGATACACCTAGTATTTAGACTATTTTGAGTTGTGGTTATTGATTATGCTTAGAGATACTCTTGATGACATGATACTTAGACATTTGAGTTCTTATGATGATTTGACTATGGTATTTAGACATTTGAGTTCTTATGATGATTTGATTATGATACTACATGCTTAATTAGATGACTATGATAGTTGACCTAAATTTATGCTAGTTACTGTGGTTGTTTAATTTGAATTTTGAAATGATGAACAAATGAAATATGTGTTGTGAATAAACCATGTTATAATTAGATGAAATTAAAAATTAAGGTAAAAGAACTGGATATGATAGGTGATTAGTGATTTTTTCAGTTATGATATGAGATATATATGCTATGTGAAATTGTGAAATTTGTGTATATGAAATGGTGCTTCAATTGTTTTGATATATGATTTATTTGGGTGGAAACTTGTGTATATGAAATAGTGATTCAATTTTATGATTTATTGGATGGATTAATGTGTGCATCAAGTGTGAAGGTACACTTTCCATGGCCAATGAAAATTGGAGGTGACCTTTGGGAACCTTGAGTGAATTTACCAGTGAAGCCGAACTATAGTCCATATGGAGGGACTATAGTTCCATTATGTAATGTATTTTTTTTGTGATGTTATTTGTGAATGTTTGTAAATTGGTTTTAATTTCCATGTCAATCCATTTAAGTGGTGAGTTGTCCACCCAAGTGGACAAACTCGGATTTAATCTTTAGGGCACTTCTTGGGGGTTGAAAAGTTAAGTTTTTAAAGTATTTTTATGGATTTAAGGTCCCTAGGTCAAATACCTATGGGTTAGGTACCTTTTCAACTTAAAATTTTGAGTCAATTGCATGATTGGGCACCCTTTTTGACGCCTTAAATAGTTTTGACGAAAATAAGGTTTTGGGAAGTGGGATGGGGATTAGTCCCTTTCCATTCCCACTTTTCCATGTTGTCTTGGAAGTTTCCCAAGTCCTCACACATGTGTGAGCACACATGGGTGAGAGTGCTTGGGAGGGTGAATGGGTGAGTGAAAAGTGTCACTTCCCCATTCAAATAAAATTCAAACTTGAATTCTATAAGAAAACTAAGAACAAGGGTTTTGGGGGTCTCTTTGGCATTCTTGTTTCTTTTCTTGAGTTGTGATTTTTCTTGGGAACTTTTGGTTTTGGGTGTGGGAGATTGAAGAAAAAGCTTGGAAGAAGAGTAGTTGTGGAGATCCTCATCCCATTCTTCTCTAAGCTTGGATTGGAGGTAAGTTTATCATTCTACTTTTTTTTTTTTTAATGTTTTAAATAGATGAGATTGTATGTTTGTTTCCTTGTGTTCTTGAATGTGTATTATGTGATGGGAAAAGGGTTGTGTAGGGATAGGCTCACCCAAAATTTGGGTAGAGCGTCCCTTGTTGGAGATGGTATGGAGTAGGAAATTCCATGGGGATGTTTAGTTCCTCCTTAAAAAGGAGAGGCTTAAAAAGGGGTATGAGTACCCACATGCAAATTATGAAATGGTAGAAATGGTTTTGGTGGTATGGGTCTTTTGTGAAAGAGGAGTTATGGTGGAAGGGTTGTAATGAAGAGTTGAAAAATTTGGTGATTGTTATTCATGGTGTTTGCTTTTGAGTTCCCAAAAAGGAGTTTGTAGTCCACCCTCCATTCCCCGTTTTGAGTTCACAATTAACTCTTTGTTATGTGAAAATCCCCTTGGGTGGGTGTGTATAATTTATGTGTGTGTGTGTGTGTTAAACGTATTTGGCTTGCATGAATGTACCCGGTTCCCAAGGTTCCTCCTAGCTTGGGGGTGGTTGGTTTTCCAACCAAAGGTTGGGAGGTGAGCTCCCCATTGGCCTCTAGATAAAAGTTTGTGTATTTTTGCAGATTGGAAGAAGCTAAATAGTTCTTGGAGTAGCCATGTTCCTTGTGGGTAAATATTGGGTTATTATGTCAAATTAAGTCTTCCCTTTTGAGGTTGAATGTCATAGCATTGGGAGGCTATTGTAAAGTGTCTATATGTAAACCACCTTGGTGGAGTGTTGGGTTTGATATGGGTAGTGAGAAAGAAAAGAGAGAGAATCTCATGTCTTGCATGTTGATGTCAATCTGGTTATGTACACTGTGAATAAATATTTTGTATGTGTGAGAAGGGAAAATTTTCTTGTATGAAAGAAAGAAATGTATATGTAATTTTTGAGAAAACAACTTTTATTCTATTTTGAAAGCAGAAAAGGAAAGAAATACTTACATTTTATGCTATGATTTTAAGGAGCCGTGCATTTTATGGTTAGAGGAGAAATACACTATTCTATTGAAAATTTCCATGTAAATGACTTTTGTTTTTAGAGAAAAATGTGTGTTTTTACTTCAGGTATTCATTCAATATGGACAAAATCATAATATAAATTTGTTATCGTACTTTTGATGAAAACGTGCATTGCAAATTAAGCATTTATTTATTTTTAGTGTACTAAAAAATATAGAAAGAAAAATATCATTTTGTTTTACTAGTTTAAGGAAAGAAACAAGAAAATAACGTTAATATTCTGTTCAAAACATTAATGGATGTTTTCTTTATAAGCAAGACTGTATTTCCTTTTGAGGTTTTTCTCTCTGTTGTTTTTATATGGTGGTATTTTAGCCTTACAAAGTATCAAGATAATCTGTCCTTAGTAGTAAACATAGTTGCATGACAAGTATAGGCATAATATTTGGACATAGGAAATTTCCATTTTTTTTTACCTCTATTCATTTTTTATAAAAAAAATATACCTATTTATAGATTAGCTTGTTTCCATACGTCTGTGTGTGAGAATGAACATAAATATTTATGTATTTTTCTGTTACAATAATATATACTTATAGAGTATTCTACGTCTCTGTATTTAACAAAATAATAATATACACTCAGCTAAAAGGGCTCGAAACCCCTATTGCATAGGTTAGAGGAGTAGAGTGTTGGGATGACTCCTAGATAGTGGTAGAGTTCATTGTTGTTGGTCGTTACTCTTGTCCCCATCGTTGCACCATAGGGCAGCCCATGCATTAAACCTGTTGCTAGGTACTGAAAATATAAGTTGTAGGAAGGTGAAGGCTGTAGTATAAAAAAAATGTAGACCCGTAAACCCTAGTGTGCTCCAATCTGCTATAATTAATGCTCAATCTTTGTTTTGCATGGACCAAAAAAAAAAAACAAGGGATAGGGCGAGGGTAGTTTGTTACGAACAAATAAACCAAGTAACATTTATTTTGTTAGGAAATTATTGATTGAAACAGTGCTGTTGAGAGTTACGTTTATCCTGCACAATGGAAATGAGAAAGAAAAATATATGAAGAGCACTTTGAATACCTGATGCAAGTCTTTCAAACCTATACTTTCATCTCTGCTAATATCGGTGCCATAGCATGGTTACACACCTTCAATATCACCTTCCATGCCCACCCATTTCCATGTTTCCTGCAACGTAAAATGCAACCAAAAGAATAGAGTTATGCAATAAAACGTTTTAGGGCAGCTTCACAGAGGAAAATTGTTAGGGCTCCTATAGTTGTCTTCAAATTTCAAAATGGACGTGAAATGAATAACCAATCAAGTTAAATTAATCTTGGCATATTTGAACTAGCATTCGAACCTCCTTTTGGGCGTGGGTTTTATTGAAATGGTTTATCACGTGGTACCTCAGCCATATTAACATTTAAATAAAATTAAAACCATGTTGAATCCTTCTCCTTGCCGCTCACCGTAATCGTTTAAAATGGATGTTACATAACATTAAATCGGGTGAATTGTCTTGAATGACATTTTCACAATTTAAAGTTGTTTATAGATGACACCTCTAAATTCTGTTACATGGCAAATTTATGTCATAGGGTTTAGTCATAAAAAACAAAAAAAAAAAATGTAACCTTATTGCGTTTAGTAAACAAGAATATACATATTAGTGACTTGGGAGAGATCGTAACAATATTATCCTTATAACACAATATCATCTCTATTCGCTACGAAGCAAAGTTTAGTCAAAATAAGTCAATATAAGCAAAGTCACGCATGAAATTCCGGTTTGTAATTTTAGTGTAATGGGAGTGGTATTGAAAATCCGCCTAAGGGCCCAATGCCTATCTCCACGTTATAACATGTATATTTAATGAGCATCAAAATAAAATATATTCATTAATATAATATATTCTTTAAATTTATAATATTTAAATTTATTCTAGTATGTAAGTATGTATTAACAAAATAACAATAATACTAAATAAATAAAATTCAAGTTTAATAATTGGTGAGTAAATTATAAATAATTTATCCACTCTCATACTTTGAAGTGAAAAGTAGAATGTTAAATATGAATTTCATCGCTGTCGTCAAGATGGCTATAAGGGGGTAGGGGTAGGGTTATCTGGTAAAATTTTGTTTCGTCAATTAATCCTTAGGGTTTCTAGTAAACCAAATTGATAATATTTATATGCTCCCCCATGTGAGAGCCTATACTATGGAGGTCTAACAAGGACATTAACTATTATGCAAAAGTGAGCATCAATTTCTGATTGGTAGTTAAGAGTCTTGTAAACCCTATGTTTGGGGTTAACACAAAATTGTTTCTATTTCCTTACCCTGCTCTCGAGCGACATGTCAATGACCATGTTACACAAACTACATCACCAATGCACATTTCATGTACCATGCACATGTATGGTAAAAAAGAAGAAGTTAGTATATTGTATTACTATTAAAAAAAAAATGTTAGTTGTGTTTTTACCCTAGTGTAAATTATGGGCATTACAATATGATGTGTGGAATGAATGTTTAAATGCTTAAGTGGTTTCATAGAATACTAATTCAACCCCCCCTCTTAGTATTTAGAGTGTTCAAAAATTATACTTTGTGAGGTAAAATATATTTGAAACCTACAATTGATTCTGGATTGTTGAAGATCAATGATCCAAATTCAATTTTGGGCCCCATAAGCATTGTAGATCATGGGTACACTTTACCTTATATAATACAATGAGGACCATTAGATTATATTGTAAATCAACGGTGGAAACTAAAGATTGAAAATATGACCCTAAAGCAACTAATAATTATGATATACTATTGGCAAATTAATCTATATTTCTACTATAACATATAAAATTTAGGTGAATCTGATCTAATCGTGTATCAAATATTATGGTGAATTTTTGAGTTAATGTTTTTGATAAAATAAATTCTCTGGCGATTTGAACTAGACTATAATAAAATTTTCTAAAAATATGGCGATTCAAGTCATATTATAGCTCGAACTGTTAGCCAATTTTGGATTCCCAAATTTTAACTATTATGCAATTGGAAAATATTAGCCACTAAAAGAATCACTGGTTGTGATAGCATTTGTTTATAAAATGCCCAATATTTTAAACAATATTAGACCAATAGTTGCAACTTTAAGGTTGTTAGTGTTGATGATGAATACCCATAATTAAATGAAATGTATTCCTTCTAGATCTAAAAGAAACCAATCATGTGATGCTACATTAGTGCCCAATAAAACATGATGTAGATGCACAAGTATCGGTCTCACTTTTTTTGGGGCCTTTTTGGACACCTTGACAAAAAGAATGTTGATGTGGCATCATATTTGATGATGTGACCCTGAAACCTTAGTTATAAGCAAGGGACTTGTCAAGTAAGCTATTGTTAAAAAAATGGGAGTGATTTGAAATTTCCACGAAGGATTTTGAGAAGCACGAAGTTAGGGTGCTCAACTACTGGGTCCTCTCCCCTAATAGGCCACTTTCCTCATGAAAATAATCTCTGGAATTTGATCAACAAATGCTATTATGATCAATTACCTACAATTTCATCCTATAAACACTCTTAGCATAATGACTACAAACAATTTAGAAAATTATCATTCCAGACTAAATATCGGTCATGTATACAAAGTATGACTTTCCATTTGCACATTTTGACAGTGAAATGGTGTAACTTTTCTAATTTTCAACATAACATTCTATAAGTGAGTTTCAAATGTGATAGATATGGACATCAATATATTTATTGTTCATGGAAATTTATTTGAGCATTAATATAGTAGAACATTATATTCATTAAATTTAGAAATTAGGATTGTATAATATGTATGGTGCATCTTTTATAATAAAACATGTTTATAGATGTCATGGAGTGTTTTTTATTATTTATATAAAAAATTTGTAATGCAATTTGTATCATAAAAAATCAAGACTCTTGAAAGGTTTTGATTTGTTTATAACAATATCAAAATTCTATCATAATAAAATAATTTTAAATTAATTAAATTAAGCAATTTAATACTAAGAAATCATACATTATCTAATAATCAAATAGCTAACAATCACAATCCTATGCTATATGGATATTTTTTAAAAAATATAAAAATTTCTTGAAGATATTGCCAAATATATTGCACAAATGGTCTTGCATATGTGTTGATTGAGTATAAGGAGGTTTTCTATCAAATTCTACATATCTTCTAGTATAACCTGTAAAAATGATTAGTATAGCCTCATAGGCTCTAATACCATGTTAGAAATTAGGATCTTACGATACTAATCATTATAAACAAGATATAAATAAATAAAATGAGAATCATACAAGCATAGATTTTACACATTACACAAGATATACATGGAGAAAACCCTTTCGAAAAAAAAACACCATAAAACATCATTTTATTAAAACACTTACAATAAGGTTTATTATAACATAGACCAAACCTAGGGAACACTTCTCCATACTTCCACATGGCTAGTAATACCTCATGTGCATAGTGATATATTTCACATTATAATCTCCAAATTCTTCATCTCTCAAATGAGAGAGAACCTCCTTAAATATAGGAGAGAGGGTGATATAATACTTGAAACTTTGGTATTGGTCACATGTATTCAACAATCCCCATTCAAAAATAATCAATAATCTAATTATTTAGACTATAATTATTTTAAATGGGATTTGCTTAATAAGCATATAATATATAAGGGTTTATAACCTGTAATGTCGTAAAATTGCATCCTAGAGAAAATTTCACATTTGTACATGTTTGGCACTACATTTATTACACCAAGTTGCATTTATGACAAGAACCAAGTATGGGTTGAAATTTTGCGATTTCGATGCCACAAGAACCAATGATGAAGCGACATCATTCTGCAACCTCATTTCCTGGAAAACGATGATTTGGGCGTCCATGCAGTGTGCTAACATTTCTAGAGTTTGAAATGGGAATTTCAGAATCTTGACTCATGACACATGTCCCTATAGTCAAAATTCTAAGTGTAACGGATCCTCTCGCCTCATGTAGTAACAAAACTCTCCCTTTGCTCTCATTTTGGGGGTTCTCTTATTCTAACACTTCAATCTTTCAATCTCACTCTATTCTCTGTTTCTCTTCTTGATTTTTCTTCCATGGTGAAGCCTTGCCAGACTGAGGGTCCTCCAATAGCCAAAGCTCTCTTGCAAGCATTCAACAGTGCATCTGTCTAGTCAAGAGGGGGACACAAACTGTTGCTAATTCTTTCTTGTTTCTTGTCTATTTGTGAATTGATAACTCATTGGGTGAAAAATAGGGTAGAACCAAATGCATGAGCAAGAGGATATACCACTAAATTTTTTCACACTAAATCACTACAAAAAGATGTAATTATGAGGGCCAAAAGATGCAAATAACAATAAAAAATACTACCTAACTATTACAACAATTATGAGGGAAGTTTTTAGAGCATAAAAGTTGTGTACCTAGTTAAAAAGTTGATGTTTTTGAGCTACAGAGGACTCATTCGCCTTCAGTGGCGAATGGGTCCCTGTTAGGGTTTCTGAAACTGAGATTAGGGTCTTGTTCCTTGATGTTTGCACTCTCAAATTCCATGATATCAACTTCTAAAAGTTTGCATGCAATTTTTTAGCTTCAATGCTTTGATTTTGTACCTTGAATGACAACTTTTGTAACTTTGCAACTTTAACAAATTTTCTCCAAACTTGCTCCACTTGATCTTCAACTTGTAAATTTACAATCACACACTCAAGGGAGGGAAAACTTGTTGATTGTTAGTGAATGGGGGTTTTCCTCAGTCAAGCCCCTTTTAGGTAATTAAACCAAATGATGAAATAAAGGAATGAAGCATGAAACATGAAATATGCAATTGATATCACCTTGGATGTTGTCTTGTGAAACAAATCTGCAAACTAACCTTGGATGTTGTCTTGTGAAACAAATCTGCAAAATAACATGTGGTGGAAATGAAGAATGTAGATCTTTGATGTGAAATGATGCTTGTAAATGGATTCTCATTGCAACATTAACTATCTTAGCTCAACCACATGCATGAATGCATTAAACCCTTGACATGATGATATGATTTTGATTGCTACAATAAACTCTTGAAAACTACCTTGAAATGCCTTGAAAATGCTCTTGTAATGCTCTATAATTCTCTCTTGAAATTGTTAGAATGCTTCATAAACTTGCTAGGATAAATAAAGTGAATTAACCCCTTATTTATATACTAAATTAGGAGATTAACCCCAAAATTCAAACAATTAAGGCTGACACTAGATGTGGAAAGAAAATTTATTAAATTCCTGCTAGAATGAAATTCAAAAAGGGGGTTCTCATTAAGGGAGGACCCATTCGCCACCTAGGGTGAATGGGTCATGACTCAGTTTACCAAGACCTAACCCCGAGGGATTAAAAGAAGGTTAAAAACCCATTCCAGATCAACTGAAAAAAGGGGGTCTTGTTTAGGGAGGACCCATTCGTCACCTAGGGCAAATGGGTCCTGGCACCATTTTCCAGGAACTAACTTTCCCAATGAAATATTTTATTAATTAAATCATAAGCGTCAGGATAGAACTTCTGGAGGTGTCAAAATTAAGACTTAAATTTGAATTAAAAGAGGGTTAACTACTCCAATTACCCAAAATTAATTAATGACCACCTAGATAAGTGTGAAAGTGCCTTATAACACTTTTCAACACTTAAATAAGGTACACATTATGTACATTTTATTAAAAGGGGCCCATTAGGATTAATTAAGCAAATACATCTTAGAAAAGTGTGAAAGTGTGTTACAACACTTCACAACACCTTTGAAAAGGATCAATTAAGAGATTTTTTAGTCAAATAAAGGTCATAGAATAGTGTGAATGTGTACAACACATTACAATATACCACTCCAAGACATCATTAGTTCAATTTTACTGTCAATTATGAAACCAAGTAAGGATAAAGGCTTAATTTTTCTATTACTACATGTTTCCCCCACTTTAGTGAGAGGATGAACCCATGTCAAACTCTCACTAAACTAGAAATTCATGACACTTAAGTATGCAACAATAACAAAGATACATAATCATACCTTGTCAAAGAATGGAAGAAAAAATAAACAAAAACAAAGGATCAAGCACAACCATTCCAATGTGATGCAGAACGAGGTTGTTTGTCCATAACATATGCTGCTCACTTTGGGGTAGTGGAACCTCAGTCTGTCCACTAGGTGAGTTGTCCCAACAAAGTGGTTTAGTGAGAAAGTCATGCTAGTGTATCGACTTCTCACCATATAATGAGAAAATCATGCGAGTGTATTGGCTTCTCATCTTACTAACCATACCTAAGTTATCTTCCTAATAAATTTAATAAGGCACCACAATGTAAATTCTTTTGAATATCATGTAAAATTTTTGTTAAAGGGGATTTTGCTTTGTTCGTGTAATGGTCTTCTTCTTAGGGAGCATCGTGCTTAATGTCTCCAAGAGAGGACAAGTCAAAAGTGTTAGATCGTCACCCATGGGATTCCTCATTTGCATCATGCCAATTTAGTATATTGTACACTCTTGGACAATATCAAACCCAATGAAACCACCAAGAAGAGGACACATCATAAGAGAAAAGAAAAATCACGCTATAATTTTTTTCCAAAAGATGTCATCTATGTATGCCCCCACTTTAAAGTAGTTACTACACCTTTACTGTGAGTAGTTGCTTTAAAGTAGCCAATGTTTTTGTCCTAAGACATGAGACCCTTCCTTGGAAAACCCTATGCCAGTTCATATGTTTCTGAAATAAGCTACATCATGAAATAGAAAGGAAGGGTTGCCCCCAAAAATACATAAGGGATCTATGGATTTGGGGTCAATATTTCTATAATACAATTTTGTCATAGAGCATGGAACTATCATCATTCCCCAAATACTCACAGAACTAAAAGAATGGCATAAAGAAAGCAAAAACAAGGAAAAATCCTTTCAGGTCAACATGGAAGAGACCTAAATGTCTCGATGCCTTGCATCATCCCCAAAAGGAAAACACAAGAGAAATGAAAAAGATAAAGGAAAAGCTTTGGGGTCAACGTGGATGAGACATAGGTGTCTTGATGCCTTGTGTCATCCCCAAAAGGAAAACAAAAGACAAATGAAAAATGATTACAACATATAGAAGAATGAAGGTACATACAGAGGAATGCACAAAAAGAGAGATACATCCAAAAAAAAATCATGGGGGATCACATTACGCACATGATGTAATCACATAAAGAAAAGTGAAAAAGCAAAAGACTAGTAAGGCACAAGCAAGTCAACCTAAAGTAGGTCGTCCGCCTCCCAATCTCAATTGGTATAAACGGAAGGCAGACAACTAGCCAAAGGAACATCAAGTGTCAAACTAGGACACACACCAAGTTCAACACTCTTTTTAGGAGATTTGTCATTTAAGCTCATGGAAGAATAAAAAATGTAGTCAACTCATCATGCACTTGTTCATCATTTTTCGCAATATCAATGTCATCGTCTAAACTAATCGCAACAGGAGGTTGAATAGCAATTTCCATGCAATGTTCTTGTTTATATTGTGCCGAGGATTGAGAGTCATCATGCATTACTTTAGGTAGGTTCGGATTTTGATTTTCTATGTTATTTTTGTTTTGTTGAGTTTGCAATCTACGAGCAATAGCACGACATCTACGTCTATGCTCTCTATCACTTCGATTTCATTTAAATTTATTGTCAATTTATTTTTGTGTACGAGAAAGTTTGTCAATCACAGGTTCCTTCTCTTCCTTGGGAGGACTAGAAGAAACAACAGGAAGTTGCTCAACCACTTTCTCTTTGACTTTGTAAACTTGTTTGACTCTAGGAGGGACAACGAGATTGCTTGTGCTATCTCGTGGTCTCTTGTAGGAAATTGCAAGAGTTTTATCTTGTATGTTCGGAAGTTTTTTTTGTTCAATCATTGTCTCATTAAGGATGGTTGGTTCATCCATAGGTTGAAGTATGTTTGGAAGGGATAGTTCTTCTATTTTCTTTTCCTCGAATTTTTGATATGATTTGAAAAAGAAATCTTCATGAGGCTTGATAGGTTTCATAGGCTCAGGCCAAAAGTAATCTAGTGAAAAAATATGTTTTTCTGAGGTAGGAATAAATCCACTATGATGCATAGTGAAGATATAATTGTCAAATGGAAAATTTAGACATTTATGCACAACAGAAGGAATGACATTCATGGAGCAAAGCCATTAATAGCCTAGCTTCACATGAAATTGGTCTGATTGTGGGATGATGGAGAATGAGACTGTTAGTGTTTTTGGTCCCACCTTTAAAGGGAGATCTATCAAGCGTATTGTAGGGCAAGCAAATCCGTTATGTGTCTTGGTCCATTCTTTCAGGTTATCATATGTTTCTTGATATATCTCATGCACATATAAGAATTCTTATGTGATCACATTCTCTCCATAGATGGGAACAACCAATATCCCATTAGTGGGCTTATTATTGATTCAGCTAGCTACATAAAGGGGACCATCAGGTGCACGTTTAGGTATGCCATTTTGTGAGAAAGAAATTTCAAGAGGTTGATTAGTCAAGCCCTTACAAGGTTTAGCTTTGATAAATTCTATCACTTCATTTGTGGGATGTTGTTCAATGGTATTCATATTTTCATCATTCATGTCAACATTCATCACATCATTCTTCATTTCACTAGCTTTGAAAAATGAAATATTGTGCTTAGGCATGGGATTTTTAAAGATTTGTAAATTTTGATTAGAAGGAGCTACATAATTATTGCCTTGATCATTCACACCTCCGATCTGAAGTTGGTTATTATCAATAAGGTCTTTCACAAGATGTTTAAGACACTTATAATATTTTGTACTATTTCCACTTGTTTGATGGTAATGACAATAAGCATTTTTTTGAAAGCCTTTAGGCAATAGTATAGTAGGATCACGCTCTCTAATAGGAGGCAAGGTAAGCATGTTTTTGTCAATAAGCTGCAACATGATATTGTCGAGGGTATCATAGAGGATTGGATTGTAATTCCACCTTGGCTTTGAGTAGATCCCAAAGCTTGAGAGGAAGTGGTAATGGTAGGGATAGTGTTGGTAACATTAGGGAAATTGGTTGTAGGAGGTGAAGTCATGGGAAATGAAGTATGCAAACTATAATCCATGGAGGGTTGATTCTTAACACAATCAGAAAGAGAGTTAAAAACCCAAGATCCACGACAAGTGAGATATCATGGGATGACATGAGCCTCGAACTACATCTTATAATAGTATTGTGAATAAGACACCAAGTTGTAAATCTCATGCAAGTTTAACAACCCCAATGTGCAAACCCTAGAATAGCAAAGGGGCAATGCAACAACCTAGAATGAAATGCAATTTTCAGATTCTAAGCAATGCAATTTACTGACCACACAATGCAATAAGCTGAAAATGAAATGTTTTGATGCAATTTTAAACTTTTAACAATGTACTTAAATGAATTTATTTAAGCTAAATGCAATGAAATTGATGAATCAACAAATTAGGAAACTAAAACAAAAAGGTAACAACACCAAAAAAAAGCTTAAAGATAAGATTAATGTCTTAAAAATGTAGAGCAGTAGCTAATAGGGAATCATTTGCTAGTAAGGGTGAATGGGTCTTGGTTAGATGTTTCTGTGGATTTCAGAGTGAATTTTGATGCTTTTTCAGTTGCCAAAAGGTCCATATCGGATGTGATCAGGGACTCATTTTCCAGTAAAGGTGAATGGGTCCTAGTTAGGTATTTTTAAACTATTTTTTAATGATTTGCAAGTTCTCAGTTATATCTTTCAGTTCCAAGTTTGAGACAATGAGCTCAACTTCATATTTTCTAGAAATTCAATGTAAAAATGTAATGAAAGATGAAATACAAGGCCTAATTTGAAATGATTTTTTTTTTAAATTTCAAATGAAATTGTATGAGGTCTAAATGAGATGTAAAATGATTGATTTGTTTTTGTAATTTTCAGATTTAGAGAGATGCAAAATAATGCAAATCTAAACCCTATATGATATGCAAGATTTTGATGTAAAATAAGTAGCCCTAAATGAGATATTAATTTAATACAAATCTAAATGCAAATGAATGCAAGATCTAACTTAAGATGCAATGAGAGACTCTAAAAATAAAAAAATTGCAATGTTCAATATGTCAGGTTCACTATTAATGATTGGGTGAAAAATAGGGTAGACCCAAATGCATTAACAAGAGGATATACCATTAAAAAATTTCACACTAAATCACTATAAAAAGATGTAATTATGAGGGCCAAAAGATGCAAATAACAATAAAAAATGTTATCTAACTGTTATAGCAACTATGAGGGAAGTTTTTAGAGCATAAAAAGCTATGTACCTAGTCAAAATGTTGTTTTTGAGCTAGTGGCAAATGGGTCTCTATTAGGGTTTCTAAAACTAAGATCAGGGTCATGTTCCTTGATGTCTACACTCTCAAATTCCCTATTATCAACTTCTGAAAGTCTATATGCAATTATGTAGCTTCAATTCTTTGATTTTGTAATTTGAATGACAACTATTACAACTTTGATAATTTTGCTCCAAACTACTCCACTTGATCTTCAACCTACAAATCTACAATCACAAACTCAAAGGAGGGAACTATTGTTGATTGTTAGTGAATGGTGGTTTTCCTCAGTCAAACCCCTTGTAGGTAATTAAATCAAATGATGAAATAAAGGAATGAAGCATGAAACATGAAATATGCAATTGATATCACCTTGGATAATGTCTTGGGAAACAAATTTGCAAACTAACATGTAGTGGCCATGAATAATGTAGATATTGGATGTGAAATGATGCTTGAAAATGGATCATCAATGCAACATTAACTATCTTAGATCAATCACATGCATGAATGCATTAAACCCTTGACATGATATGATTTTGAATTGCTGTAATAAAATCTTGAAATATGCCTTGAAATTCCTTGAAAATGCTCTTGTAATGCTCTATAATGCTCTCTTGAAATTGCTAGAATGCTTCATAAACTTGCTAGGAGAAACAATGTGAATTAACTCCTTATTTATACTAAATTAGGAGTTTAACCTTGAAATTCAAACAATTAAGGCCGACACCATATCTGGAAAGAAACTTTATCAAATTCCCGCTAGAATGAAAATAAAAAAGGGGGTTCTCATTAAGGGAGGACCCACTCGCCACCTAGGGCGAATGGGTCCTAGCTAAGTTTACTAGGACCTAACCCTAGGGCATTGAAAGAAGGCTAAAAACCCATTCCAGATTGATTGAAAAGTGGGGGTCCTGTTTAGGGAGGACCCATTCACCACCTAGGGAGAATGGGTCCTAGCACCATTTTCTAGGACCTAACTTTTCCCAATGAAATATTTTATTAATTAAATCAGAAGTGTCAGGATAGATCTTCGAGAGGTGTCAAAATCAAGGCTTAAATTTGAATTAAAAGGGGGTTAATTACTCCAATTACCCACAATTAATTAATGACCACCTAGATAAGTGTGAAAGTGCCTTATAACACTTTTCAAAAAGGGGCCCATTAGGCTTAATTAAGAAAATACATCCTAGAAAATTGTGAAAGTGTTTTACAACACTTCACAACACCTTTGCAAAGAATTAATTAAGGCATGTTTTAGTCAAATAAAGGGCCTATAATAGTGTGAATTTGTACAACACATTACAACACCACTCCAAGACATCATTATTTCAGTTTTAATGTCAATTATCAAACCAAGGAAAAAGGCTTACTTTTCTGTTACTACAATAACTTGTTCATTTTTCCATCTTGTGATACAAGTTCTCCTATGTGAGCGGGGATTACTTTTATCACTATGCATTTGTTTACTTTGTCCACTTTTTCTATCTATCTAGTTGTCTGTGGAGGTGGGAACACCAAAATGGGGGTTTGACTATGGCATGCCCCAAAACAACCCCAACATTTTCCTATGTTCATCTTGAGTGCAGGTTGTCCAAGTGAAGCTTAGAGGAAGATCTCAAATGTAGGACCTTTTGTAAGTTGGTCCTTCACTCTCCTTAGTGTTTTCTAACATTTATTGCTTTTCATTAATCTGTTTAGTTAGATAGACCTTAGATTTGGATACGTTAGTAGGATTATTAGATTTTTTTCCAGAGGTTTAGCTCTCTATCCGTACAGGATGCCAACATCTCTCTAGGAATATAGTGTGTCATGATGGTGTCATGATCACACATTGTTATCCTTTTCCCAAGAGCTACCCCTTTTGTGATCGAGATCTACCAATCTTGGTCTCTAAAACAACCTGTTTGAAAGTTATTCTTGATATTCACTTCTTTATAATTTCTTCATTCTACCTTCTTGTTTGATTAAGCTAAGTTTGAGGTAGTTTAGGGCAGTCCATTCCTTGGGATTCTCTTGAGACACAAGAGACTTGTGAGCATTAGACACCTTTTCTCTATATTTTATTGAACCCAATGTGAACCATGTTGGATCTTTTTCTACAATTTTTTAATGTTTATGATAACGCTTTCTCTAAGGAAGATTTCTATATGTTGGAAAATTCTCCGGATGACTTCTTAGAAGCATATTCCTCTATCTACAAATATTTTGAATAAAATTCTTCTTCGCAAACATCTACTTCCTCTTTGCAAGATGAGAAGTCGGTGAATGTTGTTGTGGTCTATGTGCTTCCCTGAAGCCTAAGAGACTCATTGTTTACTTAACTCTGGCTAGCCCCTCTCTTAAGAATATTCATTTTATCTATGGGGTCCTATATTATAATGACTCAACGGATGTATATACAAGGTTTGTAAGAGCTATAGACTCTACTGCTTACAATGTTGTAGGGCACGCGTACAACACTAGAAGGAATCAACAAAACTTGAATAAAAAATCTTTTGTTCCTACACCTCAACCTACTCAAGTTCCTACTTCTTTACTACCTTCTCAACCAAGTCTTCCTTCATCTCCTAAACCCATAACTAAAGCAACTAGACACTATGATCATGTTGAGCAACTTCATGTTACTTTTGCTAAGATCTCACTTTGGGATTTACTTAAATAGACCGATCTGGTTTACCAAGGTATGCTTCAGGGAGCCTTGCAAAAGATCCTCTTTCCTGCCTTCACTAGTTCTATGGATGTTAATGCGTTGATGGCTCATATTTGTGTGGATTTTCTAAATATTACATTCTACCCACAAGAGCTATTGCCCCTAGATGTGCAGAAGAAAGTAGACTGTCTAATGATTATAGTTATCATTAATAAAATTGGTATTAGATGTACCTTCATTGACATTGGTCCAGATCTCAATTTTTGTGGTATGGATCTACTACCTAAGATTAATATTGATTCATTTTATTTAGTTGCTTCTTCTTTATAGATTCATGGATTTGATAATGCTATTCAACAAGCCTTAGGCACGATAATCTTACCATTATGGTTAGGACCTGTTACCTTACCCACCTCGGTGTATGTGATTCCTTGCCCCTTACATTACAACCTTCTCCTAGGAAGATTATGGATTCATGCTATGGGAGTTGTGATTTCTACTCTACATTGTTCTTTAAAATTTGTAGCTAATAACTAGGTGGTTACACTGAAGGTTGATACCAAAGCTGTCCACCTTTGTGAGTTAGCAGCTACTAGTCAAACCTCAGTTGTTTCCACTCCTAAGAATTGTATTCCCTCACTAAACTCTGATGCATTGACATGCTCTTCGAAAGTGGCATCCATAGAGACCGTCCCCAAAGTGAATGTGCCTAAAGAAGAATAGCTCAGAGAAAAAAGTCCTAAGTCTCCCCTGTTTAATTCTAAATCAAATGCATGTCTTGGTGATGATTGGGGTTCCTTGGACTTCTCTAAATTCTTCATCAGATAATACAAGGTGAACCCCATCTACCTTGATCTTCAAATAACTTAGAACACCTCTGTAAAGAAAGTTGATCAACCTCTTGCTAATAAGAAAATTTGTGATCTTATCCAAGAACCCATATGCTCCCCTACTGAGGAGGATAATCAAGATTCTGCTAAATAGGTTACTCTTTGTAATCCCAATGATAAGGATGGTTGTGGTCTTGTAGATGTGCTTGAAACTCATTGGTGGAATGATGCTCTCTATGTGGAACCAATCCCTTATGAGGCTTTGCAGACACACTATGGCCCTAGATACAAGCTCATTTCTAACTATGGTTATGGGCATAAAGTTCTTTGGTGTAATAAGGAATTCAGGTCCCTATCCAAGCTAATCCTCACAAGCGTAACTTTGGACTAGGGTGCACTGTTGAACAACCTAGGCAAAAACCATGGCAGAATGTTAACATGATTTCAACTGAACCTCTCAATCTAGTTCATCCTAAACTGATAGAGGATAAAATAGAACCTAATGAAGTTCCTCTAGATGTCTTCTCTTTGGAGGAAGCATTAGAAGAATTATTAGGTGCTTACTCCCATTTTCCTTCTTTTCACCATAAGCAACGATTCTTGTATCGCTTGAATAAACAAGCATACTTTAGAGAATCTATTTTGAATATGGATGAGGAGGCTCCTCTATCTAAATTTGACAATGGTGTTCTTATACCTCATCCTAAAGACTGTAGTCCTCTCCTTAATGGAGATACTACTAAAGTTTTTATGGATCCTAAATCCTCTTAAAAGGTGATTAAGATTTGAAAATTCCTTTCTTCAGAAGAATTTGAAGACCATGTTGGCCTATTACATTCTTATCCTAATATCTTTGCTTGGTCATATGAGGAAATGCCTAGTATTGATGAGTCTATAGTGGTTCACAATATCCTATGCCCCAATGCTAAAGGCTGTTTAGAAAAAGATCCAAAAGATGAATCCTAAGGTTGCATTGTTGGTCAAGAATGAGATAGAGAAACTGTTAAAAGCAAGATTTATCCATCCCATCAATTGTTCACCTTGGATCTAAAATATCATTGTCATTAGCAAACTTGATGGCTGTATTCATGTTTGGATTTTAATAAGGCTTCCCTTAAAGATGATTTCCCATTTCCTAATATCGATATGATTGTAGACTCGATTGTAGGCCATGCCTTGTTGTCTTTCATGGATGGATTCTTAGGCTATAACTAGATTCATATTAACCTAGAAGATCAATATAAGTCATCCTTCACTACCCCTTGGGGTACTTTTTGTTATGTGGTCATGCCATTTGGGTTAAAGAATGCAGGAACAACTTACCAATAGGAGATGACCCTAATCTTTCATGATTTCATTCACAAAATATTAGAGGACTATGTTGATGATATCTTAGCAAAATCTATAACTCATCAAGATCACGTAGGAAATATTCATCTCATCTATTAAAGAATTTGACTCTATAAGATGAGGCTAAATCCTCTTAAGTGTATCTTCGGTGTGGACGTAGGAAAACTTTTAGGATTTATAATCTTTCATCATAGAACTGAAGTCGATACAAAAAAAATTTGATTTGATTGTTAACATGCCTCCACCTAGGAACATCTCTTAGCTCCAAATTTTGCAAGGGAAGATTCAGGCTATTCACAAATTCATATCTTAATTGGTTGATCGTACCCTTCCATTCACTTGCTTGCTGAAGAAAGATGTTCGTTTTGTTTGGGATGATTTGTGCTAGAAATCTTTCAAATCAATCAAAATTTATCTAGCCAATCCTCCTATCTTAATTCTTGCTTATACAAAATAGTCCCTTTTTTCTTTAACTTGCTGCATCACCATTTGCTTTAGCAACCCTACTTGCTCAATATAATGATGACGGTAGAGAAAGAGTGGTCTACTACATTAGTTGTGTTCTTTTCAATTATGAAACTCATTATTCTACCATGGAGAAACAATGTATTGCTCTCATATTTTCAATGCAAAAGCTAAGGCACTCTCTTCTTCATGCTGAAACACACATTATTATGAAAAGCAATCTTTTGAAGCATTTATTTACTAGTGATGACCTTGCTGGAAGGTTGGTGAAATGGGTAATGTTGCTCTCTAAGTTTGACATAAAGTTTGTGACTCAGGAATCAATAAAAGGTCAAGTGGTTGTCAATCAATTGGAAAATGCTCGTTCATCTTGCTCCTTCCCTATTCTAGACTTGTTTCTTGATGAAGATATCTTCATAATTAGTCATGATCTTGTATGGGAGATGTATTTTGATGGATCAAGATGTAACATTGGCTCTGAGGCAGGTGTAGTTTTGATATCTCCTTAAGGCAAGCCAATCCCTCTCTCCTTTTGATTAGAATTTCAATGTACTAATAACATCGCTGAGTACAAAGCCCTTATTACTGGCTTGCATGTCGTGATTGCATTAAACATAAGACATCTCCGCATACATGATTAATATGAACTTATCATAAATAATATTATGGAGGAATATCAAGCCAAGTAAAGTTATTTGTCTCGGTATCGGGATTTGGCTTTGTCTCTACTCGATCAATTCTCCTCTTTCACAATAGTGTCCCTAGGAGAGAAAACAGACATGTGGATGCCATGGTGAGTGTTGCCTCCCTAGTACCCTTAGATAAGGACATGAAACAATACCACTTTGTGGTTCATATTCTTTTCTCTCATGTTGTTTCTAATCAACCTAAATCCAATATTCTCGTGTGTGCTCATATAGACTCAAAGGAATGGTACTCTAACATTTACAACTATCTAAAGACTAGAAATTTTCTGATGGTGTGACAAAGAACGATCACACTTGGATGCAAAAGCTCTCAATCTCCTATTTTGTACTATTAGATATTCTCTATAAAAAATCCTACAATGGCCTCCTTCTTTGGTGCCTCACTAACGTGGAAATACCCCTTGACCTTAAGCAAGCCTATTCGGGTTCTGGGGGTGGACATTTTGGTTGTAAATCCTTGGTGTGAAAATTGATCCACATGGGATACTTTTGGAAGACAATTGAACATGATTCCTTTGATTTTTTCAAGTGGTTGTAGTGCCAACAACATAGTCATCTCATTCACGCTTCTTCTCAAGAGCTTCAAAATCAAACCTCCCCTTGGTCATTTACAAAATGTGGGTTGGATATCATTGGAAAGATATCACCTCCTTCCAAAGGACATGTCTTAATCATCACTGCTACCGATTACTTCACAAAATGGGTTGAAATTATCTTTGTTTGGTCCATGAAAATTTAAGCTACCTATATCTTTCTTCTAAAAAATATCATTGCTCACTTTGGGTTACCTTCTACCTTTGTTTTTGACAATGGTACCCCATTCAAGAACAAAGAGGTGAAGCAATTCCTAGAGAAGTTTCATATTCAACATAGATTTTTGACACCATACTATCCTCAATCCAATGGCCAAGCTAAAGCGTCTAATAAAACTCTCAAACCCATCCTTTGAAAAATGGTAAATAAACATTATAAAGATTGCCACATTCAGTTAACATATGCTTTATGGTCCTATCGCATGATTTTTTGTATGGCAACAAGAACAACACCTTACAACCTCATGTATGGTGTTGAAGCTATCATGTCTTTAGAGTTGGAGATTCCCTCTTTGTGAGTTTCCCTTAAAGGGTTAATTGATGATGAAACTTACAAATACAATCATTTACATCCGCTTGAGTTGCTCAATGAGCACCGATTGCAGGCCCTTGATCACCTTAAAGATTATCAATGATCATTATGTAGGCAATATAATCAAGGTAGGTGACTTGGTTCTTTATGAAAATTACAGAAATTTAAATACGTCACTTGATCAAAGGGGAACGTTTAGTCCTAATTGGTTAGGACCTTACATTGTCATCTCCATGTATGGTTTTGATTCCTATGGATTGTCATCTATGGATGGGAGGCCTCTAAAAGAACCTGTTAATGCAATGCACCTTCGTCAATACTATGCATAGTGTCTATATGTCACGTGTGTAACACTCATCCCTTATAGATTGCAGTGTATCACATGTTGACATCCCTTCATGAACACATTATTAGAATTGTGTTATGGTATGATTGTGTATGTGTGTGAGAGAGAGAGGCATACATACATATGTTTTATTGTGCATTACATTACAACTTTTGGTTAGGTAATTAGATCATCATTGTATTTGATTAACATACATCCATGTGTGTTTCTCAAATCATGATAGAATCTAATCTAAAAATACATCCATAATTATAACATCCATCGCATAATCATACATGAAAGTAAAGAAGAATACACATAAAACAAGAAACACCCTAATGTTAAAATCAATATCTCATGTATATATATATAAAATGTATGTCATGTACATGTATCTTTCCATTGTCATCAAAAAAGGTGGCAACTATATATGTGCATAAATTTCTATACATCAAAATGATATTCAAAATATGTCGTCAGTGCAAAAATGATATATATCAAAACGAGTATCTAGCCCCTAAGCGCATGGCTCCTCAAACCCTCTAGTCCTAGTGGAAGTCATGGTTGACGTTGAATGGTGGAGATAGAGTGGGATCTTTGTGACCATGAGGTGGATGTAGTCCTCTGATCTCTTGCTATAGGGAGGCTATCTAGAGCTCTGCTCTCCTCAAGGCCTCTTGTAGCTGCAAATCACCTACTAACATCATAGTTGTTGCCTACCCTTTGAGGTCATCGAGTTGGCTCTGAAGAACATCATGTGCCTCCTTGACACTATCAGCTCTCATCCCCACCTCATCTCTCTCAAACATTGCAATCCATAGCTCTATTGATAGTTGGTCCCTCTACCCCATAGTGACGGTGGTGTCAATAGTTCTCTATACAATCTGCGCTTGCCCCTCCTTGTATGCCATCCTCAAATGTGTGATTGAATAAAAAAGGTGGGCATGTCAGCCCACTAAAACTGGATAGTATGCATCTAGGAAAGTCCCTTGGATTGAAATGACAGGGACCACCTCTGATATGCATTGCGCAATGAGCACAATCCATCCTTGTGTGTCCACTACAACCATAAAGAGAATGTACTCACTAGTACCGCATGGTGTATATATCTATGAATTGAAATAAAAGCATACACATAAGATAAACTAAAATAATGAAATAAAATAACATAAGAAAATGTTGTACCTAGGTCCCTAGCCTACCAGTGTGGGTCAGGGGGAGCGGCAACACTGGGTCCTATGCCCCTAGTGCTAGACACTAGTGGTGGTGGTAGGGTTGTTGTTGGGTCGATGGACATAGCTAGTACTATCATTGAGATTGGGATGGCGACTAGAGGAGAGGACATTCTCCGCTGTCGCCTTGGCCTCACCTCAACTGTGTCAGCCTCCTTACCTTAGTGTTGCTACCCACCTCTTCCTCCATCTCCTCCTCACCGCCTCGCTGGCACATCATCTTGTACACTAGGATCCCCCTAGGGGAATCCACTAGGAAAGCTAGTGCAGGATGATGCAACATCCACCATGTGTGAAAGTCACTGACGACACCTATGTCATCCACATGATGTGCCTAAGGCTAGTCTTGATCACCCACATCATTGTTAGAAGGTACAATACTAGTGATGGACGACCACCGATGGTCACCTGGCTATGTAGCACTCCTCATGACTCGTGTGTAGGATGGGACTATGGGGGAATAATTTGTATAATACCATAAATTGTTGCATAACCCTCTTCCAATAGGAGGGCATACTAATGTAGTCAGTACGACCTAATAAAAATGGTCACACTATAGGTTCCTAAGGTACCTGCCATCGTCTACCCATCTGAACCACCTATATGGTTGCCATCATATATGGTTGACCTATAATGTATCAAACTGTAGCCTCCAAAAGTATAAATCTCCATGCCTCCACTACTGCATGAGCTCATACTAGTGGGCCATAGGAACCATGTAATCCCTCACTGAGGGATATCCCACTGGTCATGTGCATGTGATATGAGAGAATGTCCACACATACAGTAATGTGCATGTTGTGAAGCTAAGGAAATCATAATGCACAAACCTACCTAGCCTGAAGTACAGGTGTGCCAGCATGCTAGGGCCCGACATGAAGATCATCCTGCGATCCTCCATCACTCTAATGGTATAGATGAGGCCCTTATGCAAGTGAGAGCCACATCCATCCATGGTGACATGCATGGCCACTATGACGACCATCATGCGCTGTATCAAGGGGACCACTACACCATACCTGGTTTTGAACAAGTCGAAGCACATGCCCACTAGGATGCTCTCTGATCTTTGGATAGTCCTACAAAAAATGAAAAAGAATCAAGTCAGAAAACTTGACATTAAAAATTATATCTTCTACATCAAAAAATTTCTAAGTTTTGCCTCTCAGACACAAGCACACCGCACAGACATCTATGCGACGCAATGTTGTTCAAGGTCCGCCATTGATGCTTAGCTAGATGCCAGCACATGAAAAGGTCCCCAATGTGTGGGTAGGATGAATTTACGTCACCGAGACACTTGCATTGTGTTTTTGTCTTAAAACTAACTAAAATATCCAAAAAATGCATGAAAAACAAGGTTTTTGGACTTACTTGGTCGACCTCACCGCCCTCAGTAATCGACCTTTGCAGCTAGTTGATCCTCGACTCCTCGTAGTCTTATTGGTGTGGAATTTTTCTGAATTTTCTCTCACAAAGGTCAACAAAAATATCATAGTGAATAGTGAGAGTGATCCTTCTAGGGGCCCACTTGGGTATATATAGGCCCCTTGAGGCAAATTTTTCTCGACAATTGTGGTCCCCCCATTTTTCTTGATTTTCCTTCATTTGGCTAGGGACAAAACCAAGAGGGGGCATATACTCACCTCTTTATTAGATTTTTCTTTTGAACCACCAATTTTTTTTCTTTAACATTCTTCTGACCTTGGTAGTTTCTTCTAATTTTTGATTTGACCTAAAATTTGAAGTTTTGTATAATGAAATCTTACACGAGCTTTCATGAAATTTTTTATATCTTTCACAAAGATTGATCACTGGGGGCATCATCCGTACCTTCCTTCTCGACCTTCGTGGCCTCTATTTATCCTTTTTTGGCATGCGAATTCATTTTCAAGTTTTTGTGTTCACTCTCTTTTTCTACTTTAGTGTGGCTGATTTCTCCAAAACCTAGCCCACTAAAGTGGGGGAAAAATGTAATGTTGTAAAATTTCACCCTAGGGGAAATTTCAGATTTGTATGTTTGGCCCTACATTTATTACACCTAGTCACATTTATGACAAGAAACTTATGGGTCAAAATTTTCTGATTTCAATGCCACAAGAACCAACAATGAAGTGACAACATTCTGCCACCTCATTTCTTGGAAAACATAGAGTTATATTCCTATGTGGTGTGTGAACATTCACATGGTGTGCTAGCATCCACGCAATTTCCCAACTTTGAAATAGGAATCTCAGATTCTTGACTCGGAGATGTGTCTTTGCAGTCAAAATTTTGAGTGTAATGGCTCCTCCCACCTCATGCAATAATAAAAATCTCCCTTTGCTTTCATTTTGGGGGTTTACTTATTCTAAGACTTTAATGTTTCAATCTCACTCTATTCTTTGCTTCTTCTCTTCTTGATTTTGCTTCCATGGTGAAGCCCTGCTGGACTGAGGTCCCTCCAATAGCCAAATCTCTCTTGCAAGCATTCAACGATGCATCCATATAGTCAAGAGGGGGTCGCAGACTGTTGGTAACACCTCTTGTTTATTTTCTATTTGTGAATATATAACTAATTCATTTTACTATCTTGTGATACATGTTCTCCTCCTTGAGTGGGGATTGCTTTTATCACTTTTCATTTGTTTACTTTTTCCACTTTTTCTATCTATCTAGTTGTCCATGGAGAAGGGAACACCAAAACAAGGGTTTGACTATGAAAAGCCCCAAAACAACCCCAACATTTTCCCTCATTTGTCTTGTGTGTAGGTTGTCCAAGTGAAGCTTGGAGGAAGATCTCAAACATAGGACCTTTTGTAAGTTGATATTTCACTCTCCTTAGTGTTTTCTAACATTTACTACTTTCTGCTAATTTGTTTAGTTAGAAAAACCTCGTATCTGAATACATTAGTAGGACTATTACATTTCTGTCCTATTATCTAAATTTTGGGACCCCTCTTTGTAAACCGGCACCCCCATGTTAAATTTTGGCCGAGTCTTTATTCAAGCGATGTTTTGTTGAATTTTTCTAACTTGGGTGGTGTTTTCATCTGTTCACCTAACTTCTCACTTTGCCACCCAAGTCCTTTTCTCATCTATTTCTTGCGTCTGGTGGTGTTTTATGTCTTTGTTTTAACTCATCATATATTTTGTCTTTCTTTCAAAAAGGCCAATGCTCTATACACAGGGTTCACAAACCTATAGAAAAGACTTCCTATGATATTTTTCAAAGTTTTTCAAAACTAGGCAGGAATCGAAGTGGTTCCTATAACGATAGTGGTGATTTATGTAGTTCAACAAACTTCCCACATTACCACTGGAATGCATTCTCAAAAAAATTAACAAGTTATTGCATAGGTTATCATATATATGTGCATTTCATAGGGAAAGGTTACTTATACAAAAACAAATAAAATTCCATCCACAAGTAGTAGAATTGAACCAGAATCAAGTTAGAATTGTTCATAATACAAAGAATCAACATTAGAAGTACAAAATGCTATAATTTATTCTATATATATGTACTACTAGAAATATAAATTTTTTGTTGATTGCATAAAGATGGGAAACTAGGTAATATAAAAATGGGGGATTCTTTTCATGCACAGAGGGTGAACACCAGAACACAGACAACTTCTATAACCATTTGGAGGCACTCTATTTGGGCAGGTGAAAGTTGGTTATCACATGACTACAAAAACTGGGCAAACAATCCCATGTTGTTCCTCATTAGCCCTGCACAAAGGAGAGTATCTAATTCTTCCAAGACTTCATTCTGAGGAATAGAAGCAATGCAAATGGAATCACCCATCAGTTCACTTCGTGGATAACTACTAAGACCAATAATGGCTATGTTCACCCGATGAAGGAATTCAAGTCATACCAATTGTTTTGCTGCCCTCATCCCCCAGTCACGATGCTCGAAGGTGTCAATTACAGTGTACACAAAGTGCTCCAGGAGCATTGCATTGTGCACATGAACTTGGTTCAGAAAGGCATCTCCCAATATGTTATGCAACACCTCCTCTTCAACCTCACTTTCAATAGTGAACACCTCCTTTAACTGATCAGATAGTCGCCTGAAAAGAGGGCTACACTCAATTTATTCAATGAAAAAAAAGTCATTCATGGATACATCATCACTCTAAGCGCTAGTCATGTTTGATACTACAGGTTGGAAAAGTGAGGTAGTCCTTGTTGAATTTATAGAGGGTTTTCGAGACATATTAACTGATAATTATCAAGGTGATAGGATGGCGACACGATCTGAATTAATGGTTGATATGACAGGAATTTAAGTTACATTCCCAATTGATTTCCTAGTGAGATAGCTTGCACATGTGACAATTGTTTAATATTCAATAGGTGAGGTATGCAAACCATTTTAGAATTAATGGCCACAAGGTGAGAGTTTTTTATCAGAGATCAATAGGTTTTGTAGGGACTAGAAACCCCTTAAAAATAGGTTTTGAGGGGACCTGAAACCCCTTACAAACAAAGGATAGCTGTAGAAAGAAAAGAACACAAGCAATTAGCAACCCAACATCAACAGTTTACCAAAAGATAGACAAGACACAACAGACTGCAAGAAAACCACAATGAAGGGACTAAAACCCAAAACAACTAATAAGGACCTTACCCTAGAAACAACATTATGAGGATGCTTGAATCCGCTAGGCACCAAACACAACCAACAACCATAAAAAGGCTGCCACAACACCCTTCAAGACCAGTCATTTTTCCGCACCTCCCTACCTCAATAAGAGAGCAACAAGAAAAAACCAAAAAAATGTAAAACACCAACCAAACCCTACTTCCCAAAGGAAATAAAGAGACCAAACACCCCACCTCAATAGGGGTAATGGGAAAAATAGTAGAGCACAACCAAGCAACAATCTTCTAGCAACACCAAAAAACCTGAGAATCCAACCCAACCTCCACCTCTAAAAGAGAGGGATCCCCTCTATAGGATGAGATGAAATGAAACCCCTTACCACCAAAATCACAACTATCCATGACAAAAAGTCTCCACCTCAATAGAAGCCAACACTCCACCTCAATAGGAGCCATCTCCCCCTCTATAGGAAACAATGGCTAAAGAATCTAGAAAATAGTTTTAGTAGGAAGGGCTGACAAGACATCCCTTAGCAACTCAAGCATCAGGTACCATGCAGAAGAAACAAAAACCTTCTCAAAGAGATCACATAGTTGGAACCAAAGATGGAACAAAGTGTATAACCTAGCCATCAACCAATGAGCATCAACTTGGACTAGCAGCCACAAAAAGGCTACCACAACACCCTTCAAGACCAATAATTTTTCCTCACCTCCCTACCTCAATAAGAGAGCAACAAGGAAAAACCAAAATAGTGTAAAACACCAACCAAACCTTGCTTCCCAAAGGAAACAAAGAGACCAAACACCCCACCTCAATAGGGGTAATGGGAAACACAACAGAGCATAGCTAAGCAAAAATCTTCTAGCAACACCAAAAAAAATGAGAAGCCAATCCAACCTCCACCTCTAAAAGAGAGGGATCCCCTCTATAGGAGGAGATGAACTAAAACCCCTTACCACCAAAACCACAACTTTCCATGCCAAAAAGGCTCCACCTCAATAGAATCCAACCTTCCACCTTAATAGGAGCCATCTCCCCCTCTATAGGAGACACCGGCTGAAGAATCTAGAAAATAGTTTTTGTAGGAAGGGATGGCAAGAAATACCTTAACAACTCAAGCATCATGTATCACACAGAAGAAACATAAACCTTCTCAAAGAGCTCACACAGTTGGGACCAAAGATGGAACAAAGTGCATAACCCAACCATCAACCAACGAGCATCAACTTGGACTAAGTCCAACAGAACCAAGACGAGCAACTCCAACAACCTCACCCACTGGAGGAACCACTATAAGAGGCTAAAGGAACACCACCTACAAACAACATTCTACAAGATCCCAAAGCACAAGGATTCAAGGATACCAGCAAAAAACTCCCCAAAAAGAACAGGGAAGCCAACCTCCAAGCTCCCCCAAACCACACTTCTTCTCAGCAAAGAGAAGAACACAGTCGCAAAAGGAAACTCAGGCTAGAAGACCACCAAATGCATAGTCTCCATCACAGAATGAGCAAGAACAACCAAGCCCCAGGAGGAATAGGGTGTCCCAGACAACACAGAAGTAAGGAGAAGGCCCATCAAGAGAGCCCACCAAGCAATCTTGACATGTTGTTCAGAGCCAAAGAGAGGAAAAAAATCCTCACAAATAGCCAAAGAAAGACATCCCCACACCACAAAGAGGGGAAAATAAGGACCTTTAACATTCTAAAAAATGAAAACCCCCAGAAAAGAGACACTGAACACACCATAGGCAAGGACAAAAGACTACCAAGAAGAAGCAAGCAGAATAGAAGGCCAACATGAAGAGCCCCCAAGCCCTCCTACTATGTCAAGTAGGAGCAATAAAAAGCCCAATCTTCAGCCAAACTTCCTTAATGAGACCACCACACAAGCTAACCCACCGAAGGGATGGAACCCAAAAAATCAATAGGTAGGGCAACCGACACCCAACCCAAACCACAATAGTACCAACTGACACTATCTTAGAGAAACCAGAAGCTCCTCCCAAGCCACACAGGCCACATAAACCCAAAGCGGAAGTAGGATCCAACTCAATGACCGCAACACCCACTTCACTAACCAATTGACAAGCACCCAAACAAACCTCAGCCAAAGGCACCCATAGAAGAACCTACACAAAAGAAAAAGGCATGTCGCCATCCTCGTCTGAGCCTCCATCACCTTCGTTGCTCTCAGATTTCAAACTGTCACCATTATTGCTCTTCTTGCCACACTCCATTTACTTCAGGAATCATATAGCCATGAGCTGAGAGTTAAATCAAGAATGCTTGGGAATTGTTTAAGGTCTTTTCACTGGCAATTTAATCATGCCAATTATTTATTATTTCCCAGCCATCAAGTTTCAAGATACAGTTAAGTGGCAAGAAGATGTTACCAAAACCATTTAGTAACTAGCAAGAGAGGAATACAACCCCTATATCTAGGAAAAATGGCTATTCAATAGGGGTCCGATCTCGAGAAATTACACTATGTTGTAGCCAAGGAAGGAACACTCAAAATTTTCTTTATTAATTCATTTTTTATTGCAATAATTTCCAATTTGTGTGTTGTAAGTGGAATGTAATGTTGATCGTACTGACCTGTGAGTCATGTGTGTAAATAGAATACATTTTATGTGCAAGATTTATTTGACTACATTCAGTTCTTTCATTGCAATTATGAAATCTATCATTTCTTCTCAAATTAGATTTTGTCATTAGTTAGGTACAGTCTGTGAGTTGTTCGACTGATGATCTTTTAAAATTTATCTTGTATTAATCACATATTTATGGGTTAATTTCAGTTTCCTTATTGCTTTATGGTTAACATCTACTTATCTTTCATTTAAATTACACGAGGTGTTGTACCTCTCAATTCAAAGGAAAGCCATAAATGCAATTATGGTCTTTCTAGAGCTGTTAGAAAATTTGTATTGGTGCTTATTAGGTAGGAGAGCCATTTATTATCAACATATTTATCAAGGGGCCAATTCATTTGTTAACAATTTTTTTGTGACTTCGCTAGGGAGAAGATCTAAATTTTTGATCGTTTGCTTTCATGTCATGTAGTAGGATGGTACTTCCCCACAATGAAGTGTTTCCCATACTTCAACTTGATCTACATTTGATGCAAGAAAAACAAGAAGACATCATATCACAATTAAATACTCTCACTTGGAGGTACAGGAGAAGTGCAACAGATCATATGCACATCAAATTTGTTTTGGAAGAGGAAGAAGAACATGCCCTATGCCCACTGCTGCTAGTGGTGGAATGATCCCCAAGATTGATTTTTGAATACTACAATAACCCACCCTATCCCCTAATCCTCAACAAAATCCACCTCCAAAATCAACATTTGAATCAACACCCCAATCAACCACTGAATCACCCTCCAGCTCAACCACCACCTAGGCAGTAGCCTGGGATTTTCCCTTATTACTCCTATAGGAGTTGGAAACTCTAAATACCATGACTTCTATTCCCTAGGGTAATCGTATTGGACCTTTCGCCCTTTCACAATGCAATGACCTACCATGTGGCTCAAGAAAAAGGTACCCAAAATTATATGGCAATGGTGCCCCAAGATCTGGAAGAACATGTATTGGCAATGATTGCAGTAAGTGGGATTTTGGGAATTCAAGAGGAGAATGTATTTTTAGAATGTTTGTTGATAGTTTAATTGAGAAGGCTACTGAATGGTTCTGAGGATTAGAGAAATTTTGTATAACTAGTTGGTATGTCCTACATAGGGAATTTATATGACATTTCCAAAATCATATTAATGTAGCTGACCTACTCAAAAAATTCTTCAAGATCGTGAAGGAAAGACATGAATCCATGAGAAATTTTGTTTATCAATTTAATCAATATCTTTGGTGGATTCCTACAATGGAGCAACCAAGCAAGGTAACTCAATTTCATGTCTTTACTTCCGCTCTTGATCCTGATGCCCAACTTATGTTAAGAAGAGGCAAGGTTTCTAGGATTGAACATGCCCAAATTGAAGCAGTAAACATTGAGAATGACCTAATTGTTGTGGACAATTGGAAACTTGAATGTGTTAATCAATCCATTAATTGTCACCCACCACTCGCCCCTTCCTCCTCCGGTTTTCAGGAAATTACCAATTCCTCCTGTCCCACCACTGAGAGAATAAACTTGACTATATTGGATGATGTGAAATCTTTACCTGAGTAGGGAAAAAGTGTGAAAGAAAAAGATTGGTATTGGCATACCCAAGTGTATAGCCTAAAAACCATAATTGAGTCAGAAGATGAGTTTAGCTCATCCAACGATGATGAAGACTATACACCATGGGAAAGGTATTGTATAAATGAAAATATGTTATACTTCTGTGAATCCTTGCATGCAAGGATACTCAATAATGAGTCCTTGCAAATCGATTCACAGCTCTCTATCCAAGAAGAGCAGGGATTGATATTGTGGCCCTCAGATTAACCCTGTTACCCCTGCAAATACAATCTCGGAATGAGAGATTCAAAGAGGAGAAGCAAGAATGCCAATCTCCATGAATCCTGTTCTTGCAATGCAACAATGAAAACTAATCTAAATGGCTGTAAAATGTAATAAACCAAACTAATTTATTGAAATGAAACTTAATCTACATGCAATGCCATAAATGAATTATTTTGCAAATTAATCTACTATGAAGATTAAGCTAAAATGTAATATTAAACTATATGCTCTAAAAATAAGATGCTTATATAATCAAACTAATGTAATCTCAAATGATAAAATTCAAATTTGTAGCATAAGTCTGATGTAAAAATTCGTGATTCTTTAAATGAGAATGAGAGGGCTCATTTTATAGGCAAAAGTGGAATTGAAGGCAAATTCAGAAGCAATGTGGGATAAATAGAAAAATAGAAACAAATCTTGATTGTAATTTTTTTAGTTTATTTCCTTTAACTGATTTGTTTCCATTTTTTTCATCACAGGATATTCTTGAGAGATATTTCATTTATTTTATTTAATTTAAGATGATAATATCTTTTAATAAAATAAAATAAGATTATGTAATTTAGAAATGAATATTAATAAAATAAAATAAAATTATTTAATTAAAAATAGATTTAATTAAATAGCATCATTTTATTTAAGTAATATTAACTTCAATTAAATAACATTATTTTATTTATTAAAAAGGATTTATTTCTTCTGACTAAATAAAATTAATGAAGCATTCAAACCTTAGGGAAAATTGAAACATTTGAAATAGCTATGAATTGATTAAGAATTTTGATTTGAAAATGCGACAATCATTGATTCAGAAAGTTGATGTTGACAAATTAAATAAATGGGGCCCAAAGTCTAGGTGACCATTTTAGGTTGCATACATTTGCCCCTCTTTGACTAATGTGAGGTCAACTCGGGATCACATGCAGTCAAAGAATGAAGTTGCAATGTGAGATCGGTTTGGGATCACAAAACAACTCAGATGTGAGGTCGACTCGGGATCACATCTAGACAAACATAAACAAAAGGCCTTTGAACATGAGGTCGATTCGGGATCACATCCAAAGTGAGAGATAAGAATCTCAAGCAAGGATGCCCCAAGAGAAGCAATTGATGAATTGATAAAAGTTGAATCAAGGATTGAAGTTTGATAGATGCTGCCCCTCATTGTCCGAAGAGAATCCCGGAAATGAGATAGAGGAGAAATAATAAATTGAAAAATTTGATCCAAATCCAAACAAAGATAAGGTTCTTGATGTAAGATGAAAAATATATAAGAATCCATATGAGAACCGGGTAGATCAACTTAAAGAAAATTATGCCCTAAGGTTGAATTAGAAGAAAAGAAGTGGGGTGAAATCGAATGGAAGATAGAAGTTTGGAAGAAATGGAAAGAAATGGAGAGAAGGAAGAGAATATGCCTCAATAAAGAGGATGCATCAAAATCAATCAACTGTTTAAGATAGGGAATTTCGATTGAGATCGCGAAAGAAGATAAGGAAATGAAGAACGTGATCACAGTTGATGAAAAATCTACAAGAAAGATGAAGGAAACCCTCTCAAACCCATAATACAGCCTAAAAGTGCAAATTAACATGAAGTCTAAATAATGCAAGCTACATGAAAATGCAAAGGTGTACTTGCAATAGGGTAACATAGGTTTTTTGTGTGTTCATCATTCATTAGAGAATGTAAGAGAACTTATTTTCATCATTGGGCCATTATTACCGGACATCGGACAATCACACAATCATCACTAGTCACAAACACAACTATGAAGATATGAATGTGATTTATATCAGCTTGGAATGTGGAAAGATTCTAACATGAGCATCAAAGACATGAAGGTCAAGATGACTACAATGTTAGCTTACCCAATTTAATGTAGCAAAACCATGCTCGCATCAAGACATAAACGCCAGGATTACCATGAGAATGGTTGTGCAAAACATTCAAGGATGATGCCATAAATCTCTTAAGTGTGTCAAGGAGTTAACAAGAGACAGAAGAGGTTCGACCAACACACCCTGGCAGAAAGCAAATAAAAACATGCTTGCCCCAAGTCCTCTAGCTATGCATCACTTGGGAGACTTTATTAGACAAGGACACTCAGCGAAAATCAATATCGATTGACACAAAAGATCATGGCATATCTCAAGCATTAAGTGTTGCAATTAAAAAATTTATTTTTAAGTGTAAGCGATCTGAGTTCCGAGGATAAGGATCGAATGCTTGCAAGTAGGTAAGATCACATGACCGAACTAGATAAGACCAAATTGATAAGTGTTGAAAAACACACGATGTCAGGGGTTGTGTTGAAAAACACAGTTGGGTTAGTGTTGAAAAACACCGTTTGTGAGGTGTCCTAAAGACAAGCATATCAAAAGAAGTTAAAGCTTCATGATGCCCTAGACAAAGACAAAGACCAATTCCAAACCAAGGCAATAAGGACAAGGCATGATGGAGAAAGGCTAAGTGTTGAGGATGCATGCTAAGAAATAGGGATGCAAAGGCCTCAAGTAGCGCCTATTTCTAGGTTTTCACCACTTGGAAGAATTTTTTTTTTTTAGGACTTTTTATATATATATTTTTTTTGTATTTTTGCTACCAAGGCAGGTTTTAAAGGGCACTTTTCTTTTTTGTATTTTTTCAGCATCATATTTGAATTTTTTTTTTGGATTTTTTGACAATATATCAAATTTTTTTTTTGTAATTTTTTCAGTATCATATATCAATTTTTTTTGGAACTTTTTTCAGGGTCATAATTATATACAAAGGATGCCCCCAGACAGAACGGGCATCAAGGATAGAACTTCTTCAGGTGCAAAACATTGATAGGCTCAGGGAGCTGCTCCCCCTCTTCAGTAGATAGTAGATAGGCACATGTGCCAAAAGCTGCTATGATGATGTAGGGTCCAAGCCAATTAGGTTCGAATTTTCCCTTCTGTTCTCGGTTTTGTTGGTTCTTAGGATTCTCTCGCAGGACAAGATCTCCTACTTGGAATTCTCTAGGGCGAACCTTTTTGTTGAAGGCTTTGGACATCCTCTTTTGATAGACCCTCATATGGTCAAATGATGCTTTACGCTTCTCATCAAGAAGTTCTAATTCTTGCAATCTCATGGCGCGATAGTCTTCATCTGTAACTAGACCTTTGAGAGAGACCCAAAGTGATGGAATCTCAACCTCTAAAGGTAACACTGCTTCAGCGCCGTATGTGAGGGAAAAAGGAGTAGCCCCAGTTGGAGTACGAATACTCGTTCTATAGGCCCACAGGGCCGGATTTATCTGTAGGTGCCAATCTCTACCATTCTTATGAACTGTTCTGTGCAAAATCTTGAGAATGGTTTTGTTTGAAGCCTCTGCTTGACCATTTCCTTGTGGGAAGTAAATGGAGGACCAATGTTGCTTTATCTTGAATCTTTGGCAGAGTTCTTTAAGGTCCTTATTTTTGAACTGACCTCCATTGTTAGTGATGATCTCAGATGGCACTCCATATCGACAGATGATATGGTTTAAAATAAATAAAGACACTGTCTTGCCCGAGGCAATAGAAAGTGGAACAGCCTCTACCCATTTTGTGAAGTAGTCAGTAGCAGTGATAATGAACTTATGCCCACCTGATGAGTTGGGATGAATTTTCCCAACAAGATCAAAGGCCCATCACTGAAATGGCCAGTGAGATATAGAAGGAATTAGCTCCCTACCTGGAGCATGTATCAGGTGTCCATGTTTCTGACATTTTTCACAAGACTTAGCAAATGCTACTGCATCTATCTGCATTGTAGGCCAATAGTACCCTACCCTAAGCAACCTTCTAGCCATGGAAAGACCATTAGAATGTCCTCCACATATGCCCTCGTGGATGTCAACTAGCGCTTGATCGGATTCCTCCTTTTCTAGGCACCTAAGTGTTCCTCTGGGCCCTCACTGATGCCGGAGAGATGAGGGGAATGGCGAGAGAAGCGTTAGCGGATAAGGTTTCTTCTTTCAGGTCGGTTAAATGTATATGGGGGATGATGCCATCACGAAGATATGATAAATAGCACCATAGCGGGAGGATTCATGATTGAAAAGGGTACAAATGATATGGCTTTCAGGTGAGTCAAATATGGGATATCGTAGCTCTTCCACCAGGAATTCATGTCTGGACTCATGTTCCTCTAACTGAAGAAGTGAAGCAAGGGTGGCCATAGCATCAGCTGCTTTGTTCTCAGCCCTAGGGATTTGCTGAAAGGTGACAAAAGTAAAATACCGTCTCAATGAATCAACCATTTTTTGTAAGGTACCAACTTGTCATCTTTTGTTTGGTATTGTTCATTGACTTGGTTGATGATCAGCTGAGAATCCCCATAGATATGTAGTTCTGTGATATTCCACTCTATAGCCATTTTTAGTCCATTTGTCAAAGCCTCATACTCGGCTATGTTGTTTGTGCATGGAAAGAGTAACTTGTAAGATTTAGGAATAGTATACCCATGAGGAGAAACAAACAACACACCAGCTCCAGAACCATTTTTCATGCAGGAACCATCAAAGAATAGTTTCCAGGATCTTTCAGTCATGTACATAAGATGCTCATCTGGAAAGTTGACTTGAATGGGCATATTATCTTGAATAGGAAAATTAGCCAGTTGATCTGCAATAGCTTGGCCTTTGATTGCTTTGCACTCAATATACTCTATGTTAAATTCAGAAAGAATCATCATCCATTTAGCAAGTCTGCCCGTGAGAGCAGCTTTACCGAGCAAGTATTTGAGAGGATCAATTTTTGATATGAGGTGTATGGTGTGCATGAGCATATAGTGTCGCAATTTTTGAGAAGCAAACACTACTGCGAGGAAAGATTTTTCAATACTAGTATAATTAACCTCATAAGAAACAAGAGTGCGACTAATATAATATATGGCCCTTTCTTTCCCTTGTTCATCTAATTGAGCCAACAATGCCCCCAGTGAAGATTCAGTAGTTGAGACATATAAAATGAGAGGTTTTCCTAGAATGGGAGGATTTGCCAAGTATTATTTAATTTGATCCATGCTCTTTTGGCAATCCTCATTCCAGACACATTGAACACCTTTATGCAAATTTTTGTTGAAAGGTTGTGCTCTATCTGCCAATTGTGAAATAAGCCTCCTTATGGATTGAAGGCACCCTTGAAGACTCCTCATTTGGATGACATTTTTGGGAGGTGGCATGTTTATAATGGCTTGAACCTTTTCAGGGTCCACTTCTATTCCTTTAGCTGAAATGATGAATCCCAATACTTTTCCAGAAGTAACACCAAATGCACACTTTTTTGGGTTTAATCTTAGTTGAAATTGTTCCATGCGATCTAGAATCACTTCTAAATCAGCCAAATGTGTTCCTCTTCTCTTAGACTTAGCCAGGGTGTCATCCACATAATCTTCCATATTCTTATGCATCATGTCATGGAAGATGGCTGTCATAGCTCTTTGGTAAGTAGCTCCTGCATTTTTCAATCCAAAGGGCATGACATTCTAACAATAAGTACCCCAGGCACATGTGAATGCAGTCTTTTCTTGATCCTCAGGAGCTATCTTGATCTGATTATACCCAGAAAAACCATCCATCAAAGAATAGATCTCATATCCCGCTGTCATGTCCACTATCATGTCTATGTTAGGAAGTGGGAAATCATCCTTTGGGCATGCTCTATTAAGATCTCTAAAGTCTGTGCAGATTCGAATGGTTTTATTAGGTTTAGAAACAGGTACAATGTTGGAAATCCAGTCAGCATAGTCTATGGCTCTAATGAATCCTGCACCAAAGAGCTTTTCTAATTCAGCTTTCACTAAAAGAGCTATATGAGGGTGCATTTTTCTCAACTTCTGTTTGACTGGTTTCACACCTGGAGCTATGGATAAATGATGCATAATGAGATTAGTGTCCAACCCTGGCATGTCTGAGTATGTCCATGCAAAGTTAATTTCCTTCTTTTGGAGGAACTTAGTATAAGCTTTCTTTTCTTCAGGTGATAAAGATTTAGCCAAGTGTACAATTTTTTGAACTTCCTCTGTGCCCAAATTAACAGCTTCTGTAGGTTCAACCAATACTGATGATCTATCCTGGAAATAGCTTGGGAGACCATCAAGTACCTTATCCGTAGGTGCCTCTGGGAGGTTTTCACCTTTGGATATGTCTTTTATTTTTACTTTTTTTGGTTCTGACACCGCCACATAGTGGTTTTCGCCATCAGAACTCTTATTCTTTTTTTCTTTTCTTTTTATCTTGTGACTAAGGTACTTGATGTCAGGTTCTGTCATACTGGTAGCCGGTTCACTGGTGGAAGAGACTATAGGTTCAATGGCATTTAGATAGCAAGTGATCTCATAGTCATTGTGAAATGTCAAGAGTTGAGGCTCTTGGTACCGTTGAGACCAATCAATAAGGTTGGGGTGAACAAGGGGTAGGTTGATGACCGGTTCAAGATTAAGGATATAGGTGGTGTCATCTCTGGTGACTGTAGAATTGGAATCTGTCAAGTTTCCCTCTAAAGTGTCTAAATTAGAATTTATCCTAGCAAGCGAAGAATCGTCTACTAATGTGACATGTGGGTTCCAATCTTCTATTCTAACACATGACTCATCAGTTACATCAGGTTGAGAACTATAAGCATGGACAACATCCATATCCAAGTCAACTGTTGCATCTAAGAGTGAATCCCATTCAAACTCATGAGAGTCTATTTCTGAATTATTGTTGGAGCCTCGTGATGTAGAAGCCTCAAGATTTGGAAGAGGCTCCTCTCCTCTAGCAATTTGCTCAATCACAAAATTATCTGAATTATCACCATCCGTTGCAGCTGGGATGGAGACACTATCCATAGTCAATCTTGCATTCATATAGTCACTATCTATTGCAAATGAGATAGGAGGACTATCAATTATTAAATCTCTTGAATCTTCCCAAAGGAGATTTGTTGAAGGTACCCAATCATCTGTTATGTCTTGTTGATTGGTCAAATTTGGTACATATTCTGTGTCATCTTTACTATCCCGCCTATCAGAAATGGGGACAGTGCATTTATTGTTGTTCATAAAGCCTAGGCCAACCCGTTTCTTAGACTTACGTGCAAAAGATCATGATTGAGTGGTTCGGCTCTAGCATCTAACCTGTGACTAAGAGGGCCATATCATGGATAACCCATCTTCTTGACAAAAGTATATCCTCTCCCATAGGACTTAGGAGAGGGGGAGAAATTTTCATTGTGTTGGTATTTCTCCTCTTTGTATATCCAATCTCGAACAGCTACTTCCTCTTTTTCATCTTGTATTGGTACTGAGGATTCAACAAACTTGTCAAATATTGTCATTGCTGAAGATGATGGTTTCATCTCCTGTGAAGGCTTTCCATATGTCCTAGGGGAAAAAGGCATCTTTGCAAAAGAGTCAAGTTGATACCCCCCCATGCCAAGGTCTACTGACTTAAATTTATTTTGACAGTCTGCTAAAGTTGTTTCATAATCCTCTGCTGCTCGGTTAAGAGGGACATGAACATTAGCTGAGATTGAGTTAATTGATAAGGTGTTATCCCCTGGTATGCAAATTTCTGTTCCATTGTAGGGGAACTTAACACATTGGTGGTAGGTAGATGGCACTGCCTGCATATCATGAATCCATGGTCTACACAGTAAAATGTTGTATGCAAGGGGTCCAGTATCAACAATTTGAAACAAGATATCTTTTTCTACTGGGCCAATCCTGACAGGAAGGACCAACCAATCCTTAGAACCGTTACGCCTCATCATAGGCCTTTATGGTGATCTTCTTTCTAGTGTCGATCACTTGCTCTGAATAGCCCAAAGTTTTTAACAAATTCAAAGTACAGATATTTAACCCAGCACCTCCATCAATCAACACGCGCCTGACACGGGTTTTATGAATCATGACTTCAATGTGAAGGGCAAGATTGTGTGGATGGCTTAGGGATTTGTCATCATCTTCAGAGAAAGAAAGGTAATGTGGGCTAGTAATGTGATTCACCATGCCTTGGAATTGGTCTATATCAATGTTGTTGGGGACATTTGATGTGCGCAAAGCGTCCTCAAGGATCTGCTTATGCCTAAGGGACAACTCTAGAAGCTCTAAGATTGAGATATGTGCTGGAGTTTTCTGTAACTGATCTACAAGATTGTAGTTTGGTTTGAGAGCAGTGGCGGACTTTATAGTGACATTCTTGGATGCCATTTGCTTGGATTTGTTGGATGGACCTGAACTAGGCCCTCTGAGAATAATAGGGGCTTGACTCTACAGTACTTGATATTAAGGGGCTTGGGAAGATAGCCTAGAATAAGGGACCTCTGGCGCAGCGAGTTGGTTGTGTCAAAAATAGGGGGAGAGTCATAACCATGTGAGTCCTTACTCCTTATCATATTAACACTTGGCTCCACAACTTCAAGCATGTTTATCACATTTTTTGCCGCTGTATAGGTGTAGTTGATTGCAGCTTTGCCATTTTGTGATTTAGAGGTTTCCCCCTTGTCATAATTAGGAAAAGGTTCCTTAAAATCCTTATGATCGGCGTTGGTGTTGGGCCATCAACTTGGAAGCTCACTTTCTATAAAATCTTGGGCGATATGTTTTTTAATTTCAGCGGTTTTCCTTGATTATGGCGGGCCATTATGAAATATCTGAGAATGCCTTGTCATCCCACCAATGTGGCTTAGGATCACGGAATGTGAAATTTTGCGAGGATCACGAGGATGTGCCAAGTTGTTAGCAATGAGAGTTTGAGAATATCCTCATGAGTCACTTGGGTGAGTAAGTGCAGCCGGTTTTGGGCCTCTCACGATATGTTGGTTTACTTTCTTGTTGTGGAGGTGCATTAAGCTTCATTGCTTGCACAACCTTAGTCAAATTAAGAACACTTTGATCTCTTGATTGGGAAGAATCCACAACTCCATCATTGACAACTTGTTTGTTTTTGTTCCAATTGTTGTTCTTCCCTTTATCTTTATTGTTGTGTTGACCATTGTTGGTATTGTTGTTATGTCTAGTCAAAATGCCTTGTTCTTTTAGAACATCCTCAATGCGGCATGCAGTTTCAATCATGGTATCAAAGGAAGTGAAGACTATCTTTTTGATCTCATGTCTCATTTCAGGCACCAAATTACTAACAAGTATGTCAATATTTTCATCCTCATGGATCGTCCTAGGATACCGAGAGCATTGTCTCCTCCACCTTTGTAAGAAGGTAACAAAGGGTTCCCCCTGATTTTGTTTCAAGTTGCATAGGTCCAACATAGTAACAGATCTTGATAGATTATATGCGAAGTGTTGAGCAAATCTATGAACAAGTTCTCTAAAAGTCTTGGCAGGAGGAGTGATATTGGTAAACTATTCCATTGCTTGTCCTTTAAGACTCCTAGGGAACAACCTCATCAAATAGGAGTCATCCTGATTGAATTCAAAGCTCATAGTATGGTATTAGGTGTGGATCACCCAACTGCCATCATATTTATCGTATTGGTGGGAGTCCACCCTCTTTGGAAAATCTTTCATGCTCACACTCTTGTCAAATGGATTAGGACAAATTGAGTCTAGTGAGAATGAGCTCTTAGTTTGCATCATTTTCTCCATCATTTGCTTCATTTGGTGGATTTCTTCCTCTTGAGAGGGATTTTGCTTTTGTATTTTGTTGTCCACATCAAAATTATAAGGGACTCTGGCACCCTTGTTGATTAGACTTTCCAAGAACTTATCTTTGTTTTGTTCCAAATACCTCTCCACATACTATTGGAAGATAGGCTCTTGTTGTATTCGCATGAAGTCTTGAGTATCAAAATCATAATGTGAGCTACCACCTCCATGTTGGGAACCAGGATGTACATGTTGGGAGTGTGGTTTTGAATTTCTGGGAGGAGTTTTCCTCCTATAGTGAGCATACTGAGAGGCCCTTCTTCCTCTAGGACTAGGAGATCTAGAAGGGGTGCTTGACTGCCTTCTACTTCTTGGTGTTCTGGAAGGGGTGGAGGGAGGAGAATTATGTCCACTGTTAGCACACCTTGTATTGTATTGTTTGTTTAATTGGTGGGCTAACTGCCTATCTTGCTCCTCTTGAGCGAGTTTCCTTTGTACTTCCAATAAAGCTTGGCTCTCTTTCTCAAGTTGTCTAAACTTTTCTTGCTTTGCAGCTTGTTCATCTAGAAAGGCTTTCTTTTCGCGTTCAATTCTTCTAAGCCTATCACTTGTGAACCTTGAGGTATGTTGAAGTGGTGAGCTTGGTCTAGATTGTTTGAACAAGTCATTGGTATATGTTGTATTGACATGAGCATCACGAGGTTCATTGTCTTGGTCTTCATATTGTGACCATTTTTCTTGTTGAGCTCGTCTCTTATACCTTTCATCCCGTTGATGGGCATCCAAATATCTTGTATTAATGAGGGGTGAACCAGGTTGATCATCATGAGAAGAATTTCCAAATATCATGTTGTTTTTGTGTTGTTCATAGATATCATCAAGATTTTGATCCATGGCTTCCTTCTCCCGCCGAGTGACAGTATAACTCATATCCATACCTGAGTGGGAAGGTGCTGAGGGGGTACTCAAGTCACTAAAATGGCTCTTTGGGTCAAAATAGGTTTCAGACTGACTCCTAGGTGACTGGTCAAATATTGGTTCATTTTCCTTTCTCTTTTGACGAGTCTGAACTAGGGGTAGTTGGTTAAAGACTATCTGAGGTCGCTTTCCTTGGCTCACTTGATATCTTGTTGTGACTGACATGAAAGGGAAAGTTCAAGTAAACAAAAAATTCTAAGAAATGTCAATACTAGACTAGGATAGTAAAAGTTTTCTCTTGTCCGAGAGAGATGGTGAAATAGAACTGTTGCAAATAGGTGCAAACCAACACTGCCACAGAGGTGCTCAATTCTTGGGTGAACACCCTAGCACATATGGATCAGGAGGATGACTTACACAAAGTGTACTAAGTTTGAATTGTATGAAAATGGGTGGACAAGGAGACTACGGCCTCTCAGGAGTGTGTTATTGAAGTCCACAAAATTTATCTATTTGGCCAGGGAACAATTCTAATTTGCCAATCTCAAGCAAAATCGCTTATGAGATCCAGGATCACTAATTCAAAAGGTCAAGGACACATAAACCCTAAATACAGAACAAGTCTCTAAAACTGGGACAAGTCACCTAATCGAAGAACTCAGTATTTCAGTTTGTTGTTTATTTTCAAAGATCAAGCAAGTATATCCACATATTTTGATCAAGCACATAGGTTTCAATCAGACAAGTTGTGATACAAAAAGTAGTCGATAACAGATCTATCAAGGACAAAGCAACTTGATAGTATCGGGGGAGTCTTGTTTGAAGATGTTTGGACAATGTTTAAGACTAAAAAACAAACACATAGCTATCCCTACCAAAGAAAATGGTGAGAAGTCAAAACCTTTGCCCCATTGCTTATGCGCATACGTGCACCTCACACAGCCGTGTCACCCCCTAGAGGGTGCCCGTGTTTTTGGTGTTTCCAAGGACTCAACAGTGTACGTTCAAAGATTACCCTTGTAGTAGGGGCGATGTGTAACGCCTCCCAAGCGTCCAGTGTATGCCTGTGATGAAGTCGTGTATGATCAACATCGCAGGAGAGATTCTTCCCCTCCTTGCGCAAGATTATGACTCCTTTGAATGTAGGGTAGGCAACTAACTAAGGAGTTTTACTTGGCTTCCGTTCATAATAACCTTGATTGCCTCGTCTGAGCTTGGGCCTCCTTGACCACACCAACACACGAGAATACACACACCCCCATATGGCGGGGCTCGGGCCCGGCGCCAGCTTCGGTCGCGATAAACAGAGCTTTTCCATGATGATCATCCAAGTCATGGAAAAAAAGTTACTATGGTCTTGGAGTCTTTAGACTCAACAAGACGTTCTTTATTATAGTGAGGTGGAATCACCGGCGATAGGTGTGTACTCACTTGGGTCGTTCCCGGAGGTTCAACTTCCGGCAGGCCCTCTAAAGGTGACACTGGACATGGCTTGGATTCGGGTTTCTGATTTTCTGATTCTCCCAAAAGGAGAAGAGCATACTTCTCTAGCCCGTCTCTTTACCCAAACACGCTAAACAACCTTAATCACCGAGCTAGTTTCACTTCACCAAATCCACACGCTTTTGGGTTTCTGATTCTCTCAATGAGAGAAGAGCATAATCCCCTGACGAGTGAAAGTGCTAAAGATTCACTACCTTGCTCTTCTCCCTAAGAGTTCGTCATATTAGTAAGATCATAAGGAGCCTGGATTTGTCCATGGTCATCACCTCCATGTAACAAAGAGCCAAATTCCCTACTCACTATCGAAACTCCTAAGAATTTTAACGAAGCCCTAATTAGACTATGTGAATTGAAAAGCAGAAAAACAAACACAATATTTTTTTAAATAGGATCTTTGACAAGCGTAAGTGTTTGTTTTCAAGTCTTTGTCACGCGTCCTGCAATCAAACCGTTAGTGTGTTTCAAGTTCTCTGACTGGCGTCCTGCAGAAACTGTTATGCTCTGGAAAAAAAATTAAAAGAACTAGAATTAAAAAATCTAATTTAATCTAGTCAAAATTTAATCTAAAAGGAATTAGTTAACAAAACTAAAATTAAACTAAATTAATCTAATACTAAACTAAAAATTTAAAACAAAACTAATCTAAATTAATAAAATTAAAAAAATCTAATCTAAATTAAAAAATTCTAATCTAAATTAATAATTCTAATTTAAATTAATAAAGTTAAAAAATCTAAAGTAAAAAAATCTAATTTAAATTAACAAAGTTAAAGAATCTACTTTAAATTAAAAAAATCTAATTTGAATTTTAGAAACTAAAAAAATATCTAATTTAAAAATCTAAATTAAAGTCTAAACCAAACTAACTAAAAATTAAACTAAATTAAGATTAAAAACTAAATTAAAATTAAAAACTAAAAATTAAAAACTAAATTAAAACATGCATAAAAATTTTCAAATTTTATTTCTGAAAAATCTGTTTATAATGAGTAGATAAAAACAAAAACCCAGAAATTTTTTGAAGCAAAAAATAAAACCCAGAAATCGTTTTTTGATCCAGCAAGCAGAAGATGAAAAAAATAATTTTTTTTAAACATTTAGCCAGGTGAAAAATGACGCGCGATGGTTTTTGTGCGGCTATTTTCTTCAGATCTGTGAAAGAAATCAAAAAACTGAAAGATACCCAGATCGGATTTTGACCCTGGCTACAAAACCCAGAAATCGTTTTTCCTGCAACTGAGTGGAAGCTAGATTAATGAATCAAAACTAAAAACGAAATTAAAAACTAAACTAAAAAACTAAAAATTAAAAACTAAATTAAAAACTAAAAACTAAATTAAAAACGAAATTTAAAAACTAAATTAAAAACTAAATTAAATTAAAAACTAAAAATTAAAAACGGTTGGTGCCAAAATGTATAACTGAAAATATGTTATACTTTTGTGAATCCTTGCATGCAAGGATACTCAATAATGAGTCCTTGCAAATAGATTCACAACTCTCTATCCAAGAAGAGCAGGGATTGATATTGTGGCCCTCAGATTAACCCTGTTACCCCTACAAATACAATCTCGGAACGAGAGATTCAAAGAGGAGAAGCAAGAATGCCAATCTCCATGAATCCTGTTCTTGCAATGCAACAATGAAAACTAATCTAAATGGCTGTAAAATGTAATAAACCAAACTAATTTATTGAAATGAAACTTAATCTACATGCAATGCCATAAATGAATTATTTTGCAAATTAATCTACTATGAAGATTAAGCTAAAATGTAATATTAAACTATATGCTCTAAAAATAAGATTCTTATATAATCAAACTAATGTAATCTCAAATGATAAAATTCAAATTTGTAGCATAAGTCTGATGTAAAAATTCGTGATCTTTTTTTTTTTTAAATGAGAATGAGAGGGCTCATTTTATAGGCAAAAGTGGAATTGAAGGCAAATTCGAAGCAATGTGGGATAAAATAGAAAAATAGAAACAAATCTTGATTGGAATTCTTTTTTAGTTTATTTCCCTTTTAACTGATTTGTTTCCATTTTTCATCATAGGATATTCTTGAGAGGATATTTCATTTATTTTATTTATTTAAGATGATAATATCTCTTTTAATAAAATAAAATAAGATTATGTAATTTAGAAATGAATATTAATAAAATAAAATAAAATTATTTAATTAAAAATAGATTTAATTAAATAGTATCATTTTATTTAAGTAATATTAACTTCAATTAAATAACATTATTTTATTTATTAAAAGGGATTTATTTCTTTTGATTAAATAAAATTAATGAAGCATTCAAACCTTAGGGAAAATTGAAACATTTGAAATAGTTATGAATTGATTAAGAATTTTGATTTGAAAATGCGACAATTATTGATTCAGAAAGTTGATGTTGACAAATTAAATAAATGGGGCCCAAAGTCTAGGTGACCATTTTAGGTTGCATACAGGTATAACCCTACCTTTCAATTTAGTTCTCCATCTATTCCTGCAAGAAATTCACTCCCTCTTAGTCCGACCAATAAGGGCCAGGAGTCAAGTGATCTTTTCTTTCCAAAATATGAAACCTTCATGTTTGAATATTTCCAAGATGGAACTGCCTACGTTACTGACAAGATTAATAAAGATCCTCTAGGTGAAGGTGGAGTAAAGTGGTCAGTCAATTCAAATCCTCTTTTTATTTTTGAAGAATTTGAAATCGATGGCAATGCTTTGTTTGAAGAATCTGGCCTTGGTTTGCCAGAGCCATTGATATTGGAGGCTACTCATTTTTCTATTGATAATCAAGAAAAACATGATATTGCAAATATTAATGAATGAAATGTCACAGAATCATGAAGTGGATGTGCTGATCAGAGAATAGTCCATAAAATTATAAATCATGTAGTTGCAAGGGATGTGGAAAATTCAAATTTTCCTCAAAGGTGGGGAATATTTTCAAGTAAGCCTCAAGGAACAATAAGGAATGCTTAAAAAATTATTGTATACATTTCTTCACATCAGGAAGAGATTTATGATGAGGAATGGTTATTCAGAGGGATTGCAATCAATCTCCTAATTGGCTAGATTATATATGCCTATGGCATTCAAATCCTTGCTTCTCTCCAGAGGTTGTATGCACTAATGGACTTTTTCAGGCCTGGGTCCTTCTTCTCACAACCTGTTAATGGTTTTGTGTGAATTTTCCTCTTCCTTCCCCCTTTCGGTAGGTGTCAACCTACCTTGTATATAGTAATTTTTGGTGTGTTGTTTTTGGGTGTTTTTTCTTTGCTTTGTTCGTTGTCCTTCCTCTTTGATTGAATCTGTTGCCCAATGGATAGGACTGGTCAAATTATGCTTTTGGATTCCTAGTTGCGTCATGTTCAATCATTGTTCCCAATCAGAGCCCTTGTTGTCTAAATTTTGGGAACCCTCTTTGTAAACCAGCACCCCCATGTTAAATTTTGGTTGTCTTTATTCGGGTGGCATTTTATTGAATTTTTCTAACTCGGGCAATGTTTTCATCTATTCAACTAACTTCCCACTTTGTTGCGCAAGTCCTTTACTCATCTATTTCTTGGGTCTAGTGGTGTTTTACATCTTTTTTTTAACTCGTCATATATTTTAAGTCTTTCTTTTGAAAAGGATAGTATTCCATACACAGGGTTCACGAACCTATTGAAAAGACCGCTTATGATAATTTTCAAAGTTTTTCGAAACCAAGCGGGAATTGAAGTGGTTCCTATAATGATAACGACGATTTATGCAGTTCTGCAAACTCCCCACATTACCTCCAAAATGCATTCTCAAAGAAATTAACAAGTTATCATGTAGGTTATCATATATATGTGCATTTCACAGGGAAAGGTTACTTATACAAAACCAAATAAAATGCCATCCACATGTAGAAAAATTGAACTAGAATCAAGATAGAATTTCTCATAATACAAAGAATCAACACCAGAAGTATAAAACGATATATTTTATTATATATATATGTATATATATGTACTACTGGAAATAAAAAATTCTATCGATTACATAAAGACTAGAAACTAGGTAATATCAAAACAAGGGATTATTTTCATGCATAGAGGGTGAACACTAGCACATGAAAAACTTCTATAACCACTTGGAGGTGCTCTACTTGGGCAGGTGAAAGCATGTTCTCATGTGACTATAGAAACTAGGCAAACAACCCCATGTTATTCCTCACTAGCCCCACAAGTAGGAGAGTCACTGCTTCTTCTAGGACTTTGTTCTAAGGAATAGAAGCAATGCAAATGGCATCACCTATTAGTCTAATCTATGGATAATTGTTGAGGCCAACAATGACTACGTTCACTTGGTGAAGGAATTCTAGTTGTACCAATTGTTCTGCTGCCCTCATCCCCCAGTCATGATGCCCAAAGGTGCAGATTACAGTGTACACAAAGTGCTCCAAGAGTGTTGCATTGTGCATGTGAACCTAGTTTAGAAAGGTATCTCCCAATATGTTACACAATACCTCCTCTTCAATCTCACTTTCAACTATGAAGACCTCCTTTAACTAATCATAAAGTTTCCTGAAAAGAGGGCTACACTCGATTTCTTTAATGACAACAAAGTCATTCATGGATATACCATAACTCTGAGTGCTATCCATGTTTGATATTACAGGTTGGAAAAGTGAGGTAGTCCCTATTGAATTTATATCTAGGGTTTTCGAGACATATTAATTAAGAATGATCAAGGTGATAGGATGGCGATGCAGTCTAAATTAATGGTTGATATGATAGGAATTTATGTTTGATTCCCAATTGATTTCCCGGTGGGATAGCTTGCACGTGCTATAGTTGTTTAATGCTCAATTGGTGAGGTATGCAAACTGTTTCAAAATTAATGGCCATAAGGTGAGAGTTAAATCAAGAATGCACAGGAATTGTTTAAGGTCTTTTCACTGGGATGTAATCATGTCGATTATTTATTATTTCCTAGCCATCATTTTTCAAGATAGATAGTTAAGCAACAAGAAGACGTTACCACAACCAATTGATAACTGTCAAGAGAGGAATACAACCCCTATATCCAGGAAAAAGGGCCATTCAATAGGGGTTTGATCTTGAGAGATTACCATGTGTTGTAGTCGAGGAAGGAACACTTAGTATTTTCTTTATTAATTCATTTCTGATTGCAATAACTTCTAATCTGTGTGTTGTAAGTGGAATGTAATGTTGATCATATTGACTTGTGATTCATGCATAAATATAATACATTTTTTGTGCAATATTTATTTGAATTAATTCATTTCCTTCATTCTAATTATGAAATCTCTCATTTATGCTTACATTAGATTTCATCATTAGTTAGGTACAGTCTATGACTTGTTCGACTGATGATCTTTTAAAATTTATCTCGCATTAATCACATATTTATGGGTTAATATCAGTTTCCTTATCACTTTCTTGTTAAAAGCTACTTATCTTTCATATAAATTACACGAGGGAGTTGTACCTCTCATTTCAAAGGAAAGCCACAAATGCAATTGTGGTCTTTCCAAAGCTGTTAGAAAATATGTACTGGTGCTTATCAAGCAGGAGAGTCATTTATTATCGACATATTTATCAAGGTGCCAATTCATTCGCTAACATGTCTAGAGGTTTAGCTCTATGTTCGTATAGGATGCCGGTACCTCTCTAGGACTACAATGCATTGCGTTGGCATTCTCATCACATGTTATCATCCTTTTCCCAAGAGCTACCTTTTCTATGATAGATATCTTCCAATCTTTCTCTTTCGGTCTTTGAAATAGTTTGTCTGAAAGTTAATTCTTGATATTCGGTTGTTTACAATTTCTTCATTCTGCCTTCTTGTTTGATTAATCTATGCTTGAGATAGTTTAGGGTAGTTTGTTCCCTAGGATTCTCTTAAGACGCAAGAGACTCCTGAGCAATAGAGCCCCCTTCTCTACATAACCTTATATTAGAACAATAAATAAATGTTATAATGGTATATAACCCCTAATAACATTATGTTCTAAAAAGAGAACACCATCATGTATAAGTTGTCAAATCAGCTTCATGTGTATCTTTATCTTGTTCATCCTATGGTTCTCCACTAGGTTGTGTGTAATGTGAATGGTACTTTTGTTATCACACCAAATAATATTAAGGTGATTAGGTAGTAGATCAAACTTTTTCATAAGTTGTTGAAGCCATAAAACCTCCTGGATTACAAGAATTGCACCTTGAAACTCAATCTCGATGGATGATAATGCAATAAATATTTACTTCTTGCAAGTTTATACAATATGACTCAAAATCTCTTGCTTAATTTGAGTAAGTGAAGCCAATTATCTATGAAGCTCCTAGTGTGTAATGAATGTAAAAATGTGTAATAGCTTGAATATACCTCAAAATTCAATTGGATTCCTTCCAATAAATCTCATAAGGATCATGAGAAAAGTTTGACAAAATCCAAAAAATGAAGGTGATATTAGGATGAGTGTAGGTGAAATACAAGAGACTATCAACTAGCTATGTATACAAAGTGTAATCAACACTAGGTGTTGTGTAAGTGGAAAGCAAAGTGTCACTCGACTGAAATGGTGTAGGAGTAGGCTTACAATAATCCATGATAAAATTATAAAGAATATAAATGACATACTTCTACTAATATATGGAGATCCCCTTTGTAGATTGAAGATCTTGTAGACCTAGAAAATGTAGAATCCCAATATTGACCCTATCAAAGTGCTCCATCAAAGAGTGTTGTGTATCCTAAAGTATAGATAAGGATAGACTAGTGAGAATAAAATCATCTATATACAATACTAGTACCAAAAGGTTATCTCCATGTCTCTAAATATACACTATGTGATTAGAATGGAAATGTGTGAAACCAAATGAAAGAAAAATCAATATTTTTATACCAAGCCTAAGGGGCTCATTTGAGATCATACAAAATTTCATAGCTTACAAACAAGGGGAGAGTCCTACATGAATCATAGAGGCTAATCCATGTATATATCCTCATTAATATCACCATAAAAGAAATAACTCTTCACAAACATCTAGTAAATGTACCATCCTTGAGATGTAACAATGTAAATGAAAAGGAGAATTTAATCTATCTTGGTTATAGGGGAAAATATCTCATGTGGCACACCCACTTGCATCGAACTACCTTTCTTCCCTTTTGAAGAGAAACTAAATCCCATGTGTGATTATTTATCAAGAAAGAATACTCATTGGCCATACAAAAATCCCACTTTGGAATACTAGAAGCCTCTAAAATATTATATAGATCACTATATATAGCATGAATCAAAATATTAGTGTTGAAAATGTGTGGTCAAGTGTGGCAAGAAATCATAGAATCACCAAATAGAGATACTACCTATTGAATTGTATTGCAAACCCATGTAGGAAAAACATGAGTGGGAGGAGGTGAAAGTGGTGATGTAGGAGGTTGTGGTACAAGACCATAATTTGAAGTATCCTCTAGTGTAAAAGTATCCTCATGGTATGAAGAAGGTATAATAATTGGTGAGGAAGAAGTAGATGGAGAATCCTTTTGTGGGAAAGACTCATCAATTCAGACTTCTCTATAAAAGTAGGCATCTCTAATGGTGGGATCAAAAATTGATAATCCTTCACATCCTCATAATAGCTAACAAATATGTATGGTTTATCTTTCTTTTCCATTTTCTTACGTTGACCATATGATATGAATACCCAAGACTCACTACCAAATAATCTAAAGGAAACACTAGGCTCGATATTAGACCAAGCCTTTTCTAGAGTGATATTTAGAATTTCCTTGTTGGGAATATGGTTCTAAATATAGATTATAATCGATTATTTACCCCCAAAAATGGGGCCATAGATTGAGTCTAAGGCATAGAATTTACCATCTCCCTTACTGATATGTTCTTTTTAGTGACACCGTTTTGTTGAGTATAAATAAATGAATATTGACAATGAATATAATTCTTAGTATAATAGTCTTGAAAGGCTTGGTTTAACATTTCCCCCATTATATATGTATATTTTTCATATAGAAAAACCTAATTTATTCTCCAAAAAAATCTTGAATGTCCTAAAAGTGGTGAATACATCACTCTTGTACTTTAAAAGTATAGCCATGTGTGATGCGATAAGTCATCAATAAAGGTGAGCACATACCTAGCTCCTAAAAAGGAAGGAGTTGGAAGTGACATGAGGTCATTATGAACTAACTCAATTAAGGTAGAATAATAGTGGGACTTAACCTTAGGAAAGGGTTCTTGATAATTTTTTCTAAGAAAATAACCTCAAAAAATTCCCTTTTTGCATAAAACCTTAGAAAGTCCAAGTACCATCTCTTGTATTCTCATCTATTGTAGATACCTGTAGTTGACATAATAAAATAATTCATGCCAAATATTACTCAAGGAGTTTATGTGTGTGATAAGAGATTATTCTTGATGAAGTTCAAAACCATCAAATCTATATAATTATAGTGCATCATTAACATTCTCAGAATACACAAAAATATTAGAATCACAAAGATCTTGAGTAACCACATCATGAGGAAAGAACTCAATTATCCTTCCAATATTAGAGTGACATAGAAAGAAGGTTGGGTAAAATATTAGGAACCACAAGTACATATTGAAGACAAGGTGACAAGGAAAACCAAAAGAAATTTGTCATTTTAATGAAGGATCACTAAAAAAGTGAAAAATCTCCAAATTGTGAAAGGAAAGTAGCAACACGACACTATAGTTGACCTAGGTTTAGCTTTATATTTTACAACATATTTCTCTAATGAATTCTTTAACTTACAGGTTGAAATTCCATGGGTGCTTTAAATAGATAATAGTGAATTAGTTTATAATGAACTTAGTTGAAGATGAATCCCTAGATATTAATCTATGTTAATGTATGCTCAATAATAAGACTCATTTGAGAGGATGAAATGGTCCTAAAGGTTTGAAAATGAATAGGATTATTTGGGTGTATATCGTGATTATTGTCTTGTTTAATATGGATATTTATATATATTGTTTCAATTTATTCTTTATCATGATTAGTGCCTTTTTTAATATAGGTATTTATATGTATTGTTTCAATTTATCTACGAATGGTTATACATTTCTACAATATAACTCAAGGGTAAATCTGAGACTATTTAGAACTTATCATTCTCACTATCATACTATCATGGTTTTTAATAATATTATTTGTATTTTTAGAGAATATTTTTTAGGTCATAGGTTTATACATATTGGGGAAATTCAACTTTATTTCATTGGACTTTTATTATCATCATGAAATCTTCTCTTGTTGAGGATTAAGGTACCCATGAATCTCTCAATATTTCCCTTTAGAAACCTCAAGTTTTTCCTTAGCCGCAAAGTCTTATGTTTACATAAGGATTGCTAGATTTGAAAGATTATGCAAAATATCCTAATTATGGTATAATATAGAGCCACATGTCTACCATTTTCACCATCATATCATAATGAGACTTATTTGTATTCCCCCTCTGGAATATATGTCAAGATGTATTAAAATTGGGCCTAAAGAATATTAGGTATAAAGTCATATCAAACCCTTGCCCTTAATTTTTTCACCTAAGTGATTGGATGTGGTCAAATTTGATTTCCCTAGCCTTAAATTTATTGGATTAATCTTAAGCATGCCAAATATTGTCTTATAGATAATCCACATTATATATGAGACATGATTGAATCCTTTTGGTGTAACTCCTATGTAATATTTAGTAAGTGGAAGGTGGTGTTATATCGTAAGGACCTTACTACTAGATTGAGACATGTCTTTCTCTAGGTCATCATAGAGTTATTACCATTATAAGAGTTTATTTAAGGATGGTATATTTATGGGCCTAATCTCCCATGAATGTGATTAGTTAACAAGTATCAATAGCTTTCCTGTCAATTGTAACGTTTCATCCCATAGGGTTAAATTTACCTTATATTAGACTAAAGTTAGCTAGAAAACTAGGTTATATATTTTGAATCACATTCAAGTTTAATATTAAACCACTTGGGAGTGAAATTCCATTAAGTCACTATGATTTAAATGAGGACCCAATTTTAGGATAAAATTCTATTTAATTATGGTTTGGTCTTGTTGTACTCAAAATTTGATCACACCCAATTTAATTTTTGTGTTTGCCCAAAAATATTGTTAATCAAAATGAGTGTAGTTAAAAGTTTCATGAGTGTTTTACCAATTTAATGTAGGTGGGACCCATATCCATGTTTTACCAATTTTTGTGAATATTTTTTTGCCTTGCAAGTGACAGAGACAATTCAATGCCTTTGTTTAAAGATCAACACTTATGTGATTCAAAGATCAACACCTTTGAAAAATCTTGGTGCATCTGTTTGTTGTTATTTCAACAAATTTTTCATAAACCAACACCTTTTTTCTAACTTACTTTCTATTTTTTGGCAGGACAGTTCGTAACTTTTGCAAAAGGTCGGTGCCTTTATAGACTGACAGTGCAACACCTTTGTTTTGCAGCTTGATGCATTTGTCTAGTAAACAGTACTTTTGCTTGTTAAGTTTTGTAATTTGGTTTTGAATTCTTTACTTTGACTAACCTTTAACAATATTCTATTTTCTTGATTTTATCTAATAGTTTACAACATTATTGGCGATTCATGGAGGAAGATTGAAATCAAAGAAAACTACTAACATTTTTGGTTGTAGGTTTTTGGTTAAATTTAGGATTCACACTTACATTTGGTGCATAAAATTAGATCACATTTGAATTTAGTACATTAAAATTGAACAACACAACTTCCATATTTGGTTTGGTGCTTAAAATTGAACCAACAACTTGCACACTTCAATTTGGGTTTTTAAAAATGAACCAACAACTTGCACATTTGAATTTGGTATTTTTAAAATTTAACCACATATTTGAATCCTTGGTAAAATTAAAAATAATTATATGGAATGTTTGGTAATTGAATGTGTGTGTATGCTCTATGCTTGTGCCTAGTTCAATATTGGAAATCAGAAACACCATTCATTTGCAATCTGTTTGTACACCTTGAGGTATAGTGTTGCATATGCTCTCCTCTTGTTACTCCTAAGAATGACCTTGAGGATCAAAAGAAACACTATTTCTATTTATTTCTAAGTAGGATACTTTCTTGGGGGCCTCATCACCCCAAGTTTTGATCTCAAGCATGTTTCTCGGTGGGCTATATAAAGTGGGGAGAACAAAAGTTCTACCCCAAGGAGTGGCTCACATTCTTCAAGCCAATCCTCATGACCCTTGGTTCATCGAGACATATATAGGTGATGAGAAGAGAGGATAACCATCTCGACTTGGGCATACTAGATGAGCTCTCTGTTCATGGTAGACCCCCACCGGGCATGTGCAGGATCATCATGGAAAAACAGGCCCTTAATTGGCAAAAAATTCAAAAAAATCAGAGTTAGGCTACTTGACATAAAAAATTGAATAAGTTATATATATTATTTCAAAAATATGTAAGAATAGAATTTGTAGTAAATTGAATGTAGTTTCTAAACTACTAGGTTTATTTAAAAAAAAAATCTATTTGGTGAAAATTTGAAATTTCAATGTAGTAGTACTTAAATTTCAGGGAAAAAATAAGAAGTAGGTGTTTTTCTGGCCACCCTAACCACAATAAAGTTATAATATTTTTTTATACTATTTTAGATATAAGTAGAGGACTCATGTCCTAATGTGGTGCATATTTTTTTGTAATTTTTTTCCAAGTAAATAATTAATTATGAATTTTTTATTACAACTTTAAAAATATATAAAAAATCATACGTCTGACCACTTTAACTTGGTCAAAACTTCATGAAATTCATTTTTTTTAATCCTATAGTATGCGAAGCATAGAATGTGACGAATGTTTCAGATTCAAAAAATGTGATACTATTTGAAAGCTATAGATGTTTTTCAATTAGCCTATCAATCAGGACTTTAGTCGTAATTCAAATAGAAAATAAATAATAATTATTTATTAAATTCAAAGTAAAACATAATTTATATTGGTGGAAAGCTCAGAATCTCCTTTAAAAACCCTTTTCATTTCATCAATTTTGGGTTTAAAAAAGTCATTAGCCACATACCCTACACATACCCATCATATTGCCAATTTTTGGCCCATCATGATCCTACACATACCCCACTACAAACTTGTAAAATCTAGAAGCCTATGAGCCATTTGCAAACTGTCAGCTTAAAGTGGTGCAATGTACAAGGATTAATGCACGAAGTTACTTGCTATGCACCAAAATTTGGTGAGGTGACAATAATACCTTGTTAGGAACTTTTCCTTTCAAGGTAAGAGGTGTCAAGATGGTGCATGGCCTTGGCATACTCTAGTCATCTACTCATTGGATGGTATTTTATTATACAAGCCTATTCTAAGCTAATAATATTGATCTATCAATAAATTAGGATGTGTATCTATGGAATCTATTTATTTTTAAATCTACCCATGATACCAATTAGCATGGTATTGTTGAAGAAGGAACACAAAAACATTCCAAACATCCAATTGAGTCAGTCCCACATGTTGTTCACTATTTTCTATCACTTGATAGACTTTAAAAAAATTCAAACTCCTAGGTAAACTTACAAAAATTCAAGTACTAAACATAGTGACACCTTTGTCTTGACAATATAATGCCTTTGTGCAAATCAACGCTTTTGTTTTTATAAAAAAATGCCTTTGTTTGAATCTCAATTCCTTTACACATCTCGACACCTTTGTCTCAAGGTAAAACTCAAAAACTGTATTGTGACACCTTTGATTTAATAGTGTGATGCTTCTATTGAAACTTGATGCCTTTGCAGATACATTAATTCCTTTAAAGAAAATAGTGACACACCTTTGAATATCAACAGAAAATAGAAAACCCTAAATTTTCCAAATTCTAAATGGTGACTAGAAAACATTAAAAACTTGATTCATGACAAATAAAGTTATAGTCATTGTAATCATTCAAAATAATAATAAAATTCCATATTTCCATGTCCATTTCATGTTACTATTGCACTTTGAACTAGTCTAAACATATTTTTCCATCATTGGACCAATTCAACCCCATCACAAATAAGCAAATCAATCCATTCAAGAAAAGAAACCTAGAAATTGACATAGCTTACTTTTTGTTTCAAATCTCTATCATCATCCCTTATTTTAACTCTTTTCTTGGAGAACTATCATCTTTCAAGTAATTAGTAAAAATAGTATCAAAAGTTTTGAGTTAACTTTCTTTGAAGTCATTAGCCTACTCCCAAAGTTTGTGAACCTCATTATCGTCCTCTTTTTTCTTGCACTCATTAGTCTAGTACAAGAAAAAAGATCATCCTCAAATACATCCTAAACAATATATTTGTTTGAAACAAAAATTTGTTCAAAGTTCAAGGTTTTACTCCATCCATTCATCTAAACACGTCCAACATTGGTCCAAAATTGATTAAGGTTTCTTTACAAGTTGTATGGTCACAACAAGATCTAAATATAATAAAAACATGGAGTTCAATCCTAGTGGTTCAAAAGCTCCTACTACCACAAGTGATAGTGAGAAACCTTATGGAATGCCTCTAACAAATTCTAAAGGGTATGAACTTCCTTTGCCAACAAAAAATAAACCCAATCTTGTTGAAGTTGAAATAGTTCATTTAGAAGACATCACTAAAAAATCCTTTCAATTCAATCCTAACTAGATATTAGAGATACAACAAGACCCATCTCTTATTAAAGTGATAGATGTTGTGATAAGCCTAGATCCAAATTTATACATGTTAAGACTCGCACAACAAGGTGCTAAATTTCTCATAGATTTTGTTGTTAATCAACTTAGGGAGCAACCAACAACATCAAATTTTTGAGCAAAGAATCATTCACAAGGTGTTGACCCCTTAGTACATCATATCATGGAATAAATACCTAATCCTTCTTCAACAAATGTACTTAGTCAACCCACAATCACTTTGAAAGGAATGGATCAAATGAACTTCACAAATTAATATAACAATCCACTATATAACACTCAAAATATAGGGACTCCAACCAACCTAGGTTTGCACACTACAAACAATCCATCACCAAATGTACCAAACGTGAATATACCAAAAGCAAATGTATTAAATTTGAGCATATCAAATCCAAATTTGATGAACTATGAGAGAAATCGCTTAACCACATCACCCTCACAAAACATATATGTTCATCAAGAACCCCTCAACAATCACTTAAACAACCATCTCAACAACCATTTCAACAAACCCCTCAAAAATTACTTCAAAAACATTATCAACAAAGTAAAAAAAATTGGCACTCCCTTTGGGAATCCAGACAAACCACTTTGCTAAAGTTGTGGCTGCCTATCATAGAATCAAACTGGCTAGAGACTTGGGGATCTCTAAACTTTGGATTGAAGGTGATTTGTTAAACATTGTTAATTTCCTTAAGAAAAGATCTCCCCCATCTTGGTCTATTAATAATCTTATATCAGATGCCATCTCCTTAAGTGGTGAATTTGAAGAAATTTATATTTCTGCCTATCATAGAATCAAACTGGCTAGAGACTTGGGGATCTCTAAACTTTGGATTGAAGGTGATTTGTTAAACATTGTTAATTTCCTTAAGAAAAGATCTCCCCCATCTTGGTCTATTAATAATCTTATATCATATGCCATCTCCCTAAGTGGTGAATTTGAAGAAATTTATATTTCTCATGCCTATAGAGAGGAAAATGTTGTCATTGATTGGCTAGCTAATTATGGAGTGACATCGGCTAGATCGTGGGGTGTGGATGACATCCTGCCTATTGATTTAAGGAGCCTTATTCATAATGATCTTTGTTAGTTTATTTTTTTTTCCCACCTCCTTAGCTTTTGGATTGTATGGGTATCATGAAGTTTGTTGTTTGATTAGAATTCTCACACAACTAATGCTCATTGGAATTTGTGGCCTTCCTCAACTAAGTTGTTTAAGCATCCTCCTCATTATATCCCTTGGTACTACCCTCGATAGCCTCACACGATTTCTGGGTGTTTTTTTGGCTATTGCTCCTGGCTTGTTTCATCTATGGTTTCCTTCTGCAAGTGATTCAATGATGGGTGGGGATAGGTTTCGAACAGAGCCTTTGTCTTGTGATGAAATTAGAGCCAATGCTGACATTTGGGAAATCTTGCAGAGAGGTAGTGTCACTCCCTTCATGGAGAGAATGAATGGTTTTAAGTCTAGTGTATCTAAGGACTTTGTTGATGCATGGCATGGCCATGTGCTAAGTATGTTTGGTAGGGATACTACCATTAATGAATATTTTATTGCTAAATTCATGGGTATGTCAATGGAAGGCAAATTTTTTTTATAGGGATAAGAACATTTCGCAGTTGGCTAGATAAAATTTTCTCTATGATAGAGAAAGGGTTAAAATGGTTCTTTTGGACTGTGGGGGCTATGAGAGAACCAAGATAAAACCAATTTGGTGGGAGGTTGTGATGGCATTGATGCGTTACTTCACTCTTGATGGTAGATATATGGTTTTGTATGGTCACCACTTCATGTTGCTCAATCACTTTTGCCATGGTAAGTTGGGGTCTTTCCCATTCTACCTATTGATGTCTTTGGAAGAGGGAATTTTGAATTATAGGAAAAACCTTAGAAATCCCCTTTTGCATGAAGGTTTTATGTTGCTCATTGTTGAGATTATCAAATCAAATTGCATTGTTAGAACCCCTCGGTCCCTTGTTTCTAAGAAGAAGGGGAAAGGAAGTGGGAGATGTCAGATTGAAGAAATTTAGGAGTCTGAGGGTACAAATTTGGAGGAGTCAAAGGGTTTGTCCAATGGCTATGCTACTAATCTAGATTATACTCCTTCATCTAGTGGTGTCAAGCCCTCAACTTCCAAGGCTGAATCTCTCCTCCCATGTGCTAAATGTAAATTGAAGGAGATGGAGGGAGTTGATGAGGGTTTTGCTGGTACGAGGTCTAAGGGTCATGCAAAGGATATGGGTGAGAAATTTTAGGAGGTGGCAGAGAATATCCAGGGTGATGATTCTGGTGTTGGTGGGTCCCTTGTGGTTGGTAAGAGGAATTCGATGGTCAATCTGGATGACTCTGTATAGGTGTCCACATCCAAGGATAGGGGAAGGACAAGATTTTCTCTAAGCATCTGCATGAGGAGGATCCTTCGGCTGGTTCACATCAGGGTAGGGGTGTGTTTTGGGGGGAAATGGATTTTTCACATTCGTCTGGTTTGGTAAAAGAAGGGGCTAATATCTCATTTAATTTGCTTATATGGCTGTGCAAGAGGTGTAGAAACTCCACAACAAGCATGATACATCACCCACTACAACATTTCTACTATTTGCAATCTCAAGGAGGACTCTATCTTTGGGCTTACCAGATCTTTAAATTCCAGTGTTGGTTGTGTGGTGGATGAGCTTGCTAGTTTGAAGAGTGACTATGGTTTGGGGTTGGCTCTGTTGGAAAGACAGAACACACAACTTTGTAAGGATTTGGACACAATTATGCAGAGAGAATTTGAAGGCCTTGACTGAAGGTATGATTTTCCTCAATCAGAAGGCGAAGGAATTGATTGAGAAAGGACTATTTGATGATCATGCGACTATGGAGCATGGGGAGGGTGTTGGGATGGATGTGCATGTCCGTACTTAGAGAAAAAAAAAGAAAGGTAAAAAGGACCCTGTTCATGGTGTTGAGGAAATCATGGAGATGCATGATAGGCTGGCATCTAAGGATTTGGATGTGACAAAAATGCTTAAAGAACTGCTCTAATGGTTGTTTGGTGGGTCTCTCTATTTTTTGTGTTGGCTATTTTTGTCTACTGATGGTCTGCTAATGGTCTATTAATTAGTTTTTTTTTGTTGCTTTTGGGTGGGCAATCAATTATCTTATCTTTAATTCCACTCTCTTTTTGTTTAGGGTTTCAGGCACCCTTCAAAACCTGTTTATCATTAATAAAAAACAAACTAAAAAAAACATCACCCCACAACAACATCAACAATAATCTTCTAAGATACCATTCCACAACATAAATACACCTCACAACATCTTCAACATCATCAATACATTACCTTACAACAACTTCAAACACAACAACAAATTCAAGCACAACAACTTCAAGCATATTAACAACTTCAAGTACAATAACAACTCGAAGCACAAAAAAAAATCCATCCTCACAACAACAACAAATTTCAACCTTAAAACAACAACAAATTCCATCCACACAACAACAAAAACATCACTTATCAACAACTTCAAGCACAACAACAACTTTCCCAACAATAATTTCTTACACAACAAAACCTTCAAAAAAATCCTCAATGTCTATCATACATCCATTATCAACAACCAAACCCTTCACAAAAAAACATCATCCCCCAAATTCAATATGGATCTCACATCACACCTCCCCAACATCAAATCAATTATCAAACGACTACCATAACTCAAAACAATCCTCAATATCAAATGGTTCCTTTACCTCAAAACAATCTCCAATATCAAACAGGTCCATACAACATGAATGTTCTTCCATATCATGATACAAATATATACATGTATAATCTATTACCAAATATTCCAATAACAGATATATCCTCACAAATCCAAACACCGACACAACAAATTTAGGATATATACAAATGGGAAAGATGAAAAAATCATACACTGTTACCCTTTTCCCCACACTTTGACATGGAAATTTTTGATAAGTACAAAGGATGTGGTAACCTTGAAGATCACATAAGGGAATTATATGTAGCTTGCATTGAGGTTTCTTCTAATGATTCATATCTTATGTGACTTTTTCCATGCAGTTTGGGTGGGCAAGCTATAGAATGGTTCTCACATTTAAAACTTGGCATTAAAACATTCCAAGAAATCATTGATCAATTTGTAGCTCATTTATCCTACAATATTGATGCTAAAATCAACTTAGAGGAATTATTCTCCCTTAAAAAATTAAAGAATCCTTTTCTTATTTCCTACAAACATGGAAACACAAGGCAAGCAAGTGCAAATGGTTGATACCCGAAAAACAACAAGTAGAGATTATGGCAGGAAATTTAAACACAAATCTCGCTTTCCAACTATGAATGTAATGTGTATCAACTTTCAAAGAACTTATATCCAAAGGTTTAAACATTGAAAGAGCACTCATTACCAAAGGATCAATGCAAATTTACAACCAACTATCTAGTTTTGGTGACAAACCCCATATATGGGCTAAAAATAAGAATGTGACTAATAATGGTGTGGTGGATGTAAAAGTGGTTATAAATGCACCATCTAAATCAAATACACAAAAAAATAACCAACATAATTTCCAAAATGCTAATCCTTCATGAGGACTGCCACCAATACCTAACAATGTTCCTTAATGACTATTCACTCCCTTAGGAGAGCCCATTGATATGATCCTAAATAAATTGGTCCAATCAACACATATTGAACTTCTTGATTTTTTAAATTATCCTAAAATTGAAATAAAACCCTCGTGGTCTAATGACAAGGACTTTTACCAATATCATAGAACAACAGGTCATAAGACACAAAATTTTGTTAAGCTAAAACATCTCAGCCAGGACCTGAGTGATCAAGGGGAAGTAAATGTTGATCAACAAACTGGGAATTCTAGAAAAAAATACCTGGGAATCTATGAAAATCAAACACTCGATCATGGAAAAGCTAAAGATTTTGGAAAGATGAAAATTTATAATAATGTGAACCATACCTATGAAAATCTAGTGGACATATCAATACTACTCATTCTTCACAAAATGAGGAATTGGACATGTATCAAGATAATTTCCTACTACATGATAAAGATCAATCAACAGTGTCTAGCAATGTTCTATACCAAAATGATGGGATTAAATATGTCTCAAATTGTAACATGCCTCCCTCATTTGACTTCATGATCATAGGGCATATTGAAGAAGTCCCAATATGAAGAGAAGCCTCTATCATACCATTTGAACCCATTAAGACTAATCAAGAGTCTTCCATCCATGATCCACTATCAACTCAAGGTCCATTTCAAGAATATAATCCCAAGGTATAATGAAAGTTTCTCTAAAACAAGTCAAGATCAAGATCCTATATCTTTGAAATACTATCATGATCTAAATAGTTTTTTCCAATCTATTAATGGCAGTTTCTTTGAGATAAGTTTAGATGAAGAGTTCACTTCCCCAAAATACTATCATGGTCTAAGGAGTATTTTCAAATCTATCAAGGATTTCATGAATTATGAACAAACACCAATCACCCCTAAATCTACCCATGAAATGCTTACTTCTTATGGAAACATAGATGATCTTCCTCTAAAACAAGTCTCATACTATTGGAATCCTTACAAATGATCAATAAATGGTATAATTCATAGAGATTCATGGTGAAATTCTAGACATGGATCATGAAGAAGATGCCTACATTAACTATGAATCACAAACATCTTATGAAGAATAATCAAAATTCAGTGTTTCTACTACTACTTTTGCAGATTCCCAACAAAACATAGAAGAACTACCATCATGTTTTCAAGATAAATCATATTCAATGGAAGTTTGTTAATGAATGCATGATCAAAGAGAAGGATTAAACCTACATAAATAGGATATCCTAGAATTAAGGAAAATAGTTGATAATCTTGAACAAAATGGAATTAGTTATCCAACGATCAAAGATTCTAACCATATCAGTGATACCACCATAATATCGAGGGTGACTTTATCTGATGCAAACATCAACATGGAAGTCATGAAGAGTCCTTATGATGAAACCCCTACTAGCACTTCAACCATCCATGTCATGAATCTTCATCCTCACATATTTCCACGCATTGATTGGTACCAACAAGAAGAAAATATATACCAAAGGAAGAAGGATGTCATCGAAGAAAAATAATCAACAAATCAAAATGGATAAATAAAATTCAAATGGATGCCAAAGTAAAATAAAGAAAATAATCCCTATCAAACTACATTAGTCAAAGAAACTATGGGGTAAAATAAAAAGGGGAATTTCATCCACGAAAGATGCCCATCAATGTAAAAGAAGGCTTCAAGAGGGACATACAAATTATATGAAGAATTTGGTCCTAATTCCCTTTAGATCTCCATATCCAACTTTCATTTCTTATCATCCCAAGTTTGGAGAATCAAAGATCCATCATCTAAACTATCGACCAATCCATCTACATCTTATATCTCTCATTGCATTATGCCGTCCACTTCAAAATCAAGAATATCCAAATCTAGAATTGATTGTGTCTTGGCAACAATTCTTTATTATAAGGACTCTAAGGGAACTCTATCAGAATGTATGCATCTAGGTGAGGATAACTTTGATATTGATAAAGATAAGAATATTCAGAGGTTACATTCAAGCACTCAAATCTTGGTAAAAAATTTTTTACAAGTAGGATACCATTGGTATATCTTAATAGTAACATCTTCATCAACACCAACAGGTGGTTTGACATGATTTAAGCCTTTAAAAATCATAAAATCATAAAAATAAAGAAAATATTAAAGAGAAAAATTTTCCTCTAGTGAAAACCACTTTGGTGGCACTTTGGACAAGTACCATGATGAAAACCTAGAAAAAAGGTGTCATGAGTAGAATTGAGCACCTACATGTTCCATTCCAAGTGGAAGCATCTCGTCCTCTCCATAATAAATCCAACATTTTGACCACCATAATAAATCCATGATCCACTTATCCAGTCCATTTTCATCCAAATCTACAAATTATCTTTATCTTGACAAATGTTTGGAATACACTTCAAACTTTCTTATGGAATTTTTTTGACATGGTCATTTTCATTGATCCTATCCTATCTCATGTAGTTCTATAGCTTATACCTAGCACTATCTCAATGATCATACTCTATCATATCATAAGATAATCTTTTGCATCCTCCACATATCAATCCATCCTCTTTATCTATGGACATGTTCAGGGAATTCCAGACATTGCTAGACATTGAGGGTAGGTACTTGCATCTCACTTCTAAATAAATATTGATCCATGTTATATAGCTTATAATGTGATCTAGGTATCATCCAAAAAATCCAAAAAACATCCAAATAACCTCAAAATCTTAAAACATCTATAAAAACATCAAAATTCTCAAAAACATCCACAAACATTTGAAAAACCTTAAAACATCCAAATAACCTCAAAATCTCAAAAACATCTAAAAACATCAAAATCCAAAAACATATACAAACTATCAAAATCCCAAAAACATCATTAGCCATCGTGTGTTAATCCAAGTCCAAATAATCAAACTATGAAACCTCTACACATTCACGTAGGAAAGACCATCTTTTATGAGCACTCGAGGCATAGGTCTATCCCTTAGGTCCTATTATTTGGTCAAAACATTTGAAAAGAAAGAAAAAATTTAATATTCAAAATACCAAAAACAACCTCAAAATATCCTCAAAAAAGTCAAAAACATTAAAAAAAAAATGAAAACAAAACATTCATCCATCCTATTGTTGCTCTCATCCGCAATACAAATTTATCCATAATAAACCTATCAACACCTTCACCTTTGGAAAAACAAACATAAACAAGTACAACAATCATCAAAACACAAAATTTCATGCAAAATCATGATTCTTTATCATTATAAAAAATGTTAGTTAAACCTCATATCAATGACCTATCAAACATCTACAACCAATCAACATCCAATGCATGTATTACAGATAGATCTTTCCAACAATAAGCATCATTTCAGATATCAACCAAAACAACTCTCTTTGGCAAGAGATATAATAACATTGACATTTTTGTCATTTTGATCTTTTCTTTGATTTATCTTATTATCTTATTTCAGTGATCTCTCAAGGATATCTAAAATGATTTAGAGAGAAAGGAGTGCGGAATTTTTCATTTCTTTTGTATGTTGATCTTGTTGGATGTTCTTGTAATACAACCTTAGTGAATACTTGCCTTGCGTGTGCAAGACTAGTCTCGAGTAATATAATGGCTAGTGCATATCATGTTCTTCATAAATTTTGTGTATTGGTCTCTTTACTTCGATGGCTTTATTTTAGATCCCATGATCAAACAAGGTGTCTATATGTTAGGTATAAACAAGGATACTCCTATCTGTTTGCAGATTCAAAGTCCATGCAGTAGATACAAAGCCATCTTGGTTCTTCATACCTTGGTGCATCATGTCTACTTGCTACATCAAATAAGGATTTCTCTATATGTAATGTTTCACAATCCAAAAAGAAAAAGCAAAAGAAAAATCATCTATCATATATCATCACATATCTAATAAAATTTTAGAATATATAATCATAGATTTATTGGTATCCTAATCAACATCATAATCCTATTCTATCACATCATGCTATTCTAATTTTATCTCATTCTTCTATCCATACTAACATTTACATCCAAGTATCATGACATAATAAAAATAATATGCATCTATCTCACATCCATAAACCATGAACATGCATCTCATATCAATCATCCTTCATAATCATGATATATCATATGAAAATACACAAAAAAATCATCCATATCATCCATCCTACATCAACATATCGTTAACAACATGCATACTAAATCATGAGAATAATAATAACACATAAATGCATACATGCATATGCATCAATACCATAAACATCCATGATCATGTATCATACATAATAAAAAGATCAAGGCATACATAAACACCATGCACTGGTTGCATCAATAATTACTCATCTCATATATATAAAATGATTGTCATGATACATCAAATTTGTTATATACATAAAAAATATATACAAGGCTATCAATAGCTGATGAATGTATATACATCATAAGGTTTGTCTACATAAAAATATGGATACAAAACTATCTATATATAAAAAATATACCTCGATATCCATTTATCATCTCGATTGAAAGGAGGGTGATGTGGGAGTGGCCCCATATGTGGTCGGTGTTGTCCACTTGAGGGACCTTGTGATAGTTTATCAACTAACCCACCATCTAATCTACTTAGACCCAAGGTGCACTTGTGTGAATAATTAGGCTGATACCTATGTGCTGGAATAGACATATGGCACAGAGTCCTATAGTATGTAATCTCAACATCAACTGTCTCTTCGGCCAACTACAACTCCATTTGTTGCCTGCGAGTAATCTCAACATCTAGCTAGGTCTAGACCTATTCCTACTCTTGTCTAAAGGTATCCCACACTTCTAGAGCATGATCATGCTCCTAGTAGAAACCATCTCTCCTGGCGAGCCTGGTCTCTCTCTTGGCAGAAACCATCTCTCCTACTAATCCTGATCCCTCTCCCATGTAACAATCTATAATATCTAATCTAGAACCACTACAACCTGTTAATGTCCTTGATCTAGTGGTGGACCCTGAGCATGTACAGGACCCTGTGGTGGTCCCTATCCTGGAACATGTCTCTCAACCTCAGCCCTCTATCACTATTAACATTGTTGGCTAGACTCATCTCTGTGTCTCCTACTATTTTCATCCCCATTGCTAGCTAGATCTGTAAACCAAAGGGTCGCTAGGTAGAAAAACAAGTGTCATAAGTGGAGGTAGTCCTTAGATCAACCACACCATCTAAGTAGGCCCAGGGAAGTGGAACTAAATGATTAAAATAATCAATAGATGTCTAAGGTACCACTGCTAGCCCTCCTCTACATCTCCCTAAAATTCCATGCAAATACTACCACATGGTCATCTATCAGAGCATCCTACTTCTCTCGAAATTGTCTCTGTTGGAATTGTGTGCCTCAATCCCACAAGCCTAAACCTCTGAGTGAGTGATTTCGGTGTGACCACTAAGATTTTTGGCCGATCTGCTTAAGTGATCCTGAACTATTTGTGAGATCAGTGTGACTCAACCCAATTTTTATTCTCATTGTAAATTTCCTTCATGACTATATCGGTGTGACCTCTGTAATGTCTTGGCAATGAGGGTCATTGGTGTGACCTAAACTATAAGTGTAAGTTTCCTAACTTTTTCCAATGATAGAAGTCCTATCGATATCGGTGTGACATTTAGTCTGTCTTGCCGATGGATGTGATTGGTGTGACTTGAGCTATCATTGTGAGTTTTCAGTTTTGCTGCCGATAGTGGTTCTCTTGCCAGTGGAGTTGTTCTTGATGCATATTGTTGTGACTCCTATCAATGGTATTTGGTTGAGGTAACATGAAGGCTCTATAAGATTCTTAGCGATAGAGCATGTTTGGCCAATGGGGTTTGCATTCGATGTAACTCTTGCCAATGAGGTGTTTTCGTCAGTGTGACATGGGACCTCAGTGAAACCTTCTTCGATGCTTTTTCTCTTGTTGATAAGGCTGATCTTGTGACAGTTGGTGCTCCCGTTGATTGTCGGTGTGACTTAGGTCGATGGTCTGTATCAGGTGGTTGAACTTAATATCATCGAGGTGACTTGTGTTGTCAGCCCAGCTTTGTAATTTCCTTTTGATGAAGACATCAAGGAGACTCTAGCTGATGAACATGAAAAAATTCCATGGTTGGAAGGACGCTGACTTGGTTGACCACTGATGTGTATGATGTTCATTGGAGGATCATGAGTGAGTTGGAGAAGTTAGACCGGTTGACAGTTGGTCCAACATAAATAATATGAATTGATCTACAAAAGTTGAACCGGTTCCTGTCTGCTGAAGACAAATGTATATACATTGGATGTTTTGTAGTACGAGGTGTGAGAGGAAGATTGAGGTAGGATTATGCTATTGAAATCTCTCCAGATTAAGTGTATTGATTGATCTCTCATGTTAATCTGCACTGTATACTATGTGAGAGTATTGTAACAGTACGAAGGTTGTATGGACTAAGAGGTTGATTAGGGAAATGTAAAAAGGAGAGAGGAAAAAAAAATAGGATTGCTGCCAATTTGTCTCTAGAATGAAACAAGGTGTAATCTCTGTGAAAAGGGCTAAGAGCCTGAGAATGTATTGTAACTCTATTTGTTGCTAAATAATACAATGGATTGAATCTTTTGGAGTGTGGGGTTTTTTACTCAAAAGGGTTTTCCTCATGTAAATCTGTGTGTTCTTATGTTCTGTACCATCTTTCATGTTTAATGGTTCTGTTTGTTGAATCTATTTATGCAAGTTGTTGAAACTAAATTTACATGTGCTTCTCTCAGAAGGATTAATGTGGGAAATGAACTGTGTCTAATTCTGCTTTGTGACATAGTTATACGTGTTTTTGAGGCAATCTATTTGAAATTAAAGTTACCGAAGGCACTACTGTTCTTGAAGGTTTCTCTGAGATGACAATTTTTTCCTAACAAGTGGTATCAGAGCCTTCTTTTGGTTGTTGGTTCTGGGTATTTATCCTATGAAGATTTCTTAGTTTGTCAGGCTTGAGGAAATCTAGAGGAATTGGATGATGTATTGATCCTTTGGTGAGTGGAAGTCTTGTAGTATTCAGAGACAACACGTAGTTTGAAGGATGGTGAAGATGGATTTGGTTATCTTGGTAGTGGTATAACCTTAATATATGAGGTGGATTTCTTTGCTTCTTGGTTGAGTTGCAGCAAAGCTTTCATATTGGGTGTCTGTGTGAGAGGCTCCATGGTGATATGGAGAAGCTTGGGTTGTGTCTTAGTCATGGAAGAGAGTGCTTATGCTGGGTGGTATTACCTGGTGTTGGAAGGAATTGTATTTTGTTAACCTTGAATGCATGAAGGCTATGGAGTTAATCATTAGATGATTTGAAAGCTTCTGGAATAGCCTATCTCTTTCTCGGATGCATGTGCATATTCATGGTTTTGGAATTGGCTTGAAGGTGGCCTGGAGTTCTTGAACTATTGTTTCCTTTTTAAGGATGTATTATATTTGCATGTTTTATGTGGTTTTGCAGGTTTTACACGTGAAGAAAAACTTGTGATTATGTGGAGTTGTTGTTAAACTATTTTCTAGACCCTGGCTTTTGGGGCATTGTTGGATGAGATGGTTGCAGTTCTGCATGTGTGCTTCGGCATGGTATGAGGAGGTGAGATGCTTTCTCTGTATGAGAGTGTTGGTATGTGATTTTTCACTCAGCATTCTTGTCGTGTTGCTTGTGGGTTCCTTGACTATGGTGCTAGTTGTGGACATGTTTGGAAAATCAGATTTGGTATGATCTGGTGTTTGAGTCAGATTGTCTACATGGTTGTTCTCTTGTGAAATCTCATATTGTGTAAGACACATATGTGTTAGTGAGTCTTCATGTTTCATTAATTGGATCTATGGGTTGAGCAAAGTTATGGGTTGTCTTTACCCATATGTTTGTTGTGGGACAACTCGAAAGTGGACTGTCTATATCCATGAGGTCAATGCAGTGTTTGTGTAGACTTGTAAGTTGGCCTTGTTTGTGGTCACTTGTGCATTGGTGTGATTACTTTGAGATGAGAGGATGGTGTTGAGTACCTGAATAGTTGGCTATGGGGACCTGTAGCATGTTGTATCACGATGTCATGGATAGCTTGGATACACTTCTTTGTGTAAGCTTTTGACAGTGATGGTAATCTCTTCTTGTTTTGGAGATCTTGGTGCTACTTAGCATTGTTGTCAGATGGACATGTTGTCAATTGTACCTAGAGGTTTTTTAGATTAGTAGATGATTGGTCATGATGCTTGGAAAGCTTGGGCATCATATTTCAATGGGAGCTTTAGTAGTGACTGTGGATTCATCACTTGGTGATGGATGGTCTTCCTTAGTGTTGCAGATGTTACTAGGAGGAAATATTTTATCCTATTGTTGTAGAAGGGTTCTTTCGCATTTGCATGGAGACTATTTGAAGATGTGCAACATCTTGGAACCATGGAAGACATTTGGAGTCTTTGGCTGAGGTGTTGGAAGTGCTTGACAGGTGATGTTGGTTTTGAGTTTTTTTGTGTTATGTCCTGGTATGCTCTTCATTAGAGTTTTGGCATGATGCATTGTTCTTGAGAATGTGGTAAGTTCACTTGGAGCATGGTATCTCCTAAGGGGGATGTGTAGACCATGGTTTCTTGATAAGTTCCTGATTTAGATATGTGGAGCTTTGACAATGGTCTGGTAATTATTTGTGTATTGGGTGCTTTGATCATTTGGCAGATACTTCATGTTAGTGCAGTGATACAGTTGGAGTTTAGCATGTGATAATCAGTTTCCAGTACTCATGGATACATGAAGAATAAGGTGAGGTTGTTGATGGTTACTCTTGGTGCTAGTTACAATTGAAATTCCGAGTAGCCTACACCTTGGTTGGACGTGAGTGCAATAGAGACCAATGAGGAGATTTCCCTTGGATTAGTCATGATGGCTTATATATCTTGAAGGAGTATTCTCGTTCTCACTGTTGGTCTACTCGATAATTTATTTGAGAGGTATTTTCCCATTGTTTCACTCAGGTGTTTTATGCTTTCTTACATGGATATGGATCTTGAATTGCTATTTAAATGGTTTTGGAGGATTCTTAGTGGAAGATGTACATCATGGTTTATCTCCTTGAGATTTTGTGTTATATTATTTATTGATGAGAACCGGTAGGAGATGCTTTATGGGCTGATTTCCTGAAATGGGAAATGAAATAGTTTGGTCTTCTTTGAGAGGCTTACATCCATGATTGTTTACATGTTACATTTGTTATGCTTGATCTTGGTGATTGAACGGTTGGATGTTGTTATAGAATCTCTTTGGGATGGGAAGGAGATCATACTTGACACAACTTGTTGTTAGACATATATGTAGGAGGATGTTCTACAGGTATATGTTGTGCAGAGTTTTCTCTCTTTGGTCTTGGTGGTCTTCCTGATGTTCAGTTTCACATTACATTGGTCTGAGGTTTAGTCGGAGTTGTAGTGATCACTAGCTTGTGGTCATGTTTTTTCACTCATGTTCATGGGAGATGACATGGAGGTTCCTAATCTTTTTCTTTTGTTGGGTGTGGAGAACTTGGGAGAGTTGTGAAGACTTGTGGTGAGAGTTGTTCTTGCAGGTTATTAATTTGTAGGTTGTGCATATCATTGTGAATGTTCCTTAGTACTACATTGTTACATTTCTATCTGTTGTTATTGGTAGATTTGTTATGCTTTTTGATCTTTCAGATTTGGAATTACCTATGCAATGGGAGTTTATGGTTGTACTTTGTCTTCTTTGATTAGTGAGTACATGGAGCTTGTATCTGCAGTGGTAGATTGGTTGTACTACTGGCATGAGTTTACTAATGTGTATACCCTTGAGGTATGGTTGATTGGATGATCTAGCACTTGCTATGGGTGCTATTTTTAGTCACGTGGGTTTATCATTTGGATGGAAGCAATGAGGATGATTGTTGTTCTAGCTGATGTTCTATCTTGTTTTCTGAAGTGATGTCAATTTCTTGGTGATGATATCACTGGGATCCTTTGCTTGTGTTAATTGGACTAGTGCTTATTCACCTTGGCTTGTACCTTTCTTCCATAGGTTGCATGTTGGAAGATGTCAGGTATTTCTTGCCTGAATGGTGGATATCTTGGATGTTGGTGTAGAAGTCTTGATGGAGAATGAGAGCATGTTTGAGATCTATGTGGTTTCATGGAAGGATATGATCGGTTGTAATGTTGGATAGTTAGTTGTAGTTGGACACTTTTTTTTGTTGCAGATTGTCTGGTAGACTGGTATCTGTGGAAATCTATTGATTGGGTGTCTTGAGTGTTGTTGAATAGAGACTTGTACAGAGGAGGGTCTGGACTGGTGGAGCCAGTGTGATCTTAGTTCCTAAGTGCTCTGGAGGTGCCTATGAGATCTTCGTTAAGTGGGAGATTGTTGGAATTGTGTGCCTCAATCCCATAGGCCTAAACCTCTGAGTGAGTGATTTTGGTGTGACCACTGAGATGTCTAGTTGATCTGCTTAAATGATATTGAACTGTCTATGAGATTGGCGTGACTCATCCCGATCTGTATTCTCCTTGTAAAGTTCCTTCATGACTATATCGGTGTGACCTCTAGAATGTCCTAGTGATGAGGGTCATCAGCGTGACCTGAACTATCGGTGTAAGTTTCCTAACTCTGTCCAATGATAGAAGTCTGGCCGATATCAGTGTGACATTTAGTCTGTCTTACTGATGGATGTGATTGGTGTGACTTGAACTATCATTGTGATTTTTTAGTTTTGCTGCCGATAGTGGTTCTCTTGCCAATGGAGTTGTTCCTGATGCATACCGCTGTGACTCCTATCGATGGTATTTGGTCGGGGTGACATGAAGGCTCTTTAAGAGTCTTAGCGATAGAGCATGTCTGGCCGATGGGGTTTGTATTCAGTGTAACTCTTGCCGATGAGGTGTTTTCATTGGTGTGACATGGGACCTCGGTGAAACCTTCTCTGATGCTTTTTCTCTTGCCGATAAGGCTGATCTCGTGACAGATGGTGCTCTCGTTGATCGTCGGTGTGACTTAGGCCGATGGTCTATAGTAGGGTGGTTGAACTTAATATCATCGGGGTGACTTGTGTTGTCGACCCAGCTTTGTAATCTCCTTCTGATGAAGACATCAGGGAGACTTTGGCTGATGAACATGAAAAAATACCATGGTTGGAAGGACGCTGACTTGGTTGACTGCTGATGTGTATGATGTTCATTGGAGGATCATGAGTGAGTTGGAGAAGTTAGACCGGTTGACAGTTGGTCCAATAGAAAGAATACGAACTGATCTACAGAAGTTGAACCGTTTCCTGTCTGCTGAAGATGAATGTATATACATTGGACATTTTGTAGTATGAGGTGTGAGAGGAAGATTGAGGTAGGATTATGCTGCCGAAATCTCTCTAGATTAAGTGTCTTGGTTGATCTCTCATGTTAATCTACACTGTATACTGTGTGAGAGTATTGTAACAGTGCGAAGGTTGTATGGACTGAGAGGTTGATTAGGGAAATGTAAAAAGGAGAGAGGGAAACAAAACAGGATTTCTGCCAGTTTGTCTCCAAAATGAAACAAGGTGTAATCTCTGTGAAAAGGGCTAAGAGCCTGAGATTGTATTGTAACTCTATTTGTTGCTGAATAATACAATGGCTTAGATCTTTTGGAGTGTGGGGATTTTTACCTGAAAGGGTTTTCCCCACATAAATCTGTGTTCTTATGTTTTGTACCATCTTTCATGTTTAATGGTTATGTTTGTTGAATCTGTTTATGCAAGTTGTTGAAACTGAATTTACATGTGCTTCTCTCAGAAGGATTAATGTGGGAAATGAACTATTTCTGATTCCACTTTGTGACATATTTGTACGTGTTTTTGAGGCAATCTATTTGAAATTAAAGTTACCAAAGGAACTACTATTCTTGGAGGTTTCTCTGAGATGACATTTTTTCCCAACAATCTCATCACCCTATCAGGTAAATACCTCTCCAGGATGTGTGATGTGTGGCCTAATATCCATCGAGTCTATTTGCATTGATAGGGGAGATGTCTATCATCATTTTCCCAAGCCTCCATCTATAACCAGGGCCTCTATGTGAACTTATTCATGTCATCGATGACACACATCTAGTAAGATAACCCATCCATATGATGATGAATTATCATGAGCTATCATATCTGTAAACCATAGGATCTCCATCATCCCACTCTCTAGCTCCTACCATAGGTTTGAGCACTGAAATATGCTCCCATGCCCAGATGTGCAAAAACATGACACCCACAGATAAGCTAGCACCACCCCTATACATGACCTAGTGCATATCATAGTACAAATGTGTTAAAACATAAGGTCGCAAAGCATAGATGAAAGTCGAGCCTCTAAGATCCTCTCCAAAACTATCCCCCATCTAGGTCTGAATAATATAGATCACCTATCTTGAAAGAGTGGTCCTATGATAAGTTTAGCAATCACAAGGGTCACATCGTCAACTGCACCAATGTAGTGCCTAATATCAATCTATCCTCCCTCAAGCTCAATCTCGTCCACCATCAAAAATCACATAAGAGCCTTGATGCCTCAATCTACGTCATATACAACTCACTCTTCATGGATCAAAACCCTTAGGATCCACTAAAAATCCTCAAGAGTAATGGTCACCTTGCCTGTAGGTAAATGGAAAGATGGGGTCTTTGAGTGCCAATGCTCCACTAAAGTGGTCTTAAGAGAAATATGTGCTTGAATCTTTGGCATGTATGCTACATATTACATTCTAGTCACACCTAGAAAAGTAACATCAATCTCTATAAAGGTGGTAATCTACTCCAAGACCTATGGTCTCCACTCTCGAGATCAGAGAGGTGCTAGGGTAGCCTACAAGCATAACACTCACAACATCAATTTCTAAAAAATTACACAAACCTAAGTCAAACTGCCTAACATAACAAAAGAGAGCCTCTTTTCAAAAATGTTTCATTATCGTAAACAAAGGTGTCACCATTTTGTAATGGTGTCATGCTTTTGCAAAAGTGTGCCACTTTTAGGTTTAATAAAAAGTGTTGCCTTATAACAAAGGTGTTAGACATCAAATTATAGAAGTGTCGCCCTATATCAAAGGTGTCACAATTTTAGCAAACCTTAACACCTATGCAGAGCTCCAATGTCTTTGAAAAAGACATCGCTCCAAGTTACAAAGGTGTGCCATCAGGTTGCAGAAGTGTTGCACTAAACTATGACACATTTGTTTGTCTTACTTCTAGCCTATGTTTAACTATCTAGAAATGCATAAACGTGAAAATTGGTACATACAAGGACACCTGAGCTTTCTATTCTTTGGAACTAATGAACTCAATCAATGCGGTGTATGGATCAAATAATGTATGCCATCATGTTAGAGTCTCCACAAGATCTGGCAACAAAATCTCTCAAGGGTTCTATGATCTCACGAAGTGAAGTGTGCAAATAAGGTTGAAATTCATCCAAATTAACATATATGCATAGAAAAACCTAGGGTTTCACCCTGTAACTCAATTTTTCTAGCCTTGTCTATCAACCTTGGTCACTTTTTTAGCTTCTTAGGACTTACTTTTCATCCTTTTCTCAACATAATTACTTTCATAACCTTATGATGATATCAATCCAAAAAACAATTTTTTTTGAACGATCTCTCGAGGAGGTAGTACACCATTATTCCTTCATCTTTTGGGTTAAAATCAAAGAATTTAAAAAAAAATTCCTATCAACATCAAATCTTTGAAATAACACAACTGTACATCACTTCAAAGAGGGACAAAATGTAGACACCTAAAAATGTCTTGACTATATCACACATCTTGATTTCACCTATTGACATCATTTTCTTCATGATTCACCTAATTCCTCCATTTGATTAAATAATGTCCAATTATTTAGTTAAATTCATTTAATTCTTTTATTAATTTAATAATTAAGGTTATTTGATTAATTCATAATTTTCATGCCAATAATCCCATTTGATTAAATAATTCTTAATTATTTAATTAAAGATCTTAATTCTTCCACCTTGCACAATTAAATGATTTTCATAATTATTTAATTAACTAATTTTACTCCAACCCTCCAATTTGCACAAAGAATATTCCTTAGTGAATATTTCTTTTTCAAATTTAAATTCTTCCCTCCGATTCAAAATATCTCCAACATATTTCTATGAAATAAGGGATATTGTTGAGTATCTCATGGATTACGAACAATTGATTAATCCTTGATCCACACCTCATGGAATATGAACAATTTGATTAATCCTTGATCCACACTCACCTCTTTGATCTTCTCTCATCCATTGATTAAAATATTCAATCCTAACCATTGATCAAAATTCCTAAAATCCATAAATACCAGGCCTTCTCAACATGAATTTCATTCACAATATTCATAGCATCCTTACTCTCTAGAATTCTTGAGCCAATATTGAGCATTTTAGAGAATTTTGTGAATCATTCCTCCTCAACTAAGCTTTTGCAAATGGATTATGCATTCAATTGAGAAATCTATATCACAATTATGCATCAATCCATAATGGGATTGAGGGTTTGTAGTTTCAATTTCTTTAATAGCATTGAATTATGTTCAATTCTTTAGATTAATCAGTTTGAATATCTTTGCAAATTAATTTCATTGAGTATGGCCTTGTTTGATCTTAATCTTGTAGGTTCTTAATATTTTTAGGATCCTATTTATTTCAATTATACTATTACTTGGTCATTCACGCTAACCATACGATAGATGAATAAATAATAACCAATAACAAGGGAGAACCAAGGCTTGGTAAGAGATGGAAGGATGGAGGGATTTCTTAGATAGGAGATAGCGGGATTCAGTGGATGAATAGTGATAGGAGATGGAGGATAAAATATAGATCTGTAAGGAATATGTTGCAAAGGAATGAAATTACTCACACTAGATGGGGGGATGTAAAGGATGTGTAAGATGGGGGGATGGTGGTAAAGGATGTGTAAGATGGGAGGATGGTGTACACAGGAGATATGGATAGTAGAGGAATTAAGTTTATATTGTCCAAGTCATGGATGGATATTTTTCCCCTAACTTGATCAATATCAAAGGTGGGAAGGGAGGGCGAGTTAGATTGGATAGTAGGAAACAGATATGATGAGGGATATGGAATGAAGGATATTAAAATGTGGTAAGATAGAATGAGTGAATCTTGTCACCAATTATAGAGTGCAAGAGGATGGGGATTACACGTGATGCCTATTTTCCAAGTTTTCATCATGGTACTTGCCCAAGGTGCCACAAAAAAATGGTTTTCATCATTAGATAGATTGTTTCTCTTTTCTTTTTTCATTTTTTTCATTTTTTGGGATTTTTGGAATGGTATGGATGGAGAGCCACTTAAGGCCTGCAAACATTATCCCAGTGGATAAGAGGAATCCTTTTCTGTTCATTAGATCCTTCAAATAGAAACTTTTTTTAGAGTGCTTTCTAGATGCAATGGCACCTTTTAGGTTAACTACATGTATGAAAAGTTTTATATCAAAATCATCATGAGAAATTCCTTTACCATTGTTATATGCATAGCTAGAGTTAGCCACTTGCCTCATTAGGCTGAAGATTTATCTTTGCATTTGTTAGTTATTTATTCCCATAAACTTATCCTAATGAATGTTTTTAATATAGGCACACCTAGATATTTGCATGGAATGGAATTGATTGAATACTCCAAGATAGAGGCAATAATCTTTTTGTATGGAAAAAATAAATATTTGATTTTTCCTTGTTTATCTACTAGCCTAATACATTGATATATTTATCTAGGATTCCCCTAATCATATCAGATTCCCTTAAACTTTCTTCACCATATAAGACCATAGCATCTACAAATTGTAGATGGGTGATAGGGTCAATATTTGTTGCTATCTGTAATCCCATCCATTTCCCTTGAGTATGGGATTTTTTGATTAATCTATTGAGATATCCACCCATTATTACAAACAAGAATGGAGATATTGGGTTCCCTTATCTGAGCCTGTTAGAGCACTCAAAGAAACAACAAGGAGGACCATTTACCAAAATGGAATATCTAACTGTGGATGCAATAGAATAAAATTTCTAGCCACTCTTGGCAGTAACCAAATTTTTCCATTACCTTAATTAGAAATATCTAACGTACTTGATCATAGACCTTGTTGACATCTAGCTTGATCATCACACAAAATTGTAGTTCCTTGTTTATTTATGAAGTGCCTCATTGGCAATGATTATGTTGTCTACTATATCTCTTCATGGTGTGAAGCTTCTTTGGTTATTCAAAATGATATTTTCTAATATTTTTTAACCTATTCACCATTTCCTTTGAAAAGATTTTATATATGGTGTTGCAGAGTGAAATTGGATGATATTTTCTGAAGGAGGCACATTTTTCTTTTCTTAGAATTAGAGCTATTGCAATATTATCTATATCTTTGACAAAACACTTTTTTTCTAAATTATTTTATCAACTCCCATACCTTGGTTTCCATGAAATTCCAACATTTCTCATAGTATAATGTTACAAATCCATGAGGTCCTGAAATTTGTCTAGGTGTAGCTGAAACTCTACAACTTTAAATTATTCTACCATGAAGGGGGTAGTTAGGTTGGCATTCTCCTCTATCATTATTAGTTTTAGATTGTTATCACATACACTCTTGTAATCCAATGTGTCTCATGATTCATCTGGAGCTAACTAATTTTGGAAATGTTTAACTGCTTCACATTGTATTTCCTCTATCATTTCCAATTTCCTTATGTTGCTATTATTTATGACTGTTATCTTATTCTATGACCTCCTTAATTTTGTCGTATTATGGAAAATTTTTGTATTTGAATCTCCCTCAAGAAGTCAGACCTCCCAAGATTTTGCATGCCAATACTCTTATTCTCTGGCCAATATTTCCTTGTAGTCTTCTTGGAACATACCATTTGCAATAATTTTCTCACTTAGCATTTTCAATTCATTTTCTATACTTTCCTTCTTTGCAAAGATATTTTTGAATGATATCTTATTCCATTCTAGAAGCTTTTCTTTTATGTACTAGATTTTTCTTTTAAAAAAACTTTTGGTTCGGATACATGTTGGATTTGATCTCCCCCACTACTCGATAGGCTCCACAAGTTCTACCTTTCTAAGACACATTATTTTAAACTTGAAAGAGCTAATTATCTATCCTCTCATAAGAGTTATTGATAGTTTTACTAGAATGTGGTCTGAACCGGCAAGAGGAAAGATACTAGACTCCATGATGAAGTTGGTGTATAGCCATCCTTATGAGTACAAAAATCTATCCAGTATTTCTTTAATATTGGTGAATCCTTCATGCCTATTTATCCATGTGTAGGAGCCATTTTTTGTTTGGGAATCTAATAGATCAGTTTTGATGATAAATTTCCTAAAATATCTCATGGAAGCAAGAATTTTACTTGCTCCCCCCATTTTTCTTCACATCTTAGCACCTCATTGAAGTTTCCCCCAATTATTACATTCTCCCTCATTGTTCATTAATAATTTTACTTAAGGCATCCCATAGCATAGCTTTATTTTAGTTTTTGACTAGACTATAAATATTGAATAAAATAAAGTTTAAATTAACACTCAAGCTACTTACCTCACACATCATCCAATTCAAATCCTTTTGAATTATGCTCACAGTTGCTTTTTTGGTGTGCTAAAGAACACCAATACCACCAATCAAACCACAAGCATTTGTATATACCTCTTCTCACCCAACCAAGTAGAGAAGCTTTTCCTATCCTCTTTTATTTTGGTTTCTTGGATCATTACTATGTCTGAGTTTTCTTTTTCTATCCATCACTTTATTAAGTGCCTCTTGTTAGAGGTGTTTAATCCCCTAACATTCCATGATATTATCTTCATGGCCTCCTAAGGGAGGGGTTTCCTCCCTTAACATTCAACAATTTTTTTGATACTTATGATACCTTTATCCTAAGTGAATTCTTCCCTTTTTTGTTTATTTTTCTTTCAACCTTTCCTTTTTTTTAATGCTTTCATTAATACCCAATAACTGAGAGGTAGTTTTGGCAATGCATCTTGTGTCTGTAATTCTAATTTCGTCATATTCTTCCTCGCTATCAGCCTTTACTTCCTCAAAATTTTCTAGAGTTTCTAGATTTTCCTTAGGTAGATTGGGGCATCCTTTCTCCTTTGTAGGGGTACGATTTTCCCTTTCCTCTGAGCATTGATCGTCAATTTTTTTTACCACCAATTCAACTTGGGATTTTATATGATATGGCTCAAAGATTAGGGTTTTTTCTAAATTTTCCATAATGTGAGTCTACATTAATTTTTTGTTTTCTATTTTTATTCCTCAATATTCTTCTTATCTTATTTTGGCTCTTCTTGTTTCTATCTCCATATATTCTTATTTCCATTTGGCCTTGTGCATTTTACCGTCAAGTGGTTTCTTCACTTGTAATTCAAATAATAAAAATTTGGTTCTTCTACTTCCACCATTTGGCTCCATTGTCCTTGTGTATTTTTTAGCTTTATGTCACTTGGGATTCTTTGAATTGCTACAATCTAGATTCTTGTGTACAAAAATGAATTGTCTTCTAGTAGAAATACATCAATGTCTATTAAGGTTCCCAAAGACCTTCCAATCTTCTCCAAGCATTCTCTTGATTAGAATTCTAAAGGAACGTTATGCATTCTAATCCATTTTGGTTCCTCATAAGGATCATATTCCCTAGGGTTAAATTTCAAGATCCACTTCTACATATATATCGAATATTCTTCTAACATCCATAAACTATCATTCAAAATTCTCTCCCTATCTTCTTCAGACAAAAAGGCCACAATGAAGAAACCATTGGGTAAAAACTTGATAGCATGCTTCTCGACCCAATTTTTTCTCTACCCAATTCAAAATTTGTCTTCTTTCAAACCTTGGACAGATGACTCTACATATTATTATGGATTGGGTTAAGAGATCAATAGCTTCCTCTATTTCATTCATGACATCAATTTCTAGCATATCGCATAGGCTTTCCATCTCTCTTCCCTTGCTCTTTGGTTCACCTTCTTTTTGCACCTATTTTTCACAATTCTCACTAGTAGGCATCTTCACCCTGTTAGGAGGATTATAACTAACAAAATATATAATATAATAATATATATTAATGTATGAGAATAATCACCACAACATAATTCTAAAAATAAAAAATAAAAAAATAGAAAGCCTAAAAAATTGACTGCAGGCATGTAATAGATTTAACTTTTATTTATTTGTTAATAGATATTATATTTATTTTATTAATATAAAATTTATTTAAGATATAAAACTTAGCAATATAACATTTATTAAATATATAATTTATTTAAAATTTAGTGATTAAATTAATATTTTAATTTGAAACGAAAAATTAAATTGATTATAATAATAAAAGAATACTAATATTTTAGTAATTATAATATTATAATATTAATATTAATAATAAAATAATAATGATAATTTAATATAAAAATATTACTGTAAATATAAAAATAATAACAATAATATAACAATATAATATTAAAATAATAATTAAAAGACAAATACTTTGCATTGTCTTTCATCCTAGGTCATCAAGCTCGTCATGGCTGGAGGAAAATTGTAGTGCCTCGACTCATTCCACAAGGGAGATATGCAGCAGAATGGAATGAAGGTCAAGGTGACAATATGTTGGACTTGAATGCAAATATCCAAAACATAAGTGAAGATACAGATGTTATGGTAGAATGAAATAAAAAGCTATACATGTTAATTTTGTATTGTACAAAATATACAAATATCTAGTTTATAGGAAGATCTATATTGCTTCTAATATATAGAACCATTTGATAAATCTTGCTTACTAGTACTATAATTCTAGTAACTTTGTAATTTTTTTTATATAATTAATATAAATACTTAGGCTTATGCCTTTTATCGATAAAATAAATATTAAAATAATAATATTAATATAATATTTCTAATAATAATAATATAATATTGTTATATTATAATAATTTAATACAATATTAAATAATTCTCAGGGTTGACATTGTGGTGCAACGATAGTTGCAAGGCAGTTGCATCACTGTCGCAGAAGTTCGAATCCCATAGGTTGTTGGTGGGATGTTCGTTAGTTTGTTGCAAGTTGATGGAGGACTCAATTCTTGGAATTTATAGCAACAATGGTAGGTGATGGAAGGTGATTGACAGTGGTGTGATCAGAGATGGGTCAACAAGAGGAGAAGTGCAAAGCTCAGAGGACATTGTATGAAGGATGGAAAAAATGGAGGAAAGACCAAATGCTAATGCGAGGTCAAGGTAGTGGAGAGACAGTGGCAGATGGCTATAGGTGACAGTTGCAGGAGGATGAAAGGAGATGCGGAGGTGAAGAATCAAAGGAGGATGGAAGGAGATGTGGGGGTGAAGGAAGAGATGGGAGAGAAGAGACAAAGGCAAGGAAGAGAGGAGGAGATGAGGGAAGGAGGCAGAAGAAAGGTAGGAGGAGGAATAAGGAGGAGGAGAGAAAAAAGGTGAGAAGGAGAAGAGAAAAAAGGGAGGAGGTGGTTGAGGAAGATAAGATGAGGAGGTGGTAGAGGATAAGGAGGGAGCAGGGAGGAGGAGTCGAAGTGGTGGAGGAAGAAGAGGAAGAAAGGAGGAGTAAGGAGAAGAATGAGGAGGAAAAGAAGAAGAGAGGAGGAAGAGGAGGACAGAGTGAAGGAAGTGTCGAAGGTGAAGGAGACAAAAGAGAGGAGGAGAGGTGGAGTAAGGATGCAAAGGGAGGAGGAATGAAGGTTGCAGGAGAAGCATTCACCTATATATATATACATGAAATAAGATTTAATATATATTTTAATTGGTTATATTAAATTATATTTTTGTCATCATTTTTTTGATTTGTTATTATTCAAATTAAAAATTTAGAAATTAATTTTTTTATCAAAATGCATAACATTAATTTATATTAAAGATATGAACATTTCAATATTTAAATTAAATTAATAAAAAACATTTTTTAGAAGATTTTAATATTTCTAGATTAGATATTTAAATATTTTTCTTTTATATTACGATTTGAGTTAGGGTTAAGATTATGGTTTATTGTTTGTGTTAGGGTTATGAGAAACATGCATAGGATTAGGGTTAGATTCAGATTTAGGGTTTAGGGTTAGGTTTATAGTTACTAATGTAGAGATGATTTAGTACTCTCAAAACCCTCTCTAAAAACCTCTCAACAAAATCTCAAACAAAAATTAAACTTGCAATTTAAACTTCAGAAAATTTCTTGCATAGGAAAACATCGAATTTCTCTATTAAAGAAGTATGATTACAAGAGTTTCCAGTCATCAATGGACTGATGTACATCAAAATAAACCCATACCAACATTTGATATGTAATGGAATAATATTTAAAAAAAACTATTTTCATCTATGCAATCTTTTTGCAAATTATTTCACCTTCCAACACCTCCATTCTGCCTGTAACTCATGTAGCTTCAACCTGCTGATTTGGAAACATAAAGGATTGTTGTAAATCAGTCCCAACCTGAAAAAACACCCCAATAACACTCTTTCAAAGAATGCTATGCCACCTTCACGCTGCCTTCAAAAATCTCCCTCAAAACTTTTTCAACTTTTTTTGTTGAAGAATGATTTTTTCCTGTTTTCCTCCTCTTTGTCATGAAATTAATTGTACATGAGTTTTTTGGTCCTATTCAATATTTCATGACCCATGATGCTTCTTCACATCAAATTCCTCAAAAAAAAAAATATAAACAATTAAAAACATCTCTAGCAGCCCACTAAAGATAGGAGTCTTTTTCAGTTTTTTTTTCTCCTTTTTAACTCCTGAAAAAGCAAAAAAATTAAAGCAAGTCATGCGAACCCAATTCCCAGTCCCTAATTTTTAGGGATCATTAAATGGTCTTTTATAGCTCCAAATTAAAATCCCAACACCTCAAATTTCTTTTCAAATATTTTTAATTTAAATATTTTAAAACCGCTTTTTCATTGCTTTTTTCTCCCACAAGTCTACTTGACAATGTGCAAAGGAGATTTTATTTGAAAAATTTAAATATTAAAAAAAAATCATTTTACACCCCTCAACATTAAATTCAAACCAAATTAACTTTTCCAAAATTCAAAAATACTTCCACAAAATTAACCTCTTTTTAATTGACACAGGATTTCTAATTTGTCATGGATGCTCCTGCATCAGACACCCATGGTAGAAAGAAATGTTTCATGATTTTCATTTAGAAAATATTGTAGACATTATGTCTATCTTGGATCTACCCCATTTCCTTGTCCACTGAAATATTTCTATGCACCACTTTCTGTAAACTTCAACATTACCATGCTTCATTCTTCTTCTACTACACATCATGTAATTCAAAGCATCAAATCTATTGTCCCACCAATATACTTCATAAAAATTAGAACTAAAAATTAAAATTATACCTTCTCCTTCATCAAAACAAATTTATTTTTTTCCTCATTTTCTATCCTTCCTTTTCCACCTCCTTCAACTATGTTTCCTTCATGAAATTCCACTGTTTCAATGCCTTTTGAAAGACATGATATTGTTGCAACTTGTTTTCCTTCACTCAAAAAAGCATTAGTAATATCATCAAAAGAATTAATTTCCATATTAATTGACAAGGAATCATGATTAATAATCAAAACATTTTCACCTCCGCTGTTCTCAAGCAAGCATTTCTCAGAAAACTCTTCATTAACCTTTTCACTCCACTCTTGCAATCCAACTTTATCAAAATTTATTTGTGCTGCAACAAAATTATTTATTCCTTCACTCTCTTTCTCATCAAAGGAAACAAATAAATAATATTTTACCTTACCCTCTGCTGCTACCTTCATTCCACTTGAGATCTTTTCCTCAATCTGAGTCAACAATTCACCTTTCTCATCTTTTTCACAATTAGTATTATCAAAGCCAATATATTCATGATTCATACCATCTAAAAGTTTGATTTCATCAACCAAACAAGACCTTTAATTGCTTCAAACCTTACCCATTTATTCTTTCAATGGATTCAATTCGTGTTTCACTCGATCCTTCATCGTGTATGTGTTGGCATAACCATTGTGCATCGCCTTCCTATCAAATTGCCAAGTTCTTCCTAGAAGAATATGACAAGCATCCACTGGGATAATATCACATAAAAATTCATCACAATAGCCTCATATCTTAAATTTTACCTCACATTATCTGTTGATCAAAAGCTTCTTGTCATCTTGTACCCATGCTATCCAATATGGATTCGGGTGCTTCTTCCTTTCTAGTTGTAATTTTCTTACCATTTCATTAGACAAAAGATTCTCCATGCTTCCACTATCAATAATGACATTACATTCCTTTCCTTCATACTTACATCTTTTCCTAAACAAATTCTTCCTTTGAATTGATTTGTCATCTTCATTCAAGAGGTTTCTCCTCGCCATCAAAGTTTCACCATCTTCTGCTTCTTCAGAATGTGTTGAGTGTGCATCTTCTCCATTTATGTTTGTTGCTCTATTCTCATTTTTAGTTCTTCTTCTTGGTCTTTCCTCTTCATGAGAAAAACCATATGCTCTATGAACCTCTTCCCCAAACTTAAAACAAGTTCCTCAAAAGGTTTCTCTTCCAAAACCTCTACCCAATCTTCCTCTACCTCTCTGATGTTGATCTTTTGACCCATAAAATTCTTCATTCCTATGTTGTTTGCTACTGCCTTGGCCTACATTTTTTTTATTTTTCTGATCATCATCTTCTTCATATGCTCTTCTCTCAACCTTACCTTCATGAATTTCTCCTCTTTGTTTGTTTTCAAATCTCTTGTTCATCCTTTCTTCAATCTTTAAGGCAATCTGGTAAGCATCTTCCATAGTCACAACTCACACCAATGTCATCTCCTCTTATATACTTGACCTCAAACCATTAAGGTATCTTGTAACCTTCTCCTTAGTTTCCTTAGAATGTCCAATTCTAATGAGTATTCTATGAAACTCTTTTCTATACTCCTTTATTGTCTTGCTTCCTTGCTTCAAGCTTTGCATCTTTTTAAGCAATTCCAGCTCATAGTCTACTAGAATGAATTGCCTTTTCATTTTCTCCACCATTTTATCCCATCTTGTAATTTTCTCTTTTCTTTTTCTTCCTCTTTCCAATTGAATTTCTCTCCACCAAATTGAAACATGACGCTTCAATCTTGTCTTAGCAAATCTCATTCTATATGGGTCTCCAATTTCTTCAAACTAAAAATAATCCTCCATTTCGTTTATCTAGTCTATGATTTCCTCTAGATTCGAGCTTCCATTGAAGGTAGGAACATCAATTTTTTGTCTCTTTCCCATTTTTTTCAAATCCCTCAACAATTGGTCATTTGCAACTTCTGCAATTTCCTCTCTTTATTCAATGTTCAGGCTAGCATTCTCTAAAGATTCTTCTTCATCACTATTAGGTACCCTTCTTTGTGCAAACCCTCTTCTTATCTCTTCTTGAAGTGCCTCTACTTGTATTCTCAAAGCTCTAAAATCATTATCTTGGACAAAATTGTACACTCTCCCTCTTCCTTTGCCTCTACCATGATAAGCTCCCCTCCAATCCATTTTTTTCAACACCCACAACACAGTCCTAGTGCAACTGCCTCTCTTCGTTGGTCTATTATACAATCAATATCTTGCTGCTATAATACCACTAATGTAGAAAGTATTTAATACCATCAAAACCCTCTCTAAAAACCTCTCAACAAAATCTCAAAAAAAAATTAAACTTGCAATTTAAAATTCAAAAAATTTCTTGCACAGGAAAACATCAAATTTCTCTATTAAAGAAGTATGATTACAAGAGTTTTGATTCATCAATGGAATGATTTACATCAAAATAAACCCATATCAACATCTGATATGCAATGGAATAATATTTAAAAACAAACTATTTTCATCTATGCAATCTTTTACAAATTATTTCACCCTCCAACACCTCCATTCTACCTGCAACTCATGTAGCTTCAGCCTGCTAATTTGGAATAATAAAGGACTGTTGTAAATCATTACCAACCTGAAAAAAACACCCCAATAACACTCTTCCAGAGAATCCTATGCTACCTTCACTCCGCCTTCAAAAATCTCCCTCAAAAAATTTTCAACTTTTTTTGCTCAAGAATGGGTTTTTCTTGTTTTACTCCTCCCTATCATGAAATTAATTTTACATGCCTTTTTTTTGGGCCTATTCAATATGGAACAACCCATAATGTTGCTGCACATAAAATTTCTAAAAAAAATAAAAATTAAAAACAATTAAAACCATCTCCAGCAACCCACTAAAGATAGGAGTATTTTTCAGTTTTTTTTCTCCTTTTTGACTCCTAAAAAAGCAAAAAAAATAAAGCAAGTCATGGGCACCAAATTCGCAGCCCCTAATTTTTAGGGATCATTAAATGGTGTTTTATGGCTCCACATTCAAATCCCAACACCTCAAATTTCCTTTTAAATATTTTAAAACTACTTTTTCATTGTTTTTTTCTCCCACAAGTCAACTTGACAATGTGCAAAGGAGATTTTATTTGGAAAATTTAATTATTAAAAAATAAATAGTTTTACACACCTCAACATGAAATTCAAACCAAATTAACTTATTCCAAAATTCAAAAATACTTCCACAAAATTAACCTCTTTTTAATTGACACAGGATTGGCAATTTGCCATGGTTGCTCCTGCATCAGTTACGATTATGATTTAGATTAGAGATGAGATTAGGGTAGGGTTTATGATTATAGTTAGGGATGCGGTTAGGGTTAGGGTTAGGATTATAGTTTATGGTTAGGGTTAGGGAAAGGTTAGGCTTACAATTATGGTTAACAATTTAGGGTCCAAAGTTAGGTTTATAGTTATGGTTAGTCTTGTGACTATGGTTAGCGTTAGAGATAAGTTTAGGGTTAGGATAATGGTTTAGGATTTATTGTTAGGGTTAGGGTAAGGTATAGGGATAGGTTTAGGGTTAGGGTGTGAGTTAGGCTTAGGGTTAGGTCATGCAAATAACTAATTAACAAAACTAAAATAAACAAAACTTACATTTATTTTTATTCACATTAATAAAACATATTTTTTTCAACCTACAAAATTATAATCACAATACTATAAAGGCAAGTACTAGCTACTACATGGAACTTGTTATATAAAATGGGAGAAGAGAAATAATGTGTATTTTGGAAATAAACTTAATGAGGATTAGGTGTATGTGGGTAAAATTTCTTTTACTTTAGCAAAAGGTTCTATAAATCGATTTATGAAAATTATACAATAAAATTTACTCATTTTATTGTGGATTTTAGTTTGAATTTTGTATTAGAATATAGATTTAAAAATATTTTTATTTGTAAAAACATTTCACTAATTATACATTAATTTAAAGTTTATTTACAATTTATCTTTGTAAATATATATATATATATATAAAATTACAAATGATTTATATTAAATATAAAATTATTTTTCAACAATGATAAAGTTAAACTAATGGCTCTACAATGGTCAATGCACCAATGGTCATCCAATGGTCAGTATGCAGACAATGGAAGGTCTCTGGGCAAACAATGGTATCGAAGTCCTGTTAGAAAGTCTAATCATCAATATGGTCACATGCAAAATCAAGGGAAATATCACGTGGGACCAAAGAACATATCGAAGGGGCATCGACCGCTTAGAGGTTAGAATGCAAAAAATGACAAGTCTAGCCCTCATCGGCCTCCTCATCAACCTCAAAGTTTTTCCAAGCGATCTAGTTAGCAACAAGGGCCCACGAGAAAAGTAGGGAAATATCACATGGCTGCACAAAATCACCATATCAGGTATAGGTTCACAAGACCTAATTGGAAGCCATTTAGGCAACAAAGACACTTGGATAGGACTAAGCAACCAATATTTGACATTTATGAAGATAGGGTTTTTCCAAAAGAAGACAAGAGTCATTTAGATAGTAGATATTAAGACAGTGAAAAGGATTTGAAGGTAGCTCAGTTGCAAAGAAATCCACTTTTAGATAGGGTTTCACATCCTCAAGGAGATCCCTTTAATCCAAAGATATCTAATACAGATCAGTTATTGTATGCAACTACCATTGGGAGAGAAAATGATAACCCTAACAAAGAAAAGGGTAAAGAGAAGGGTACTTATCAAAGTACACAAAAAGAAAAACCTATGAATGATGGGAATATTTCAAAGATCAATAATGTGGAGAGACAAGGCCATCAAAATGAGGGAGTATTTAAGCCAAGGATCATGCAAGCTCAACATTCTAAACAATAGAAGAAGAGAGGTAATGAAGGTGATAAGGATTATCATGGGAATAGGAAAAGAAGGAATAAATCAAGGTCCTCATCAAAATAGAGAAATATCAAGCAAAAGAAAGCATGGAGAAGGAAATAAACACAACAAGGGGTCGTTATGCAAAATGAAGGGGTTGGTTCTCTCAAAAGGGCGGTCGACTCGCAGCCAAGAGATGATCATGAAGTCATTAAGATAACCTTTCCAAATCCCATGATCCAACCACAAATTATAGATCTCATGGAAAAAGCGCTCATTTGTACGTTCTAGAATCTTACTTTGGACTTAGAAATTTTAAAGAATATTATTTTTGAAGAATGGGAAGGGGATATTAAAGTTTTTTATCTAGATCAAAGTAAAGGCATTTTTGTTGTCTTATTTTCAAATAAAACATTTAAAGATGAGGCTTTTAAAATTAAGTCTTGGACATATCAAGGATCTGGCTTATACATGCAAAACTGGACTCCAAATTTTAAGTCTGAGGAATTTATTGTTTGTTTTCCCCCTTTTTGGTTTCAGTTGCATGCCCTTCCTTTGGAGTATAGGGAACTAGATTTATTAGAAATCATGGCTAATCAGATAGGTATTTTTCTAAAGCATGATTTCTTGTTCTTTAATAATCCTGCTAAACCGGTTAGGATGTTAGTATTGCAAGATGCAACTAAAAAGAAACCATCTCACATTTAACTAAAAACCAAGTTTGGTATTTGGCTACAAGAGATAAGATGGGAGACTTTGCAGGATACATGTGCTCAGTGTCACATGTTTGGTCACTTAGTTACAAAATGCTCATTGCCATCTAGCAAGCTGAATCATACCCCCTCTAAGTTAAACAGGGGGTAGGGCAAGCTTCACTCCCAAGGTTCAAAAAACAAAAGGCAATAAATAGAGATTAATCATGGGGATAAGCTTAATATACCTGCTCATGGGGATAAGTTGCAAATAGATGTGAGTAGTCAAGGTCTTAAGAACAATAAGGTTATTCAAGGGAAAATGAATCAGATTGTGAGGTCTCCTGTATATCAAGGTTTAAATGGAAAAAATCATCCCCAAAAAGGTCAGCAATTTTCAATATCTATTAATTTTTCTTTGTTTTTTGATTGGTTATGGAAAAGACATACCACCTAAATTCTAAATTTATATTCTCCACCTCTTCAAATTAATGAGCATCAATTGGATGAAGTAGTCAAAAAGCTAATGTTCCAAGGCTCAAAAAATTTCATTCAGTCCCTTCATTTGAAAAATCAGGAGAGAAGCTTGGCCTTAGTAAAAGATTACCTAGCTGATACACACTAGAGTTGTTTATTGGATTTTCCAAAGGAAAAAAAGATTGAAGAGGCAGAACTAGAATTATTAGCATAAAAGATCTTGGTATCAGTGGGTTCATAAATTATTGAAGAACTAGCAAATGAAGTATTGGAGGAAAGCTCCTTCTAGGATTGGGATAGTATTGATGGTAAAGGGGATCTTAATTGTTTCAAGCAGCAGGGTCAGAAAGCTTTGGATAAACCTTCACAAAAATTTCAAAATCAGGAGGGAGTTGTAAGTGATGTTGATTTGATTGATTCAAAGCCTTTGGATATGTCCCAGAATCTATTGCACTCATCTAAGGAAAATGTATTGGGAGAATCACAATCATAAGGATTGAAGGAAGTAGTAGGTGAAGATATAAGGGATTCCTTTGAGTTTGATTATTTGCAATATCTTTCCATAACTCATACCCCTTATCAATCAGCTCTAAAGAAATCTCTGGGAAAGAGAGGCCACAAGTCAAAGTTCACAAAATTGCAAGAGAAAATAAAGGCAAGGCTTCAAGCTACTTTACATGATACCATGGTGACTTCAACAAATAAGCATCCGAGGAGAGCATGCTGCTCTCCTTGGGTTCAATGAAGATTCTATCATGGAATGTCAGGGGCATTAATTCCCCTAACAATCGAGCTTGCATCAAACATCAAATTGATGGATGCAGAGCTGATATTGTCATTCTCCAGGAAACTAAAACTATAGTTAACACATATAAATTGACAATTCAAAAATGGCACATGTGTAATTCAGAGCATTCCCTTGCTCAAGGGGCTTCTAGGGGATTAGTTGCATTGTGGAACCCAAAGCTAATTTTTGTGGTATTGCTTAGAAATGAGATTAATTGGAAATTGTTGGAAGTAACTAAATTCGATGTCAAATTTTGGTTGTTCAATATTTATGGCCCATTGTCCACAATGGATAAGAAGAATCTTTGGGATCATCTCACTCAAGCAATTTCAGAGCTGGGAGATGAGAAAATTATTTTGGCATGAGATTTTAATGTCATTACGTCTCTTCAAGACAAGATTGGGGGTATTAGTCCTCTGCCTAAAGTAATGGTTGACTTTAGCTCTTTCATTAGCACTAATGCTTTGAGGGATATCATGCCAGTCAAGGGTAAGTTCACTTGGACCAACCGAAGAAAAATTTTTCTTCAAATTACAGTAAGATTGGATAGATATCTTCTCTCCTCAAATTGGTTTAACCAGCACCACCAGTTTACATCTAAGATATTGCCTTTTCCTTATTTTTATCATTATGCAATTTCTCTTATTATGTCAAATATATCTTCCCCACCTTTCAAATCATCATTTAAATTTGAAAGCATGTGGCTCAGGAATCCCAATTTTGTAGAACTCATTCGTCAATGATGGTTATCTTCCCCTTATGAGTCTAGAACAATGATGTTCCAGATGTGTAAAAAGTTGGTGCATATTAAACAACTCATGAAATGGAACAAGGAGGGTTTTAAAAATGTTTTCCAACAGAAAGAGCTCATTCATAAAGAATTGGAAGATTTTCATGCACAAATTATTCAATGGGGTTTGGATGAATTGATGTATGAAAAACAAAATAAGTTGCAAGTGGACTGGGAGGAGCAGTGTGCAAGAGAGGAAATCTACTAGACACAAAAATCACAAGAATTGTGGTTGAGGGAGGGTGATAAAAATACTAAGTATTTTCAGGCATCTACTCAGATAAAAAGGGTTGCTAAGGTTGTTCAAGCTATTAAGGAGATTCCCATGGGAATTTGGCTTTCCAAAGAGGAAGACATAAGAAGAGAATGTGTTAGATTTTTTCTGAACTCCTATCTGCCCTGCAGGACAAAAATGAGAAAAATAAAAAGGATGAGGAAGAATTATTGGATTCAATTTGACATCCATTTTTGTAAAGGGGAATGAAGAGATATTAAAACCATTTACAACAGAAGAAGTTAAAAAGGTAGTTTTTTCTTTTCCTCTAGATAAAGCTCCTGGGCCAGATGACTTTACTGCACTTGTTTTTCAAAAATGTTGGGATATTGTGTGTTTTGATCTCCTATTGGCAATTGAAGAATCAAGAAGAGTAGGTTCCTTGCTCAAAAAATTTAATGTAACCAACATAGTCATTATTCCCAAAGTTACAGATCCATCATCATTTGTGGATTATAGACCAACCAATTTCTTTGTGTACTACAATTTATAAGATCTTTTCTAAGGCAATCTATTTGAGGTTATAGCCTATTATTCCGAGGATAATTTCTCAAGAACAAGGGGGATTTGTTCTAGGAAGAGAAACATATGAAGGGACTATTGTGGCTCATGAGACCTTGCATTCTATTTCAGTTAATAAAGTCCCTTCAATCATCATCAAAATGGATATGATAGCCTATGACAAGGTTAATTGGAGCTTTTTGAGAAAAATAATGTTAAAATTTGGTTTCTCTGCGAGATGGTGTAGATGGATAATTACATATCTCTCAGGGGCTAAATTTTCAATAATACTTAATGGATCCCTCATAGGCTTCTTCAGTGCTTCTCAAGTTGTGTGGCAAGGGGATCCACTTTCCCCTTTCTTGTTTATTATTTTGGCAGAGGCATTGAGTAGATTCATCATCAAAAAAAATGCTCTTGGGTTATGAAAATGGATTCAGATTGAAAACACAAATTTAGTAGTTATTCACTCTCTTTTTGCGGATGATACAAACTTATTTGGGAAAGAAACATTGGTAGAATCAAATCAAATCAAATAGGTTTTAAACAATTATTCATCAACATCAGGCCAACAGATAAATGCCTCAAAATCCAAAATCTACATCGGTAATACAAATGCAGTCAATGAGAAGAAGATAGTCAATGCTTTGGGTTTTCAAAAAGAATCTTTACCTTGCTCATATCTAGGGATCCCATTCTTTGCAAGCCCAAATAAAGCAACGTATTGGGAAAAAGTAATTGAAAGTATTAAGTCAAGGATATCAGTAGGGCAGGCTAGATGGTTGTCTCTTGCTAGGAGAATTCTATTAGTTAAAGTTGTATTGTCTTCAATACCTAATTATTTTCTTGCAATACTAAAGGCTCCAAAATCTATTATTGAAGAAATTAAGAGAGTGATAAGAAGCTTCATTTGGAAAGGTAATATGGATGAGAAAAATAAGGTGCCTTTAATATCCCTTGAAGCTATGTCACGTGATAAATCTCAAGGAGGGGCAAGTATTTTAAATCTTTTGAAAAGGAATAAAGCTTTTGGTGCAAAGCTTGCTTGGAAAATGTATGTTAACCCAAAGTATAAATGGTGTAGAATAATGCAAGGAAAATATTTAGATAACATGGATCCCACAAGAATATTCATTGTTTCTAATCCTCCAAAAGGTTCAGCTATTTGGAACTTTCTACTTTCATGTAGGAAATTAATTGTTTCATATATTTCATAGGAGGTAAATAATGGCCAAAGTGTCAAATTTTGGATGGATTCTTGGAGTGGCAACCCCCCATTTCAAAATAATCCAAATATTTTTCTAGTAATGGACATTAAAGGATACTTGGGGAGAATTCTTGTTGAATTATGTTTAGTCGGTAGACCCTATTTCAGGTAAAGTAACTTGGAAAAGAATATCAGATCCCTCTTTGTCTTCCCAACAGTGTTGTGTTTTATAGAAAGTGTTGGATGCTCGAATGGTCTATCTTTCTTCAAAGTTGAATAAATTGATATGGGATCCTTCAAGGGATGGAAATTACATGGTCAAATAAGGATGTAAGGCTTTAAATCAAAATTTAGGGCATCTTCTCTCCCAAACGACTTTCTCGTTTTGTTGGGATAGTAAAGTCTTACCCAAGGCAAGGTGTTTTGCATGGTTGGCATTGAGGAAGTGTATCTTAACTAGTGATCGATTAACTAAATTAAAAATAGTTGACCCTTTCATGTGTTCTTTGTAATGAGGGATTTGAGGACGTTGATCACTTATTTATAAGATGCAAGTTTGTGCAACAAAGCTAGGAATTTTTTCTCAACAAGCTTAATTTTTCCACCCCTTTACCAAACTCCTTGTGGGACTTGTTTCAAAGCTGGCTAGTACTTTATAAATATTCATTCTTTGCTTGCATATGGAGAGTAATATCAGCTTTAGTCATATGGCATATTTGGTGGGAGAGAAATTTGCACATTTTCAGGAAAGTATCCTCTTCAAATGAAGTTGTAAATGTTAAAATTGAGAAATCAGTCTCTGAGGTAGTAAATGTGAGTGTTCAAGAAGTCAAAGACATTAGCTCCTCCTTCACTAACTGGGATAACTGTATCTTACAAAATTGGAAGTATCTAAAATTGCCTTTCCTAGGAAAACTCTTATAGCCAAAGTTAGAGAAGTGTAATAGAAAACATGTAAAATGGAAGGCTCCCCAGTTTGGTTTCAGAAAGTTGAACTTTGATGATGCCTCAAAAGGAAATCTAAGAGAATCAGGGGCACGTATTTTTTTGCGTGATTCACAGGGTAAGGTATTAGCTTTATGTTTGAAACATCTTTTCAGAGGGTCTAATAACTTAGCTGAATCAAGAGCTTTGTTAATGGGGCTAGAAATGGCTTTGGAGATGGGTATTGAGAACCTTCATATTGAAGGAGACTCCCTTTTGATAGTCAATTCTTGTAAAGAAAAGAAGGTTCAAAATTGGAGTCTTCAATATGTCCTTCAATGAGTATGGGTCTTACTTGAAAAATTCCAAAACTATCAGATTACACACACATACAAAGAAGGCAACAATTTAGCCAACTATCTAACCAATATGGGTAGTACAAAGCAAGAAATATCTATTTTAGTTGACCTCTCTTCACTTGAATATTTTCCTCATCTAAGCAAAATCATTAAACAAGATGCACTACACTTGTAGGGAGGGATAATATCTTAAGTGTAGTAGAATGTTATTCATTAAACTGAAAGGCAGGGGAGGTATTGATAAATTATATTGTCGACTACGGATGGGAAATTTGGACGATTTGGAATTATGCCAAAAATTTCCATTGTTGTGTAATGATTAGCTTATTCCAAGTTTGTCATCTAAAGGCATTTTTTGCTACTGTCATTGGTACTTTCAAAGCAAACTGAATTGCTCATGGTTTTCGTGATGGGACAGGCCATATCATGCACCACTAAATATTGCCACCTCTCCAATGAATGATGGGTTACCTTATGATGTTTGGATTGCACGTACCTATAGTTGTGATGAAGTACTCGACATTTAAGTTATGCAGCAGTCTGAAGTGATTTCACATGAGCTTGTATATTGTAAAAGATTCATTTCAATTAATTGATTATACTTGTGTGAGTCATCATTAGGCCTTCTGAAAGTGAATCACCTTTAACGAATTCTTTGGGCCTTATAAAGTGCATTTTATTTATCACTTTCATTTTTTTGGCTTCAACTTTCTTCTGGAGGCAACGTCTACAAGTGCATTTCCTGTAGTGCTCTTTTTGTACTACAAAGTGGCAAAATGGCATTTTGCCCATGGAATTTCAGGATTAAATTCCTTATTCAGCCTTGGGAGCATCCGTTTGAGGATAGACTTTCTCATGAAGACATTGGCCTAATTTTTAAAGTTGATTGTATGAGGGTGGAGGAGTCTGTAAGGTCAGTGCTTGGTGTGGAGGTTACCAGTCCAAGGGCTCATCGGCTAATATTTCCATCCCAAGTTCTATCTGTGTTTTTATCTAACACTATGGATTTGCTTCAGTCATTAAAGGAATTAGAGAAAATTGTAGATAAGTTTGTTAATCCTCAGTTTCTTGATAAAAATGCTTTGTTAAATGTGGTTCAAGAGTATAACTTATTTAATGGGGAAGGGTATATCGAAGGCTTGTTCCATAGAGAGTATGTCAAACTGTGCTTGGGGTTTGAAGAAATTTTTGAAGCCATTAGGCTGGCCCTTTAGTTTAGGAATTATTACTTTCTTTTAAAAGTATTAAGGAAGAATTGCAAAAGGGTTTGTGTGTCTATGGATATTGACATAAGATAAAAAAATTATGCTATGTCTCATCTCTATGATCATGTGCCTCACTTTCCATTTAACTCCTCTTTTTTTGGGTCGAAAGAAAAATTGTCTTATGATCTAGGTGTGGAAGACTTAGTGGGAAGATAAGGGTAAGCATTTGTAGAGAGCTCCAAAGCTGTGAATCAGGGTTTCATTGCAAGGGCTCGAATTGATATTGCAGATCAACTAGAGAAGGCGCAGGTGTCGATTAATGGGTTTGATTTATTTGCCAAAGATTTGACTCCTCTCAGTCAAGCTGAAGCCCAGGATGAGAACTCCATTTGTGTAGAATGTATGGAGGAATAGTTCTAGTTAATGAATAATGTCAGTTGAATATCGTTGAATTTTGTCAAAGATAAATTATGTCAAGGCAATTCAGTTTTGCAGGGAGCCTATTGTGTGTGAACAAGAGAAATTTATGGGTCACTTTTGAATCTATCATGCAATGGGTATAGCAGTGGGGTAAATTCTTAGTTGGAGGAATTTTGGACAAATAGTTTTTTGTAAAATTTGCTATGGGTCCTCATTTTTGGGACAAATTTGTAATAATTTTGTACCTATTCGAGCTATAACTAGAGGTTTTCTTCCTTGTTCTTTCCTACCAATATACTCTCTAAACCAGGTTTTTGTATTAATTATATATATATATATATATATAATATACTATAGTGGCTTGCCACTTTTGTTAAAAAATAAATAAATAAAGTTAAAGGTACATATATATATAAATATATTTGAATTTATATATGTTATATATTATATTAAACATTTAATTTTATATAATATAAATCAATAAAGTTTAAAATTTAAATAAATAATATATATATATAGATAATAAAATAAAATAAATGTCACTTTCATGGCTATGGCTACAAATTGATAAGTAGGTGTTTTCCATAGTGAGTCAAATTATAATATTGCTATCATAATATGTTTGCAAATATAAACATAATGTACCAAGTGATGAGTCCAATTAATGGCTCGATTTTGATAGGGTTTATTATATATTTATTTTTGTTACCATAGACTTTGGCACTTGGTTGTTGACATTTTCCATGTTATTTCCTTAAAACCATAAACCTTGGCCATAAGTTTATCCTTGTGACTTTTAATGACATTAACAAGCTATGTGAATTATCTATGTTAATTTTACATGTGGTTGAATGGATGTTACTTTAAGTTAATTAAGGATATGCAATTGTTTGTGTGTGCTAATGTCATTATGTAGGTTCACACTAAGATGTTGATGTCAACAAAGCTTGCAAAGTGGAAGAAACTCCTACCAGATGGTCGATTGCCAAGAGAGTCAAAAAAATGGTCATTAAGAGGTCAAATGAGGGAGAAATTCCAATGGAGGGAAATTCCCAGTTCGAATGAAAGATTGTAACTACCTTTCAATGGTCATGTTTTTTTGTTGAGAAATTCTAGGGAGTGTGTTGTGCTAGATTCTCATTGGGGCAAGTCTGCTTTGACCAAATTTGGCGCATGCATAACTTCCTCCCTCTCTTTTCTATGCTTTCAATAAATGGCATCCTCCTATTTTGATGGAGTTGACTGCTTAGGTAGTTAGGGTAATTTAGAATTTTTTCTCTCTATAAATAATGGTCAAATTCCCATTTTCATAAGGTTGGATGTTCTAAGAATGTACTTACATTTTCTAGTTTTAGTAATACAGTCATATTGCTAAAATGTTGTAATCATGTTTTCAAGAAATAATATGATATTCCAATTTTCTGCAACTGAGTTAGCTTAAGGAAGACTCACTCAATGGGGCCCACTTGGTGAGAATTCCACCCATTTAGCTTAAAAGTTCTTTTCTGTTCAGTAACTAGTTTCAGTTTCAACAATTATCTGTTTCTACAACCACTGGAATTCTATTTTGTGATTGTTCTTGTAGCCAAGGAAAACAAAGTAGTTTCATTTATGTTTTCTAAGATTTTCATTTCTATCTTTCATTTCCACTACAATTGTTAATGCTTAGTGGAGTTGTTGATTCATGCTCAGTTCTTAAGTTGATTTCTTTCCAACATTTTATTTCCAGTATTGTTTCTTTCCTAGTTTATGGATGACTACAGTGGAGTCCTAGTGCACATAAAGTGCTGACCCATTTCAAGTTTACGTCCCTGGGTTGACAATGAAATACACCTTCATGATGAGTAAGATAGCTACTTAGTGCATATGTCCAATCCCTAAGTCACAGCTCTATGGCTTAGTTATTGAACCATTAGAGGAGGCCAATGTTTTTGGTGTCGTTGTCGGGGATGGTGTCAAACTAGGAAGTTCTTTGGAGTCATTGATATTTTCTTTCTTTTTTTAATATTTTTGAAGTTTTTTCTTAGCATACCTTTCATTTAGGAAAGTAATGACCTGCTATTCTTTCACCAATTCTTTGTGTGAGTTGGTTGATACTGCATGCATAGAGGAAGGAGAAGAGATGCTCACGGGAGATTCCTTCCTAATGACCCTGACCCATTTCAACTAGTTGAGCTTCAAAATTTTCCAAGAGATGAAGAAGAAGAAGAGGCACACCCTTTTGCTGACACATTTTCCAATTTGACTAGTTCTGACACCTCCTTTGAAGACCAAAATCTAATTGAAAATCCATTTGCTTTGGAACTCCATTAAGCAGGCATGGCTGATGCAAATAGAAATATACCCAACAACCATCTTTTCCATTTCCTATCACTCATCAGAGTGAATTTGACAACCTCAAAAATATCCCTGCTTCAGTCCTTCCTAAGTTCTATGGGCTTGTCATAGAAGACCCTAACACCTTTTTGTTTGAGTTTGATATCCTCTATAGAAGCTATGACTATACCACTGATGATCATAGGATTAAGTTGTTTCCTACCACCTTGAAAGAAGTTGCATTAAGATGGTTTATGAGCTTAGGTAGGAATACTCTAGAAACTTGGGATGATATGAAAACAAAGTTTCTTGAGAAGTACAAAGAATATTGTAGGGGCATTGATATGAGAGGAGATGACATCTTTAGGATGCAACAAAAGGAAGATGAGAGTTTGGAGGACTACATTTCAAGGTTTTTGTTTTGCCTGCAGAAATTCCCACATCATACACTCAATGAAGAATCTCAAAATTTTCTCTTCCTTAGAGGGATCAATGAAAGCTGCATTGATCCTCTGGACCTAATGGGAGGAGGAGATATCACCCAAGTTCCTTGGGATGATATTAAGAAGATATGTTAGAACTATTCCAAGGAACCTTCAAAGAAAGGAAGAGGTTACCAATCCTCTATGGGTAAATAATCCACCAATGGAGTTTCAAGGATGTAGATTACTCACTTGTTGGTAGATTTCAAGTAAGACATCATAAAAAATTTGGCTACTCAACTGGATACACTTCAAGCAAATAAGAAACATGAGGAGGAAGAGGCAATGTTGGCAGAATATTGTCCTTATAGTAGACAACAGAAGAAAGACTACTGATGCAAAATGGTAGCTAACATTGACAACAAGAAAATTCTACCTGATTTCAATCCAATCTAGGGTGATGATGATCAGGTCTACTACATTGCACAAAGGATACCATGGGCCCCAAGACAAGGTATGCCACCAGATCCATTATCTTTTATTGGGCCTTATTTCAATTCTTATGCATTTGGTAATCAATGGAAACCCATATACCCATCCAACTATGGAGGATATCCACCTTAGCTTGGAATAACCCTCCAAATACCTTGCCCAATCACCAAAAATATCCACCCTAGTGGCAACAATCTCAAGGTATTTGATAGAAATTCCAAGGGAATTGGCAGCCACCTCAAGGAAACTGACAACAAACATCCCAATGGAGGGGAGGACAATAATGGCCAAACTAGACAACTAGCTACATGCAACCACCTCCACAGCCTCAACAACCTACCATAATTCATCCTCTTACTAGCTCAATTTCAAGCACACCTAGACCTACTTAGTTACTAGCTCAGCCCACACCTAACTCAAATAGTAAACCACAGCAATAGCCGAACTACTTTGCAGATCCTAATCAATTCCCTACATATGTTGTGAATGTAAGTGATATTCATCTGCATTCAAGAACCACTTTTCCAACTCCTTCCACTCCTATCATCACTAAGCTTCCTATGGAAGAAGAGGAGCATCATAATGTCCCCATTCAACCGAGTGTGTTTAAAAATATTGAACTAGTTCAATAGACTGATCAAGATCCACCATTTCCTCAAAGGTTAGAAGTTGTTAAACAAAAGGAAGAGAAGGAGGAGACAACCTTTGACATTTTGGATTAGTTGAAACACATGTGTTAAGATACCTTTGTTTCAGGCCATAAAAGATGTCCCCATATATGGAAAAAAAACCAAGGAACCATGCCTCAAAAAGCCAGGGAGGAAAAAGAAAGACCCCACTACCATTCATGTGGTGGGACAATTGGCAGATATCATGATTGGGAAAGTTATTGTTCCTAAGTACACTAACCCAGGTAGTCATGTGGTAGGATTTATTATAAATGGAATCCAAATAAATAATTCTCTAATTCACTTGGGAGCAAAACTAAATGTGATGACTAAGGATATCCTGCAACAACTGAATGTTGAAAACATGAGACCTACTCCTACTATCCTGCAGCTTGCTGATAGTTCCACTATCAAACCAGATGGTATAGTAGAAGACCTTGTAGTAACTCGAGACTCTTGGAAGTACCCATTATATTTCATGATTCTTTCTCTTAAAGCTACACTAGGAGGGTATCCCATTATTCTAGGAAGGCTATGGCTAGCCACAACAAATGCTTACATTGGATTCCAGTCATGGGACATGACTATTTCTGATGGGAAAAGCACCAAAAATCTTGTTCTCTATCCTCCTTCTCAACCATCTCATGATATGGATAACCCCATATGGCCACATGTTGGAGAAGAGGCCGAGGAAGTTAATTCAGTGGAACAACTCATGATAATAGGCAAAAGTCCTTTCATCCAGCTTTAGGAAGAAGATGAAGTGTTGTCCCACATAATTCAGAACCATTGTGAGATACATGAAGAGTCATCCACTCATGAATCTAGTTCTATATGTCCAGTGAAGACACTTCTTCCTGCTCTTCCTACAACTGAACTTCTTGCAACAACTAATATGCTTCATACATTGCTACCACATGAGTTAAAAATTCCAAGTATTAGTGAAACAACCATGACTGAGTTAGCCACACAAGTGCAAGTGTCAGAAGGGAAACATTTGAATATTAACATAAAGTTGAGTCAAGAACAACAGTTGTCCCTAACAAACATGTTGAAGACCCACAACATGCATTTGCATGGAAATACCATGACATGAAAGGATTGGACCCCAAACTCTGTACTCATAGGATATATATTAGAGATGACTACACACTAGTAAGGTAGCCACAAAGGAGAATCAACCCTGCATTGAGGTAGATTATAAAAGGGGAATCACAAAAAATATTGGATGCAGAATTTATCTACCCTATCTCAGACAGCTAGTGGGTGTCCCCATTGGTAATTGTGACTAAAAGGGGAGGTAAATGGAGATTTTGTGTTGACTATAGAGAACTAAATGTTGGAATTGTGTGTCTCAATCTCACAGGCTGAAACCTCTGAAAGAGCCAAGTCGTTGTGACATCCTTATTGTTTGGCCGACTAGCAGTTGTGCAACCTTTTGGAATGCTTAGGTCGTCGAGACCTTGTTGATGTCTTGCCGACTGGAGCTATCGCTGTGACTTGTTGTGTTCGGTGTAACCCTCTACTGAGTGGGTTGGTCTGGCTAACAGGTTATTCTTATTGGATGTCGGGGAGACTCATGGTGACAGAAGTCATCAGGGAGAGATTTGAACATTTGGTATAACTCATCCCGACAAGAGATGTCTCATCGATGGTTATTCACTAGAAGACATCGGGGTGACATGGAGACTCAGTAAGAACTCTTGCCGACAGTTGGTTTTCTTCTCGATGGATATTAACTTGGAGTCATCAGGGTGACTTGGAACCTATGGAATGACTCTTAGCGATAGCCTAAGTCTTGCTGACAAATGTTCATATTGGTATGACTTGAGGGCTCGTTATGACTCTCACTGAATAGCGATAGTATCACCGATGGATATGAATATCGGTATGACCTCTCGTCGATAGCAATGGTCTTGCTGATAGTGCTACATGTGATGGTCATCGATATGACATCTCAGTGATATGGCTTGTCTCACCAACTGCTTTGCTCGATGAATATTGGTATGACATAAAGATCTATGAGATTCTCAGCGATAGGAAAACTCTTGCCGATAGAGCTTCACAAGATGTATTTGTGTTCGGTATGACCTCTCACTGAAAGCAATGGTCTGGTTGATGCTTCTACAATGGATATTGGTATGATGTCTTAGTGACAAGGGGAATTCTGAGTGAAAAATTTTGAACTTGGTGTAACCTCTTGCTGAAGGTGATGAGTTTGGCCGATATCGACAGTTGGGTTTTTTGGCATCGGGGAGACACGACTAGTGTCTCACCGACATATGGATACAATTTGAGTGCTTTTGACCGATTGACTATCCTATGTGGTTTTTCCTCGACCAATCAAAGAAGCAGAATGGGAACCGCTAGCAGTTGGACTATTGCGGCCATTCCTATAAGGAAGTTTAACAGACCATGGATGACATGGATATACTCAGAGATTGAAGATGATGATCTATTTGGCATATAGTTTGGTGTGAGATCAGTCTGTGAATTCAATCGAGAGTGCATTGTAAATGGGATGTTCTATACTAGGTTGATAATTGTGAATGCTGCTATAAATTGACATCAGAGAGTGAAGCTCGTACTCTATATGTAATTTCCATTACTATAATACAAAGAGGCTTTTCTTGGTGTGGTGGATTTTTCTCTCATAAGGGTTTTCCCACATAAATCTGGTGTTCATCTGTGTATGTTAATTTCTTTGTTTTTGCTATTTCTTTCAAGTGTATCTTAATTGGGCTGTAATTGAAAAATTTAAAACCACCTTTGCATTCTTCCCTGAGGTTTTGACATTAGGAGAGTTGTTTCTGCACCTTAGCTTTCATTACAAGTGGTATCAGAGCCTGGCTAGTTGTGTTATCCTTGTGGGTACATTGGGTTTTTTGTGTCAATTTTGTTCAATGGGAGTCTTGTAGAAGTTTTGGTAATTTGAATTAGAGGTTAAGATTGGAAGCACGTTAGGAAAGATTGAAATTGAGAAATTCAATGGCAACAATTTTGAGTTGTGGAAACTTAAAATGGAAAATCTACTAGTTGATCGTGATCTATGGCTTGTTGTGTCTAGAACGAAGCCTACAGGCATGAAGCAAGAGGATTGGGACCTTGCAAATAGAAAATCAAAGGGGCTGATGAGGCTCTATTTAGCAGACTCTATTCTTCTAAATGTTCATGAAGAAAAGAATGCATCTTCCTTGTGGAAAAGATTGGCAACTATTTATCAGGCCAAGTCCTTGGTGAATAAATTGTTCTTGAGGAAGAAGCTGTACACTTTGAGAATGTAGGAGGGAGGGTTTGTTACTGATCATTTGAATGCATTCAACATGCTGATTGCAAAATTAGCATCTGTGGGTGTGAAGATTGATGAAGAAGATTGTTGTATGCTGTTATTATGTTCTTTGCTAGACTCTTGGGATCACCTGGTGATGGCTATTGGGAGTACAACATCCAGTTTTAAGATGGAAGATGTTGTTGCTTCTTTGTTATTAGAAGAGATGAGAAGGAAATCTTCTGAGATGGCAAAGGAGGCTCTTGTTGTTAGAGGCAGATAGAAAGAAAAAGGAAAGAAGAAGGACAAGAAGTCCAAATCCAAATCAGAAGGGAGATCAAAGTCTCCTAGAAAGAAGTCTAAGGTGAAGTACTGGAATTGTTGGCAACCTGGTCATGTCTGAAAGGATTGCAAAGAGGAGAAAAAGAAGAAGAAGAATTCTTTTGACAATGATTCTTCTCAGAGTGATGCAGACGCCTTCATTACAGCCTTGGCTACACAGGCATCAAATGATATCTGGTTGATTGATTCTGGAGCATCTTTCCACATGAAATATCATAGAGACTGGTTCACAAAGTATGAAAACTATGATGGTGGAAAGGTGTATTTTCCAAGTGATTCATCTTTGGAAATTTTTGGTCGTGGAAGAGTCAGAATTCAAATCCCTGATAGAAGAGTGAAGGGAATCAATGATGTAATGCATATACTAGGTCTGGCTCAAAATCTACTTTCTGTTAGTAAGCTGAATGATATTGGAGTGCAAGTCACATTCTCTAGAAATGGTTGTAAGATGACTAGAGGCTCAATGGTGCTAGCAAGGTGTGATCATATTGGTACCTTGTATAAGCTAGATGCACATGATGTACAATGCAATAGTGTCTCTACAAAGTCACAGAAAGCTCCTCATGGAGAAAAGATGGTAAAAGTTCCTGATAGTGTAAACTCTATGGAAGTTAAACTTCTAGCAGAAAAGACTATGCTCTAGCATCATAAGCTAGGCCACATTGGAGAGAAAGGTTTAAAAACCTTGAAGAATAAAAACCTGGTTGAAGGGCTTGATGATTGTAACCTTGAATTCGAGTTTTGTGAACATTGTATATATGGTAAACAACACCATGTTTCATTTTACTCCAGTCCTCACAAATCTTCTGGTTTGCTTGATTATATACATTCTGATGTTTTTGGTCCAGTGAATGTTCCTTCTTTGTCTAAGTCAAGGTACTATGTATCGTTCATTGATGATTATTCAAGAAGAACATTTGTTTATTTTTTGAAAAGTAAATCAGAAGTGTTCAGTCGATTTAAAGAATTTAAGAACCTTGTAAAAAATCATACTGGAAGAAAAATAAAATGTTTAAGGACTGGTAATGGCGGTGAATTTTGTTCGATGAATTTGTGGTATTGTAAAGATCATGGAATTAAAAGACATAAAACTACACCTTACACTCCACAGCAAAATGGAGTTGCGTAAGGTTCAATAGGACAATGATGGAAAGAGCACGAAGTATGTTGAGTAGTGCTGGCTTGGAGGAGAAGTTTTTGAGGCAGTTGCTACAACATGTTACTTGATAAACCATTCTCCTAATTCGCTCTTGTTGAGAAAACACCTTTGGAAGCATGGTCTCGAAAGAAGCCCTCTTTGGAGACATATTCGAGTCTTTGCACAGGAGGCATATGCACATGTGCGAATGAGAAAAAGATCTAAATTGGAAACAAGGCTGTAAAATGTATTTTTATTGGCTATAGTGCTGGCATAAAAGGATACAAGCTTTGGAATCCTGATATGGAGAAGGTTCTATACAAGAGAAGTGTTATCTTCATGAGTTGAAGCCTTCTACCTTGGATTTGGATGAGACAAAATCGAAAACAAAAAGGATGTAGTTGAAATTCCTCCAACACCGATAAAGAGGAACTGAAAATTCAAAATGTACCTAAAATTGAGGAAAGCTCAATTAGTTATGAGAGTTCTCAAGAAGAACAACAACCCCCCTCAACAAGTGAGGAGGTCAACTCGTGAAAGAAAGCAACCTGATAGGTATGAGTTTTCTTTGATAGATTCTACTTGTGCCTATGCTTTAATTTCTAGCACTGATGAGCCTAGGACTGTGAAAGAGGCATTTAGAATGTCTGATTCAAACTCTTGGTTGGAAGCCATGAATGAAGAAATGGCATCATTAGAAAAGAATGATACTTGGAGTTTGGTTCCCCCTGAAGGAAGAAAAGTTGTGGGCTACAAATGGGTATTCAAAAAGAAAATAGGTTTGGATGGCAAAGGTGGAAAAAATATAAGGCGCAGGTTGGCTGCAAAGGGTTATTCGCAAGTAGGGGAATTGATTATGGAGAAATTTTTTCTCCTGTAGCTAACCTAACATCCATTAGATTTCTTTTGTCACTTGCAGCAGCATATGACTTAGAGGTTGAATAGATGGATGTGAAGACAACATTTCTTCATGGTGATCTTGAAGTAGAGATTTATATGTCCCAGCCTGAGCACTTTGTGGAGAAAGGTAAAGAAATATTGGTTTGCAAGTTGAAAAAATCTATGTATGGATTAAAGCAGTCTCCTAGAATGTGGTACCAAAAGTTTGACACTTTTGTTTTGTCATTGGGATTTGTAAGATCAAAATCTGATCATTGTGTGTATTACAGAGCTGAAAGTGATCGAGTTGTTATTATTGCTCTCTATGTTGATGATATGTTGTTCATAGGCAATAGTAAGTTAATGATTTTTGATCTTAAGTCTCAGTTGTCTGCAAAGTTCAAAATGAAAGATCTTGGTGTAGCAAGGTATATTTTGGGAATGGAAATAACCAGGGACAGGAAGAGTAGAAAACATTGGCTCAGTCAGAGTAAGTATATTAAGACTATTCTAATGAGATTTTGTATGAATGATTGCAAGCAGCTAGTTGTTCCAGTTTTGTAGGAAACAAAGCTATTTGTTGAAGACTATCCAAAATATCCTATTGAGATGGAGGAAATGACCAGTGTGCCTTATGCTAGTGCGGTAGGCAGTCTTATGTATGCAATGGTTTGTACAAGGCCATAAATTGCCCAAGCAGTGGGAGTACTTAGTCGGTTTATGGCTAATCCTGGAAGATCACATTGGGATGTTGTGAAAAGAGTATTCGGATATTTGAAGGGCACTTCAGAATATGCTTTGTGTTACCACGGGAACTTGGTTGAATCACAAAGGACTCTCAGTATTCGAGGCTATGTGGATTTTGATTGGGCAGGGGACATTGATAGTAGAAGATCCACCAGTGGATATATTTTCATGTTGAATGGTGGTGCAGTGAGTTGGATGAGTAAGCAGCAGGCTGTAGTCGCTTTGTCCACTATAGAGGAAGAATACATGGCAGCAACACATGCCTGTAAAGAAGCAATTTGGTTAAAACATTTGTGTTCTAACACTGGTTTTGATACAAGGAAAATAACAATTTACTGTGATAGTCAGAGTGCTATTTGTTTGGCAAAGAATCCTACTTTCCATGCCAGGATGAAACATATAGTGTACAGTATCATTTTGTACAAGATATGGTGGAGGATGGAAATGTCTCTTTAGAAAAAGTGGATACTTTGGAGAATGTTGAAGATGCATTGACAAAGCCAGTGAGCATAGACAAGTTCAGGTGGTGTGCCAGTTCGATGGGCCTTAGTGCCCATGAATTTTAGTAGCTTTGTTGTGCTATGGAGGTGCCTGTGGGAGATTGTTGGAATTGTGTGTCTCAATCTCATAGGCTAGAACCTCTGAAAGAGCCAAGTCAATGTGACATCCTTATTGTCTAGCTGACTAGCAGTTGTGCAACCTTGTGGAATGCTCAGGTCACTGAGACCTTGTTGATGTCTTGCCAATTGGAGCTATCGCTATGACTCGTTGTGTTCGGTGTAACCCTCTACCAAGTGGGTTGGTCTAGCTGACAGGTTATTCTTATCGAATGTCGGGGAGACTCATGGTGATAGAGGTCATTGGGGAGAGATTTGAATGTTTGGTATAACTCATCCCAACAAGAGATGTCTCATCAATGGTTATTCACTAGAAGACATTAGGGTGACATGGAGACTCGGTAAGAACTCTTCCTAACGCTTGGTTGTCTCACCAATGGATATTCACTCGGAGTCATTAGGGTGACTTGGAACCTGCAGAATGACTCTTAGCTATAGCCTAAGTCTTGCTGACAAATGTTCATATCGGTATGACTTGAGGGCTCGTTATGACTCTCACCGAATAGTGATAGTATCACCGATGGATATGAATATTGGTATGACCTCTCATCGATAGCGATGGTCTTGCCGATAGCGCTACATGTGATGGTCATCGGTAAGACGTCTCCGCGATATGGCTTGTCTCGCAAACTGCTTTGCTTGATGGATATCAGTATGACATAAAGATCTATGAGATTCTTAGTGATAGGAAAACTCTTGCCGATAGAGCTTCACAAGATGTATTTGTGTTCGGTATGACCTCTCACCAAAATCAATGGTCTAGCTGATGCTTCTACAATGGATATCGGTATGATGTCGTAGCGACAAGGGAAAGTCTAAGTGACAACTTTTGAACTTGGTGTAACCTCTTGCCAAAGGTGATGAGTCTAGCCGATATCGACAGTTGGGTTTTGTGGCATCGAGGAGACACGACTAGTGTCTCACCGACATGCATATATAATTTGAATGCTTTTGACCGATTGACTATCCTATGTGGTTTGTCCTTGACCAATCAGAGAAGCAGAATGGGAACCTCTAGCAGTTGGACTGTTGCGGCCGTTCCTGTAAGGAAGTTCAACAGACCATGGATGACAAGGATATACTCAGAGATTGAAGATGATGATCTATTTGGCATACAGTTTGGTGTGAGATCAGTCTATGAATTCAATCGAGAGTGCATTGTAAATGGAATGTTTTGTACTAGGTTGATCATTGTGAATGCTGTTGTAAATTGACATCGGAGAGTGAAGCCCATACTATGTATGTAATTTACATTACTGTAACACAAAGAGGATTTTCTTGGTGTGGTGGGGTTTTCCCACGTAAATCTGGTGTTCATCTGTGTATTTTAATTTCTCTGTTTCTGCTATTTCTTTCAAGTGTATCTTAATTGGGCTGTAATTGAAAAATTTAAAAGCACCTCTGCATTCTTCCCTGAGGTTTTGACGTTAGGAGAGTTGTTTCCGCACCTTAGCTTTCCTTACACTAAACTCTACCACCAAAAAGGATCATTTTCCTCTTCCCTTCATAGACCAAGTACTAGATTCACTTGCAGGTAAGCAATATTTTTCTTTTCTAGATGGATTTAGTGGTTATAATTAGATACAAATTACACCTGAGGATCAAGTGAGGACAACCTTTACCTATCCATGGAGGACTTATGCCTACTCAGTACTCCCATTTGGTGTATGTAATGCACCTACAACTTTTCAAAGAGTAGTCATTAGTATATTTTCATATATCTCACATGGGGGACTTATGCCTACTCAGTACTCCCATTTGGTGTATGTAATGCACCTACAACTTTTCAAAGAGCAGTCATTAGTATATTTTCATATATCTCACATGATTGTATGGAGATCTATATGGATGATTTTACTACCTATGGTGTTGACTTTGCATAAGCATTAGAAAATGTAATAAAAGTTTTACAGAGATGTGAAGACCATAATCTATCCTTGAACAGTGAGAAATGCTTCATGATGATGCGGGAAGGAGTAGTCCTTGGTCACTACACTTCTTAGAAAGGAATTCAAGTGGACCCAGCCAAGATTGAGGTGATTACCAATCTTCCTACTCTTGCCAAGCAAAAAGATCTATGAGATTCTTGGCGATAGGAAAACTCTTGTCGATAGAGCTTCACAAGATGTATTTGCATTCGGTATGACCTCTCACTGAAAACGATGGTCTGGCTGATGCTTCTACAATGGATATCGGTATGATGTCTTAGCGACAAGGGGAATTCTGAGTGATAGCTTTTGAACTTGGTTTATCCTCTTGCCGAAGGTGATGAGTCTGGTTGATATCGATAGTTGGGTTTTGTGGCATTGGGGAGACACGACTAGTGTCTCACCAACATGTGGATACAATTTGAATTCTTTTTACCAATTGACTATCCTATGTGGTTTGTCCTCAACCAATCAGAGAAGCAGAATGGAAACTGCTAGCAGTTGGACTGTTGTGGCCATTCTTGTAAGGAAGTTCAACAGACCATGGATGACATGGATATACTCAGAGATTGAAGATGATGATCTGTTCAGCGTACAGTTTGGTGTGAGATCATTGTGTGAATTCAATCGAGAGTGCATTGTAAATGGGATGTTTTGTACTAGGTTGATCATCATGAATGTTGTTGTAAATTGACATCAGAGAGTGAAGCCCATACTCTGTATGTAATTTACATTACTGTAACATAAAGAGGATTTTCTTGGTGTGGTGGGGTTTTCTCCCGTAAGGGTTTTCCCACGTAAATCTGGTGTTCATCTGTGTATGTTAATTTCTCTGTTTCTGCTATTTCTTTCAAGTGTATCTTAATTGGGTTGTAATTGAAAAATTTAAAAGCACCTTTGCATTCTTCCCTAAGGTTTTGACATTAGGAGAGTTGTTTCCGCACCTTAGTTTTCCTTACACTAAACTCTACCACCAAAAAGGATCATTTTCCTCTTCCCTTCATAGACCAAGTACTAGATTCACTTGTAGGTAAGGAATATTTTTCTTTTCTAGATGGATTTAGTGGTTATAATTAGATACATATTACACCTGAGGATCAAGTGAGGACAACCTTTACCTATCCATGGGGGACTTATGCCTACTCAGTACTCCCATTTGGTGTATGTAATGCACCTACAACTTTTCAAAGAGTAGTCATTAGTATATTTTCATATATCTCACATGGGGGACTTATGCCTACTCAGTACTCCCATTTGGTGTATGTAATGCACCTACAAATTTTCAAAGAGCAGTCATTAGTATATTTTCATATATCTCACATGATTGTATGGAGATCTATATGGATGATTTTACTACCTATGGTGTTGACTTTGCATAAGCATTAGAAAATATAATAAAAGTTTTACAAATATGTGAAGACCATAATCTATCCTTGAATAGTGAGAAATGCTTCATGATGATGTGGGAAGGAGTAGTCCTTGGTCACTGCATCTCTTAGAAAGGAATTCAAGTGGACCCAACCAAGATTGAGGTGATTACCAATCTTCCTACTCCTACCAAGAAAAAAGATGTTAGAAGTTTCTTGGGACATGTAGGATACTATAGGAACTTCATCAAATATTTTAGTAAAATGGCAACACCACTGTACAATCTCCTAACTAAAGATGTCGAGTTCTAGTGGACAGAGGACTATGACAAAGAATTCATTGATTTGAAAGTAGCTTTAACACATGCTCCTGTACTCAAAGGCCCTAATTGGGAATTCCCTTTTCATATTCATATAGATGCATCTAATTATGCTATAGGAGTTGTCTTAGGACAAAAAGGAGTAATTGAGAATGTAATCTACTTTATCAACAAAAACCTACAAGGGGCTGAGTTCAACTACACAATGACAAAGAAGGAGATGTTGGTAGTCATCTATGCCCTTAACAAGTTTGGACATTACATAATAGGATATCAAATCTTTGTTCATATAGACCATGCAGCCATAAGATACCTCATGAATAAGCCCTTTATTTCAGGAATTCTAGCAAGATGGTTGTTGTTGATGCATGAATTTGACATCACCATTGTTGAAAAACTAGGAAAGGAAAATGTTGTAGCAAACTTTCTCTCTAGAATGACTACATCAGAGGACACTCAAGTCATTGATGACTCTTTCCATGATAAAATTTTTTTTCCATCAGTGTGCACACACCCTGGTATGCTGATATAGCCAATTATCTGGTTAAAGGGAGAGAAGAGAGAAGGGTGCTGATTGAGAAAACCTTCCGTTTCTCATTTTTGCAGGATGTTTATTCTACATTGGACCAGACCATGTAATGAGGAGATGTGTAAGGGAAGATGAAACATATGATATATACATGCATGTCACAATGAACCTTGTGCAGGGAATTTTTCAGCCAAGAGGACAACAATGAAAATTATTAATATAGGATACTATTGGCCCACACTTCATAAGGATGCAGGAAAGTATACTAGGAAGTGTGATAGATGTCAGAGGATGGGCCAGCCAACTAAATATGATGAGATGCCTATATACCCATAGGTATTCATCACTCCATTTGATAAATAGGGACTTGATTTTGTAGGTCCCATTGATCCTCCATCAAATGGAAAATCCTACATCTTGGTTTATGCTGACTTTGTGACCAAGTGGGTTGAGGTTAAAGCTATGAAACATGCTAGAGATAATAAAGTTGTAGAATTCCTCTATGAGGAAATATTCATTCGTTATGGGGTTCCAAGAGAGATAGTGACAGATCAAGGGGCTTAGTTTACATCAACCCTTGTCATAGCATTGGTTAATGAATATAATGTGAGGCATAGGAAATCTACCCCCTATCACCCTCAGGCCAATGGCTAGTTTGAGGTGACCAACATGGAAATAGAGGCTATCTTGACCAAAATAGTTTCTATTCACAAGAAAGATTGGGCAAACAGGTTGTTAGAAGCTATCTAGGCTTATAGGACCACTTGAAAGACAACCACTGGTTTCAATCCTTTTGAATTATTGTATGGGAAGACAACCATGATACCTATTGAGTTTGAGCATAAAACTCTTAGGACTACACTAGATCTTTGGATAGACACATCTGAGGCACAAAAGGATAGAATCATGCAACTCAATGCTTTGGATGAGATGAGAAAGTCAGTCCTACATCATATTGAGATAGTGCAAAATCAAAGGGTCAAATGGCATGACAGATACATAAAGGAAAAGAAGTTCTATCCAGGTGACTGGGCACTCCTTTATGACTCCAAGTATCAAGATAATGTAAGAAAATTGTAGACTAGGTGGTTAGGACTGTATGAAGTTGCAAAAGTATTCTCCAATGGTGTTGTTCAACTCACAACCATTGACCCTGTCAAATTCAAACTCTTGGTCAACGATCACCATATCAGATTATATCATAAGCCAGCTTCCAAACAAGAATTCATGTAGCAATTTATTCAATACCAAACCTTTGAACTTCCTATAGCTGAAGGAAGTGGATCTAGTGTCGCTCCTTCTGACTAATCCAAGTATGCATGCAATCACATCATAATAAAGATTTCCACTTTTGTGGGAATCCACTTCTTCATTAATAAATCCATCCACCCATCCATCTCCATCTTCTCTCTCTTCCATAAATCCACCATTACTTCACTTCACCATCACTTCATTCCATCACCACTACATTAATTTCTCAACTGTACTTTTAAAGGTAACTGGTAATTTTCTCCACATTCCTTGTAAAAGATACTCCAAGTTTTCAAGTACATGTTGGCCTCCTACAATGATCTCAATAACTAAGCCTTTATAGACATGATTTAGAGATTGGTCATCTAACCTGAATAGCCATTTCAACCATCATGAAAGTGCATTTAACTTGTCAACCCAGGGACGTGAACTTGAAATGGGTCAACACAATATGTGCACTAGGAAGTCAAAGTAGCCATTCTACTCTACAGCTAAGGAACACACAATACTGAAAGTAAATTGCTTGAAAAGGAATGAAACAAATGTTGAACATAAATCAATGACTATGCTAAGCGGATATGCATAACAAGAATGAAAATATGAGCAATAGACAAGACACTACTCTACCTGCTTTGGCTGCAGGAATAGTCACAAAATGAAATTCTAGTGGCTGTAGGAACAGTCGATGCCAGATTTCTAACTAAGTACTAAACAACAAATAATACTAAACTAATGCTAAACTAAGAAGACGGATTACTCATCAAGTGGGCCCCCTTGGATAAGTATCCTCTAAAACTAGAGAAACTCAGATGCTCAAACTTAGAGCTTTATTTTATTCACTGTGAATCATGTGTACAAGAGAGTAATGTATCTATATTACTAAAAACTAGAAAATAAGAGTACAATATCAAATCATGCAACCTTTGAAGAAGGAGCATTAAATCATTATTTATACTAATCAGCTAAACATGGTAGTCAAGTCCACAACTAGGACACCATTTAGGGAAAATAGGGAAAGTGGAGTGATGGCGGTTACACATGCATAGAATCTGGTCAGACATGCAGGTCCAAATGTAGATCTAGTACAACAGTAATGCCCATGCATGCTCAATCATTAAATTACACTACAAGCTAGTTTCGTTCAGTTTCATGAAGAATATTTTGTCGCCGACTACCTTTGACTTGGAGCGATTCCTCAACTGGACGTTATGGTGCATGCCCAGCTTGCGGTGTCTTCCTCAACTTGGCGTATTAAATCTGCATGGCAAGGTCAGTATGCATAATAACTGCACATCTATAACCACTATAAGGAACATTCATTAACCACATGCAAAATCAATATAGATAATTCACATATTATGCCAAATGACATTAAAGCTTGTAGAGATAGGATTAAGTCAACTGTCAATAGTTTGAGGGAAATATTATGAAAATACCAACATTTAACATTAAAGTCTATGACATCTACTAGTAAATAAACTATAGATTCGACCCAAAATTGGACCAAAAACTAGGCTCATCACTCCCCCAACCTAACGTTTTGTTGGTCCTCCAGCAGGGGAAGGGTTTTTCTTCTACTTGGTCAAAGCTTTGAAGTTTGCAACAAATAGTTGTCCAATATTAGTGGCTATAGTGCATGAATTAGGATCCCAATAGAATCCTCCCAATTTGTCAAATTTGTTCCATCTCTACCTTTCTACAACAATGTCAAGTTGGTAGAATCTTATTTTTGGTACGGGCCACATAAGCATGGGTGGCTGGAAAGTTAGGGGAAGCCAAGACTGCCCTTGAGTTCTCCCAATATGAATATACCTATCAATCCTCTTTAGTGTTGCAACATAATTGTGGATAGAATGAGGCTCAACCTATTTTAGCTCATCAGATAAACCATTCCATCTTCGTGATAGATATCTTCTCATGGTTTCCTCTTTTGCTGATGTCTTTACTTCATACTCATTGTAAACTACCTCAATCCAAGGCATAATATTGTTGCCATAACTAGGTCTGAGAAGCATTATGTGCCATTCTCTATAAATATCCCTTGGGTTACTTGATTTAGCTCTAACAAGAAGAGGGATATCAAACTCCAATTTTTTATATGCTCCATGTTGTTGTCCCCAACTAATTTCATTGTGTACCCAAGACATAAATGCTCTCAATTGAACATCCTCAACATACAATAATGGATTCTAATCATGGTCTTTTGTGATAGCATAATTATGCAAATAAAATTCACATAGAAAATTCATCATTTCAAGGGAGGCAATTCTATAAGCATTGAAAATTTCCATAGGGGTGTCAATAGAAGGATTCAAAACCTGAGGCAATCCTTGACAACTTAAAAGAGAAATACTTCTCTTTCAGGAGAAGAGCATAGACCCTTGGAGGGGTCCTACATTCCAAAATCCATGGTGCCAAAGCTGTCGTATCATCCACCCTCTGCTTTAGGGTGGCAATTTTTGCATTTTTATTCTCAATCTCTTCATCCTTCTTCTGAATTTCCTTCTTCAATTTTCATTTTTCCTTTCTCCATTCTTCCTCTCTTCTTTGTATTTATCTCCATAAATTAAAAAGTGTTGCATGTACTATAAAACTAGGAGGATTATGAATGCCTACCAGTATTTTTGTTGATGGCGGCTCCTCATATGGCACTATCTGCATGGACTCGGGTTGTCCAGTTATCTCTAGCTATAGGGGTGCTATTTCTTCTTTCGCCTCTTGTTGCAGGGACTCTTGTTCTTGTCGTGGTTGCAGGAACTCCTGCTCTAGTTCTAGCTATTGTTGTAGGACATCCTATTGCAGGACTTCTTGCTCATGTTGTAGGAAGTCCTAACTTTCCTCAAACTCTTCTGCAATGTTAGCAAGATCGGCTAGTGTTATATTTGTTGCTCTCCTGAATATTTCTTCTTCTTCTTCAACATTCTCCTACTCCATTAGAGCTTCAGGGTCCCCATGTGAGGTCTCACCGGGTTTAGGCCTTTCCTGTGGAGGTGTACCAATCACAAGCCCAGTTGGTCTTGATTTCCTGGGAGATTTCTCATGCTTTCCTTTGGCTACAGAATGAATAGTATCAACCTTTCTCTATTTAGAACTTGACATCTTTCTTTCTACAGGCTATGTTTTGGCCTTTCCTTTTCACGTTTCTACTTCTCTCTTTTGTTCCCTATTTTTCATTAGGGTCTCAAGTGGAATGTCATCATCAAAATTAGAGGAAGAAATTTCATTTTTTGATTGCTTTGTTTTAGAATAACTAATTTCTATGGTTTCTTTTGTTGCAGGAGGATTCACACTAGAACCAACACGAGAGGTTGAAGCACTAGGAATAGCTTCAGTCGTGCTTATTCTCCTGCTAGACCTATGGGATTGAGGCAAATCCCTAGGTTGCAAGTGCTCAGGTCTAATTTGATCAACATTTATAAATTTTTCTCAAGTTATTGTAGATACATCATGCAAAGACTTTTCAACTAGCAATTTAATCAGGTAATGGTGGGAAACAAAATTATCTCTACTTTTTTAGGTCTCGGTCACCATGATTGAGAGAAGATTGTACATGTTGGGAACATTCATCCTCCTTTTGTGCTTCACGTGATTCAAAATCTTGAAGTGTACGAAATGAAAATTTGACTAGTGACCCTCACAGGTGATGTATTTGATAACATACACGGCTATCTACTCCCATGGGTCAAGCATAGACATTATCTTTGCACCCTGTTTATCTATGCTAAATGGGGGGTCGTTTAGCTCTATAAAATCGACCCTAGCTGATCTGGCGTCTTTGGAGGTAGGGTAATTTTAGCCATCAGTTGGTAACCCTGTGACCTCTACAATTTTTTCCTCTATTGCCACAACTTCCAACCCCTTTATTGTGGCTTTCCTTTTTGAAAATGTCTTGGAAAATTCAAGGGAAATGCTTTCATCAAAGCCATCCAGTTTCAAGAAGTAATCTGCCCATCCGTAGTTTCTAAATTCAATTAGGCATTTTTCATCCTGCAACAAAATGTCATGCAACATGGGTTCATTTCAAATTAACCCACCTCCCATTGTTTCCAATCAAACAAATGCTCTACAAATTCTTCCCTGCAATTCCCGTATGAAAGTCAAGCTCACTTTCCTGTAGTACCTGCTAAATTTCTAGTGCCAATATCGACTAAATTTTCTTTTCTTTGTTTCCTTTTTGCTTGCAACTCAAGATTATGACAAGGCAATAATGGAAAGAAAAGGAACAATAAAATTGGGGAATTATGATGGGAAGAAATGGTGGTTGTAGTTATTGTCACTTCACACATGCAAGTCGTCCTCTCATTCAGATTTCAAATCAACTCATTTCAAATTTTCTGATGTGGCCTAGTATGAATTGACACATGGGCAATAAATTCACAAAATATTTGCATCTTTTTATTTCCCCTCCCCCAACCTAAATTTGGACATGTGTCCACACATGCAATATGGGAGTAGTGATTTGATAGGGAATGATGACATTTATGTGAACTTATATACTAACGTACAATGATTAAATGAACACACTTAAAAGATGATTAAAGATAGCAATTAATGCACACATACCTGAATATGTGGAAGATTTTATGCAAAGATCGTGGAGAAAGTATTGCTTGTCTTGTGGGAATAAATTGAGCAATTAATGGAAATGAAGTGGAGTGAGGTGGAATGAAGTGATGGAAGAGGGAGAAAGGTGGTGATGGATGGGTGGATGGGTGGATGGATGAAGAAATGGACTTCCATATAAGTGAAAGTCTCTATTATGAGAGAGTACGTACCTTAATTAGCCAGAAGGAGGGATGCTAGGTCCACTGCCTTCGGCTGTAGGAAGCTTGGGTGCTGAATGCTGGGTGAATTGCTACAAGAACTCTTCTTTAGAAGCTGGCTTGTGGTATAATCTAAAGCGATGACCATTGACAAGTAATTTAAACCTGACAGGGTCAATGGTAGTAAGTTGAACTCCATTAGGAAAGACCTCAACAACTTCATATGGTCCTAGCCACCTTGTGTAAAATTTTCCTGCACTGTCCTAGTATCTTGAGTCATAGAGCAGGGTCCAATCTCCTAGTTGGAATTTCTTGTCCTTGATAAATTTTTCATGCCACCTAATTCTTTGATTTTGCACCACTTTTGTATGTTGCAGGGCTACTCTTCTTATCTCATCCAAAGTGTTCAACTACATAATTATTTCTCTTTGAGCCTCAAAAATGTCCATCCCCAAAGCATACAACAACTCAATTGGTATCATAGTTGCTTTTCCATACAACAACTCAAATGGGGTGAATCTTGCAGTTGCTTTCCAGGTTGTCCTATAGGCCCAAATAGATTTTGGTAATTTGTTTGCCCAATCTTTTCTATGAACAAATATTGTTTTAGTCAGAATGGCTTCAATCTCTCTATTGGTCACCTCAACTTGGCCATTAGCATGTGGATGATAAGGAGTAGACTTCCTTTGCCTTATGTTGTACTCATTAACCAGTGCTGCAATAAGAGTTGATGTGAATTGAGCTCCTTGATCAGTCACTATTTCTCTTGGGACTCCATATCTTGTGAAAATCTTCTTGTAAGGAAATTCTACAACCTTGTTATCCCTTACATGCTTCATAGCCTTAACTTCTACCCATTTTGTCACATAATCAGTGCATACCAATATATAAGACTTACCATTTGATGGAGGGTCAATTGGTCCCACAAAATCCAATCCCCACTTGTCAAAGGGAGTGATTACTACCTGAGGGTGCAATGGCATCTCATCTGACCTGGTTGGTCTACCCATTCTTTGACATCTATCACATTTTTTGGTATACCTTCCTGCATCTTTGTGGAGTGTTGGCTAGTAATACCCTGTGTTCAAAACCTTCATTATTGTCCTCTTGGATGCAAAGTGTCCTCCACATGGTTCATTGTGGCATGCATGAAAAATTTCATATGTCTCATCTTCTCTCACACACCTCCTCATGACATGGTTAGGTCTAGTATAAAACAAACATCCAACAATCCAAGAGAAAGGAAAAGATTTTCCAATAAGTGCCCTTTTCTCTTTTGGAGAGAAGTGAGAAAGAACTCTACCTGTGACCAAGTAATTGGCTATGTCAACATACTAGGGTGTTTGTAGACTGAGGGAGAATAGATGCTCATCAGGAAAAGAGTCATCTATGGGCTAATTGTCTTTTGATGTAGTTAGCCTTGAAAGAAAATCTGCAACAACATTGGCCTTCCCTAACTTATCCACAATTGTTATTTCAAACTCTTGCATCAACAATAAGCATCTTGCCAATCTACCTATGATCAAAGGTTTATTCATGAGATATCTAATGGCTGCATGGTTAGTGTGTACAAATATTTGGTATCCTGTTATGTAATGTCTAAATTTGTTCAGTGCATAAATTATTGCCAAAATTTTTTTATTTGTCATTGTATAATTGAATTCAACTCCTTGTAAATTTTTGCTGAAAAAGTAAATAGCATTTTCAACAGCTTCTTTTTGTCATAAGACCACTCCTATGGCATAATCTGATGCATCATTGTGGATGTGGAAAGGAAGCTCCCAATTAGGCCCTTTGAGTACATGAGCATGAGTCAAGGTTGCCTTCAAGTCAGAAAAGTCCTTGTCACAAGCTTTAGTCCACTGAAATTAAACATCTTTAGTGAGAAGAGTCTACAATGGTGTTGCTACCTTGCTGAAATCCTTGATGAAATGCCTATAATATCCTGGATGACCCAAGAAACTCCTAACATCCTTTTGTTTTGTAGGTGTGGGAAGATTTGTGATTACCTCAATCTTTACAGGATCTACTTAAATTCTTGTGTGGGAGATGTAGTGGCCAAGAACTACACCCTCTTGCATCATCATGAAGCACTTTTCACTATTTAAGGATAAGTTTTGGTCTTCACATCTCTATAAGACCCTTCTGATATTTTCCAATGCTTTATTAAAATCAACACCATAAGTGGTGAATTCATCCATATAAATTTCCATGCAATCATGAGAAATATCTGAGAAGATGGTAATGACTTCCCTCTGAAATGTTGTTGGTGCATTGCATAAGCCAAATGGAAGCAAAAAATATGAATAGGTCCCCCATTGATAGGTAAATGTAGTCTTCTCCTGGTCTTCTTGTGCAATTTGGATCTAGATGTAGCTGCTGAACCCATCTAAAAAAGAGAAGTATTGATTTCCTACAAGTGTGTCCAAAACTTGATCAATGAAGGGTAAAGGAAAGTGATCCTTCTTGGTGCCAGCATTAAGTCCCCTATAATCAACACAAACTCACCATTTCCCTCCTTTCTTGGGCACAATCACCAATGGAGACACCCACTAACTGTCTAAAATGGGGTAGATAAATCATGCATCTAGTAATTTTTGCAGTTTTCCTTTCATAATCTCTCTTAGTGTAGGGTTAATTCTTCTTTGTGGTTGTCTAATTGGGGGTTCAATCATCTCTTATGTAAATTTTGTGTGTACAAGTTTAGGATCCAATCCCTTCATATCATGATAATCCCATGCAAATGCATGTTGATGGGTCCTTAATAGGTTCACCAATAACAATTGTTGTTTTTCATTTAATTTACTATTAACATTCAAATATTTTCCTTTTGACACCTGGACGTGTGTAGTTAATTCTATCATGGTTGCTTCATTAACACTTGGTACCTTTAGTTCATATGGTAACAATGTATAAGACATACCTGTTGCTACATGAAGTCTGTCTGTAGGAACAATGGTTGCAGGAAGAGTGGCTACAAGAAATCTATCTGCAGGAATAATGGTTGCAGGAAGAGCATCTATAGGAAGAACGTCTGTAGGAACATTGGTTGCAAGAAGAGCAGGCAGAAGTGTCTTGACTGGAGTAGCAAAATGAGAAGATGATGCTTCTTCCACTTCATAATGGTTTTGAATGATGTTAGCTAATACCTCATCCTCATCTTGGAGCCACATGAAAGAGCTTCTACCTAGCATCATAAGCTATGCCACAAAGTTAACTTCCTCGACCTCTTCACCATCATGTGGCCATATGGGATTATCTTCATCATGAGATGGCTGAGCAGGTGGATAAAGAACAAACTTTTTGAGTGTTCCTCCCATCTGAAATGGTCATGTCACCTGACTAACATCCAATTTATGCATTTGTAGTTGCTAACCATGGCCTTCCAAGAATAATGGGATACCTACCTAGTGTGGCTTTAGGAGAAAGAATCATAAAGTCTATTGGGTACTCCTAGGAGTCTAAAAATACCAAAAGATCCTCCACTACACCATCAAGCTTAATAGTAGAGTGTGGCTTTAGGAGAAAGAATCATAAAGTCTATTGGGTACTCCTAGGAGTCTAAAAATACCAAAAGATCCTCCACTACACCATCAAGCTTAATAGTAGAGCTATCGACAAGCTGTTGGATAGTAGGAGTGGACCTCATACTTGCAATATTTATTTGTTGCAGGATGTCTTTGGTCATTACATTTATTGTTGCTCCTAAATCAATCAAAGCATTTTTCACTTGGATCATGTTTATGACAACTACTACCATAGGACTGCCTGGGTCATTATACTTGGGAATAGTCACTTTTCCCAACATGATGTCAGCTAGCTGTCCCACCACATGAACTATAGTTGGGTGTTTATTTTTCCTACCTGGCTTCTTGAGATAGGCTTCCTTGATTGTTTTGTCATAGATTGGAACATCCTTTATGGCCTGAAGTAGACATATCTAGACACATATATGCTTCAGCTGGTCCAAGATATCAAAGGTTATATCCTCCTTTTCTTCCTTCTTCTTGGAAACTTTCAATCTCTAAGGAAATGGTGGCTCTTGTTCAATCTATTTGACTTGGATTGGTTCAAGATTTTTAGGTACACTAGGCTGAATGGGATTATTCAGAAGTTCATCTTCCTCTTCCACAGGGAGCTCAGCGATAATGGGCTTGGAAGGGGCCAGTAGAGTAGTACCTAAATGCAAGTGGATATCACTTACACTCACAACATATGTAGGAAATTGATTTGAATCAGCAGAGTAGGAAGGTTGTTGTGGTTTATTATTTGGATTAGGTGTGGGCTAAACTGGTAATTGAGAGAGTTTAGGTGCATTTGATCTGGGATTAGAAGGTGGAGGCATTATAGTAGGATGCTAGGGCTAAGAAGGTGGTTTCATGCAACTAGTTGTTTGAGTAGGCCATTGCTACCCTCCTCTCCATTGATTTGTTTGCTGCTAATTTCCTAGAGGTGGCTACCAATGTCCTTGAAATTGTTGTCAATTCCCTTGAGGTTCCTGCCATTGGGGTAGAGAAATCTAATAACTGGGCCAAGAATTTGGAGGGTTAATCCAAGGATGTGATGGATATTCTCCATAATTGGGTGGATATGGGGGCTTCCATTGGTTACCATAGGAATAGGAATTAAAATATGGCCCATCATAGGATAGTGGATCTGGTGGAATGCCTTGTCTTGGAGCCCAAGGCTTCCTTTGTGCAACATAGTAGACTTGGTCTTCTTCAATATGGATTGGTTTGAACTCAGGTGGAACTTGCTTGCTTTCAAGGTTAGTTACCATCTTGCATCTGCAATCCTTCTTCTTTTGTCTGTAGTGGGGGCAATACTCTGTCAACATTGCCTTTGCCTCCTCTTGCTTCTTCTTGGCCTGAAGTGTATCTAGCTAAGTAGCTAGGTTATTGATAGCGTCTTGGTTGAAGTCTACCAACAAATGAGTAGTCTTCATTCTTGAGACTCCATTGGTAGTTGATTTACCCATGGAAGACTGGTAAGCTCTTCCTTTCTTTGAAGCTTCCCTAGAGTAGTTCTGGCATATTTTCTTGATATCTTCCCAAGGGACTTGGGAAATATCTCCTCCTCCCATGAGGTTCAAGGCATCAATGCAGTTATCATTGATTCCTCTTAAGAAAATCAACTTATGTGAGTCTTCATTAAGTGTATGGTGTGGAGATTTTTGTAGGAAAAATAGAGACCTTGCAATGTAATCTTCCAAGCTCTCATCTTCCTTTTGCTGCATCCTAAAAATGTCACCTCCTCTCATGTCACTGCCTCTACAATATTCCTTGTATTTCTCAAGGAATTTTGTCTTCATGTCTTCCCAAGTTTCCACAGTATCTCTTCCTAGGATCATGAGCTATCTTAATGCAACCTATTTCAAAGTGGTAGGAAATAGCTTAAGCCTATGGGAATCAATAGTATAATCATAACTACTGCAGAGTATGTCAAACTCAAATAGAAAGGTGTCTGGATCTTCTATGAGAAGTCCATAAGACTTTGGGAGTGTTGAGGTAGGAATGTTCTTGATGTTGTCAACTTCATTCTAATGGGAAATGGAGAAAGGAAAAGTTGGTTGGTTAGGTTTGTTCCTATTTGCATCACCCATGCCTGCTTGATGTTGTTCCAAAACAAAGGGGTTCTCAAGCTGATTTTGATCTTCAGAGGAGACTTCAAAACTAGTCAGATTAGGATATGCATTAGCAAAGGGGTGTGGATATTCTTCTTCTGGTAGATTTTGATAGTCAACTAGCTAGAATGGATTAGGATTGTTAGGAAGGAATCTCTGATATGCATCTCTTCTCCTTCCTCTATGCATGCGGTATCACTCACTATCAGTCAGCTCACACAAATAATTGATAAAGAATAAGGGGGGTCATTACTTCCTAAATGAGGATATGCTAAGAACAACTTCCAAAAACACTAAAACAAGGAAAACTACCAATGACTCCAAAAGACTCCCTAGTTTGACACCATCCCCGACAATGGTGCCAAAAATATTGGCCTCATACAATGATCTCAATAACTAAGCCTTTGCAGACATGATTCATAGATTGGACATCTAACCTGAATAGCTATTTCAACCATCATGAAGGTGCATTTAACTTGTCAACCTAGGGACGTGAAATTGAAATGGGTTAGCACAGTATGTGCACTAGGAATTCAAAGTAGCCATTCTACTCTATAGCTAAGGAACACACAATACTGAAAGTAAATTTCTTGAAAAGGAATGAAACAAATGTTGAACATCAATCAATGACTATGCTAAGCAGAAATGCATAACAGGAATGAAAATCTAAGAAATAGATTGGACACTACTCTGCTTGCAGGAATAGTCACAGAATGAAATTCTAGTGGCTGCAGGAACAGTCGATGCCAGATTTCTAAGTACTAAACATAAAATAATACTAAAGTAATGCTAAAATAAGAAGACGGATTACTCACCAAGTGGCCCCCCTTGGATAAGTATCCTCTAAAACTAGAGAAACTTAGATGCTTGAAATTAGAACTTTATTTTATTCATTGTGAATCATGCATACAAGAGAGTAATGTATATGTATTACTGAAAATTGGAGAATGAGAGTACAACATCAAATTATGCAACCTCTGAAGGAGCATCAAATAATTATTTATACTAATTAGCTAAACATGGAAGTCAACTCCATGACTCGGAGGACGCCATTTAGGGAAAATAGGGAAAGTGGAGCGATGGCAGTTACGCATGCATAAAATCTAGTCAGACATGCAGGTCCAAACACAGATCCAGTACAGCAGCAACGCCCATGCATGCTCAATCATTAAATTCCACTACAAGATAGTTAGGTTCAGTTGCATGAAGATTCTTCTACCATTGGTTGCCTTTGACATGGAGTGATTCCTCAGCTGGATGTTATGGTGCATGTCCAGCTGGCAGTGTCTTCCTCAACTTGGTGTATTAAATTTGCATGGCAAGGTCAGTACGCATAATAACTGCACATCTATAACCACTCTAAGGAACATTTATTAACCACATGCAAAATCAATATAGATAATCTACATATTATGCCAAATGTCATTAAAGCTTGCATAGATAGGATTAAGTCCACTATCAATAGTTTGAGGGAAATATTATGAAAATACCAACAATTAACATTAAATTCCATGACATCTACCAACAAATAAACTATAGATTCTACCCAAAGTTGGACCAAAAACTAGGCTCATTAGTATGTACGTGACAATTTGTTATATCTTAATTATCTTTAGTGCATTTATTTAATTACTATAAATTAAGGTTCATATTTCACATAGCATATAATTGTAATTTTCCCTGTCACACCATAATTACTACCCAACTTTTGCAGATACATGCTCTAATTTAGGTGGGGGGGAGTTTCAACCCATGTCCACGTGTCATCCATGTCAACAAATTTGAAATAAGCCAGTTTGAATGATAGAGTGAAATGACGGCTTGCAAGTGTGAAATGACACTAAACCACCACCATTTTTCTTGATGATAGCCTTCATTTATGATTCTTTATTGCCTTAGTCATAATATTAAACATCACCAAAAAGGTAAAATTCATATGACATTATCGCTAGCACTATAGAGGATTTGTAGGAAGAAGAAGGAATTGGGTTTTCAGAGAAAGATTGCAGGAAAGGAAATTTCACAGAAGTGCTTATTTGATTATGGGTTGTTGAAACAATGGGAGGTCAATTGATTAGAAATGAATCCACTGCTCATGATGTGATACTTTAGAATGCACTTTCTCTGGCCGAGTTTAGGATAATTGGAATTTTCCTTGTCACATCATAATTACTACCCAACTTGTGCAGATACATGCTCTAATTTAGGTGGGGGGGAGTTTCAACCCATATGTTCGCGTGTCATCCATGTCAACAAATTTGAAATAAGCCAATTTGAATGATAGAGTGAAATGATGGCTTGCATGTGTGAAATGACATTGAACCACCACCATTTTTCTTGATGATAGCCTTCATTTATGATTCTTTATTGCCTTATTCATAATCTTAAACATCACCAAAAAGGTAAAATTCATATGACATTAGTGCTAGCACTACAGAGGATTTGCAGGAAGAAGAAGGAATTGGGTTTTCAGAGAAAGATTGCAGGAAAGGAAATTTCACAGAAGTGCTTATTTGATTGTGGGTTGCTGAAAAAATGGGAGGTCAATTGATTAGAAATGAATCCATGGTTCATGATGCGATACTATAGGATGCACTTTCTCTGGCTGAGTTCAGGAATTGTGGATGGCTGGATTATTTCCTAAAACTTGATAGCTTCAATGAGAACATTGTGCTAGAATTTTCACAAATAGTCTCTGACAGGAAGGCATTGGTAAAAGGGCTAGAAGTGATAGCCACTGAGGAGAGAATTGCAGAGGTAATGGGTTTGCATGTCGATGGAGAGTCATACCCTACTTCCAGAGATGCGAGGTCATCTAGGGAAAATTCATTGAACCCAGTGACCCTCTGTTGCTTGTAGATAAGCAAGGAATGAAGAGAACTTCTCTACCAGAGAAGTGGAAGCAAGTAGCCATCCACATTGTGAAGTATATTACTTGTGAGGGCTGCCAGTCATGCCTCCATTATGTGCATTTTAAGCTCTTGAACCATATGAGACATGGAAGAATAATGAATGTGCCCAATGTGTTGTATAACCTCCTTGTAATCATGGCGGATGAAACGCAAAAAGGTAGGGATAATTTTGTCTCCCATCATTGTCTAATAAAATTGTTAGTAGAAAAATCTTTGCAAGAGGTGTCTAGTATGACATGGGAGGAATTTGTAAACATTGATTAGTTTAGACCAAAAAATGTGTGTCCTAGAGGTCAGCCTCAACCTCGTAGGGTTAGTAGGGGAGAGAGGTTTGTTGAAACCACTCCTGGAGCTTCAACCTTTGGTGCAAACCCTAGCTCAAACCCTTCTGTAGCCAAACAAGCTATAAAAATTGGTTCCTCTAACTCAGAATATTCAAATGAGGAAAGCTCATCCTTAGACCCTAATGTTAATGTTCTTCCCAAAACCCCAATTTGAACTAGGGATGCCATTAGAAGAGAGGAGGCACAAATGAGAGAGGCACAAATGAGAAAGCGGAAGGACAAGAAGAAAATGGCAAAAAAAGCAACACCAAGCCCTAGGAAACATAAGGGTGATGACACTATTCTTCGTGCAGCCGAAGAAAAATATAAAATCCCTCCTAAGAAATCAAAACTAGCTAGTCCAACCACTAATATACCTCCAAAGAGAAGCTCTAGACTTAGGAGAACATCTAGGAAAGAGACAGAAGCCCCTATGAGGCAGGTAAATGTTGAAGAAAAAGATATTTTTGAAGAACAAGAAAACATAACATTAGCAGAGCTTGCTGCTATTGGAAAACAGGTTGAGAATCAAGAGCAAGATGAGAATCAAGAACCATTGCAATTTGAACAAGATGAACAACTAGAATCGCTACAACTGTGCTATTTAAACAACAAGAATTGGTGCAAGGAAAGATTTTTGTAGGAACACATAAACCTCATGCTTTTTCATGGAATCTTGTAGCTTTGAACCTATGGAGTGATATGTAAAGGAAAGAGGAGGAATGGAAAAATGAAAAATGCAAGCTACAGGAAGAGGTTAAAAAGAAAAATGTAGAAATTAAAGAAAAGAATGTGGAGATTGTTGCCTTGAAGGATAAGGTGGATAATGTGGTAGCTTTAGTACCCCAAATGCTAGCATGCATAACTCCTCCAAGAGTGTATGCACTACATTTGAAGGAGAAGAATCTTTCCTTTACAATGCCAAGGATTATTTTAGGTTTGTGCCCCTCTATTGACACTCCACATGAGTTTTTTTAGGCCTACCAATTTTCCCCTCTTGAAGTTAAAAATTTGTTGTGTGAACTATACTTGCATAATTATGTTGTGTCTAATGATCATGATTGGAACCCATTACTATACATTGGAGATCTCCATTTTTGGCAATTTATGTCCTAGATTCATAATGAAATTAGTTGGGGGTAGCAATTTATAACTTATAGGGAAAGAGAATTCCATACTCCCTTGCCTCTCAGGCTGAATTTAGTAACCCTACAGAAATTTACCAAACATGGCATAGAATTCTTTATCACCCAAGATAAAAAAATAGGTTCATGCCTATTAGGGAAGAATCCTACAAGGAATATGAGAAGGTAGATGAAACTACATAGAAATCAGTAATAGGGTACTTATCACAGAGGTGGAATAGTTTGGCAGATGAGTTGAAACAAGCTGAACCCCACTCTTTGCAAAATTATGTTGCAACATGCAAACGAGTTGACAGATACATACAGATTGGAAGGATGAGGCAACAGTATTGACTTCCATTTACATTTCAGCCACCTACTCTATTGTGGCCTATGCCAAATTATAGACATAGCTACATAAAGGAAAAGATGGAATAGATTGGAAAACAAGCAAGGATTCTACTAGGATCCCAATTCAGACACATTAGAGACTGATGTGGGATAGTTGGCAGTTGATGACTTTAGAGCATTGACTAGGAAAAGGACTAATGCTCCCTCTATTGGAGGACCAACAAAACATTAGGTTGGGGGGAGATGATGAGTCCAATTAATGGTTCAATTTTGATAGGTTTTATTATATATTTGTTGTTGTTACCATAGACTTTGGCACTTGGTTGTTGACATTTTCCATGATATTTGCTTAAAACCATAAACCTTGGGCATAAGTTTATCCTTGTGACCTTTAATGACATTAACAAGCTATGCAAATTATCTATGTTAATTTTACACGTGGTTGAATGGATGTTACTTTAAGGTAATTAATGATATGCAATTATTTGTGTGTGCTAATGTCATTATGTAGGTTCACACTAAGATGTTGATGTCAACAAAGCTTGCAAAGTGGAAGAAACTCTTGCCAGTTGGTCAGTTGCCAAGAGAGTCAAAATGATGGTCATTAAGAGGCCAAAGGAGGGAAAACTTCCAATGGAGGGAAATTCCCAATTAAAATGAAAGATTGTAACTACCTTTTAATGGTCATGTTTGTTTATTGAGAAATTATAGGGAGTGTGCTATGCTAGATTCTCATTGGGGCAAGTATGCTTTGACCAAATTTGGCACATGCATAGCTTCCTCCCTCTCTTTCCTATGCTTTCAATAAATGGCATCCTCCTATTTTGATGGAGTTAATTGCCTAGGTAGTTGGGGTAAATTAGAAATTTTTCTCTCTATAAATAATGGTCAGATGCCTCTTTTCATAAGGTTGGATGTTCTAAGATTGTACTTGCATTTTCCAGTTTTAGTAATACAGTCATATCGCTGGAATGTTGTAATCATGTTTTCAATAAATAATATGATATTCTAATTTGTTGCAACTGAGATAGCTTAAGAATCACTCAAGGGGGACCACTTGGTGATAATTCCACCCATTTAGTTTAAAATTTATTTTCTATTTAGTAACTAGTTTCAATTTCAACAGTTGTTTGTTCCTATAGCCACTAGAATTATGTTATGTGACTATTCATGTAGCCAAGGTAGATAGAGTAGTTTCCTATCTGTTTGCTGAGATTTTCATTTCTATATTTCATTTCTAGTACAGTTGTTAATGCCTAGTGTAGTTGTTGATTCATGCTTAGTGCTTAAGTTGATTTCTTTCCAGCATTTTATTTCCAGTATTGTTTCTTTCCTAGTTTATGGATGACTACACTAGAGTCCTAGTGCACATATAGTGCTGACCCATTTCAAGTTTACGTCCCTGGGTTGACAATGAAATGGACCTTCGTGATGAGTAAGATATCTACTTAGTGCAGATGTCCAATACCTAAGTCACAACTCTAGAGGTTAGTTATTGAACCATTAGAGGAGGCCAACACCAAGTATGTCAGAAAATTTTTAGAGGGCTGCTTATTTAAATTATATATGTAAAGACCCAATTAATTCTAACCCAAAACACCACTATATTTTTTTTGTGTTCAAGTATTCATTCACAAGTATACTCGGGAACTTCTATCCATACAGGATAGGTATATCATTTGTTCATATGGATCAACAATTCACTTCATCTATTCATATGGAATAGGAATACATCTATTCATATAATCGGAATAGGCATCCACCTAAATGAGGCATGCATCTATCATACGATAGTTATATGCTTTGGCTAGAGTCTTGGACTCATCGGGATCATCCAAATCCTGAGTCGCTTCCCTGATGACCATACTTTCTACTGAAAGTGTATCGAGATTTTCGTCCTTAGGGGTATGTAAATTGTAATCTTAAGCTTGAAACCTGCCTCAAGATTTGGCTTAAGGCCTCGGGGACTCAAGTAATTCATACGAGATTATTTTTAGTATATTTTGTATATATTTATTTCTTTGAAATGTTTGGGTGATCTCTCTTGCCCTAAACCCTATTCCTGAACACCTGAGTATTGGGAGCATCCTTTGTTTCCCAGACTGCCTACATACCCTACTTCCAAATGGGATCAAGACGTAAAATATGTAGTTTTATTTTCTAGACTATGTTTTATGTGAACTATTATAAAACGATGGGTATGCAACCCTTTATAGGGTTCTCATTCCCCCAGACAGTTCCTCTACGGTTGATTTGACCATTGTTTGTTTACCTAACAACATTCATCTAACCTATTTCCTATTAATATTCATCACCCTTGACCCGTTTGAACAATATATCTTCAAAACTGAGTTACATTGCACCATAGCAAATTCCTACTTTGGGTTTTTCTAGGTTATCACTAGTAGATTTGATTCATTTCAATATTATCTTATTAGGTTATCGTTCCAAAGTGGATTTCCCTCCTTTTTGATTTAATCAACCAATGTTCCTTATTTCTCCCTGGAAATTTAGAGGGACGATGCCACAAACGTCGTTATTGTAGCTATGTTAGGCTATAGATACAGTAGCTCAAGCATGATGGTTTTACCCATAAATGTGAGCTAGAGGCACCATTAATATCGAATGCTGTTGGTTTTTTTTCCTTCTTTGATTAGTTTTCAAATATATATATAACATACTTAAATCTTAATAAGGAAAATAAAGCTCATAAGGCATGGTAACTTTTAACAATATCCACTAAGAAATTAAAACCCATGATGAATAAATAAATCAACGAGCATTGGTCGAGAATTTATAATAAGTTCCATAGAAAATAAAAGAATTATTTAACCATTCATTCAATAACTAAACCATATCCTCTCATAAAAGAAATCCCATGTAACATAACTAAGTGATGTACTTAAATTAAATACATGCATTATTTTGGGGAATTTCATAACATTTATTGTTCCGTACCTCCCTTTCCAAATTTATGCAAGAATCCCTAGAGTTAAATATCTTCAAGCACTGTTGTGAGGCTTATCATCCTATCTTTTCAAAATCATATTTTGATTGTCTAGATAGTTTATGTAGCATTGGGAAATGAAAATTACAATGACTATGGAATAAAATATTTATCCAACACTTAACTAGGGCTATTTAATGAAGTTCCTACTTTGTCTATCTTTTATAGAAGATTACTTCTAGGTAAGAAGAGGCTTCACATTCTCTATTTTTGCAATTGAAGAGCCTAGACCAAATATGTGTTAATAGAAGATTTACTAGGATAAAAAAAAAGAGATTTGTATGCCGATCAAAGAGCAATATTAATTAATTAATTTATTTTATTTTATTTTATAAGTTCTAGGGTTTGATTAACTATAGTCAAGAGAATTTTATCAATATTATTACATGGTATTGGATTAATGATGTTTTTAGATTAATTATATTGAAAATTTCCAAGCCTAACTACACTAAATAACAATTACACATTTCGAAATATTATAAATAAAAGAAACTATCTTCACATAAATATTTAAACTTATAAATATTCACCAAAAAAAGAGTATATGAAAAAGTTTATCTTAAAAAATTAAAATATTAACTAACCTTCTTTTCTAACTATCTTCACATAAATATTTAAACTTATAAATATTCACCTAAAAAGGAATATTTGAAAATTTCATCTTAAAAAGTTAAAATATTAACTAACCTTCTTTTCTTTATTAGAATTAACATGTACTCTTTCTTTTCTTAGGAAAGTTTCATGAGATGTTACTTTACTCCCAAGTATTTTAGGCTTTAAAGAAGAATATGCATTTTATTAGCCTAAACTTTAGGAAATCGTGGGGAGATGATTTTAACTTGAAGATTCATTACTCACCACTCTAAATAGGATGACCATTCTATAACATAAGAAATCTTTATATAAGGATGTACATATGAATCGAGATAGCCATATCAACATGCCTAATATTAAGGAGAGGTAAAAGAAGTGAAGGGCTAAAAACCTATTTACAGTCCTAAAGTAATGGTTGCATGTGTTTGGAAAATAAAGAAAATGACAGGAATAATTTTTCTTCTTAAAATACATATTTGGTGATAGATATTGGCTTCTAGAAAGCGAAAAAATATAAATGTCTATATTTTGAACGGAAATCATAGACTCCTAGTATATTTAAAACCAATCAATTAAATCTCTCCAAAATAATGTATATATCCAAATATTATAAATTATTGACATTAACATATATTAACTTAGTTGCATTAAGATAATCTTTTAAATCTCATAACTCTGATAATAAGTAAATTCCTAATTACGAATTTCTACTTGCAACGTTGCGATAACTTAATTGTACTCCAATTCCAAGAACAATTTCACTCTCCCTATTATTACTTGATGGCTCACTGTAAAAAAAAAAAAAAATAGAGGAAAGAGGAGTAACATGTGCCTAACTCTACTCTTAAAAAGAAAATTTATGTGAAACTGAGATGGAAGGAGATAAATAAATTCTCAAAGGATTTGAAGGAAGCAATGAATGTTTCTGATTTCGAATCCTTTCCTGAATCAATTATGTAAGGCATTTGTTTCTTAGATGTATAATTTAAACCTCTGATTTGATATGTTGGCTTATGCTTATCAAGAATTCGAGTGAGATAACGATTAGTGGACTGGAACAAAGCTATTGGTTTTTATGTATGGACCAACCTAGAACTTGCAGATTTAAGTTTAAAAACATTGTTTCATCTACATAAACATTAATTGTTATGGTTTCGCCATCTGTAATGTTGCATTCTCATGATTTGCGTGGTTACTAGCAATTATGCCACAATATTAAATGTTGCTTAAATTCAGTTACTACGTGCATTATGGTAAGAATTAATATATGACCACTTTTCCTTTGGAAGAAAACGATGACCTGATCCATGAAAGAGATTCCAGGAAACCACCACAAGCATCAAAATTTCCTTTAAATTGATCCTATTGCACCGTGATTATTTACTATTATTGCATAATTTCAATTATTCATATACCAAAAGTTAGTAATCTATCAACTACACATATGTGAAGAAGAAACATTTAGAAATAAACTAGGTTCTAAAGGTACATAAAATACATACCAGTATGGTCGTGTTTGCAGTCTGTAGGCATCGAGATCTTGTCCAGGATGCAACATTGATGATGAGATTGACGTGCTTTGCTTGAAGGTTCTTCAGATACCAATCTTACTAATTATGCATGGCAAGAATGATAGATTGAAGGTGGAGCATAAACCAATAACCACATAACTTGCTATTGGAGCGCATTTTCAACAAAATTTCGTCCATTAGATTTATAGATAAAATTTCCTTAATTTCATTCCAAACTGCAATCATAGTTAGCTTCAAAATTTATTATGGCAGTTGAATCACAATCCATGTGAATAATATGGAGTGAATGAATTTGGAATTGGGTGGCTAGTGGACAACGCATGGTAGTTTGGTTGATGGTTTTGTCATATTTTACAATTAATAATAAATGCATCAATCTAACTGGCGGATATTTTGGAGACGTGGTGAGTATAAGCATTAATTTGTGAGAATGCATGTGCCTTGAAGCTTAATAACATGTGAAATATGACATTTATTATTTATGATTTGACTCCCTTTTAGAAAAAGTGTTTCATTCATATAGATAATTAAATTAGCATGATAGTTAACCAACATTGTAGAGAGAGGTTGTGACATCCTCCCCACTTAATTGTGCATCGTCTCAATGCACGTATTGATAAGTTTATAAGAGTAAGGAGATAGTGTCTAAAAGAATTTTAAAATAAGAAAGAAATATAGTATATAAGCAGTGCTTAAACAAGAAAGGAAATGATTGTTGTAAATCGATTGTATCTTTCCAAGTAGCATTGTCTTCATCATATTAATCCCATTGTACCTTGCTTTGGTCAACCACCCTGCTCTGCAATTGATACTGGCCCCTCTCCAAGATTTTGTATGGATCTATCATTATCTTTCTAAGCTCTTGGACTTGTAACGCATTCGAATTCAAAACATGTTTCTCATTAGTCACATACTTCTTAAGAAGCAATATATGGAAAACATCATGGATATGACTCAATTGGGGAGGTAGGGCCAATTTGTAGGCAACCGGGTTTATCTTTTCTAGGATTTCAAAAGGTCCCACATAATGGGGTGACAAATTTTCCTTCTTACCAAAACTTATAGAGCTTTTATATGGCTTGACCCTTAAGAAGACTTTTTCTCCCATTGCAAATTCCCTCTTTGTTTTGTTCTTATCTGCATAACTCTTTTTCCTATATGTTGCTTCCTTTAACCTCTGTCTAATTGACTTGACTTGATTTTTTATTTCCTTCAACATATCTGGTCCAATTTTCACTCTATCCTCAAGATTATCCCAACTAAAAGGTGTTTGACAAGCTCTCCCATAAAGTGATTCAAATGGAGACATCCCTAGGGAGGCTTGAAAAGAGTTGTTCTACGCAAACTCAACTAGTGGAAGATATTCTTCCCACTTATATTGTTGGTCCATACAGTACATTCGTAGAAGGTCTTCCACAATCTAATTTCTCCTTTCAGTTTGGCCATCTGTCTCAGGGTGATATGTTGTACAAGTGCTAACTGAAGATTTTTCCAAAACTTTGATGTGAACCTAGAATTCCTATCAGATATGGTCTTTTCTGGAACTCCATGTAATCTAAATATTTCCTTCACAAAATGTTTAGCCAAAGTTAGAGCATCATCTATTATATTTCCTAGGCTATGAAGTGTGCAACCTTGGTAATTTTTTCAATTACCACCAATATTGTATTATGCCTATAAAGTGTTGTAGGAAATCCTTGTATAAAATCCATACTAATGATCTGCCACTTATGATGCGGTTTATCATGGGGGTATAATAATCTCGTAGGATGACTATGCTCTACCTTCACCCTCTAACATTCAACAGATTTAGATACATAAAGTACTATGTCATTCCTCATTCCTTCCCAAAAATTTAGTTTCTTAAGGTCTGAATAGAGTTTATTTTCCCCTGGATGTCCTGAATAAGGGGTATTGTGGGCTTCACTTAAAACCAACTCTCTTAACTCTTTAGAGTTTGGAACATATGTCCTATTGTTGTATTGAAGCAACTTGTCACCATCTAAGGGTAAACCCGCAAAAGTGGTTTACAAATCCAGTGAGGAAGGAAAAGTTGCAAAAAATGACCCCATGCAAAAAAATTGGTTTTGGGGGGTTCGAACGAACTTCTTGTTCGAGCAAACCCAAAGGGGGTTCACTAGAACCCACCTTCGAGCGAACCAATTAAATGTTGGGTCCCACATTTCCCAAAAAAATAAGCAAAGAAAATGGTTATGGAAAGGGGGTTCGAGTGAACCCTGGTTTGAGCGAACCCTAGTCTGAATGGAAGAGACTTTATAGACCAAACTGGATGATGGTAGTCCACAAAACGAGCTATCCAACAAATATAATTTTAGTATGTTTTCATTTTATTATGTATTTGTTTTTTTAGTTTGATTAAACATAGGTTTTTCACCAAAAATCAAGCTCTCTATTCTGCACATGTGGAAAAATAGCATATTATCAAAAAAATTGAAAAATATGAGTGCACTAGATATTGAAGTCCTTGATCCAACAAAAAAAAAAAAAATTCGATACATACAAAAAAAATTGTTGTATATGGTCCGCCTATGTTTGAATTGTAATTGGTTTGACTTCAAAACTTGATTAAGGAAAAACTATTCAATAAAACACTATGAAACCAATTGGAAGCAATAGATATCGTAGTTACAAATTTGAATTTGAAAAAAAAAGAATTTTATCCTTCATGGAAAAAAGGTTACATTGTATATGATGAGCATCACTCCTTAAAAATGGTGTTTACTAAAACAACTAGTTTTCGAAGGAGATGGAATTTAAAGAAGTGCAATTTGATTCCAAATTTTTATAAAAATATATATTTTAAATCTATAGAAAAAATGTCACAAATCACTATTTTGCATCATCTTCAAATTCCTCACGGTTTAGCCACTATAGGTGCCCGAAAGTGAAGATTTAGTTAGAAAAAATTAGTTCAGTGTCCAGTTTGGCCAAAAATGTAAACTAGTATTGTGGGATCACCCCTAGATAATACCCCTTCATTATAGGATCAATTGGATCACTTTCTAAGGTTGATCAAACCTGCTTATACCATGAATCTTCTTTTTGCTCATTTAGCACTTTTTCACTAAAAGTGGTTTTGAATATTGCAATATTCATCAAGTGCCTCCTTCTACTTAGTGCATTTGCAACCCTATTTTCCTTTCCCTTGATATATTCTATCTCAAAATCATATTGCTCAAAAATTCTAACCATCTGTCTTTGTCTAGCATTCAATTGAGGTTTCGTGAAAATGTATTTGAGTCCTTGGTGGTTAGTCTTTAACTCAAATGGTTTTCCTAGGAGAAAATGTCTCCATTTTTTAAGAGCATGAACAATGGATGCCAATTCCAAATAATACGGTGCATAGTTTACTTCGTGATTTTTCAATTTCCTTGATTCATACGCTGCCACTCCTTCATCTTGGATGAGTACCCCACCTAGACCTTCAATGGAAGTATCTATCACAACTACAAAATGTCCATTTGGCTTTCGAACCTTTAAGATATGTGCGGTGGTTAATTTTTCCTTCAAAGTTGTAAATGCCTTGTCACACTATTCAGTCCACAAGAATTTCTTACCCTTCCTTTGTAATCAAGTGATTGGATTTCCAATCTTTGAGAATCCTTCTATGAACCTCCTATAATATCCCGCAAGCCCCATAAAACTTCTTACCTCAGATACATTTTTTGGAATTGGCCATTCTTCTATGGCTTTTCTCTTATTTGGATCTATTGCAATACCATCTTCTGAAATGATGTGACCTAAGTAATGTATTTTCTTTTTAAATAATGCACATTTTGATAGTTTCTCATATAGCTTATGTTCTCGCAACCTTTGCAAAACTAACTGGACATGTGCTAGGTGTTCCTCCCCATTTTTGGAATAAATCAAGATGTCATCTAAGAAGACCAAGAAAAATTTATCCAAGTAATCATGGAACACACTATTCATCAAGTTCATAAAGGTAGTTGGAGCATTAGTCACTATAAAAGGTACAACTGTAAACTCATAATTCCCATACCTTGTTTTGAAGGTTGTTTTGGGGTATTTTCCTCCTTTATCCCGAGTTGGTGATACCTTGATTGAAGATCTATCTTAGAAAACACATTTTATCCTTTCATTTATTCAAAGAAGTCCTCAATGTGTGGTAAAGGGTACCTATTCTTTATTGTGACTTTGTTCAACATTCTATAATCAATACATAGTCTTAAGGTTCCATCTTTTTTTTTAACAAACAAAACTGATGCTCCCTAAGGGGATACACTTGGTCTTATGAGACCTTTCCCAAGTAGTTCTTCTAATTGCATCTTGAGTTCTACCAATTATGTTGTGTTCATTCAATAGGATGCCTTAGACACAAGTTCAACTATTGGGACTATATCAATGGAGAAGTCAAATTTTATTTTTGGGGGTAGCCAGATGGTGGTTCTTTTGGAAACACATCACTAAAATCTTGAAGGTAAGGAGAATTTTGGAGGGTCAAAATATTCCCTTCTTCCTTTTCATCCATGAAAACCATGTATACTAGAGCTCCCTTTCTCTTCTTTCTTTCCAATTGCATAGCTAATATGATTTCCATACTTATAGGTCTATGTTTCCCTTGAATCACAACCCTTTTTCCTACATCATCTAAACATTCTACCCATTTGTTATAGAAATCTAAATTTTCTTGATGGTTTGTCAACCAGCTGATTCCAATTATCACATCATATGATACTAAAGGTGCCACATAAAGATCTACCTTTGTATTGAAGCTAGGAAATTGTATTTCTGCATCAAATAGACACTGAGTCGCCTCTTTAACTATCTTATCCCCATAGTGGATTGTCTATGATGATTCAATATCATTAACTTTAAATAATTTTTTCCTTATTGGAGTGATTTATGGATTCGATTGTATGCGAATTTTGGATTGTGGAAACTTGATATCACTAATTTTTTCCTTACTAATCTTGGAGAAATAAAACATTTAGATGATCTAGTATCTATTAGAATTGAGATTATTTTTCCAAAAAGTGTACCTATTTAGTCTCTATGGGCACATTATGGGATCAAGTGCATCAATTTCTTACTACTACATGAATCCTTTGTGGAGATCCCCTTTGAGGTTGATTTTGTCTCATATGTCCTTGCATCCTTCGTCATTCTCTAGCAAAATGATTCCCTCCACACATGAAACATCCACCTTATGGTCCTTGTTGCATTGGATTTTTAGGCTAGTTATTGCTTGCTTCATCGAGCCTTGGTTGATTTGTTGGCTTGTTATAGTTCCTTTATTCCTTTTTAAAGTTGTTTTTGTTAGCATTATTTCCATTGTACCTTTGATTCTGATTTGGAGGTGGTTTTCTTTTTGATAAATTGTTTAGGCTTAAGTTCTTGTTGAAGTTTTGGTTCCTTCTGAATTCTTGTTTCCTCTTGAAATTATTACTCCTAAAAGATTGTCTTGTGGAAGTTAAAGCTTGTAATTTCCTTTCCTACTTCAAATATTTCTCTAGTACTTCATTCATATTGTATGTTCCAAGCATGTCAACATCTACCCCTATGTTGGTATTTAATCCCAAAATGAATTTCCTAGTTTGGCTCTTCTCATCTTGTTGATATATTGGCACATATTTTAGTAGTTTGGAAAACTTATCCCAATATTATTGAATAGTCAAGGATCCTTGTCAGAGGTTATGAAACTCAGTCATCTTCTCATCAAAAATAATTGTGGTAGCCACCTTTTATGAAAGTGTTCAAAAAATTGTTCCCATGTTATATTTTCCTTGGTGTACTTATTTTGTTCATTTGCATTAGTCCACCAACTAGCTGCTTCACTAACAAATTTGTAGGACCCCCATAAGGCCTTAGTAGTTTTGTTGAAGTCCCTTAACTCAAAATAATTTTCCATTTCATTAAGCCAATTTTCTACCCCTTCTCCTAGCTTTTTCCCATCAAATTTTGGAGGGGTGATTTTCTTCAAGTCCTTAATCAATTCCAAAATAGGATTTTCCCTCCTAGGTGCAATAACATTCATTATTTTCTCTGGATTATCTCCTTCAAGAGGGTTTTCAATTTTAGGTTCAACTATGTTTTTGATATTATCTTGCCTTGTTCGAAGGTCCTCTACTGTTTGCTCAAAGAGTTGATTTTATCCCTCTATTTAGTTAACAATTATATTATTGCTTCAATCCCATCCCTATTCCTTCCCTTTTCTTGTGGTTCATCATTTTTATTCTCCCTTGGCCTTTGACCAATGCTAGATCAAGGTGCTCTTCCCCTTGCCATTTAGAATTCCTGTTTAATTATTCTTGTATTAGTATATTTTGAAGGTTTGAGAAATAACTTTTTAAATATATCTATATATGTTCAATTGTGTGAGTCATACTAAGCTCAAGGCCTAGTTTATGAATCTCTCTCTAATACCACATGTAAAGACCCATTTAATTCTAAACCAAACAAATCTATTCTTTTTTCATGTTCAAGTATTCATTCACAAGTATACTCAGGAACTTCTATCCATATGGGATAGGTATATCATTTGTTCATACAGAACAGGAATTCACTTCATCTATTCATATGGAATGGGAATACATCTATTCATATAATTGCAATAGGAATCCACCTAAATGAGGCAAGCATCTACCATATGATAGGTATGTGCTCTAGCCAAAGTCTTGGACTCATCAGGATCATCTGGATCTTGAGTTGTTTCCCTAATGACCACACTTTCTATTGAAACATGCCTCAAAATTTGGCCTAAGGCCTCGGGGACTCAAGCAATCCATACAGGATTCTTCAAAGTATATTTGTATATATTTATTTCTTTGAAATTTTTGGGTGTTCTTGCTTGCCCTAAGCCCCATTCCTAAATGCCTAAGTACTGGGAGCATCCATTGTTTCCCAGACTGCCTACATACCCTACTTCCAAATGGGATCAAGGCATAAAATATATAGTTCTATTTTCTAGACTATGTTTTATGTGAACTATTATAAAAAGGGGGGTATGCAACCTTTTCTAATGTTCTGGTTCCCCCAAACAGTTCCTCTGTGGTTTCCACCCATGAAGGGAAGAAAAAATAACAAATGGAACTTGATTTGACCATTTTTTGTTTACTTAACAACTTTCATCTAACCTATTTCCTATCAATATGCATCACCCTTGACCCATTTGAACAATATATTTTCAAAACTGAGTTACATTATACCATAGAAAATTCCTACTTTGGGTTTTTCTAGGTTATCACTAGCAGATTTGATTCATTTCATTATTGTCTTGTTAGGTTATCATTCCAAAGGGGATTCCCCTCCCTTTAGATTTAATCAACCAATGTTCCTTATTTTTCCCCATCAATTTAGAGGGACGATGTCATTATTGTAGTTGTGTTAGGATATAGATGCAATAGCTCAAGCACGATGGCTTTACTCATAAACATGAGTTAGAGGCACTGTTAATATCGAACACTACTAGTTTTGTTTTCCTTCTTTGATTAGTTTTCAAATCTATATGTAACATACCTAAATATTAATAAGGAAAAGAAAGCTCATAAGGCATGGTAACTTTTAACAACATTCATTAGGAAATGAAAACCCATGATGATTAAATAAATCAATGAGCATTGGTCAAGAATTTATAATAATTTCCATAGAAAATAAAAGAATTATTTAACCATTCATTCAGTAACTATACCATATCCACTCATAAAATAAATCCCATGTAGCATAACTAAGTGATGTACTTAAATTAAATACATGCATTATTTTGGCGAATTTCATAACATATATTGTTTTGTACCTCCCTTGTCAAATTTATGCAAGAATCCCTAGAGTTAAATATCTTCAAGAATTTTTGTGAGGCTCATTATCCTATATTTTCAAAATCATATTTTTATTGTCTACATAGTTTATGTAGCTTTAGGAAATGAAAATTACAATGACTATGTAATAAAATATTTATCCAACACTTAACTAGGGCTATTTGATGAATTTCCTACGTTATCTATCTTTTATAGAAGATTACTTCTAGGTAAGAAGAGGCTTCACATTCTCTTTTTTTTCAATTGAAGAGCCTAGACAGAATATGTGTTAATATAAGATTTACTAGGATTAAAAAAAAGAGATTTGTATACTTCGATATAGCAGATCAAAGAGAAATATTAATTAATTTATTTTATTTTATAAGTTCTAGGGTTTGATTAACTATATTCAAGAGAATCTTATCGATATTATTACATGGTATTAGATTAATGATATTTTTAGATCAATTATATTAAAAATTTTCAAGCCTAACTACACTAGATAACAATTACATATTTCTAAATATTATAAATAAAAGAAACTATCTTCACATAAATATTTAAACTTATAAATATCCACTTAAAAAGAGTATTTGAAAATTTTCTGGTGCAGGAGCACCTGCCAAGGTGCCAGAGTACAAGCATATTTTTGATGTATTGTTTTTAAATCATTTCCTTTTTGTTGTGTATGGTCTTTAACACTTTTAGCTTGTGTTGGAGGACCTTTTGGTTCATTTGGGAAAAGTTAAATAAATTGGGAAAACTATTGGTGGGTGTTTCCTAAGCTTTTGAAAAAATGGAAAACACACTGTGTTTTCAAACAGTAACCTTTTAGCCATTCTTAGGCCAAGAATGGAAACCTAACCGTTTCCAAAGCTTTGTAAAAGTGTTTTCTTGACTTTTGAAGGTGGTTGAAGGAATTTTTGGCGTGGCAGTTTCATGAGAGCAAGGAAAAAATAGTGTTTTTGTGTTAAAAAATATAGATTTTTCTTATTCTTGCATTGGAAACAGCAAATAGATGATTTAAATAAAGCATTTAACGATTTTATAGAATGTAGAGGATCATTCTAAAGTTATGTATTGGCCTTTTTAGGCAACTTTTCCATTGCTGTTTTCATTTTGCAATTTCTGTGTGTTTTCTTTTAGATTTGTTTGACTGGTAAAAACCAGAAAATGGAGTTTTGAGTTTGTTTCATGTCCATACCAGGTAGTATGGGCATGGTGGAAGCAAGAAAAAACTCCATCTTTGTATATAATGTAAATATCAGTGTCTTAATGAGTCATGAAAGCAAGATGAAGAGCTTTTCCTAGGCGAGTTTGTGTTGCCCGGTTAGGGAAAGACTGTGAGATGTTAACTCTAATGTGACAGGGGTGTTAAAATTTGTGTTGTAGAAGCATGGGAAGTGATTGTAGGAGGCCTCACCAAGCTTGACAAGAAGGTAGCAGCTTCGTTTAATCATCTGGAGGCTAGAAGTTGCAAACTGTCCAAGAAAAAGGCTTAAAAAGCCCTAAATTCCTCAAGAACAGAGACATCCCTGTGTACGGCCTGAGAAAGGCTGAAACCACTAGAATCTTGAAGTGGTACAAATTTGTGTCAGGGTCCTTTCTTTGAGATTAGGGCGTTCTTGCAGCAGGAAGGAGTAATAAACATTTTTCTTGTTTGGAGGAGGCCTAATTCTTGTAGCCTACCCAAACCCTAAGCTAGGGTTAAAGGAAAGCGATGGGAGAATGGAACTTTGAGCTTGGATAGGGAGCATTCCTAAACCATTTTGAAGTCAAATAAACCATTCAAGTTAACTCACACCCCTGTAACAGAGTTAGGAAGCATTTTGAGCATGGTTAGCCTTTAGGTTGATTAAGGGCTAGGTGGTGGAAGAGTGGAAGAACATCAAGTGAGGCTTGGTGAACGAATTGCAACTTGATAGCAGGGTTGGCAGAGAAGACCAAGGGTACCTAAATGCCTTAGGGACCTATAGGTTGAATGGTGGAGCGAAGCACCAAGGGTTATTCAATTTGAGACCCAGAGCATTGAGACTGTGATTGTCTCAATCCAACCTAGTTTCTATCAGATTGGTATCAGAGTGCAGCTAAAGATTTGGGAAAGCAGCTTATATGTCTGAAGTTGAGTCCAGTGAAACCCCAGCCATGGTGACAAATGCACAGTTAGCCAAGAAGATTGAAGAGCAAGAAGAGGACAACAAGTCCCTGAAAGAAAGAATTGAGCAATTGGAGTAGGCATTGAACAATGCAAGGCTAGAAGGAATAGTGCCAAAAGAAGAGGAGGTTGCAGAGGAGGAAAAAGTCCCTGAACTTGACCCTGTACTGGAGGAGGAGCCTTTCTTGAAAGCATTAAAAGCCCCAAGTGGAAAAGGACTTGAGGGTATACCATTGTTCTATGGAAAGATGGATCCTGATCTGGTCATGGACTGGATAGATGGAATGGAGAACCATTTTGAGTGTGATGGAGTCACTGAAGCACAAAAAGTGAAGGTTGCAAAATCAAGGTTGAGAGGATCAGCTTTGACTTGGTGAAAATTTGTCCAGACTAAAAGGGAGAAAGAAGGCAAGCAGCCCATATCAACCTGGAAAGGAATGGTTGCTAAAGTCAAAGAAGCCTATATGCCAGATGACTATGAGATCCAAATCCACAAGAAGAGGCAGATTTTAAGACAAAAAGATCAAGATGTCAACACCTATATTGAAGAGTTTTAGAAGATTTGTTTGAGATCAAATGTGGCAGAAGATGAGAGCCTAAAAGTGGCTAGATACCTCAACAGTTTGAAGTGGAATATACAGGAAGAGATGGCTTTACTCAGCCCCAAGACAGTCCACCAATGTTATTAGCTAGCTATAAAGATTGAAGAGAGGAATAAAAGAAAGCATGATCAGTCCTCTAAGGGTAGAGGAAGAGGCAGAGATCAAAGAGGACAGCGTGGAGGTTACCAAGGAAGAGGTAATGAACAAAGAAACCAAGGTGAATCCAAGCTTACTAAGCATGGAGGTGAAACATCATCAAGAGGAGGATTTAATAGAGGAAGAGGACCCCAAGGAGGTTCAAATAGAGGAAGAGGAGCAGGCAGAAGTAACTCCTACTTTTCCACCATGAAGTGCTATCACTGTAATCAGCTAGGTCAACCAGCTTATAGGTGCCCGGAGAAAGATTCATCTAACAATGAGAAAAGAGTAGCTTATGCACAAGAGGACACCATGAGTGTCAAGTCACCTGAGATCACTCATATAGAATCAGAAGTAGGTGAAAATTTGATGTTTAATAGAGTGTTGATCAAACAACCGGTCAAGGAAGAACCCAAACAAAGGAGAGCTTTGTTTAGAGCAAGGTGCAAGATATTGGGAAAGGTATGCAAGGTTATTGTAGATTCTGGTTCTACAGACAATATAATCTTAGAGGAGGTAGTAACTAAGTTAACATTGTAGAAGGTACCTCATATCAATCCCTACAAAGTCACATGGTTGAACAAAGGGCAGAGTGTCTTAGTGAATGAGCAGGTTACAGTGGAATTCTCAATTGGAGGCTACAAAGACAAGCTGATTTGTGATGTACTACCCATGGATGCATGCCATCTTCTTCTTGGCAGGCCATGGAAATATGACAGAGGTGTTGTATACCATGGAAAGGAGAACACCATTAAATTCAAGAAGGATGGAAAAACCTTCAAGCTGCAATCATTGATTGAGGATGATGAAGGGCAGTCCAAGGTTCCTAATATCATGTTGAGCAGTGGTAAAGAGTTCATCAAGGATCTACACCAAGGGAATGAAGGTTATTTGGTCTTAATGCAATCCAAAGAGGAAGAAAAGGCTGAGAAGATAGTCATACCTGAAACAGTTCAAAGGCTGCTAGGAAAATACAAGAGCATTGTGAGTGATGGGACACCTGCAACTCTACCACCCAAGAGAGCAATAAATCATCAAATTGACTTCATACCGGGAGCCTCATTGCCTAACAAGGCAGCATATAAGCTTACACCTGAGCAGAACCAAGAAGTGGTAAGGCAAGTAGAAGAATTGCTGAATCAAGGTCTAATTCAAAAGAGCATCAGCCCATGTGCAGTCCCAGTTGTTTTGGCAACTAAAAAAGGAGGTAAATGGAGACTATGTACTGATTCTAGAGAAATTAATAGAATCACAATTAGGTATAGATTTCCAATACCTAGGATTGAAGATTTAATGGATTGCCTTGGAGGAGCACAGTATTACACTAAGTTAGATCTTAAGAGTGGGTATCACCAAATCAGAATTAAGGAAGGTGATGAATGGAAGACAACTTTTAAGACAAATGATGGTTTGTATGAGTGGAAAGTGATGCCATTTGACCTCTCAAATGCCCCTATCACATTCATGAGACTAATGAATGAGGTTCTTAAGGATTTCATAGGGATTTTTGTGGTAGTCTACTTGGATGACATACTGATTTTTAGTAAGACAGCAGAAGAACATTTGAAGCATGTAGAGATGGTACTCAAAAGGTTGCAAGAAGAACAGTTGGCAATAAACCTTGAGAAGTGTAAGTTCTTCAAACAACAACTTGTGTATCTAGGCTTTGTGGTATCCCAAGGAACACTGAAGATGGATCCAATTAAGGTGGAAGCCATCCTAAACTGGCCTACACCCACCACAGCAACTGAGGTAAGAAGTTTTCATGGTTTGGCTCAGTTTTATAGGAAGTTTATAAGGAATTTTAGTGGTATATGTGCACCAGTGTTAGATACAATCAAGGGTGGTCAGAAAACAAAGTTTAAGTGGACACTAGAGGCTGATAAAGGGTTTGAAAAGCTGAAACAAGAAGTGGCAACACAACCTATCCTGTTATTGCCTAGTTTTGATAAATTGTTTATAGTTGAGTGTGATGCAAGTGGAGTAGCAGTAGGAGGTGTCCTTAGTCAAGAAGGTAGGCCTGTAGCCTTCTTCAGTGAAAAACTCAATGAAGCCAAACAAAAATACTCCACCTATGATCTGGAACTTTATGCTTTAGTGTAGTCCCTTAGGAAATGGAGGCATTATATATTGCCCAAAGAGTTTGTGGTTTTCACAGACAACTAGGCACTCAGTTATACCAACACCCAAGAGAAGTTAAGCAATAGACACTTGAAATGGATGGAGTACATCCAAGCTTTTACATTTACCATTAAACACAAGAAGGGGCAGCAAAAAAAAGTGGCAAATGCATTAAGCAGGAGGATGTTGATAGTCCAAGAGATACAGCTGAAAAGCATAGGATTGGAGAGTTTTAAAGACCTCTATGGTGAGGATGAAGATTTCTCAGAAGCCTACAAGGTATGTTCATATTTTGAAAATCATTTTCATAGTCAATATGCTGAGTACACACTACAAAATGGTTTGTTATTTAAGGGTAATCTATTATGTGTCCCAAGAGGATCAATGAGGGAAAATCTGATCAAAGAGAAACACAATGGCAGTCTTAGTGGGCATTTTGGTATTAACAAAACTTTAGAGCCGGTACAAAGGTTTTATTACTGGCCTAAGTTAGCAAGAGATGTCAGAAAGTATGTAGAATAGTGTGTTGTTTGCATGAAAGCCAAAGGGGAAGCTAGCAATGCTGGTTTGTATCAGCCCCTGCCTATTCCTAACAGACCATGGGAGTGTGTGAGCATGGATTTTGTGGTTGGTCTTCCCAAGACTAAAACTAGTTTTGACAGTGTTTTTGTAGTTGTGGACAGATTTAGCAAGATGATTCACTTTATTCCTTGCAAGACTACACATGATGCAAGTTATATTGCCCATCTCTTTTTCAGGGAAGTTGTAAGAATCCATGGATTGCCATTGAGCATTGTATTAGACAGGGATGTGAAGTTCATAAGTCATTTTTGGAAAACACTGTGGAGCAGATTGGGTACAAATTTATCATTTGGATCAGCTTACCATCCTCAGACCAATGGTCAAATAGAGGTGGTTAACAAAGTGTTAGGTAATCTATTGAGGTGCTTGACAAAGGAATATGGATAGACCTGGGATATGGTGATTTCCCAAGCTGAATATGCATACAATGACAGTGTTAATAGAACTACAGGAAAAAGTCCATTTGAAGTTGTGTATGGGATGCACCCAAGAGGAATTTATGAGCTCAGAGACCTTGGAACAATGGAGAATAGGAGTGGACATGCAGAATATTTCAGTCAGACCATGAAGGAGATTCATGAGCAGGTTAATAAGACAATCACAGTAGCAACACAAAAATTGAAAGAAAAAGTTGATGAGTCAAGGAGAGATGTGCAATTTGTAGTAGGTGATTATGTGATGGTTCACCTTAAAAAACCAAGGTTGCAGAAGGGAATGTCAACCAAAATGTAGATGAAAATAATAGGACCATGCAAAGTGTTAGCTAAGTATGGGAAGAATGCATAGAAGGTAGAACTTCCATCTGATTTGGGCATATCTCCAGTTTTTAATGTTGTTGATTTGATTAGGTACAAGGGAACAGTCAGTGATGCAGCTCAGAACAGTTAAGAAATATTTAAGGATATCAGTAATATACCCCTTCCAAGTCAAGAGAAAGCTCAGGCAGAGAAGGTCTTGGAGTCCAGGGTGAAGAAAGCAACAAGACATAAGGCATACATGGAACACATTGTCAAGTGGAAGGGCCAACCTGAATCTGAGGCTACCTGGATTGAAGAAGAAAATTTCAAGAAGTAAGGAATTGATTTTTCACTGATATCTCCTCAAGTTCATTGATCTTTGTGCTGAGAGGGGGAGAATGGTGCAGGAGCACCTGCTAAGGTGCCAGAGTACAAGCATATTTTTGATGTATTGTTTTTAAATCATTTCCTTTTTGTTGTGTATGGTCTTTAACACTTTTAGCTTGTGTTGGAGGACCTTTTGGTTCATTTGGGAAAAGTTAAATAAATTGGGAAAACTATTGGTGGGTGTTTCCTAAGCTTTTGAAAAAACTAGAAAACACATTGTGTTTTCAAACAGCAACCTTTTAGCCATTCTTAGGCCAAGAATGGAAACCTAACCATTTCCAAAGCTTTGTAAAAGTGTTTTCCTGACTTTTGAAGGTGGTTGAAGGAATTTTTGGCGTGGCAGTTTCATGAGAGCAAGGAAAAAATAGTGTTTTTGTGTTGAAAAATACAGATTTTTCTTATTCTTGCATTGGAAACAACAAATAGATGATTTAAATAAAGCATTTAATGATTTTATAGCATGTAGAGGATCATTCTAAAGTTATGTATTGGCCTTTGTAGGCAACTTTTCCATCGATGTTTTCATTTTGCAATTTCTGTGTGTTTTCTTTTAGTTTTGTTTGACTGGTAAAAACCAAAAAATGGAGTTTTGAGTTTGTTTCATGTCCGTACCAGGTAGTATGGGCATGGTGGAAGCAAGAAAAAACTCCATCTTTGTATATAATGTAAATATCAGTGTCTTTATGAGTCATGAAAGCAAGATGAAGAGCTTTTCCTAGGCGAGCTTGTGTTGCCCGGTTAGGGAAAGACTGTGAGATGTTAACTCTAATGTGATAGGGGTGTTAAAATCTGTGTTGTAGCAGCATGGGAAGTGATTGCAGGAGGCCTCACCAAGCTTGGCAAGAAGGTAGCAGCTTTGTTTGATCATCTGGAGGCTAGAAGTTGCAAACTGTCCAAGAAAAAGGCTTAAAAAGCCCTAAATTCCTCAAGAATAGAGACAGCCCTGTGTACAGCCTGAGAAAGGCTGAAACCACTAGAATCTTGAAGTGGTACAAATTTTTTTTAGGGTCCTTTCTTTGAGATTAGGGTGTTCTTGCAACAGGAAGGAGTAATAAACATTTTTCTTGTTTGGAGGAGGCCTAATTCTTGTAGCCTACCCAAACCCTAAGCTAGGGTTTAAGGAAAGCGATGGGAGAATGGAACTTTGAGCTTGGACAGGGAGCATTCCTAAACCATTTTGAAGTCAAATAAACCATTCAAGTTAACACACACCCCTGTAACAGAGTTAGGAAGCGTTTTGAGCATGGTTAGCCTTTAGGTTGATTAAGGGCTAGGTGGTGGAAGAGTGGAAGAACATCAAGTGAGGCTTGGTGAACGAACTGCAACTTGATAGCAGGGTTGACAGAGAAGACTAGGGGTACCTAAATGCCTTAGGGACCTATAGGTTGAATGGTGGAGTGAAGCACAAGGGGTTATTCAATTTGAGACCCAGAGCATTGAGACTGTGACTGTCTCAATCCAACCTAGTTTCTATCATTTTCATATTAAAAATTTAAAATATTAACTAACCTTCTTTTCTAAATATCTTCATATAAATATTTAAAATTATAAATATTCACCAAAAAAAAGTATTTGAAAATTTCATCTTAAAAAGTTAAAATATTAACTAATCTTCGTTTCTAACTATCTTCACATAAATATTTAAACTTATAAATATTCACCTCAAAAGGAATATTTGAAAAGTTCATCTATCTTCACATAAATATTTAAACTTATAAATATTCACCTAAAAAGGAATATTTGAAAAGTTCATCTTACAAATTTAAATATTAACTAACCTTCTTTTCTTTATTAGAATTAACATGTACTCTTCTTTCTTTCTTTTTTTAGGAAAGATTCATGAGATGTTACTTTACTCCCAAGTATTTTAGGATTATGAGAAGAATATGGATTTTATTACTCTAAAGTTTAGGAAATCGTGGGGAGATGATTTTAACTTGAAGTTTCATTGCTCACCACTCTAATAGGATGTCCATGAACTATAACATAAGAAATATTTATATAAGGATGTATGTATGAATCGAGATAGCCATACCAACATGCCTAATACTAAGGAGAGGTAAAAGAAGTGAAGGGCTAAAAACCTATTTACGGTCCACTAAAAACAAAAGTAATGGTTGCATGTGTTCGCAAAATAAAGAAAATGACAAGATGGATGCATTATAATGATTTTTCTTCTTAAAATGCCAATTTGGTGACAGATATTAGCTGTCAAAAAGTAGAAAAATATAATTGTCTATATTCTAAACATAAATCATAGACTCCTACTATATTTAAAACTGATCAATTAAATCTCTCTAAAATAATGTATATATCCAAAATATATAAGTCCCAAATGTTATAAATTATTAGCATTAACATATATTAACTTAGCTGCATCAAGATAATCTTTTAAATCTCATAACTCTGATAATGAGTAAATTCCTAATTACGAATTTCCACCTACAACGCTGTGATAACTTATTGGTACTCCAATTCCAGGAACAATTTCACTCCCCCTATTATTACTTGATGGCTCATGGTAAAAAAAAAAAGTAGAGGAAAGAGGAGTAACATGTGCCTAACTCTACTCTTAAAAAGAAAATTTATGTGAAATGAGATGCAAGGAGATAAATAACTTCTCAAGGGATTTGAAAGAAGCAATGAATGTTTTTGATTTTGAATAATTTCCTGAATCTCTAGTGCCTCTCATACCTTTTCCTTGATAGATTGATAGTTGATTTGTTTTAGGGTGAGAAATTATGATACACTATATGATGTTAGACTTATGATGATTTCTTCGATGACACTTCTGTTACTTGAGATTTTATGCGCATGTTATGATTAGTATGTGGTTTTATTCAGGTGACTATGGATATTTGATTTGATTATGAGGACTAATCAACATCATATGAATATTATGTGACTGATCTTATTTTAGATGTCTATGTAGTTGATTTTTTATGAGTTAATTTGATTACTAGGTGTTTTTTTTTACTGACGTGATTGAGTGGAAGGGACAGTTTCACATCACTCACTTACGAGTACCCTGCGACATTGTGATTCCCTTTCACAATGTGATTGTTGTATGAATATGTATTACACAACTATTTTGTGTGCTATAGGTTGCAGGTTCTAGGCATCGACTCCACCTGAATTGGTAGGTTTGAGCATGTCTTGAACCCAATGGATCAATTGATCAGAGATAGCACTTGGTCCCCTACCCTAGCCATCATCCTCAAAGAGGATGAGTAACTAGTTTGATGGCTTGTCAATTTTGTCATTGGTCAATCAGTGTTGCTTGAGGTTTTTCTTTTTGACCTTGGATAATGGTTAGGTAATTATTTGGGCATTTGGTTCTATTTAATTTATGTTGTTTGATAAAATGCTTTTGGTTATTTTATGAAGTAAAATAAATTATCTAGTAAAAGGTATACCTTTGATAAATAAATAAATATATATATATAATCATAGTTAACATTATCCTCTAGGGTTCATTGGTGGGGTAGTTACACCTGGTATCAGAGCCCAAGTTCTAACATTAGGTACTATAGTTTCATATGAGCCCATTATGCTTTCCTAGTTGCTTAGACACTTGGGATTATCTTTTCCCCTTTTTTCCATCCTTGCCTAACAATCTTAGCCTTGTGGGATTGAGGACAGACTCACAATGTAGTATGGGATGCACTAAATCCTCATCCCGTTTTTACAATGGTGTAGAAGATCGATGGAAAGGATAGGACCCATGGTGTAGTGCATAATGCACCAATATTCTTTCTATCTGGGATGCATTATGGACATGTGTGATGTGATGTATGGTGGATATCATCATTGTGCTTATGTGATGTATGATGGAGCTTGTCACTATGTATTTGTTAAATATGTTGGAGCCCATGGGCATTCTACAACATAGGAGACTCGCCCTTAGGGGTCGAGATGTTGAGTAGGTGAGGATCCAATGGGATCCTAAAGATGAGTCTTCAGCCACTTGGGAGGATGCATCTCGGATGCAGGAATTGTACCCCTTCTTATTTGTAGGCTTCTAGGAGTAAGCCTAATTCTAGAGGGGGAGGATGTAGTGCCTCTCATATGTTTTCCCTAATAGATTGAAATTTTCAATTTTTTTTAGGATGAGAAATTATGATACACTATATGATGTTAGACTTATTTTTATGATGATGCCTTTGATGACACTTTCGTTACTTGAAATTTATGCACATGTTATGATTAGTATGTGATTTTATTTAGGTGACTATGGAGATTTGATTTGATTATGAGGACTAATCAGTATTATATGATTATTATGTGGTTGATCTTATTCTGATGTCTATGTAGTTGATTGTTTATGAGTTGATTCAATTACTAGGTGTTTCTTTTACTAACGTGATTGAGTGGAAGGGATAGTGTCACGTCGCTCACTTGCGAGTACCCTGCGACATTGTGATTTCCTTTCATAGTGTGAATGTTGTATGTATATGTATTGCACAACCGTTTTGTGTGCCACAGGTTGTAGGTACAAGCATCAACTTCACCTGAATTGGAAAGTCTATTTGTGCCTTGAACCCAATGGATTAGTTGATCAAAGATAGCACTTGGTTCCCTACCCTAGCCATCATCCTCAAAGAGGATGAGTAACCAGTTTGATACCTTGTCATTTTTGTTAGTGGTCAGTCAGTGTTGCTTGAGGCTTTGCTTTTCGACCCTGGATAATGGTCAGGTAATTATTTGAGAATTCGGTTATATTTAATTTAAATCATTTGATAAAATGCTTTTGGTTATTTTATGCATTAAAATAAATTATCTAGTAAGAGGTATACCTTTGATAAATAAACAAATAAATATATAAATATAAATATATATATATAAAATCATAGTTAGTGGTGTCCTTTGGGGTTCCTTGGCCGAGGTGTTACAGAATCAATTATCTAAGGCATTTTTTTCTCAGACATATGACTTAAACCTCTGATTTAATATGTTGGTTGATGTGTATCAAGAACTCAGTTGAGATAACGATTAGTGGACTGGAACAAAGCTACTAGTTTTTAGGTATGGACCAACCTAGAACTTGCAGATTTAAGTTTAAAAACATTGTTTCATCTACATAAACATCATTTTTTATGGTTTCACCCTCTATAATGCTACATTCTCATGATTTGCATGGTTACTAGTAATTATGCCACAATATTAAATGTTGTTTAAATTTGGTTACTACGTGCATTATGGTAAGAATTAATATATGACAACTTTTCCTTTGGAATAAAATGATGACTTGATCCATGAAAGAGATTCCAAGCAACCACCAAAAGAATCAAAATTTCCTTTAAATTGATCCTATTTCACTATGATTATTTGATATGATAGCATAATTTCAATTAATCATATACCAAAAGTTAGTAATCTATCGGCTGCATAAATGTGAAGAAGAAACATTTAGAAATAAACTAAGTTTTGAAGATACATAAAATAAATACCTGTATGGTCATGTTTGTAGCCAGTAGGCATTGAGATCTTGTCCAAGACACAACATTGACTATGAGATTCATGTGCTCTGCTTGAAGGTTATTCAAATACCAATCCTACTAATTATACATGGAAAGAATGATAGATTGAAGGTAGAGCATAAACTAATAACCACATAACTTGCTATTCGAGTGCATTTTCAACACAATTTTGTCCATTAGATTTATAGATAAAATTGTATTAAATTCATTCCAAACTATAGTAGAAGTTAACTTCAAAATTTATTATGGCAATTGAATGACAATCCACGTGAACAATATGGAGTGACTGAATTCAGCATTGGGTGGCTACTAGATGATGCATTGTAGCTTGGTCGGCAGTTTTGCCAAATTTTCCAATTAATAATCAATGCCTCAATCTAACTTGCATAGATTTTGGAGACATGGTAAGTATGAGCATTAATTTGTGAGCATGCATGTGCCTTGAAGCTTAATAACATGTGAAATATGACATTTATTATTTATGATTCGACTCCCTTTTAAAACAAGTGTTTCATTCATATAGATAATTAAATTAGCATCATAGTTAACCAACATAGTAGAGAAAGAGGCTATGACAATACATATGTATGTATGTATGTATGTATGTATGTATGTATGTATGTATGTATGTATGTATGTATATGTATGTCTATGTATGTATATATATGTATATATGTATGTATGCATATATATGTATATATGTATGTATATATGTATATGTATGTATATGTATGTAGATATGTAGAGAAAGAGGCTATGACAATACATATATATGTATGTATGTATGTATGTATGTATGTATGTATGTATGTATGTATGTATATGTATGCTATGTATGTATATATATGTATATATGTATGTATGCATATATATGTATATATGTATATATGTATATATGTATGTATGCATATATATGTATATATGTATGTATATATGTATATGTATGTATATGTATGTAGATATGTATGTATATATGTATGTATATATGTATGTATATACACATGTATATATATGTACGTATATATATGTATGTATATATATGTGTGTATATATATATGTATGTATGTATGTATGTATATGTGTATGGCATACATAAAATTCACAATTAGCAATTCACCGATAGAAAATTCATACAAAAAACTCAAGTTTTATCAATCTAGAATTGAATTTAGAAACTTATACAAAAAATAGAGATCTTCACAATGATTTTGATTGCACAAATCAATTAAGAAACCATCATGATTTATTTAAATATTTATGTTTTCTCTACAGATTTCAACAGTTCAAATGTAGCTACAAATTAATTGTTTTCCCTATTCAACACAATAATTTGAATCCACTATATACTTCCAGCCATGTTCAATATGCTATGCCCCTATTTTTGCAAGTACATATGCTACTCTGCTCAATTTTCAATTTCCCTCTCTTCTACATTTGTCACACCTTCTTACATGTATTAGATGGAAGGGTTTTTCTTTCTCAACATTTACCACAGGCTACAAACTTTCATTGGTAGCAATTTTTCACTCCTTACATGGGTCAATATCCCTCCTCTCACTATTGTGTCTTATTTTTGTTTTTTTTAATTTGTTTTTCCCAAGACTCTCCTCCAACTGCAGCGTTTGGACTCCTCTACCCCCTCACATTCCATGGTGGCCAAAATCAAAGCATGTGAAGAGACCAAAATCCATGCCCAACACATGAATCACCCAACACTATGGAGGAAAATTAGACTATTTTAAATTTTCCTTTCCATTATAAACATTGATGTTGATTTGGCTTTTAAAATTGAATGTTATTAAATAACTTTCAGCTTCCAAATTCCATGCCGGTGCAAAGAGTTCATCGAATGTTTTGCAAATTCTAAACACATCACAACAAAATTTCTGAAATAAACAAAACCAAAATTGCAAAAGAAATGACACGGACAATAGGCCTACTCAGATTCTCCTACATTAGACTTGTTGGTGGTGAGTTTTCCTAATGCCTATATGTGTGTATATGTATACATATACATACACACACACATATACATATATATGTATGTATGTATATGTATATATACATACATATATATATGTATATGTATATGTATATATACACATATATATGTATATGTGTGTGTGTGTTGAATTTACTAGCCTCCAACCAAAATAATCTTGTAAATTTTCAAACATGCAACTTGAAAAGAAAATTTGAAACAATCATTTTAAATTTATTTGATTTGAATTCTCAAAGACAACAAAAAAAAATAGGAATAAATATTTAAAGATATTTTATTTAGTTATGAATTAGTTTTTAGTTAGTAAACTAGTTCTTGTTTAATTTATTTAGTAATTCAAAAACTAATTTCATTTTATTTGTTTAGTTAGAAATCTATTTCTATTTTAAATTTAACTTAAAAATGTTGAGGATTAAAAATTAATTAATGTATTGTTGAATTAATAACATTTAAATTATTTTGTAAATATAATGTTAAACTTTGGGTCAAAATTTATGGAAGTTAAAAATCCATAGGAATAATTACTCTATGAGAAAACTAAATTAACTTAGGAAACAATAGACAAATAATTATGCACAAGTATAATTTTTGATTTATTAATAGACTTAGATTAAATATGAACTCATAGGAAAAATAATTAAGTTGAATTAAATGGGAATTATAATCATTTAACCTTGTAATTATTTATCCATTCATTTAACCATTTATTATTGGCTATTAATAAATAACATCATCAATTGTTACATTTGAATTTAGTGTTAACCATATTCCATATCCCTTATTTTTATTTGATAATTTGGAGTGTTGTAAATGAACAATAACATTATATAGAATTAAGCTATAAAGCATTATAGTTGTTTATCTCTTGATAATAATTAATATACCATGTATTAAATAATTGACTAGGAATGATATTTTTCCTCAAAAACTTCTAGTCTTGTTGATAGAACCTATCTTATATTTTCACTGATTTGGGGGATTTGTATATGAATATTGTATTTCCCTTTTAAATTGACATGTTTAAACTCCTAAGCCAAATAGGTTGCTTTTGTTGTTTGGGTGTGAGAAAGAGTTACTCCTTGGCCAATTTTTGTAATCCTCTTTCCTCGCCTTGAGCGGCGTATGGATGACAACTATGTACATACATTGTCATCAAGTGCACTTAATTTTTTCCTTGTACCTTGTTTTTATTATGAGATAAAAAAAATTGAGTTATGTGTTGTGTTTTCTAGTATAAAAAGTGGACATGACATATGCTATTAGAGCAAGGTTCCAACGCTAGGAACTTTGGGTTTGTTGTTAAGTGGTTTAATCAATTTTTATTTTTGCAAAGTGTCTTGATTGTTTAGTGTTTTTTATTATGAAAGTAGTTATGAGATGATAAAAAACAAAGCAAAAAGTCATGAATGAATAAGTTTTGAGTACGATTATCCTTTGTGATAAATCTTAATTTTAATTTAGAGAATCAAAATCCTCCTTATTAACAATTTTAAGTGAATGTTTCCATCATGGGATTAACATGGATGTTTATGTCCTAACTTATGAAAGATAAGTTAAAAATGGAGAAATAGAATGTTATGTAGAGAACTAATTACTCCTTGTTTCATTAAAAACCTATGCTATTTAAGGAATTTTTTAGGGTAGGATATCTTGCTACTCTCCTATTACCATGAAAATTATAGATTCCTATCAAATGTGATAGTTTAAATTAATTTATTATACATGCTATGAACTAATCACTTACCTCAACCATTGTGTGATGTGATCGGTCTTCCACTTTTCTTTCAAGATTCATGATAAAATATGAGAGGATCACCCTTAACTATTGATGAAGGGTCCTCCCCTTACCTATAGAATCTCACCACATACACACAAAAAGAGCAACCAAATGCAAGAAGAGAACAAATATTTTCTTTTATTACTAGAATGATGTTACAAATTACATGACATCCTATGGGCGGCTTGTGACATGCATCTATTGGTTTGCAGATCTGAGTTCGCCCTTCGTTCTTCACTACATGTTATTCACACCTTTTGTAACTCAACACTCTTGGCTTTGGCCCGTGCTTACATTCCTATAGCTTTATATGTTGTTCTAATTCTCCAGGTTGGCCTTGTCTTCCCTTACTCCTAATGTCATAGTAGTCAGTATCTCCCAATATGCTTTCAAAACCACCAAGTCATTATCTCGTTATCAGCAGCTCCACCAAGTCATCCAATGAATATGCATTTCACAACAACGATGTGGAATACATCAAAAATCACTCCACCAGGTGTTGTGACCGAACTCTCCATCCACCACCGTTGACCATCTTCATTTATCTTCCACCATCAGAATGTTTCCAAGACCCCAACTCATCTTACTTTGCAACCACCATGTCACATTGATAAAGCTTAATCAAAATATCGAATAGACTTCGAAAGAATTCCCACCAAACCATGTATGTCTCACTGACATCGCCACCACCACATCATTGATGAGACTCGAATGAGATATCTCCTTATCAAAGAGACTTAGGAGTAACTCTCGCTTAAACCATAAGGTCACCTCAACATAGTGAACAACTAAGTCCATATTCCATCAAAATGTCAAAGAGACATTCATGATTGTCTCATTGACTAGCATGACTCTCGCCAAAATATCCCCACTACACATCGAAAGTGCCATCGACACTTTGAAGGGATGGAGAACTTGCTCCCAATGAAAACCCAATGTCGCAACGAAAATGTTGAACAATAAAAGAAGGAACTCAATGATGATTAGATACAAAACTTTCAAGCCCTTATTAAAATTAAAATAACCAAATCAATGCAAGATTTTTTTCGCCCCGGATGCTCCTGCATCAATTAAAGGATGATAAAATCTATCATAGAGATATTTGTATTCTTAACTTTGTGTGAGTTAGAATCATTATTTTTTTGTTAAGTATACCTTAAACATTTATTTTCCAATGTCTCTCTTTTTGTATGAAAATGATTAACCATAGTTATGGATAGATGTGCAAGAAATACTAGTTAAGGCATCTTGGGAAAATTGATTGATAAATGATTGAATAATGAATGAAATAATATTTATACACTTGATATGGACCTTGCTAAATATTTTCAGAATTAAATGAATGATTATTCTCCTTTGGATTGAAGTACCAAACTATAAGTTGGTTAAATGTATTTATCTATCTACCCCTCTCATGTTGAACTTCTCTTTGCAATTTCAATAGATGATCATATAACAATAAAAATCTTTATAAGAACTAGGACTCGTGAATGAATCAACTTGGTTAACCATTAAATGGATTTATAGTTACGTAGTGTTTCTTTGGGTTAAGTTAATTGGTGTTTTTCTTGTTAACAATTGAGGCTAAAGTAAATTTAAGTTGATATTTAAGTGAAGGGTTTCATAAAAGGGGTAATAAGTGTCTATAGTAAGTAGTTGATCTAAATGCCAAAGGTGTTCTCTTAATTAGGAAAAATAAATACTTATAGCAAGAGTAAATAAGAAAATCAAAAAGAGATTATAGTACGTCAAATAAATTTTTAAATCTAAGTAAATTAGTAAATCATTGTTTGTGTAATGTAGCATACACTAAATTTGTTGTGCTTTCCTAAATATTTTAAGTATATTCTTGTAATTATTGCAACATTAAATTAAATTATGAAAATTACTTTTTTAAGTTGTTGATTATCAAAAAAAAGTGTACAATTTTAATTATGGATTAAACTTTCCCTAAGAAAATTTGTCTCATATGCTTGTTTGATTGAAGTATGTTTTTATGAAACTTTAAAATAATGGGTTGGATATACAATAGATTAGGTGTTATAATATTTAAACCTATACTTTTAAGATGAGATGAAAAACTTTGTGAGGTAAAGAATCCTTGTAATGGGACACGAAAAACTTAGAGATGCATGGAGATAAAATTAGAAAACTTGAAAACACGATAATGTTTAGGATTTGTTGTCAAAAGCAATAATTCTCGTTTTCATGTTTTTCTTAACAATAATAGTATTGATGATTAAAGTAAGTGCAAAAAGGTTGATTGTAAACTATGATTCTTCTTAGCTTACGAAGTAATGATAATGCAAATTGAGTAGACCTAATGAAATACATAAAATTTATTGTGTTGTGTCTTATGAAAAACTAGTTAATGTTGTGTTCATGACTCAAGTATACAATACAAGGTATCCAACTTGGGATGAGGGTGTGGTGGAAATATAAGTATGATCTATCTATGTGTACCCTTGTGTCGGTATGTGTGATGTTAATTTAAACATAAAGATGGAATATTTTATTGGTAAATGTTTTTTATCATGTTTGACTATGTTGATGTATTCCCTAGTGTCAACCATCCCAATTGGAGAAGGGTCTACTAGCATAACTAGGGGTTAAGGGAAGGGTACTTTCATTGGAATAATGTGATTTTGTGTTTTTTACATGTAATGTTGTGAATATTGTGTTTGTGTGATTTAATGTGTTTTGATGTCATTTAATTGTGAGAAGGTTTTGTTTCTATGAGTTGTATTATAGCATTTTTCTTTTGGATATTTATGTGGCTTTCATGTGAATTGATTAAATTTTTGTAATAAAAAAATGGCCCTAGGTACTAGGTATAGGGAAAATGGGCTTATTCAACCTTAAAAATACCTTCTAATATTTTTTAAAACACCTTAAAATTATCATTTTGAAAGAGTGCTAAAAATGGGAATTATTTGGTGGTTTGGGTAGTTATGAGAGAGTTTTCCCCCCTTTTTGATGCAGTTCAATGTTGGTGTAATTATTTATTTAATTACACTAGCATAAGTTTAACTTAGGTATTTTATTTAATTAATTAAGTCCTAGGTTGCATTATTAGAAAATCATTAATAATGGGTCCATTACCCTTTCCATGTATTTAGGAGATAATATTCCTTCTAGAAGATGAGTTGTCTTTTCTAGAAATTAATATCAATCAGTTCATCATTCCCTAGGTAGGTTGTTAGGGTTTACATGTTGTCACATGTTGTTAGATCAAGACAGATGGAAACATCTTAATGCATCTTGTATTTCACTTATTCCTATATAATCAAGGCATATGTACATTTGTAATATATTCCAAATATCAATTAGATAATCTCCATTTGCATGCCCTTAGTTGCAACACTTTTTGTGTGGGTGAATTTCTTCTTGGAAAAGGTCTTCTTGAAGGTTGCAACTTCAGGGACATTGTGCATCAATTATTTCAACAATTTTAGCCCTTTCATTGGCCTTTTTCCTCTTAAGATGATCAAGACCCCTTTTTAGTAGGTACCTTTGTGCATTAGTTTTGCATTAACCTTGTTTTTTTTCCCATCTCCCACCATTTTTTAGTGTGATTTATCTGGACATTAGAGTGTCGTGTGGATGTTTGTGTGTTGTGATAACATCCCGCAACATTTTAACATTCAAAATCCATTTTTGAGCATTTTTTCACTTATCACCCTACCTTGGTCGGTGAAAAATGCTTGGTTCAATTCAAGTAACAACTTGACAACCTCTTTTTCGTCCCTCTTCTCACTTTTAAATCTCTTTTTCACTCTACTATGTATTTTCTCTTGGTATCTCTCAAAATCTACCTCTCTCAAGCATGCATAGCTCTCTACAAATTTCTACAACAGTATCAAGCTCTTACACCAGTCTTTATAAACTCTCTTTCCTCTCAGAACCCTTTCTCTATCTCTCTCTCTAGCTTCCTCAAGCCTCATAGCTAACATCTATTTGTCTTGTATCTTTGAGAATATTGGGATTTATCACATCCTTTGTCTATGCATTTTTCATCTCATCTATTTATATTTTGATCTATCTATCTATCTAGTTGTCTGTGAGATGGGAACACCTATGTGAGGGTTTGATTGAGGCAAGCCCCTAAACAGTCCCAACTTTTTTCTCGTTCTTATGTGTGCAGATGTTGATGCTTTAGCTTTGTTGAAAGCTTCATTCTTGGACCTCTTGTGAGTGTCTTCTTTCTTCTTCTTTGTTTTATCACTTCCTTTTCATTTGATTTAGCTACATTTTTCTTTATTATTTCTCTGTTATTTTAGTTTACTTTTGAGTATTTAGTTATCGAAATAGTTAGTAGGTTCTTTGTAGTTTTATGAGATAAACCCAATTTTTGTCCATATGAGACTACAACACGTCGTGGGGACGTCTGCATGTTGCATTGTCATCCTTAGCTAAGAGCTTGTTAGTTTGTCTAGAAGACCTTTGTGACCTATTTTGATCTCTAAAACTCTCCTATTTTAATTCTGCATAAAATATAAATAAACAAACTTCATCATTTTATCCTATCAACTATGATTTGATCTATGAGGTAGTTGAGAGCTATTTTCTCCTTGAGAACTTGGTGTCTCATGGGTAGAAAGTATCCTCCTCTATAGGAGGTGTGATAATTCAGTTCATCAACTAAATAAACAATAATAGATTAAAGTTAAAAAAACAAGTACACAAACATTAAATTTTAAATGTTTTAATGGCATACCTCAATAAATCCAATTTCATGAACATCCCTAGGAACATGCATGCTAGATGGTGATGTGATTTGCTCCTATTCAACAAAAAATTATCTTTTAAAATATTAAACATTATTCTAAATATAAAATGTTATTTTATTTTGATATATTATTAAAATTACCTCTAAAAAAATGTAACTGTATAACTTGTTGGTGGGATCGTTGATGTCTTACACCTTTGACATTATACCCTAAAATGTATAATGTATGCATAATATTAATTCAAATTCTATATTTAAAAATTAATTTACGTTTATAAACTCTATGTATAAAATATAATATTTTATAAATTCATTGGAAAATACCCATATGTGATGCAGAAACAAATCATTTATCAACTCATCATTTATCACCATATTATCCAATGTGTCACCTCAATCACCCTCTATGCTCCCAAAACATCTAAGATGACAATGAGTACACTTGGGGGAGGTGACACCCTTTCCACCCTCCACATCACTATCTCTTCTAAAGCATAGATGATAATAGTTCAAGCATAAGCGAGATCCAAGAGCACTAGAACTAGATGGTCAAGTTGGATCATCCTTTGAAGCAGAAGGTTGGGATTTATGTATTCCATGCTCTATAAGTGTGTTTTTGAGCCTCTAATTTGCACAAAGAGTCTACACCTCCATAGTCTCCTTTATGACTAATGGAGTCATCACATGTTGAATATGTTTTTGTGTTAGTGATCTTTGTTGATGATTTCCTACTTGATGAGCTACTCACTAGTACAAAAACAACAATATATGATTAAAAAAACTGCTAAAAACTACATATAAATGACTGCTTTATCACATGACCATTAGTAGTTTATTGCTAGTCATTTATAACATGCCAGATTGATGACTAAACCATTTTTAGTCATTTATTGGTTGTTTTGATTGATCGATTTGGTAGTATATTTAGTCGTTGATTTAATCATTGATTATTGTAATATGGTCACTTATTTAGTCATTTTTTATTCATCAATATATTTAATTGGTCACTTATTTAGTTGTTGATTTAGTTATTGATTGATGTAATATGGTGACTTATTTAGTCATTTTTTATTCACTGATATATTTAGTCATTCATTATTGTTAACTGGTGACTTATTTAGTCATTTTTATTCACTTATTTCACTGGTCATATATCTAGTCATATTTATTCACCGTCATTGATTTCTATCAATTGGTAGTATATTTAGTCAATTTAATTATTAATTGATGTCAATCAGTAGTATATTTAGTCATTTTAATTGACTATATTTGAATATTTAAACATAAAACACAGAAATACACATACAGATCAATCATCAATTGCACACAATAAGATAACCACTGAAAAGGAAAAATTAGTGGAACTTTATTAATAAAAGAAAGGTGTTCTAGCTACAACTTAGAAATATAGTATTATAATTTTTATTTTCAATCACAAGAATGAAAATCTGAGTTACAATATTGCACAAAAATGACTACAAGAAAGAAACTTGTCCAAAAAAATTCTACAATGATGGAAACACATGCTTGGTGCCCTTCAATGCGAGCACATGCCCCTTTCATCTCTTATAACTTCTACAACGTGGGCAATCTTCCTGGAGCAAGGTGTAACGTGCAGAATCCAAGAAGCAAAGTGTTGATCGTGTCTCATAGATGAAGCTCTCTCCTTCAATGTAGTCAACAATAACCTAGCTAGAAAATTTCCTCCTTTATATGCAACATGCCATCTAATATGAGCAATAGGGTGTTGCCTTTTCTACCATGAATGAAGTTGTGCCTCAATACAACCAACAAAATTACTATTAGTCTCAATTCAAAAAGAATAAAAGTGCATTATATATTGCAAGTTTACAAAAGTAAGTCAAAACATAGCAGAAAGATAAATCAATTAAAAAATTGTAGCCTTGTAAACAAATTCCTTAAATAGAGTGTTCACCATAGGCCTGAAATATGCATATTGAACCCTTGATTTTAGAACCTTGTTCAAAATTTAAGAAAGGTGATACACTCAGATTATAGAATGAAGTTGGCATTATAGAATGAAGGTTATCAACACTAACTAGACTAGAACAACATTATCAATAGAAATTTCTTGGAAACCAATCCCAAGAATGCCATTTGAATTAGACAATAAAAATGTCAACCCCGGTTCATTTGTTGTCTTAGTAAAGACTTGCACCATGAAAAAATCTATTTATACATAAATTCCAAATTAAGTTGATGAGAAAATATCTTTGATATCCAATTGGGAAGCCTTAACATCCAAAAATTACTAACTTGATGTTTCACAACAAGTTTCCCAACTGTGACATCATCTTTACTTAAGAAATCGGATATTGATCCACTGCCATATTGGATCTCACAAGATTCTCCTTCACAGAAAACAAATGATATATATTAATTGTTTAGCAACTTCCTTAATATCCCCATGTAAGTAGACTAAACTAAGTGAGGTTGAGGGTTTGAAGTAGAGTACCATCTTGTTGGTATGTGCTTGAATTTGATCATAACTTGTATATTGAATGAAAATAGTAAGCTAGTTGCATTGTAAAATCATTGTTAATCATTGTTAGAAAAATAACCACAAAATCCTTTTTAATTAAAATAATCCTTCTAGATATTTCAAGACAAGATATTTCAGTTAATTTCTAGGAGAGCTAACTTCACTATCCAAACAACCATCAATCTATTTACTGCATATAATTTCCCATAATTCAAAATTTGAATGTAATGAAACTAACCATAATTACCAAAGATTTGACACCAAAATGTAGTACAAAATGAATTGTTTGACAACAAATGTGTTTTGATAAACTAGATATACCCTTGATATATTGATTTAAATAACAAGGAAATATCAAACTAGAGACAACAAGATAGCATTCATTAATTCACTTCAACAAGCAATTGAAACCAAAATTTGACCACCAATTATAACTTCATTCTATTGATCTTCAAAAATATTTTACAATATACTTCAAAATTTTGTCCTAATTGACATGTCAAAAAGTTTCTTTTTAGTTACCCACTTTTAACATAAATCAAAAAGTATTAATTATTGTTGTTCACATAGGATCACATAAAAGCAATGAAAGATGAGAAATGATCAGATGTTGAAGTCCAGAGCACTCGCAAGACATGAAAGTTTGTTACTCATCGTAAGGTACCTATGATTATTCAGATCTGTCAAGGTCCTCTCCATGATAATATCTGCAAGGCTTGGTACTTCATTGCAAGGCCTATTCTTCTGGGGGAGCTAGATATGTTTGCTCCCATTGGTACACTATGTAATCATGAGGCCATTTGTACTCCTATATTTTTTGTGTTGGCGAAGTGACTCTTCCATCTGTTGTCTAATAATGTTTTTCCATCCATGATGAATTTTGAGTATCCAACATCCAATGCAATTATTCCATCCAAGGTTAAATTGAGGTAGTGAAGATTTATCTCACCATCCTTCTGTAAATTAGTGAGGTAGTTGGGAACAATTTTGCTAAACTCATCTATCCAATCCTTGGAGCCTTTTAATTGATCATCAAACCTTAGTATCCTAGGCACGAACCACTTCTTTAGTATGTGAAATGAATCCATTCTTACCTTGATATTTTTCTCTTCTGCAGATATGTATTGAATTCATCTGTGACCATTCAGACCATTTGCTCAGTAGGCTTTAAAATTGTGAGGGCCTCAACACTCATTTGAAATTTTTTGCAAAAATTCATTAAGGTGTAATGTATAGGTTGTCATTTCTTGAATAAGGGGTCCAATATAGGTACATGGGCCTTTATCTGATCAACTGCTTGTGACAAGGAGACATAACATTCATACACATTTTCCAATTTTTCCACAATTATTTTAACCCTATGCTCCAAGATATGTTCCAATACCCTGAGGGTTTCTCTCTTTGCTCTTTCCTTTGTTTCTTCATTAGTATTTTTCAACTTATCAATTTCTTGTTTTAGCACATTTACTTGTTTAACAATGATTGCACCTATATCAATTTGGAAGGAAGGGGGCTAGTATACTATTAATTTTGTGCTTTGGGAAGGACTTTCTCCCTTCAACTTCTCTGTCAATTACACTTTTTCTATGAATAAACTATTCAATTCATCATTCAAATCAGTCTGTGTTTTCTCATATTCTACCAATCTAAGCTCCATACCTTTAACCACATCCCTAGTAAACATTGTTGAGTGCATTGTCATAGTAACTGCCTCCAATGCTAATGTGTCTTGAAGTGTCTTTACCATGGCAGTCCCTCTCATTTCTCTTACAACATCAAGAAATATTATTTTTTCTATTCTTTTTGCTTTGTCCAAAATGCTAGGGTTTCAATTCTTGGATTGTAATCTATGCCACTCATTCCCTCATCTGAATTGAATTTAGAAAACAACATGGGATCTTCTTGGATTCTTACTTGATCCGTGTAAGACCTCGCTTCACATGTGAATAATACAATCTTAATTTTTTCCTAAATAGATGCTTAGATATATTTCAGACAATGCATTGTGTGATTGCACGACAATGTGCTTGTATTTCATTCTAACATATTTTATTATCATTGTCATGAAGGTATTAGGCACTTTTTAACTATGAATATGAATTGGAATTTTAATGAAATTTTTGTATAATTAAATCTTATTTCAGCTACCAAATTAATGTGATATACGATTGTTGCTTATGATTTCATTGGTAATGTGCAGGAAAGAAAGGGTGCCAATATGAGAAGGGAGAACCAATGAGAAAAAATTGAAAGAAATCCTCTTGTGGTTATGTATTTGATTCCTTCTTTTGGAGCGTAAAGGAAATAGAGTTATTATGTTTATTATTTTGGGTTGAAAGGGTATTTAATTGTGTGTCGTGTGAGATGTAAGTTGGGGTTAAGGTTTAGAAACCCTTTTATCCAGGTGTGAAACTCGGATGGAACCTTAAGTGGGTGTTTAAAGAAGGTTGTTGGTCAATTTCTTGGGGTGGGATGCATAAATAAACCCCCTAGGGTCTATACCATGGTGGTAGGGGTCAAGTGGACATGCAATAGGGCCCAAAGGACTTGTTTTGACTCCTGAAAAGTCCTCATGATGAGGAGTGACGAATTTCGAGGGAAGGATGGGGTGAAAAGAGTGGGGTTTTCCAAGTGCATGTACCCCTCTTAAATAAGAAAAATGCCCTCATTGATGAGGGGGTACATTCACACCTCCCTATCCAAGGGTTACAATTTTTGAGACTTCTATAAGGTTGGAGAGGAGGAAGGAGTGGAGTGTTACCCACTTATCTTAGAGAGCTTGAGGGAAGATGGTAGAAAGAAGGAGAAAAGGAGAAAATTTCATCCCTTTGGAAAGATAGTGACAAAAATGGCTTGGTTTGGAGAGGAAAGATGGATACAAATTTCAATTCCTTCATAAAAAAAAAGATAAGTTCTTCCTTTTCCACTTTCCCTTGTTTCTTAGTGGTAAGGAGGTGATCTATTGTACGGATCTTTTGAAAATAGAATTTAGAGAACCTAGATGTATGTTAATTTTATTCCTTGGTAAAAACGAGACAAGACTCCATTGATCATTGTGGGGGCTAAAAAATTCCTTGCTCGGGGGTATGGCTAGAGCCCACAAGGCTCCATGATGCCATTACAATAGGGTGGAGAGCAAGACCTAGTTCATGAGTTTGCAATTCAATTGTTTTCTCTAATATTGTGTGTAATATCAAAGAAATTATGTTGGTTGAAGTGAAAAAAAAGGGGTAGTAATGTAAGTTCTTATTGTCTTGAATTTTGGAGAAATTATTGGAGTCATGGGTTATCTTGTATCATAAATATGAAGGCTAAATAAATGATAGTATTGCAGCACTAGAGGAGTTTTGAGAATATATGTATTTATTTCCTTGCATTAAAGTAAAGAAATATATATATATATGCAATGTTAAGTAATGAGAGCATAAATTCAAAACTTTAGAGAAAAATGGATGTATTCTTTTATAGTGTTGTTCAGAGCAAATATATTTGTTGCCTTCAAATAACTATTAGATATAGTTAAATGATGCAACAAACCAACAAAGAAATATAAATTCCTGCATGATAGTGTTGAATGTTAAAACTAGTTTATGCCTTGGCTTAGTTCCAACATACCCGTAAAGATATTGTTAGATTGTAAAATGCATTCGAGAGAGGTATAAATATATAACTATCCTGACTAGTATTTGTTAAAATAAATATTTGAACAACTCCCTTCGGGTTTCTTTTGTAAATGTGTGTGCACTGGCCTGTGAGTCGCTGAGTTTAGTCGGCTTTCCATTGAATTTTGATCTCTCCCTTTTGTGCATCTCTTCTTCGCAACTTCGGGTAGCGGCTTCCCTTTCGGGTCCTGAGGAGTTGCGGTGGGCATCCACGTGTCTCGCTTGCAGAGGTTTTTTTTTCTTTTTGCTTTGAGGTCTCTTCGGGTCGCGAAAGCCTTCTATGGGGGCCGTCATTTCTAAGGATTGTCAGAGCGACCCACATCTTGCTACATGGTGGCATTTCGCAAGCTTTTCATGTGAGAATTAAATAAGCAGTTGTGGGCTATGAAATGCTTCCACAGGCCTTCTTTTATTTTTGGCAGGCCCCACCTCCTGCTAGGTGGCAACCGTTCGCATCTTTTCAACACAGCAGGGAGGTGAGCAACCACGGGCTGCAAAACGCTACCATGTGTCTTTCGCGCTCGGTTGATGTGGCTTTCTCTCCACTGCAACAAAGAACTCAGCCCATTAGACACGTGTTGCTTCTTCGCAATCTCTCGACAGCAATAAGAGAAGTTTTTATTTGGGCAGCGACAGGCTGCCACATGCCTTACACTGATCCTCGAAGCAGGCGATAGGTTGGCTGAGGGAGATTATGCTATTGGGTGCCGCTCTTCATGATTTCTAAAGTGGTGGATGACACTTGTAGCCTCGGGCCTGGCTAGGACCACTGCCATCATTATGAGGGATGCATCTGCACCAGGATGACCAAATGTTGTGTTCTAACTCGTTGCCATTGTAACGGCATTAGGAATTTTCTAATTCGAGCATCATTGCAGGAGATTGTGGGATCTTTTCTGTTACAGCTCTCTAAAGCGGTGGGAGTTTTCTCTCCGGCTATATATACTCTCTCTGTCGACAAGAGCAAGGTCCAAGAAAACTTAAGAAAAAGGATATTGGTTTTAGCAAGAGACACCAGGCCTCTTTTATATGTTTTATTTGCAAGAAACTTTCAGACTGTGCCAACTATTCGCCCTTTCTGTTTTTCATGTATTGATTAAACTGTAAACTGTGCTTTTTATTGTCTAAAGCATTTCATTTGATAAGACTTCTATATATTTAATACAAGCTTGCTTATCTAAATCATTTCTAAATGACTCTTCTTAGTAGTAAGGATGTATGCGATACTATTTTATGTTAATAAATGAGTTGTTTATGCTATAGCTTTAAGTCTCTGACGTTTTGGAACGTGACAACACCATTCAGGCCCTTAAATCTATGATTTATTGTGCCCATCAACAAATTTTGGTGCATCGCCTTAAATTAGACTTTGCTTCATTATATCCGTTTCCTTTTTCCCTTTCCACAAACCCATTATAGAAGAAGTCAACTTCTTTAAAATTCAGAGGTCACTCAGTTTGGCGCAAAAGGGTCCCCCTTGAACTGAGTTTCCCATAAAGCACTGTTACCTCATCAATTTTTGACGTCAATAGTTTGTCCTTTTTCTGGCACGCCCAGTGGGGACTGAACTAATGAAATTTCCTTGTAGAGGGGTGTATGAGCCATCGGCCTGTAACTAGATCTTAGACTGCAAATAACCCGGGTTTACTAGTACCTCCGCTAGGGATAGTCTAGGCCTCAAATCAGTTAGTAACTGTTCCATTCCCACTGCCCTTTCCTCTCACCATGTTGCTGACCGCGAACAGAAATTATGTAGCATGGGATGCTGGAAGTCCCCTGGTAGCTCCGGTAGCACCTGCTGTTTAGGGTGCTATCCCGGTTTCGGCCCTGAAGGCTCTTCCCAAATTTTCCGGAGACAACACAAAAATGCCAGCAGAACATTTGCAGGATGTAGCGGATGTATGCCTGGTACATAGTATTATAGCACAGAATGTAGCCCTGAGGCTCCTCACTGTGTCCTTCAAAGGCAAGGCTTTGGACTGGTACTGAACACTGACTCCTAATACAATTCACACTTGGGACGACCTCGAAGATCCATTCTATGAAAGGTTCTCAAATGATGGAGATCGTTCTTCGTTATATTATCAGCTATCCATCATAAGATGAGTGCCCCAAGAGGCTCTAACGGATTTCAATGCCCAATTTCACTCAAGTTGGCAGAGGATTCCCGTGACTATTCGCCCGACTCCAAAACTAGCATTCATATTTTATCTGAAGTCCATTAACCCTGACATTTATGTGATGATTAAGTCTTTGGGAGGAGCCACTCTACCAAATGCTTATGCTACCGCTATCAAAGCTGAGAATCATTTGATAGATTGCGGAAAGTTGCCTCCTCGACCTATTATCCTGATATTTCTTGAAATATCAAACTTAGCACAAGAGGTTGCATCGACTAGTGCGGTAGCAACTCCCCAGTCGATGTACTCCTATGCGGCTGCTCCTAAAAGCTTGGATTCTACATCGGGTTCTTCCAAGGATGAAATAGGTGACCTCAAGGAGATGTTGCGAACTATGGCAAATGACATAACAACTCTCAAGCGGAACCAAACAACGCCTCTACAGCCCGCATATCAAAACTATCAAGATGGGCAGTCCACTTACCAGCAAAATCAATATCAGAGTGCACCTCACACTAATCCACTAACGTCGACTACCAACCAAATGGTCCCGGTGCCTACTCCACTCACAAGTGCGTCACCAAGCTTGAGTAGGGAATTAACCGCGGGACAAAACAATCTTATTCACGATATCAATCCATGGTGTTTCCCCTACAATGATGCACATATGCCCCGAAATTGTCCACATGGCAACTTACAACAGAAGGTGGCAGAACAACGCAATCAAGGTATTACAGCAGAAAATGGAGGACATGTTTATGACTCGCTAGTGGAGAGTGCAGTCCTTACCACGCAAATGCAAGGAATGTCTTTAGAGCAAGAGTCCGACATTGCTCTGGATCATGCACTCTTCTCTTGGATGGAAGAGGAGGAAACGGTGTTTGCTAATGATGCATCCATATCTAAAACACCGCAGGTGCAATCTGACTATAACACACGCTTAAAGAGGAGATTCATCGATGAGCCTGTTGTTTCACTTCCGGACAGCCCGCAATGCAAAGGCATGTGTGATCAAATTCCTGACGCTTCGACCGTCTCTTCGCCTTCTCAACCACAGAAGGAAATTATCATAACAAGAACAAAGGAGCGGAAATCTCCGATCTCGTCACCTTTTAATGTGGTGGAGCAATTAAAGAAATCATCCGCTAATGTGTCTTTATGGGACATTCTAGCTATCCCGGAATAGAAGACTATGCTACAGAAGGCACTTCAGCAAGAGATCCACTCGGCACCAATAGAGCCGTCTGCCAGTTCAGAGGTGGTTTACCAAATGCCACTAGCTAAGGTTCTTGCAGACAAAGCGAAGGAATCCCATGCAGAAGGAAGAGGTAGGCCAAAACCTCAACCCTTCTTCTTGACTCTCATTATAGGGGAAAAGCTATTACACAGCGCTATGATTGATTATGGCACTAGTACAATGATTATGCCAAAACTGATAGTCGAAGCCTTGGGAATCAGCTACAAACATATGAAGAAGGGGGTGATGCAGCTGGATGGAAATAAAGTTGATATTGTGGGTGTCATCAAAGTGCTTTTGTTAACTCTATTTGCCTGCCCAAGTATCACAGTCCCGCAAGATACAGTGATCATAGATGTTCCACCTATGTTTGGTCTCTGTCTATCTCGAGAATTTACTTCAAAGGTCAGCGGATACTTGTCTTTAGATTGGTCACATTTAATACTTAGGACTAAAAATGGTGCAAAAATGAAGATATAATCGGAGGCTCTACATTTTGAACACGTGGTGGACAAGGCCTTGATCAATTTTGAGGCCGCACATACCTCTATCACCAAGCAGGACATGTATAGTGTCGAACTGCTAGAGGAGGAAAGGGTGAGTGGAGACCGAAATGATAAGGAAGATGCTCTATTGAGCGAACACATAAATAATGATCCTTTCAGGAATTATCATGCTACCGGATTGGGCACATATGTGATTTATGATGAAGACCAAGTTCTTCCAAAGGTCGTCAAAGAATCCAACGATAACCAAGCAAATGAGCCATGGACATTGTATTTTGACGGAGCAAGGAGCAAAGTTGGAGTTGGAGTCGGGGTATGTCTAATATCCCCGCAGAATAAAAATTTGTTGAGGTCTTTTCGATTCCAATTCGCCTGTTCAAATAATGAAGTTGAATACGAAGGGTTAGTCCAAGGCCTAATCCTAGCTGAACAAATGGGTATTAAGCAATTGATTGTGTTCAGAGATTCTGAACTGGTAGTTAATCAAGTCCGAGGAATTTCTGCAGTGAAGAATGTCCAAATGAGATCCTATCGGCATCGAATCTGGGACCTGATTGAAAGTTTTGAAGCTTTCAACATCCTGATCGTTCCTCGAACGTAGAATAACGATGCAGATCACATGGCGGTGATCGATGCTTAGTTTGATCCTGTCTCTGACTTGCTTCAGAACAAATACTCAGTGCGAGTGCTCGTTCGACCAGTGATTCCTGACAATGATCAGAGTTGGAAAGTCTTTGAGAGCGATGAACACATCGCCTCGTTTATCCAGCACTCAGGGGAATTTGTTGATCAACTTCAACCAAAGATCACCAAGGCCTATGAAGGAAAAATTATGCAGCTGAAGTCAAATAAACTTTCGAAAGGATTAGTTACTCTCGAGAATTTTTTTGATTATAATGATGCCCGAAATGATAAGCAAAAGTTTGTGGCAGACAAAAGTGATTATGAAAACCTTCGGGTCTCCGATGGCATGAATCTCTGGGTCGGAAAAGATGTCCCACAATGAGATAGAAAAAGGCTTATCAGTTTCTGCGAAAAATATGGAGTAGTGGCCTGGTCCTACGATGATCTGGAGGGTTACGATCCTGACATCATTCAACATACTATTGAGCTAACAGAAGGTGTGAAACCAGTCCAATAGAAATAGAGGCCAGTCAACCCTAAAGTTGAGGCCCTGATGGCATAAGAGCTAACCAAGCTCATTGAATCACGAATTGTCTTCCCAATCAAACATAGTACTTGGTTATCAAATATGGTACCAGTTCGAAAGAAGAATGGTGATATCTACTTATGCATGGACTTCTGAGACCTGAATAGAGCATCTCTGAAAGATCACTATCCATTGCCTTCTATGGAGTCGATCCTCCAAACTATCGCAGGATCAGAAATGTTCTCTCTGTTGGATGGCTTCTCTGGCTATAACCAGATTCGAGTTAAAGAAGAAGACCAGCACAAGACTATGTTCACCACCAAGTGGGGAACATGTGCATATGCTAAAATTCCTTTTGGTTTATCCAATGCAAGGGCAACCTTCCAACGAGCTATGGACATTGCATTCAGCGAACTGATCAATAAGTTTATTCTAATCTATTTGGATGACCTTACTGTGTTCTCTAAATCAAAAGATGATCATTTTGATCATTTGGAATTAGTTTTTAAAAAATGTCAAGAGTTCAGAGTTTCCTTAAATCCAAAGAAATGTGTATTCGGAGTACCGCAGGGTAAGCTGTTAGGGCATGTTGTGTCTAAAGAAGGTATTTCAATTGATCCTGAACGAGTAAACGCTATCAAGGAACTTCCCCTTCCGGTAAATAAGAAAGACGTCCAGTCTTTTCTCGGCAAAGTAAATTTCATCAGCAAACTTATTTCTGATTTTGCGTGAATAATTAGGCCGATCACCCTAATGCTGAAAAATGATCAAATTTTCAAGTGGACAACGGAAGCTCGGAAGGCTTTTGAAAAGGTCAAAGAAGTGATCTCCACAGCCCCGGTGCTAATTAATCCAGATCAATGCAAAGATTTTATAATGTATTCCTTCAGTAGCAAGTCTAGTATTGCTACTGTTCTGACTCAAAAGGATAGTGAAGGAAAGGGAGAGCATCTAGTGGCATTCTATTCTCGAACCCTAAAGGAATATGAGGCGAATTATAACTTCATCAAAATACAAGCTTTTGCAATAGTAAATGGACTTAAAAAATTCTGCCATCTAATTTCTCGCAACAAGGTTCTGGTATATGTCGCACATTCTAGTGTGCGGGAATACATCATGGAAGGAGAGATCACAGGAAAAAGGGCCAATTGGATTACCAAGATCTTGGAGTATGACATCGAGGTCAGGCCTACTAAGACTGTTAAAGGCAGAGGAATGTGTGAGTATATGGCACAGAATGAGTAGGTACCTGCCAAGGAGGAACAGCCAGAGCTCATCCTGATAAATGGATCAGGATCAGAAGATGATTGGCTGACAGATAGAATGAACTTCATGCAAACCAGAAGGTATCTACTAGGCCTCTCATCCCAAAAAAGAAGGTATTACCAGCTTCAGAATTACGGATATACGATGATAGAAGGAGTCCTTTGCAAAATAAATTTCAATGGTGTGCTCCTGCGATGCGTTACTTCAGGGGAGATGCAGAGGATCCTCGATGCATTTCATAATAGCGATGAAGGTGGACATTTCTCCGCCAAAACTACTACCATCAAAGTCCTGTGAGCTGGATATTACTGGCCTACACTTTTTAGTGACTCCTACTCTCTGGTAAGGGCTTGTAAGAAATGTCATTTCTTCTCTGACAGAAGGAAGAATTCAGCGATGCCCCTCAAACCTATTGTGGCGGATGAACCATTTACGCAATGGGGCCTGGACTTCATTGGAATGATCAACCCGATTTCTAGTGTCGGACATAAATGGATTCTAACGGCTACAGACTACTTCACAAAGTGGGCGGAAGCTGTTCCCCTTAAAGGGGCAATAGAAACAGAGATTGTAGACTTCTTCGAAGCATTGGTGACAAGGTTCAGCCCTCTGAAGACAATCATTTCGGGCAATGCCAAAGCATTTCTAGGTACAAAAGTATGTCACTTTGCATTAAAAAATGGCATATTCCTTAAGGCCTCATCAAATTATTATTCACAGGGAAATGGCCTAGCTGAGTCAACAAACAAAAGCTTAATCTGACTCCTTAAAAAAGTTGGCTCAGAACACCAGAGGGAATGGCATAAAAATCTCAAAAAAATGCTCTGGAAAAACCGCATAACCCCTAAGCAAGTCCTTAAGACTTCACCTTATGAGCTGGTGTATGGGAAGGAGGCATTGTTGCCTATCTCTATGGAGATCCTAGCAATACAATTGTTGAAATCCCTTGAGATAGAACAAAATGAAGCCATGGAGGTTCGGCTCGCCGAACTGTTGGAAGTACAAGAAAAAAGGGAGAATTCCCTAATAGCAATGACAAATCGTCAACAGGTGGTCAAACGATAGTTTGACAAGAAGGCTTCCGACCAAAGTCTGAAAAGTGGAGACTTAGTGCTAAAATATGACAGCAGGGCTACAAAGCAAGGTCAGCATGGTAAATTTGATAGCCTATGGGAGGGGCCCTTCAAAATCATTCGGTGCAAGCAACACAACGCTTTTGAGTTGGAGAATATGGAACAGGAACCGTTAGGAATTCCGATCAATGGGATTCATCTTAAGTTGTTCCATTAGGCATTAAGCTCTACCTTGTACAGATGTAAATAGCACTTTTGTTTCCTTTCCTATTTTTGGCTTGTTCTTTTTCTAAAATCAGTTATCTTTCTACACATTTGTTCATTATCATTGGCAGGTAAAACACCGGAGTTGCTATTACACAAAATACACTCATACATGGAGAAATAGCATACAAGACTTGCAAACCCAGAAAATTTTAAACACAGAAGCAAAAAGTGCATGGATTTTCCTTAAAAATGAGAAGTATATATTTATATAGATGTTCTTTAGTTACAAAATGGCTGGGAGGCCGATTTCCAAAATGTACAAGTATCAAAGTATATTATATACAATAGCCTTTTATCAGGTTTATCTAAAGCAGGAGAGTTACATTTTGAGCAAACAAGCAAAGGGGTTATCTATCCAAAGGAATGACTGGCAGCAATCGACGCATTCACTACAACGTCCACTTCTTCTTCATCCATGGGCTCCTCAGTGGCACTGGCAGCATCATTCGACACAATCGTCATTGGTGGTGGATACACCAGGTTCCTGAAGTCAGTGTACCAATCTACGTCATAGAAAGGTATCACGTTGTAGCTCTGAAATAGGAAGTGTAGGGCCTAAGTAATCCTCTGTTGGTGCTGGTCATAGGTCTGCAGGCGGAAATGGCAGCCAAACGACGATAGCTTCTTCTTCGATAAAGCGACGCAGATCGCTAGCTGTTGGCAGGCCTATCCCATATGTAGCATGTGCAACGACCTCACTAAGCCCATTCAAGTATTTCTTCAGAAATATTTCTTTAACCAACTTCAGGATAAGTGGCCGAGGAATGCAAATGTCCAGCATGGACGCTACAAAGTGTGAGCATATGTCACTATTCACCCTATACTTATCCTCATATTCTATGCAATTCTTGCCTAAGACCCACTTAATGGCTACCAGAACCAGTGAATGTTTTTTCTTCGTCATCCTTTTTAGCCTCCTAGTGGAAATCTCACCTAGAAACGCCGTCTGTGATTTAAACGAGGTTAGGCGAATTGGGGTATCCATTTTTCCTGACACTATCCCTGGGCTCCTAAGTTAATGCAAAAATTGTGCACCACCTAACCTATGAAAAGACTTGTTTAACGCTCTGCTACTGACCTATCACTTCTCAAATGCTAAGTTTGTTTTGCTCACTATTGACTGGCCTATTTATAGAAAAATTGACAAGACACATGCCAATCCACCTCTAAAAAATGTGATATTATGCTAGCTGCTTTCTCAAAAGCCGAGTCTGCGTTTGTTCACATTTCTGGGATGGTACATCCATGATAGCATGGCTCAAGGCGTGTTTAATTAAATGAAGTTGATTAATTAGCTTTAAAAAAGGTGGTGCTTGTTGATGAAGGGATGTATGGCTGTAGGCTATTGTGTCATCTCTCAAATGCATCACGGAGTCCAAGGCGATACTCATATTTTTTCAGGCGGTGATCATTTGCTTGGCGTAATCATTCTGGCCAGGATATTAATTACCAACGCATGCTAACACAAGGTTAGAATGCCAGTTGCAAACTCAATTTCCAAGGAGATCAAGGCATATCACATGATCTCGTAAACGTAATAATGAAATCCGACTGCCTTGAAATAGCAATCAGTTCATCTTGCACGAGTTACAAGATTAACAGTACATGCCAAATTAAATGCAAAAGGCTTGTTTTCGCCTACCACCTTGGAAAAAGTTGCTATTATTGCATGAAAAAGGCTTAATATTTTAAAGCTTTTTTACAAACACAAGGAAAGTGCAGAGTTGTTTTCTGTCAGTCTATCTAGAGCAAGCATATTCACAGGCCAAGAGCTTACAAATTCTACAGAGAAAGAAAAATGTCAGAATCTTCAGCTCAGCCGATGCAAGAGGAGATTAGCCAGGAACTGTTCATGGATATTCATTCTTCGGTTGAGGTATACGTATATGAGGATGTAGCATATGCCATGTCTGGTATACCCGTAAAGACAAGAAGAGCCCACATGGAAGAGCTAGATAGACCCAAGGAATGGAGTAACCAGAAAAATGTTAAAGAAGAATGAAACAATATCTATGACCCAAAGCTTGCAAAGAAACCTAAATACCTCAGAGAGGCGGCTTGTACAAGGTTATCAGCAACAAAGGTGGATCAATCTATGGCAGGTAGAGTCTGGTATAGTGGTCTCCCACAATACATGGTCCCATTGGTGCACTATTGCCCGAAGGTGGTCGACATAGCTTTTCAGTGCTATAATCCAGATACCCACTGCATTGAAGGTCACAATTTAAGGGTTCATATCAGCTCAGAAGCCATCTGGCACATGTTATGTATCCCGGATCTAAGCAGAAGGAAGGAGACTATCGAGCCTTTTCGCCCAAGCAAGGGGGAGAAAATATGGAAGAAAATAAAAACCGGCTCAGATTTCTTGTTAGAAGAAACTAATAAGAAAGGTATCGCGTCCGCTAAAGCACCAAGTATCTCATTATTGCGTGTTTCATTCCGCGATGATCTTCAGGATTCCATGTCCATGCTAGCATTTGTTTGCGGCTGAGATTCTGATGAGAAGATTGAGGCTTTTCAGCTAGGCCCTGTAATACAGTTTCTCAAGCAGCATGAACTCTTCTGGTATGATTTTGCTAAGTTCATGGTTGAAAAAATGATACATCAAATGGAGAATTATCAGGCGGAAAAGAATTTTAGATTTCTTTCCTACCTGATCCACATGTTCCTGTATTAAAATCCAGATTTCTTTACCCGTTTTGTTCTGCTATCAATTTTTTATGAGAAAAATAAAAGAAAGTCGGCGTCTACATGGACACCCTTCCTTTCTGCAACATATGACTATTATGCATTCGCGGACTATTTCATAGCTCCGGTCTTGAATGATTTAATTGGAGAAGGTGATATCGTCCGGCTCACCAAGGAGTAGACCGAATTTATGCAGAGCTATACCCCTTCTTGTGACTAGTTCTTAGGCAGGGATTTTACAAACCTCCAAATGCGGGGCTTTACTAGCAAGCCTTTCCTGCTCCTAGCTTGCGTCACTGATAGAGTGCTCGCACTAAAAATTTTCTGACAGGTGTGTCATTGATTTCACCTTCTGTAGCAGCGGAAGTGTCAAGAAGAAGGGATTCTTCACTTGTCTGAAGAGTTTCAAGTAGATAACGCTGGTTAAAAAACAATCGCACAAGTTGTTAGAAGAGAAGCTGGCACATTTAGGGTTGGTACTAATAAATGATAAGTGGGAGTATAACCATTTCAACGATTTACTAGAGCCACATATGAAGGTTACCCATATTTTTCAACCATACTGGGGAAAACGGCTTAATCTGTAGACAGATAGAGAGGAAGATTTTGTGGAATTAGTGCAAATCCTTACGCTAGACACTAGGGGCCATGGCACAAGTTCTAGTTTCCTGTGGCTATGGCTAGGGACAATCTTCCGATGGAGCGTAGCATGTATAACAACCTGAAAAGGGGTGAGGAATGGAGTGATGAAAAAATAAAAGCTTTCTGGAGGTATCGCCAGGAAATAGCACAGTTGAATGCTCCTTATAATCAGCTAAAGGACGACCAGAAATTTGATAGATGGTGGAATGAAGGCCACCCCAGCCCGATCTCTAGTGTTGACAGGAGTGAAGAGGGAGAGGGATCCGAAGAGCATGAAGAAGAAGTGGTGGTATCATCCTCTTCAGCGCAAGGGGGCAACGTCTCTGGGCATGCTGCCTATGTGGCCACTAACGTACGCTTTAATATATCAAGAGGCTCGCATACACGCACTTGGGCCGCTAAACTAGCCAGGCTAACGCCTCAACAAAAGGATCTGACTGCCAAGGTTAGTGAGTGTCCGCCTGCGAAAAGGTAGCACACAAAAAGTGTTATCGGAGGGGTTTTGCAAGAACCCGTCGGAGGAGAAGTGCCCACTGCTAGCCAAATGCTAGAGTTTGTGGGCGAGTCATGGATGATCCTAGAACCACCACCGACCAGTCAATAGGTACATTTCGCTCCTTCCTCTCTTACATCTCATTCCTTCATATCTGCCCCTGCTCCATTTGCAACTCCTACCATAGGTCCAAGCCCTCCACCCTCTGCTTCTGATCTAGCTCATTCAGTTGGATTTGCCCAGTTTTCACAAGCCCAACCATTTATAATTACTCCTCTGAGTATGCTTATGCCTACTGCTGCTGCTCAAACTTTCCTCACCTTGCTTTCGGAAAATGTTCCCCTAGTTGGCCCCCATTCTTTTTCTGCTATGCTTACTGATCATCTTCCATTGCAACAAGTTGACATCCAATCAGCAACTCCCCTTCCCGGGCCAATGAGTCTTACGACTAAATTTCTGATTCAGCTGCTACAAATGCCTAGCCCTGCTAATAGTTCTCAGGCCAAGCTTTGGAACGTGCCACACTTTTCTCCACAAAATGTCACTCTCCAGAAGAAGCAAATGTGTGCACCTATGAAAATTACCTATCCCTATGCCCTGCCTTCTGGTATTCCTTTCACAGGTGGGCTAGTTTCATCACCAGCCAAATTCATAGCACAAATAGATTGTGGAAAAGAGGCGCACACAAATAGAATGAGGTGACGCAAGGCAAAGGATGACAATGCTCCCGCCGAGCTGAGAGTACAAGCTTCGTATGATGAGGCCCGGCAAGAATTAAAATTCGCAACCATGTACCCAAGGATAAGCAAGCCTCAGGGAGAAATGCAACCTGAAGATTATGAGATCTATGCTGTCGGACTTGACATGAAGGTAGCCCGACCACAAGATAAGGTCGAGATCATAGAGGAAACACAACGGGTGGTCACTTCCGACTTTTTCAAAACTGGTCGCCAGTTAAAGAAGAAGGATGAGCAGCTCAAGGTAGCCAAGGAAAGGGTGAGTTTTCTGGAGACAAAGGAGAAATCCTTAGAGGCAGATATCACCTGAATGACTGAAAAGGCGCTAACAGCGGAGAATGAGAGGAACAGGCTTCAGGGCGAAATTGCGAAAACCTAGGTTGCTGACCCAGACTTAGTAAAAGAACTATAGAGCTAAAACCAAGCAGCGTAGTAGAGCCTACGATCAAAAGAGGAAGAGATTGAATGCATCCGCCTTGAGTATAGTCAGGGGATGGCACAAAAGGGTGAGGAGTTGGAGCGCCTACAAGAGCAGTATCAACAAAAGGTACAAGAGAAAGAGGCTAAATTTAAAATCCTAAAGGCTAAGCTGGAAGAGGAGCTCCAAGAGACAAAGGCTTATCTGGAGGAGCAATCGGCTAACCACTCTTGAGCTGAATAAAATTGGAATAAAGAAATGAGCAGCTATGCGGAGCAGTTGGCGTCTGAGAAAAAGAAGAAGGCAGAATTAGCTAAGGCCCTTATTTTAAGAGATGCGAAGATTTCTTCGCTTAAAACCTCTCTATTACCTACCCCTGCCCAACCTGATGTCATTCTGCTGGTTAGGCAATTGTACATTTCTCACTGGGAGAAAGTCAAGACCTTTTGCCTAACACTGCAACCTACCCTCTGATTTATCGACAAGGCATCAAGGCTCAATCAAGAGGCCCATGACACAATTGAGCAATTCCCACGTTTCATCCTGGAGAAGGTTCCTGAAGCAAGGGACTTGCTCAACAAGCTATACTTCGTCTCGGACAAAATCCTTGCTGGGGCGGATATCGAAGATTGAGACATTGCTGCTTAAACTGCCAATAAATTCAATCATTGTCACTCTGCTTTCTAGTGCACTAAGGCAGCGGCAGCTTTTCTAAGCAAGGTGCTTGATGGCATACAAGGAGGTTTCTCTGAGTTAGACAAGCTGGAGCTGCCATCCCTGTTCCTCGAGGATGGCTCCATTGCCACAACTACACATATTGTGGAGGTTATTAAGCAGAAGGAGAACGACCCGGAGGCATTCAACGAGTTCAGAAGCTCCACAACGGGAACCGACATTGAGGCAATCATTCATCCACTCTCCTAGCTGCTTTTCCATATCCAAGCCGGCGCCAGCCTACCTGAGGTGCTGCCTCATAAGGAAGCTATTGATCTCCGCGGGGCACAAGAAAATTTGCTTAGCATGGCAAAGCTGTCAGAAAGTGAATGATCGCCCTTACAGGCTACTCTTTCCAAACTCTGACTCCATTCGCCCGATAGATAAAGCTCTGGTCTGCAGAACCAGAGAGTTTTTGGGTTCTACGTTCCTTGTCCAAAATGCCCCTAATAGTCGCAAAAAGTTCTTAAAATAAATATTCGAACAGCTCCCTTCGGGTTTCTTTTGTAAATGTGTGTGCGCCGGCCTATGAGTCATCGAGTTTAGTCAGCTTTCCATCAAATTTTCATCTCTCCCTTTTACGCATCTCTTCTTCGCAACTTCGGGTAGCGACTTCCCTTTCGGGTCCTGAGGAGCTGCGCTGGGCGTCCACGTGTCTCGCTTGCGGAGGTTTTTTTCCTTTTTGCTTTGAGGTCTCTTCGGGTCGCAAAAGCCTTCTGCAGGGGCCATCATTTCTAAGGATTGTCAGAGGGACCCACATCTTGCTACGTGGCAGCGTATTGCAAGCTTTTCATGTGGGAATGAAATAAGTAGCTGCGAGCTATGAAATGCTTCCGCAGACCTTTTTTTATTTTTGGCAGGCCCCACCTCCTGCTAGGTGGCAACCGTTCGCATCTTTTCAACATAGCAGGGAGGTGAGCAACCACGGGCTGCAAAACGCTACCACGTGTCTTTCACGCTCGGTTGATGTGGCTTTCTCTCCACTGCAACAAAGACCTCAGCCCATTAGACACATGTTGTTTCTTCACAATCTCTCGGTAGCAGTAAGAGAAGTTTTTATTTAGGCAGCGACAGGCTGCCACATGCCTTACACTGATCCTCGAAGCAGGCAATAGGCTGGCTGAGGGAGATTATGCTATTGGGTGCCGCTCTTCATGATTTCTAAAGTGGTGGATGACACTTGTAGCCTCGGGCCTAGCTAGGACCACTGCCATCATTACGAGGGATGCATCTGCACCAGGATGACCAAATGTTGTGTTCTAACTCATTGTCATTGTAACGACATTGGGAATCTTTTGATTCGAGCATCATTGTAGGAGATTGTGGGATCTTTTCTATTACAGCTCTTCAAAGCAGTGGGAGTTTTCTCTCCAGCTATATATACTCTCTCTGTTGACGAGAGCAGGGTCCAAGAAAAATTAAGAAAAAAGATACCGGTTTTAGCAAGAGACACCAGGCCTCTTTTATATGTTTTATTTGCAAGAAACTTTCAGACTGTGCCAACTGTTTGGCCTTTTTATTTTTCATGTATTGATTAAACTGTAAACTGTTCTTTTTATTGTCTTAAGCATTTTATTTGACAAGATTTCTATATATTGAATACAAGCTTGCTTATCTAAATCATGTCTAAATGACTCTTCTTAGTAGTAAGGATGTATGCGATACTATTTTATGTCAATAAATGAATTGTTTATGCTATAACTTTAAGTCTCTGACGTTTTGGAACGTGACAACACCATTCAGGCCCTTAAATCTATGATTTATCGTGCCCATCAGCAAATTTTGGTGCATCGCCTTAAATTAGACTTTGCTTCATTATATCTGTTTCCTTTTCCCTTTCCAAAAACCTATTATAGAAGAAGTCGGCTTCTTTAAAATCTGGAGGTCACTCAGTTTGGCGCAAAAGGGTCCCCCTTGAACTGAGTTTCTCATAAGGCACTATTACCTCATCAATTTTTGGCGTCAACAATATTCTCAATCAATGTAAAGAGTCATTTAAACCTATGTTTTCTATTTTAAAATAGTAACAAAAGATAACGATTATGTGCAGAACTTTGTATACATCTGTTTTGATTTTATCTCTGTAATAATAGAGAAGGGTTTCTTTTTTTCTTATGAAAAACAATTGGTAAAAGAAATTAGGTAAACAAAATGTTGAGCCACTGTAATTGAAACTAAACAATTATCAGGTTTAAACATTTTTAAAAAAAATGGAAAAAAAATATAGAGATTACTTGAGCCTATACGTATTAATCTTAACGATGCACTGTAATGGTATCTCTCAAATATTTAACTAATGCATATATTCCATTCATAGCTCAATTAAGGTTGTATTTAACGAATTTTTCATTGCTTAAGTACTCACGGTCATGTAATCTAAAAAGAGAAGAAAAGAGGATATTTTCATAATTCGAACTTTAGGAGAATTTTTATATTCAATAAAAGTTTTTTTTATTGGATCAAAACATAATAAAAGAATAAAATAGAATAAATGTATTTAAAGCTGTTAAAATTGAACAAAAAAAATAGAGGGGCATACGGCCCTGTGTGAGGGTAAAGGGTAATGGATGAAAAACATGTTGATAGAAGCTCTTCCTGTGCGATACGTCTCTATCTGCCCTAGAAAAATTATGTCCCTTCATACATCCAAACCTTGTAGATTCAAATGCAAGAGTGGTCAATAAGTTTTCCTTCAATTCCCTTATGTGTGACCTCCATATGAGTGGTGAGCTATCAAATGGATTAGATTTAGTATTAAAACATAATAATAATACTAATAATAATAATAATAATAAATAAATAAGGGAGCAAATGTCTCTATGCAAGCAAAATCGCTAGCCCTTCATTGTGGCTAACTTCATGCCAAAAGAATTTCTTCTATGAATGAGGTGACCTATAAAATTGTATTGAGGGCTATCTCGCATCCATATCAATGTAGGGAATTTAAGTGAATCTTAGGCATTCATCATTTCACTTTCATCAATCTCCTGGCTACCTTTTTACTGCTATTCATTGTTGCCTTACTTGTCGTTGATGGTTTCCACTCCTCCAAACTCTCCCTCATTGGTACTAATATTTTACTTCTCCAGTTTGGTAAGCCGCGACTTGAACATAAGGATGTTAAATAGGCATAGGACAACTGAGAGGAGGGATGAATCAATTGTCACAAAATTCAAACTTAAAAACTTCAACTCTTATCAATTCCACAACCACACTATTATGTTATTAAGTATGAGCATGAACACAAATAACAGAAAGTAAATCAACACAATGAACACCATATTTTTAAGTGAAAAACTCAATGAGGGAAAAACCACGATGAGGGTTAACTCACAATATAAAGAAATTATAAAATGGAATACAGATGCTCACTACCTAGAAAAGGACTCACTATCCAAATACAAAGGCTCACTGCCTACAAAAAGGACTCACTGTCCAACAGGGAGGCTCATTTCCTATAGATACAAAAGAGAACAAAGATTCCCCACAACAATTAACACACATTTATAGTCTTGAATAAAGGATTGCAAAAACCTTTAGCTCACTTCCTTCAGGGATCCAACACAATGAAGAATTGTTGCCTCAACACACTTTCACACACTTCTACACTTATGATTTGTGGCTCACTTCGTCACTTTGCATCACACTTCCATACAACTCTTCACAACTTGACTTGAATTTATACCATCTTTAACTTAAAATCTTTCTCCAAGGTCGGCTACAAAAAAAATTATTTCATAAATTCAAATTAGGTCGGCAACTCAACATTCCTATAGTGGAAAGGAATGAGAGTGGACCAATAAAACACTTAACCAAGACCAAAAATAAAATGTTTTGGATCAACCACACACTACCTTAATTAAATTATATCCTTTGAATGAAGTGTAAACACCAGGTTGACCAAACCTAATGAAAACACAAATGAACATTGATGTACATGTTTCCCAACAAGAAGATAACATGTGGATGCTACAACACACTTCATTATGTATGAGAATACATCTCAGATTCTTCCAAATACATACGTGGCAAGTGCAGCAAACTTCAAACACTGAACACCTTCCACCAATCCATCTAGACTGTGCAAACACACACAAAAACACTAAAACATGACTTTTTGACCACCAAACCTCAAACTTCTTTGCCAGAACCCAAAGAACACTTTCACAAGACATATCTTAGATCTACAAGATCTAAAAAAAAACAACGGAGGACTACGGAGCAGAAACATTTCTCTCAGTCCACAAAAGACCAACTCTGCTAGAACAATTCACATGCCGATGAGTGTAACTTTCTCATACCATCACACCAGAAGCTAAAACTCAGGAGATATCACCATTATACCATCATTATCAAACCTTCAGATCTGCACAAGTATAGGATCAACACAGGAGAAACATGGAGCACATACCAGAGCATATTTTGACTTCTCTTCTTTATTAATTTTCTCAAAAACACATGGAAATACACCAATTCGACACATTTGCAACGTCATAAAAATAGCTCCATATATTCACAGCATCTCAACTAAACATGTACAATCTGCAACATACTGAACTGTGTTGACATCAATGTCAACATTAATGACAACACCACCAAACTAGCTCATACTTGCAACAAAACACTCATAGCACTTTAGAGTATGTTCTTCTAAGATGAAGTTTCTAGCCAAGCAAGTCAACATTAATAGCTTGACAAACCTCAGCAATGGTGCAAAAAATAAAATGGTTGAGCACCATAATTTCCTTTTTAATACTGTCAGAGCCTTGAACCAGATATGTACGTGAACAATAGTAGTTGTATCAATGTAAGTTACCATGTCAGGGATTTAAGTTGGAAATTATGATACCTGTAGATTTTTCAATCTTCGTTCTACTCTATTTTTATCATGTACCTTTATCTCACTCAAATTTATGCTGGTACTATCTAATCTTGCAATTGTCGATCACGTCTCCTCTTCATCCTGGCAATAACTAGTCCCCTCAACCTTATCATGGGTAGTCTGTATTTTTCAATCATTATCTAGATTGCAAATAGGCAGTGTCTATGGAGGCAACAATTTCCACCAGGGCATGGATGTTGCATCCATGCATCATAAACCAATCTGTACCTGTTGTGCTAACTGTTTGCCAGTGTCGTATATGCTAGTCAGATCGGTCCGTCAATCCTCGTTCTGTGCACTCTCTTCATTGTTTTTTATTTGCTAGATAGCAACCATATAATTATATTTATTAAACACAAATATTATATTTGATTGAATTATATTATATTTTATATTATTTTAATTTTTTAATCTGAGAATTATATTTGGATAAGTGGCTACAAGAATATAATATTATATGATTTTATAATATAATATTTATTAAATTGATAATTAATTTATGATTAAAAATATATGTTTCTACAAAAAATTACTTATGACATATGATATAATTTAATTTAAATAAGAAATATAGGGTAAATATAAAATATATTATATTATATTATATATTGTAATTAAAAATTTATATTATATTATATATTATAATTAAAAATTTATATTATAATATAACACTATGTGGTGTACTCAAGTGAAAAGTCTTCATGGTGAAAGGTACTTTATGTTAATCATTGGTGATTTCTCTACAATGATATGAGTTACTTTTATGAGAAAAAAATGTGAAGCATTTCAAAAGTTTAAAAATTTCAAAGCAATGGTAGAAAATGAAAAAGGGTTGAAAATAAAATGTCTAATGTCTGATAGAGGTGGTGAGTTTACCTCTAGGGATTTTAATGCTGTTTGTGAAGAAAATGGAATTAGGAGACAACTATCTGCTCCCTGGACCCCTCAACAAAATTGTATTACAGAGAGAAAGAACAAAACCATTCTAGATACTGTAGCCTTGAATGCAGTCTCGATCTTAGGAGCATAATCACCAAATTCGCTCAGCTCAAAAGTAGCTAACTTACCAACCAGTGTGTCTCTTGTCAGATTCATTACAGATCCAGTTTCTTTGATTGCATGAGCCTTTGATTTGTAGGAAGGAGGTAATGATCTAAGAACCTTAGCCATAATTTCATCTTCTTCAATGACACCACTGGCACACTTGATGCCCAACACTATTTCATTCACTCTTTGCATAAAGGAAGAGATATTCTCATCCTCGCCCATTTGTAGTCTCTCATACTTGCCTTTTAAACGTTGCAGCTTGGCCATCTTCACATGTACATCTCCTTCATAAAAGGTCTCCAGCTTTGCCCACATTTCATGTGTTGTCTTTAATCGCAACATATTTGTCATCTCTGAATTTGTTAAAGCACTCAGTATAGCTTCCATAACCCAAACATTATTCTCAACATCTTTCTTCTCTTCATCAGTGGAGGGACCATTTGTAGGAATAACATACTGATTCTTTATGATTAACCAGTAGGCTTCACCAATGCACTTCAAATGAAATTTCATTCTTGTCTTCCACAATGAGTAATTGGTTCCATCAAATCTGGGATTGTCCTTCTTGTAAGTTGTCATTTCGGATCTCCTCAAGCTTTTAAACTTCTCACAGAGGAACCTGCTTTGATACCAATTGTTGGCAAAACAAGGACATACAACTAAGAAGGGGGGGGTGAATCAGTTGTCAAAGTAACCAAACAAGTTTAAACTTTTCTTACTTAATTTAATCTCTGATTTGATGAACAAGCAATTAATCACAAACAATAAGAACACCAGAAACACAAAGAACACCAAGATTTTTTTTTGTGGAAACCCTATTAGGGAAAAAACCACAGTGGATGTTAGTCCACAATTATACTCTATTAGAAGTATAATAAAAAATGAAAAGGGGAATGCACATGCATTCAGACTCACTACCTAGAGCTCACTGCTCAATTACAAAAGGGCTCACTGCCCAACAAAAATGGATTAGATCCACAGAGATTTGAACTAATAGAGTAGCTTCTACCAAAGCCTGATTATAGTTCCAATTATGCACAAAAAACTTTCTTCTCATTTCACTCTTACTCTTCACACTTGAATGATAAATCACTATGTGCACACCTTCACTCTTTTTGGCACTCCTTCGCACTTCACATTGCACAACTAATCTGTCTTATATATCCACTAAATGGATTTACATCAATAACTTTCGGCCAGAAGATACAAAAATATTTTACAATATTTGCAATGTCTGCTCAATATAACAAATAAATACTCAATGTGGATTAAGCATGGTCGGCTAGGATAAGGATAAGACCAAAAATAATATCCTCGAGCACTCCAAACAATTTAATTTCAAATTCAAAAAATATGCAACACATTACCACCAACATGTCAGCAAGGAACAAGAAAAACTGAACATGAACAAGAAAATTCTTCGACCACGATCACTCTAATCAATGCGGACTAGCAACAATGACAGAGAACATACTTGAAACATCCATGAGCACCAAGAAACAACAAAGAAACATATGCAACAAGTAGGATCACCAAAATCATATGAGCTTTAATCAAGAACACTGGCAGAGACCTCTGAAATACTATCAAAATACAAATTTCCATAACATTCCCAAATAATCATGCGGACCTCTAAAACTTTTAGTGGATGATCTAGAAACTCTTAGCAATATATCCTTCATTCCACAACAGCTAAACTTTTACATAATGAACACAACACCTTCATGACCTGACATATCCACATACTGCCTAAAACTTATTCTTTTACAATTTTCTCAATATCCTCCACCTATACAGCTTCCAACATCACAGTGCTAATAGTGTTGACATCAATGACAACCACATATCAACATCACAACTACATTTCCCAATAGCCAAATGCAAATTTTTTAGCTTTTCAGTTGTGCCTACATTGATAGCTTGAGTTGGCTCCACCAACACTAATGATCTCTCGTGATAATGTTCCGAAAGAGTGTCAAATCCTCAATATTCCTAGTTTATTGAGTGTACAACATCATTTACTTAATAGCCTAACAATTGAAATTAAGGGCTTGACAATGGTACTAATTCACAAAAAATATAACATTTTAATGTATAAATCTAAATCTAATATATGGATTCCATCATCTTAAAGTTAGTGTAAGCAAATACATAATTAATTTGAAGCTATCACTTCTCTATTGAAATCTTTGTTGCACACACAACATCATTACTAAATAACCTACCAATTTACCTCATGTACTGTGTACTAAAAAATATAATAAACATTTTTCTAAATAACCTTCCAAAAACTATATTTTACCAATTGTATAATAATTTGTCACATGATGTAAAATCATGATTTTTAAAATTTTATTTATATTCTATATATACTTTTGAATTAAAAAATATTTTATCATTTTTTTAAAACAATATTTTTAGTGTATCTTTATTATTTTGTATACTAAATAAAATCTTTTCATGGTTTCTTTAAAATAGATAATTAAGTTTAATATATATTGTATAGACATTTTTGATTATTTTTAATAAATTATTTTATTTATTATTAATTTTTAAATTGTTAATAAAAATTATTAATTATTATTTAACTATATATCATAAATAAAATATTCTAAAACATATATTTCTCATTATAAATAAATTAATTATTACAAAATAAAATAAAATTATGCGTTAGGTGTCCCCATGGCCCAACAACCCATACCTTAGATACCTAGGGCGAAATTATTACAAAATATTATTTTTATACAAAATATATAATATAATATAAATTTTTAATTATAATATATAATATAATATAATATATTTTCTATTTACCCTATATTTCTTATTTAAATTAAATTATATTATATGTCATAAGTAATTTTTTGTAGAAACATATATTTTTAATCATAAATTAATTATCAATAATAAATATTATATTATAAAATCATATAATATTATATTCTTGTAGCCACTTATCCAAATATAATTCTCAGATTAAAAAATTCAAATAATATAAAATATAATATAATTCAATCAAATATAATATTTGTGCTTAATAAATATAATTATATGGTTGCTATCCAGCGAATAAAAAACAACGAAAGATACAATGGCAGATGAAAACAACGAAGAGAGTGCATGGAACGAGGACTGATGAACCGATTTGACTGGCATATATGACACTGGCAAATGGTTAGCACATCAAGTACGGATTGGTTTATGATACATGGATGCAACATCCATGCCTCGGTGGAAATTGTTGCCTCCATAGACACTGCCTTGCAAATATTCCTTATCTGACATATGAGTTAATGTTGCACTAACAGTAGTGCCAGTTTAAATGGTGATGGGAAGGGTGGTAAGTGTAAGGAAATTTAATGAGTTGGAATTAAGTGGAGAGAGACTGCCCTGTGGTTGTTAGAGAGTGACAATATTAACTTCAATATTCAAGGGAATGTGATTATTATTAGCAAATATTATAATTACCATCAAGTGAAACAATAAGGTTTATGCCAATATTGTCAATTAAACTAAAGAGTTGGTGATATATATTTTTTAGTAGGTAGGTGGAGACGTGAAGGGAGAAACTCTGATAATTTTAATATTAATATCAGTAGTAACACTATCTCATGGTTCAATTGAATAATGAGGAACCAAGAGTTATTAGTATAATCACATCTTAATTGTCATGAAGATGTCCTGAATAATAATGTTAGTAGCTAATAATAGATTCAATGATACAGTTTGTATTATAACATCCACAATACTAAAAAGTGTTTATGTTGTGGGAAATTCACATTATTGTTAATATCCTTTTCCACTTTAAAATAATGATGGATATCAACCTCGATACCAATTGTGCCAAATATTTAAAGAAATAGCTAATTAACCATAATGAGGATGTCATTAATAAATGTGAAATGTTATAATGGGAAAAATTATCTGTCTATGAATATCAATGATACAAATCTCACTTTGGGGGCAAGAAATTGAGTCATAATACATTAATAACATTCCACCCTTAGAGTGGAATTCCACTTTTCCACGATGTGTATAGTATGCTACCAAAGGGTAATACTAATACTATTTATTCCTCCTATGATCATTAATAAAATAGACTAATCTTAATAATAAGGGAAAACTTAATTGAAAGCAATAAAAGATTTAATTATAAGGATAGTTTGGCTCAAACTAATTGTTTTAATAGAGATATGGATAATAATAATGCTATGTCAATAAAGTGATTTATGGTAGATTGGGTATTAAAAAAATGAGTGTCATCATTTGATCAAAGAGTAATAATTTTTTTTTTATTGTTAATGTTAGTAATGATCTTAACTAAGGTCAATTAAAGGAAAATGTCAACTCTGGTAATTAAATTTGGACTTAATGTGATCAAATTTTAACAATATTGTTGTAAGGTCATATTATTAAGGATATGGTGTTGAATAAGTGATATTACTATTGTATAAACAAAAGATCATCTCACACTCACATTACCTCAAGGGATATTTGTTGATTTATTCATGATATGGAAAGAATTAAGTGGTGGAATAAAAATAATAATAATATGTTAGTCGTCACCAAGGTTAGACTATTGAAATTGGTAGTTAAGGGAATGATGATGTGATGGTGCATATAAGGCTTATGCCTAGATAATATTACTATTTTTATTTAGATCCTAAACATAGGGGTGAAAAGAAGATTGTGTGGACATTTAATACAAGTGGATAAATATGTTCATTAATAACAACTCAATCAAGATTTGATAGTATGGCTAATCATAGTATTATATGTTATTCTTGCTAATGTGCATGTGCAAAAGTGTATTTAGTGCATGTGTAGCATTATGTCCTTATTTATGATGGCTCCCAAGCATACCATAATGGGACGATTAGTGGGACATCATTAAATAATAACATTGTATCAATTCTAAGTGTAACTTGTGAATAAAGATAGAAGTGATCTCCCTCGGGGTGTAACCCCATCAAGGATATAGTACATCTCAATCATTCAGAGAGCTAACTAGCTTAATACTTGTAAAAAGAAAAAATATTGCATTTTCTAGTGAAATTTTGTGAGCATGGCAATCCAGTAAGAATATATTTTTTTAACTCCATCCAAGGAATAATTAGTATATTGCTTTCTAGGACCAATTTTCTGGCTTCTTGGGTGCTAACAATAATTTCATTAATCTCAATTTCTTCAAAAGTCTGGGAAACAATCTAGTCATGTTGTGACTCCTCAATGCCCATCTTATTAATTTGGAGTCTCTCCTCAAATTATTTCATTTTCATCTTAAACCAAAAATCTTTAAACTTTGGAGTTTGAATAAATTCATTATCTTCAATAAATCTAAGAGAAGCAATGACCCTTTCATCATCATGCACTTCTTGATCATTATGCCCATGTACATCCAATCTTTCTTCTAGTTTGTGAGCATCAATTTCAAGCTTAGGCGGTGGTTGATCAACTTCATCATCTTTAAAATTCAAAAGTACATTGGTTACCTCTTCAATAGCCCCTACTCCACTTATTTCATATGCCACTAAGGGGGCCACTCCATGTGTCTTCTACCTTTTAGAGATTGGTTGCTTAGGGGATGTTTCTAATTGTATTGTAGTAGTGTTTGGTAGGGGCTCTGTGATTACAATACTACTTGGTTTGATGGGTAGCTTGGAGGGTTTTGTTTACTAACCCTTAGGTTTCTTTTCTACTTCAACATATAATATTTCAAAGTTGTTAATTATTAAGTTCATCCTTTTGATAGGATCCCCTTCTTCAACATAAAATCCTTGGAATCTAGTGTCCCTTTTCTTCTTCTCCTCCTCAATCCTCTTTATGATTTCCCACTTCCTCTTCCTCTAAAAAACTTCATGAGGTGTAAAGAAATTTCTTATTACATCTTCTTCATGATCCATTACATGGGTAACCCCATCTCTAGTGAGAATTGTCTTCTTTATAAAATTAATATGCCCTTCAAGATCAAATACCCTTTCTCCTCGTGACTTCAATGAATTCCTTGGTGTTAGTGTTGCCACAATAGTGGTTTACACTTTCTGGGAGATCTTGGTTTTTGCTGAAATCACATATTTTTAGAAAATATAATGATTTAAGCCTTGAAAAGTTCCATTTAAAGGATTTCAGTCGAAGATGGTTTGATCAAAGACCCTTTCTCCTTGTGACTTCAATGAATTCCTTAGTGTTAGTGTTTCCACAATAGTGGTTTACACTTTCTGGGAGATCTTGGTTTTTGCTAAAATCACATATTTTTAGAAAATATAATGATTTAAGCCTTGAAAAGTTCCATTTAAAGGATTCCAGTTGAAGATGGTTTGATCAAACCACCTTAGACCAATCCCCCTTGGATAGAACCCCGCTAGTTTTAAACCATACCTATAATAGAGTCTTCTTTACACCTATCAAAATGCTAATAAAAAACCACTTTTGATTTACCTTTTGGGGGATCAAATGAATTGATTCAAATTTTTTTTTTTTATGTAGTCCTTATTATAAGCTTCCAAAAAAGTATAATTTTAATTAAATTTAATTTGATTATTATATTTATTTTTTATTTCTTCTGAATGTAGGTTTTTCACTAAAAATCAAGTTCTTTGTTCTACACATGTAGAAAAATAGAATATTATCAAAAAACAATTGAAAAATATGAGTGCACCAGATATTGAAGTCCTTGATCTAATAAAAATAAATAAATTGAATTTCGATACATACAAAAAAAGTTGTGTTATATGGTCCGCCTATGTCTGAATTGTAATTGGTTGGATGTTGAAACTTGATTAATGAGAAAATATTCAATAAAACACTATGAAACCAAATGGAAGCACTAGATATTGTAGTTACAAATCTAAAATCGAAAAAATTATAATTTTATCCTTCATGGAAAAAAAGTTATGTGTTATACGGTGAGCGTCACTCCTTAAAAATGGTGTTTACTGAAAAAAACTAGTTTTCAAAGGAGATGGAAAAAGAACTACAATCTGTTTCCAAAATTTTTGAAAAATATATATTTAGAATCTAAAGACAAAATTCCACAAATCACTAGTTTGCATCATCTTCAAATTCCTCAGAGTTTAGCCACTATAGGTGTCCGAAAGTGAATATTTAGTTAGACAAAATCAGTTCAGTGTCCAGTTTGGCCAAAAGTTGTAAACCAGTATTGTGGCATCTTCAAATAGTTCTACAATTATTCAAGAGTGTCAGACCCTACAGATAGCTCCACACATTCAATTAGGTAAGGGAGGAAAGTCCCCTTTTCCTGTCTTTTTATGACATCCTACTCCATCCATAATATTTTCCACATAAATTATAAAAATGCAATTCGAATAGAAAAAAATTTAGGTAAAACATGTGGGGCTTGAGGACATCCATAGAACCTTATTACTATTTGGTTTTCTAAGAAGAACCAGTCGCCAAAATTGTGAGTGTGTCCCTGCTCTAGCTTTTATGCTAAAGGTCTTAATACTTGCATGATTTTATTAGGCAATCTTAGTGAAATATGACAAATACCATCCATGACCTTTATTATGAAATCATCATGAAATATTACATAATCACTATTTTTACATTTACTATCCCAGATGTAACACCAATTTTGTATAGGCAACCTATTCCCTTAATCATCAGTCATTCCCAAACACATTCTTTTAGTCCATATATCTCTATTTTGGTACAATATTAAATGACACAACATAGAGTATTTCCTAAAAGTGATAGGAGCTAAGTTCTCTCTTGCAAATATCCCTCATGTAGCCCTTTTTGAATTTCAACAGCAAATTCATACTCACTATTGACTTCAGGAATTTATATCTTCATTGCCATCATCATGAGATAGGTTGGAATCCTCTCTTCAACATCTATTCCAAGCACTTGGCACAAAGCAAAATAAGTTCTTTTCAAATATACATGGAAGTCTTCTATGGAAAATGACTCAATTTGGGAGGGGGAGATAGGTATCCTCCTATTGTTTACACCCCTTTTCATGTGTAAAGGAAGTTAATCACTCCTATAGGTTTTTCTCAATCTCCTATAATCCTCCTCACTTCTGTCCAAGTTGATCTTAGTGATAGATTGCTTTTTTAACATAAAACACTCTATAATTGCTTCTTTAGTTAGCACCACTAATGGTGAACCATCTGGCATTCTTATAGCTGATAACTGAGTGATAATATTGTGCCAATACTTTAATAAACTCAACATCTACGAAGACATTTGGTACTTTCAATTTGGCCAAATCTAAGGTCCAAGGATTCAAAACTAGAATCTTGTCATCCCTTTTTCATAGAAGTACTAAAACATATCCCACCTTGAGATAGGGATAATTGGGTCTCTATATCCATGGGATGTATCTTTAAACACCTTTTTGAATACTTTGTTTACAAAATTAGGTAACACATATAAAATGGATTGTTGCAAGGACCTCTTCTCTTTTAGAAACCGTGGACTCTTCCTTTTTATTTGCAAGTTGAATTATTTTGGGTAGCATGATGAAGAATTTACTCCTACTTGATTTTTTAAAGTGTCTACTTATAGAAGAAAATTTAGTTCTTATACACTTGCTACATAGGGTTTCTATGAACTTACCCAACAAAATAATAGCTACAAAGTCTTCCCACTTGAACTACCTTGCCTCCAATACATTTAGTTGTGTGAATGATTGCCAAAATGTCATCGAGTCCCAAGTAATATTTTTTACTGAGCTCGGTCACCTCACTATTAATTTCAATTCATGCAAAATATTTCATAATCTACCCATATTTCGAGTTTGAATACATGCCTTTGATCTTGGGAAATCAAACAATGTAATCATTAAATGCTTTGATAGTTTGTATAATAGGACCACTTTTTCATTTCAGGACTGTTGCGGGGTAGCATCAGCATTACTGCCACCCTGTGCACACCCCATTGGACTCCTGCAGGATGGTGGGTTAATTCTAGTGGTTGAGTGAGTGTTCACATCCATACCGCTCTGTCATATCAAGACCGTTGCGGGGTAGCAGTATGGTAGGGTTAGTAGTACTGCCACCCTACGCACACCCCTTTGGACTCCCACAGGACAATAGGTTAATTCTAGTGGTTGAGTGATTGTTCACCACCATACCACAAGGTCACTTCTTTTCCCTTGCAAGGATGTAATTTACTTTAGTTGTTAACATGTTCTCACCACCACCCCACACTATTCATATTTGGTTGTTACAGTATTGCGGTAAGCATTTGTACATTGCCCTATATGTCCTACCATCCTGCACATACCTCTATTGACTATTGTGGTGGTGTGGTATTGGATTTTATTATGAATGTAGTACTTTAGATATTATTTTATTAAAAATATTAAACAATTTTATAATTTTGTAGTCTCTCAATTTTAGTTTTTAGTGTCATTCAAACCTAAGAGATCATTTCTTTGTTTGTAATGAGGAGGCTTAGTTCACCTAATGTTAATATATCTATATATATTATTAAATCACATATGTTCATTATATGTTTGCATCTAGAAAACATATAGGACATACAAGAAATTATATTCTAACTAAACAAAATTAATTTCAAATTTTCAACCAAAGTAAGAAAACTAAGAAGAATTATTGAACCTAACTTTAAATGCACTTCAAATCTGCAGTGAACATCTTAGATTTTGTATACAATGTACCAATAGAATAATGATGATTACATTAAAAAATGTATCAATAAAAAAATAGTGAATAAGCATACCTATACTCAAATATATATTACATTCAATAATAAATTACACCATACATATAACCAAAGTTTAGGTGACAAGCTAACCTCTTAAGGTGACAAAACATCATCATAATCATCTGCATTGCTAGCAAGATCAGAATCCTAATCACTTGTGTCTACATCTGCTTAATTTTTTTCCTCATCCTCATCTATGACATGCAATGCATTCTCTCCCCCAATCTCTTCATTGGTAATCAAAATGTCTTCTTCAAACACTCCATCATCATCTTCATCCACTTCAAATGCTTCTTGTAAATTAACATATTGCCCATTAGGCATTATATCAACAACTTCTATGAATTTTCATTTTGAACGAGACTCTATTTGAATGACATACAACCATCATGGGATTTTTACATAAACAATTAGAAATGATTGGTAAATTTGAAGAGGGGAAACATATGGCTCATCTGTCTCTAATAAAAATTGTCTTGTATCTGCGCGTAAAAATCCATACTCATCAAATTATACTACAGATGGCCAGATCCACTTACATTTTAATGATATAGGACTATTTTCACCATAGTCCACTTGAATAATTTCTTGGATGAATCCAACATAAAATTTATTATCAATTTTGTGAAGAAATTCAGTACTAACAACATAATCATAATTTTTCTTTCCTTTGTCTTTTTCTTCCACTCTTAAATGACTACCATAGGCCCACTTTCCACTGAAACACATAGCCCATAAATGTGGAGATTGTGAAAGCTCACTTTCCTTCGTTGTTATATCTTGACCTTCTTCTTTTGCATCATTAACTGCATTAGCAATCCATTCTTCAAATTTTGGAAAAGAATCACCTCCAATCAAATCAACATGATGTCTGCACTTTTGAGGTCAATGTTGCATCCAAGCTTGATTATCTTCTTCATATTTTCTACATAAAATATTAACGTAAAAATAGTAAGATTAGTAATATAAATGTGTAAATGCGATTGAGTAAATAAATTATTGTGTAATTTTTTTTTTACCTGCACCACTTATCGAACAAAGATGTGTTTTCAAGAATATAGGCATGTATCACACTTCTTTCTTGATGTGATAGCTTGAAGCAACATCCATTGCCTTCTAATACTTCACCTGCAACTGTCTCTTCTTCATCATCATCCCATACATGTTGATTGAAATTTTTTAAATCCTTCATATATTCTGTACAAAATCCCATGGCCTCTTGCATTGAATATCCCTCAGACATGATACCTTCCGATTTTTCCCTAGTACGAACATTTTTTTCAAAACCTTCATATATTGTTCTATAGTATACATCCAGCTTGTTCTTATCGAGCCACAATGATTTATTTCATATTGTAGATGTATCAAAAGATGCATAGAAATGTTAAATATTGTTGGTGGAAATTCCCATTCCAATAGACAGACTTGAACAACCTCCTCCCTCAAACTATCAAAGTTTGAAGGATCTAATACATGTAAACTCATTCTCTTTAATATTAGGCCCAACCTTATAACTGCCAATCTTGTCCACTTTTCCAAACTTAATATATTTACCACAATAGGTAAAATATTCTCCATTATGACATGATAGTCATGGGTCTGGAGGCCTCTTAAGCCATTAATGTTAGTTTGGCTTCTAATACTACTACTTACATATCTAGTGGGAAAGCAATTCTGAGACATCAACTGTAAGAATTGTGCATGTTGTTCCTTTGTCCAAACATAAGGAGCACTAGGTTTTATATGTTTTTCATCATCATATTTTTCAACCCAAATATTTCGATGAATATTTAGTTGTTGAAAGAATTCACATGATGAAATAGTATCAAAAGCACCAAAAAGAGTTTCTATAATAGCATAGGCTATATTTTCTCAATATGCATAGAGTCAACAGTATGCCTAATGGCTATATCCTTAAAGTATGACAACTTATAGAATATGCACAAGCTCTTTACACTGCTTTCATTACATGAATCTTATCTACTACTAAAAATCCCATCATTTTCAATAAATGACATTCTTTTTTTTCCATTCTCAATAATGTAATCACCTGCTATTAGCAATAGTGCTTCATGATTCTCTTCTTGACCATTGAACTGTGTCTTTTTTTGATGATATGGATGATTCATTTTAAGGTAAGCACGATGTACACAATAAATAAACTTATGCAAACTTCTTGAGTGCCCCACAAAATCCTTAAAGTTGCAAGCACGACATCCATGGTATCTATGAACACTGAGACCAGACAATGTGTCATATGCAGGAAGATCATGAATTGTAAACAATAAGGAAGTTCTTAAAGTGAAGTTCATTGAATGACCATCCCTTAAAGATTGAATTGCTTCAATTCCTTTCCATAATTCCATTAGCTCATCATATAATGGCTCTAGATAAACATTAATTGTATCTGAAGTAACACTTTTCTTTCTTGGTATAATCAATGATAGCATTAAGAAAAATGGTTTACTTTCTAACCATGGGGGCAAGTTATAATTTATTAAAAACAATGGCCAAGTTGACCATTTAGTACTTTGATCTAAGAATGGGTTCACCCCATCTAGAGCCAAACCCAACCATATATTACGAGGACCTTGAGAAAAATTAGGCCATCTATTATCAAATTCCATCCATGTCTTAGAATCAGGCACATGTCATTGTTTTCCATCAGTGCTCTTATTTTGGGCATGCTATTTCATAAGTTTAGCAATGTCTCTACACCTATACATTTGGAATAATCGTGGGATTACCAGAAAGTTGAAAAGAACCTTTGTAGGAACCACAATTGATTTCAACCCTTGTCTATACCTCGCTTCATGAAATTTTGGACATTCACTCTAACTTGCAAGATTCTTATGAAATAATACAAAACCATTCACACATATGTTGATGTTTTCATACCCTAAGCCTAGCTTAGTGATTTCTATTTTACATTGACTTCTTTTTGTTGGCAATTTGGAGTTAGGTGGTAACAATGAACTTAATAATGCCAATAACTAATCTACACTCTCATTTGTCCAACCAAACACCACTTGTAAGTTAAGAATTTGAAGGACTGTTCTCAAATGACTTAATTTGAAATTAACATACATAGGCTTTAAAACATCCTCCATCAACTTGGCCCAATCATTGTTTAGACCTTCATTCAACATTCTATCAACTCCAAACCGTTTGTCTAATATTGTTGCTTCTTAATCTATGTTTGATGCCACTTCATCTATGTTTGTTGCCTCTTCAACTCTCACACTGGCATTCTATCATATCTTCATAATAATTGACATTCCAAGGGCTTATACTACTATGCCCATATCTTATCATATGTCGATAAATCAAACTTTTTTTTTTCACCTTTCCACCAAGATAGACATTACATGGACATGGATATTTGTACATGTCCCTCTCATTGGCTACTCTGTCATCAAATGCATTGCATTTATTCATAGTCAACCTTCAACATTGATCCATTTGTAATGCTCTACACATAGCAACAAAAAATTGTAGACTAAGAGACAAAAACTAATTTTTTTAATTGAAAGGCATTTCCATAGCAATAGAGTTATAAAGAGCAAATAAAATAGAGATTTTAACTAATGAATTGTGAAAAATGGATTTTTGTAGTTTATATTCAAATTTTTTATTACATTGCATTGCACATCTTTAAAACTCAAACCATTACTTCGCATTGCATTTAAACTAATAACTAGTTGTTGATAAATGATAAAATATAAAAAATTGTAGAATAAGAGATAAAAACTTTTTTTTTAATTGAAAGGCATTTCCATAGCAATAGAGTTATAGAGAGAAAATAAAATAGAGATTTTAACTAATGAATTGTAAAAATATATTTTTGAAGTTTATATTCAAATTGTTGATTACATTGCATTGCACATCTTTCAAACTCAAAGCATTAATTCACATTGCATAACTAATAATTAGATGTTGATAGATGACAAAATTAAAATTAAAATATAGTTTTTACAATTTCAACCTAAGTAGTTATGCAATTACTTAACATTGTGTAACTAATAACTAGGAGTAGCTTCCAATTTCATTTGCTTGTCATGGCATTCCATGATGAGACCACATTTCTTTGAGGCATTTTTTTAAAAAGTTCACTGCCTTGTCTATGCTACCACATTTTTCATACATGTCTACCAAAGCATTTTATCAAACAGTTCATTTCCTTGTTGCTATGGCTAAAATCCAAAAATAAGTGCTTTAAACAAGCTATGGATTCTTGGAAAAAATCTATCAAATCATAATAGTAAGCAATAGCATAGACAAGGCAGTGAACTAGTTGAAAAAATACCTCAAAGAAATGTGGTCTCATGGTGATGGAATGTCATGACAATCCATAACAATTCAGTTGTCATGGAATTCTTCATGGAATTCCATCACCATGAGACCAAATTTCTTTAAGGAATTTTTTCCAAAGTTAATTGCCTTGTCTATGCTACCACATTTTCATACATGTCTACCAAAGCATTTTATCAAACAGTTCATTGCCTTGTTGTTATGGCTAAAAGCCTAAAATAGGTGATTTCAAAAAAGCTATGGATGCTTTGAAAAAATATATCAAAGCATAATAGGAAGCAAAAAGCTATGGTCTCGTGGTTTTTTTTTGGCACAAAAATCAGCGTGGTTTTATTTGCACTTTTTTGCAGGTTTTAAATGCATTTTTTTTGGTAATTTTGCTATTTGAAATGGGGAAAAATATATGTGGTCAGTTTTGTACAATTTTTAATTGTAGGATTCTCATAGTTAGTGAAAAAGGTAGTGTTCATGAACGAACAGAAAGGATACACAGAGCCTTTGAATTATACACGTACTATGCAATGGTATTGAATCATTTAGAAAACTAATTTTCTTCATAGGGCAGCATTTTCTTGTGGAACAATTGACTGAGACAACTCTTGTTTCAACTAACCACCCTCTCATGAAATCGTATTCATATTATAATCCTCCATGATCTTATCATAGTAAAGGTGATTATGACACAACTAACCACTACTACATGGAATCAGTCAAGTAAAGCCAGAGGCCACAGGATTTTGTGGACAGGTTCAATTGAAGCTGGGAGATCTTAAGAGTTCTCTCTCAAATTTTGAAAAGGTTTTGGAGGTCCACCCTAAGAACTACGAGAGCTTAAATTTTATAGGCCATATATATGCTCGGTGTTGGAGTTGTGTGCCTCAATCCCACTGGCCTAAACCTCTAAGTGAGCAATTTCAATGTGACCACTGAGATGTCTGGCCGATCTACTTAAGTAATCCTGAATTGTCTATGTGATTTGCATGACTCAGCCTAATCTGAGTTCTCCTTATGAAGTTCCTTCATGACCATATCGGTGTGACCTCTGGTATGTCCTGGCGATAAAGGTTGTCAACATGACCTGAACTATCAGTGCAAGTTTCCTAATTCCTTCCAACAATAGAAGTTTGGTTGACGTCGGTGTGACCTTTGGTCTATCCTTCCAATGGAAGTGGTCAGTGTGACTTGAACTATCATTGTGAGATTCCAATTTGTTGTCGATATTGGTTCTTTGGTCAATGGGTTTGGACATCGGTGTGACTCTGGCTGATGGTACTTGGTCGGGGTGACATGAAGGTTCTGAAAGAGTCTTAATGACATAGCATGTATGGCCGATGGTTCCTTCAGTGTGACTCTTTCCAATGAAATGTTTGATGATCGTTGGTATGACCAGAACTATCAGAATGAAATTCAAATCTCATGGAGATAGTGTTGGTCTGGCTGATGAGTTTGCTTTCAATGTGGCTCTTGTTGATGAGGTGTTTTGAACTACAACTGAGCGTGAGGTCGTCGGTGTGACTTGGGAATTTGGTGAAACCTTCTTTGATGCTTGTTCTCTTGCCGATAAGGTTGATCTAGTGGCAGTTGGTGCTCTCGATGATTGTCGGGGGTAAGTATGGCCGATGGTCTGTATTAGGGTGACTCAGGCCAACAAGATGGTTCGAAAGGTGGTTGAACTTAATGACATCGGGAAGACTTTGGAGATTGGTGTGTCCTTCATGACTATGACTGATAGAAAAGTGAGGCCAATGGAAGTGAAAGTAGACTCGGTTGAACGAATGATGATAAATTGTTGACCTGTTGATGTGTCAATTGTTTGTTGTGGAAACTTTTCATTGTCCAAGTTTGTTCGATAGTTTCCCTACTAAACGGTTTTGGATTGGAATAAGAATTAGTTGTATAGAATTGTTCGGGGCCATCAGGAAGGCAGAGGCTATGAGACAGAGATGGGAGAGAGATAGTTGAGGGTTGGAGTAGGAGAAGGAAATTTTGTTCTGAAAGTGGTAACTCATTCACTCTCTCTGTGGATCGATGTGAAACCTCCCTCTATGTGAATATGCTCTATATGTTGTGAGAGAGTGTTGTAACAGAGTGAGGATTGTAAACACTTGAGAGGTTGATGAGAGGTCCATGAGAGAGAGGATCTACACTGTATACTGTGAAGAGGGTATTGTAACAGTGTGAAGATCGTATAAGGGGTTATGTTGTCCAGTATGTCTCCAGATGGAACAAGATTTAAAATTTGCGAAAAGGCTATGAGCCTAAGATTGTATTGTAACTATGTTTATTGTTGAATAATACAATGGCTTGGATCTTTTGGAGGGTGGGGATTTTTACCTGAAATGGTTTTCCCCACATAAATCTATGTGTTTTATCTCATCTTTCATGTTTCATGTTTCTTGGTTAGAATATGTTAATGCTTGTTGTTGAAACTGGATTTTCATGATTTTCTCTCGAAAGGGTTAATGTGGGAAATGTACTGTGTCTGATTTCTCTTTGTGGCACAGTTGTACATGTCTTTGAGGTAATCTAATGAAATTAAAAGTTACAGAAGGCCCTACTATTCTTGGAGGTTTCTCCGAGATCAAAATTTTCTAACAAGTGGTATCAGAGCTTGGTTCTGGTATCAGAGCTTGGTTCTTGGAGGTTTCTTCGAGATCAAAATTTTCTAACAAGTGGTATCAGAGCTTGCATGTGTAGGTGTGTGAGTTTCATGTACTTGCATGGACTCGCATGTGGCTTGTATGTGCTTTCATGTAATATTTCTTGGTGTTTAAGGTTCTGGGTATTTCTCCTATGGAGATTTCTTAGTCTATTAGGCTTGAGGAAATTTGGAGGAATTGTCTGATATATTGATCCTTTGGTGAGTGGAAGTCTTGTGGTATTCAAAGATAACCCGCAGCATGAAGGGTGGTGAAGATGGAGAAAAAGGAATTGGTTATGTTGAATTGATCTGTGTCTCCTAGCTGACAGCTTGGTATAACTTTGATGCATGAGGTGGAATTTTTTGCTTCGTGGTTGTGTTGCAACAAAGCTTTCATATTGGGTGTCTATGTGAGAGGCTCCTTGGTGATATGGAGAAGCTTGGGTTGTTTCTCAGCCTTGGAAGAGAGTGCTTATGCTAGGTGGTGTTTCCTGGTGTTGGAAGGCATTATTTTTTGTTAACCTCGAATGCATGAAGGCTGAGTTAATCATTAGATGATTTGAAAGCTTCTAAAATAGCTTGTCTCTTTCTCAGATGCATGTGCATATTGGTGGTTTTGGAGTTGGTTTGAAATAGGCATGGAGTTCCTGAACTGTTGTTCCTTTTAAGGATGTGTTGTACTTCTATGTTCTATGATTTTTTACAAGTTTTACATGGTCAAGAAAACTTGTTGTTTGCTTAATGGATTCCTAGACTATGGTGCTCGTTGTGGACATGTTTGGAAAATTGGATTTGTTCATGATCTGGTGTTGGATTCTTGGTGTCTACATGGTTATCTTCTTTAATATCTTGGTTTATGATTACTAATGTGATAATGAGTTTTCATGTTTCAGTGATTGGATCTACAAGTTATGTAGGTGTGTGGGTTGGCCACTCATTCATTTGCAATGGGATAACTCAGATGTGGACTATCTATATCCACCAGGTTTTATTTATTGATGTTGCATATTTCATTAGTTGGCCTTGTTTGTGGTCATTTGTGCATTGGTAGGTTGTTTTGGGATTGAGAGGATGGATGATAAGTGAGTCCCTGGATAGTTGTTTATGGAGTCTTATAGCATGGTGAATCTCCCTATTTATGAGATATTGGTTTCACTTGGGATAATTAGTAGTAAAACTATATGTTTGTGGACTCGGAAGTTCTTTTATGTTTTGGAGATTGGTGGTCATGATGCTTGGAAAGCTCGGTATCACTATTCAGTGGGAGCTTTAGCAATGATTGGAAATTCATCACTATGTGGCGAATAATCTTCTTTAGTGTTGCAGATGTTTCTAGGAGGAACTATTTGATCCTATTGCTATAGAAAGGTTCTTTCACATTTGCAGGGACACTATTTGAGGATGTGCAACGTCTTAGAGCCATGAAGGACGTTTAGAATCTTTGGCTAAGGTTTTGGTGGTGCTTGACAGGTGACGTTGGTTTAAAGTATGTTGCTATTATGTCATGATATACTCTTAATTCTAGTTTGGATTTTTGGCATGATGCATTGCTCTTGAGACCATGGTATGTTCACTTGGAGCATGGGTCTCCTAAGGGGGACGGTAAGATCATGTTGTCATGATAAGTTCTTGATTCAGATGATTGGAGCTTTGACAATGGTCTGGTAATTCTTTGAGTATTGGGTGCTTTGATCATGTGCCTAATACTTCATGATAGTGTAGTGATGCATTTGGAGTTTAGCGTGAGATGATCGGTTTCTAGTACTCATGGATACATGGAGAATGAGGTGAGGTTGTATTTGATGGTTTCTCTTGATGATATTTCAATAGAAAGTATGAGAACCCTAAACCTTGGTTGGACATGAGTTCAATAGAGACCTATGAGGAGATTTCTCTTGGGTTAGTCATGATGACTTGCATGTCTTGGATTAGCATTCTCATTCCCCACTCTTGGTCTACTTGGAGGTTTATTACTTGAGATGTATTTCCCATTGTTTCTCTCATGTACTTTATGCTTTCTTTCTTTGACATGGATCTTGACATGTTGTTAGATGGTTCTGGAGGATTCATTGTGAGAGATGGATAGCATGTTTATCTGCTTGGGTTTGTATTTTTATCTATGATGGTCATAGGGGATGGTAGTGGGTTGATTTCTTGAGATTGGAAATGTATTAGTTTGATCTTCTTTAAGAAGCTTATATTCATATGGTTGGATGTTGATAAGGATTTCTTGTTGGGGATGTAAAGAAGATCTTACTTGACATAGATGGAATTTAAAGGTGTATGTAGGAGGATTTTCTATAGGTTCATGATATGCAAAGGTTCTCTCTTTGGTCTTGGTTCTCTTCTTAGATGTTTGGTTTCACATTACATTGGTTTGAGGTTGTGCTCTATCTCTTTCCTTTGTTGGATGTGTAAAGAGCTTGGGAGAGTTGAATTTACAGGTTGTGTGTATCATTGTGGATGGTTCCTTGAAACTACATGTTTACACTCTCTATGTGATGTTGTTAATAGACTTGGTATGCCTTTGTGATGGTGTCATATTTCTAGAATGTTAACGAAGCAATGTGTTGAATGTGCTCATTCCAAGTTTGCATTCATCTAGACATTACCCATGCAGTGGGAGTTCCTAGTTGTGCTTTGTTTCTTTTCGATTGGTTGGCACATGGAGCCTATTTTTGTGGCTTATGGGTGGAGATATTAGTGGCATGAGTTTTCTGTTATGGATACCTTCGAGGTATGGTTAATTGAATGTTCTAGCACTTGTTGTGGGTGCTATTTTTAGTCATGTGGGTTTGGTTAGGAGCAGTCAATTTTTTGGTTGTTGTTCTAGCTGATGTTCTATCTTGTTTTCTAGAGTGATGGAAGTGTCTTGTTGTTCATATCACTAGGATCTTTTATTTGTGTTCATTGGACTGGTGCATATTCACCTTGGCTTGTACCCTTTCTTCCATAGGTGGCATGTTGGATGATGATAGGGTTTGTTACCTGAATAGTGGACATCTTAGATGTTGTTGTAGAAGTCTTCATGGAGTGTGAGAGCATGTTTGGATCTTTGTGGTTTCATGGATGACTGTCATTGGTTGCAATGTTGGACAAGACTTGAACAAAGCAGGGTCTAAACTAGTGAAGCCAGTGTGATCTCAATAGTTCCTAAGTGCTCTGGAGGTGCCAGTGTGATCTTCGTCAAGTGGGAGGTTGTTGGAGGTTGTCTGACTAGCCTAAACCTCTGAGTGAGAAATTTTGGTGTGATCGCTAAGATGTCTAGTCAATCTGCTTAAGTGATCTTGAACTGTCTATTTGATTGGCATGACAGCTCGATTTGAGTTCTCCTTGTGAAGTTCCTTCATGACCATATCAGTGTGACCTCTGGTATGTCCTAGCAATGAAGGTTGTTGGTGTAACCTGAACTATCAATGTAAGTTTCCTAACTCCTTCCGACAATAGAATTCTAGCTGACATTGGTATGACCTTCGGTCTATCTTGCTGACAGAAGTTGTCGGTGTGACTTGAACTATCATTGTGAGATTCCAATTTGTTGCCAATAGTGGTTCTTTGGTCGATGGGTCTAGACATCAATGTGACTCTGGCCAATGGTACTTGGTTGGGATGACATGAAGGTTCCGGAAGAGTCTTAACAATAAAGCATGTTTGGATGATGATTCCTTTGATGTGACTCCTGTCGATGAAGTGTTCAATGGTCGTCAGTATGACCAGAACTATTGGAATGAAATTCAAATCTCACATGACAGTGTTGGTCTGGCCAATAGGTTTGCTTTCGATGTGACTCTTGCCAATGAGGTGTTCCAAACTGTAGTTGAGCATGAGGTCATCAGTGTGACTTGGGACTTTGGTGAAACCTTCTTTGATGCTTGTTCTCTTTCCAATAAGGTTGATCCAGTGATAGTTGGTGCTCCTATTGATCATTGAGGTGAGTATGGCCGATGGTCTTTATCGGGGTGACTCAGTTCGACAAGATGGTTCGAGAGGTGGTTTAACTTAATGACATCAAGGAGACTTTGGAGATTGGTGTGTCCTTCATAACTGTGACCAATAGACAAAGTCAGGTCGATGGAAGTGAAGGTGCACTCGGTTGAACAAACGATGATTTTGCTAACCTGCTGATGTGTCAATTGTTCACTGAGGAAACTGTTTGTTTTCCAAGTCTATTTGATAGTTTCCTTATTGAATGGTTCTAGATTGGAATAAGAACTAGTTTTATAGAATTGTTCGTGGCCGTGAGGAAGGCCGAGGTCATGAGGCTGAGTTGGGAGAGAGAGAGCTGAGGGCTGGAGCAGGAGAAGTAAATTATGTTTTGAAGGTGGTAACTCATCCACTCTCTCTCTGTGGATCGAATGTGAAGCCTCCCTGTATGTGAATCTTCTCTATATGTTGTGAGAGAGTGTCGTAACAGAGTGAGGATTGTAAACAATTGAGAAGTTGATCAGAGGTCCATGAGAGAGAGGATCTATATTGTATACTATGAAGAGGGTATTGTAACAGTGTGAAGATCATATAAGGGGTTATGTTGTCTAGTATGTCTCCAGATGGAACAAGATGTAAACTTTGTGAAAAGGCTATGAACCTAAGATTGTATTGTAACTCTATTTTTTGTTGAATAATACAATTTGCTTAGATCTTTTGGAGGGTGGGATTTTTTACCCGAAAGGATTTTCCCCACGTAAATCTATGTGTTTTGTCTCATCTTTCATGTTTCATGTTTCTTGGTTAGAATTTGTTAATGCTTGTTGTTGAAACTGGATTTGCATGAGCTCTCTCAGAAGGGTTAATGTGGGAAATGCACTATGTCTGATTCTACTTTGTGGCATAGTTGTATGTGTCTTTGAGGAAATCTAATGAAATTAAAAGTTATTGAAGGCACTACTGTTCTTGGAGGTTTCTCTGAGATGATCAAAATTTCCCAACACTCAGCAAGGGAAAGAAGAGAGGGCTTTGGAAATTTTAAGAAAGGAAACTCACATAGATCCACATGATTCCCATGCATTTATCAAGATGTGCGAGTTATTAATATCGTCAGACCCTAGTGTAGCCTTAGATTCTCTTAAGACACCAAAGTCTCTTCTAAAGAAGAGCAAAGAAGAAGTACCCATCCAATTTTTAAACAACATTGGGGTTCTTCATTTTGAGCGTGATGAACTAGAGTTGGCTCAAAAAAATTTATGGAGGCATTAGGAAATGATGTTATGCCTCTACATAAATCATTGTGGTCAGTTTTGTGCTTTTTTACTTGTAAGATTCTCACAATTAGTGAAAAAGGTAGTGTTCATGAAGGAATGGAAAATATGTATAGAGGCTTTGAATTATACTTGTACTATGCAGTGGCATTGAATCATTTAGAAAATCATTTTTTCTTTATTTTAGGGCAGCATTTTCTTATGGAACAGTTGACTTAGACAACTCTTATTTCAACTAACCTCCCTCTCATGAAATCTCATTCATATTATAATCTTGCATGATCTTATCATAGTAGAGGTGATTATGGCACCACTTGATGCTACTACATTTCATCGGTCAAGGAAATACCTAAGCCACAGGATTTTGTGGACAGGTTCAATTAAAGCTGGGAGATCTTAAGAGTTCTCTCTCAAATTTTGAAAAGGTTCTAGAGGTCCACCTTGAGAACTGTGAGAGCTTGAAATCTATAGGCCATGAATATGCTCAGCAAGGGTAGGAAGAGAAGGCTTTGGAAATTAAGAAATGAAGCTTTCATAGATCCACATGATTCCCATGCATTTATCAAGATGGGTGAGTTATTAATACCGTCAGACCCCAGTGCAACCTTAGATTCTTTAAGATAGCAAAGTCTCTTCTGAAGAAGAGCAGAGAAGAAGTATCCATTCAATTAAACAACATTGGGGTTCTTAATTTTGAGTGTGATGAACTAGATTTAGCTCAACAAACTTTTATGGAGGAATTAGGAAATGGCATTTGGGTTGAATTCATAAATAAAAGCCCCAGTGCCAATTCTACAATTTTTCTTGTGCTCTTTAAGGATATGAAAGTTTTCCATCGACTAGAAGAAGGTGGTGTTTCACTTGAGTTACCATTGGATAAATTCACAACAATATTTAATCTTGCTAGGTTGTTTGAACAACTACATGATATTGAAAAAGAAAATCTTTTATACAGGCTAATATTGTTCAAGTTTCCTAATTATGTGGATACATATCTACATCTTACAGCCATGGCTTAGGATCAAAATGAGATCCAACTAAGCCTAGAATTGATTTGGGATGCACTTGAGGTGGATAAAAACTCATCAAATGCTTTATCTATGCTTGGAAAAAATGGAACTAAAATTAGATGACTGGCTTAAATCAAAAGAAACAATTAAAGATGCACAAACTGAATTAGATGCAAATAATTCTTATGTTGACATTTCACTTGGAAATTGGAATTATTTTGTAGCATTTCACAATGAAAGGATGGATCCAAAGGTGGAGGCACAACATCTTGAGAAGGCTAGAGAACTGCATTGTAAATTGTTGGCACAGAGACCAAGAAATTTTTATGCTGCAATTGGGACAACCATTGTGCTAGCTAAAAGGGGTCAATCTAATATTGCAACGGAAATTTTTACATGGGTACAAGAACTTGTAGTAGGAAACATCTTTGTTCAAATGCCTAATGTGTGGGTAAATCTAGCACATGTTTACTTTACCCAATGACAGTTTCCACTTGCAGTGAAAATGTATCAAAATTGTTTGAGAAAATTCTATTTTTGCACTAACACAAAAAATTTATTATATTTAGCTTGAACACATTATGAAGTAGAATAGTGGAAAGATTGTGAAAGAACATTATTAAGAGTAGTAGATTTTAACTATTGTAAGTTTTCAATCAAAAAAATATATATTTTGTGTTTAATGTAATGAGGGTTTTGAATTACCTTTGAATTTTCTACAAAGGGCATCCCCAAATCCGACTTCACTATAGAGGGCCTCACTGAATTTAAATTCATTGCAGCAAAATCTAAATTCCTTGGCCTTGCCCTCCTTTTGAAAAGTCTCTAGGTCCTCTCTGAATCTTTATCGCCTCTACGAGTAGTTATTATAACTGATCAAAACATCTCAATGCTATACTAACCTACAACTAATGAATGAAGCAAGCAATATTTATGCAATGAATGTGAATAAATGTGAATAAGCACCAATACATCGACGCGTGCAATACATCGCACCAATAATTGGCTGAAATATTTTTTTTGAATTTTTTCTAATTTGTATTTGGTGACTAACTATTTAGTCATTTTTATTTATGTGACAATAATTTTTTAGTCAACGGCCAAATTAGTCATTTATTTACTCATTTATAGCTAATTTATAAAGAAAATAGTAGAATTTGGTGATTTTTAGTTGTTGTGACTAAAATTTTAGTCACCTAGTCATTTATTTGCCAAATTCTACTAGTAACTAGTCTATCTTGGGTAGAGCCTCCACCTCTACTTAAAATTCCCTCATATCAAAATAATTGGGAATATCATGAATAAAAAACTCATAATAAAGTTTTCTAAGAAAATATAATGGTACCTTATGGTTATTATATGGAGGTTGTTCAAAGACCATCCACCACCTATTCCATAAATTTTTTTATTTCATTATTATTGAACCAATGTATTGGAAACCTCCTTGAATTCACAACAAAGGGTGCATTGGTTCTAAGATCTGTAAAAAGAGCATATAATTGTTTTTTTTGTCTTTCTTTTTCACTTCATCATAGGATAATTGTGTCACATAAAATTCATGACATGAATATTTATAACTTTTCCATTAGTTTATTTGACTTGTCACTATGTCAACATTGATCGCCATTGCTTCCACTGATGAAGCAAGTGATATATGGTGTGGGTTTGATGTTGAAGCCTTCAATTTTGAAACTAATTATATAATTTGAAGTTTACTTTAGTCCAAATTCTCTATCAAATCCTCTTGGATTTTTCTATGTTTTTCCAAAAGTGTTGGAGGAGGCTTAAGTATTACAATGATGTCTTCAAGAATTTTATCATCTAAATTTGGCTATGTATTATGGTTTATAGAATCTGGTATAAATAATTAAACAGAAAAAAGGAATTCATAAAAACTAATCCATTTTTTCAAATAAAAATAAAAATTAGTTCCAATCTACTAAAATTTGACACTTACCTCTTCTATGGTGTGGAATTGTGAATATCATTGTTAAATTTTCAAAGCATGATCACATTTTGGAGAATAGAGTATGGAGAGGGATTTTTGAAGGTCGAGGCCATAGGTTGAAAATATGCAGACCTATGGTAATTTTGCTTTTATCTTTACAAAACCCACTCTTTATGTTGAGCATAAAACACACTTACATTTTATGCTAACATAATGCGAGTTCATTTTGAAAACCACTAAATGGGATCGTGTTATGGCTTCGTAATACCAAACCATAATGTCAACATGTGTTGTGGTTTTCATAATAATGTGCTCACATTTGACTCAAAATTTATTTTTTGGCCTCTTTTTTGTACATTATTTTGGTACGCACGCCCAAAGGTGTCATGAAAAACATGAAGATTATGGGATGTATAAAATCTATCAATTCTCTGAAGATTTATGTCATCCTCAAATCTATAGTTAGACCAAGTGCCCAATTATTTTCTAGAATAAATTTTTTTTTTGTGAATAAGTTCTATAACACCAACAATGAACCACAACAATATAATCATTAATCAAATTCTTCATTACTCAATTTGATTTGGCTAGGCCAACTATGATCATTTTGGTGTTCCACCATATGAAAATTGCCTCTTATAACCCAATTTGTAAAATTTTAGAATGGTTTTTAGTTATCTAATCCCATAACTTGTGTCTTTTGAAAAAAATATTAGTATATATTGAGCATAAACCAATGGGTTGGTCATCGATAAAAAAAAGGGCCCACACATAACTATGTGATAGGGTCCTCCTTCTATCAGTGAAAAAATTATAGACCCATGAAGAAAAACCAATTACTACCCCTCCCCTACCTTCTACATGTAATGTATGAAGAAAGGTAACAAATCCCCAAAGAATAGATAGAGAAGAAGAAAGATGGAGACCATTTGGTTTGCTTTCTTGGAGAAAAAAATATCAGGTTTCCACTTAAAAATTACATCATTAACTCTATATTTGTGATGAGGGAGAGATATCCCTCTTACATTCCAAGACAATACTTTGTAAACCATAGCAAAGAGGAGAGATGGGTCTTCCTATTGTAGCAAAGCTTCAAATTGATTAAATAGAGAAATAGAATGGTTAAAGGTTTCAATTTATTTTGTAGTAGGAGATAGAGATCTTGATCATTGTCTTGTGGATTGGGGGATAACTGGAACCATGATCCAAAGAGTTTATATTTTGTTGATAAGGTGGGTGGTGAAAAACTTGGTACAAACCAAAACCACTATGATTCTCAACAAAATTTAAAGGTTCTTGTCTTCTCCTAATAAATTTTCAACCATTTTTCATCATAGCATCTTTATATGATAGGTCAAGAGTAACATAAGACATTAATATTATGGGTATCGGATGGGATATTCACCAAATTTTGTGAGTGAATATTATCCTTAGGATTTGTAGCATATTGAAGTTAGTTTTTTATTCGTTGTTGTTTGGAATGGATTAAACCTTGAGACTATAGATTTATACTTCTTTAGGAAATACACTCTATTATTAAATGACCCTCTTTTTGGTAATAAAAACAATCATTTAGTTTATTTCAATGTACTAATTGCTGGTAAAACCCAAAACCAAGACCAACAAGCTTAATATTTCTAGGTAGTTGGTTATTTAAATCCATCTTCACACAAACACTAGGATGCACTCTCTTTTTTGAGTCATTCTTACACCGAATAATTCTTAGAAGTTGTGATATATTTCTTGCAAGAATGGTCTAAAGAAAATATTTTAAAATGGGAGTTCCACCCACATTAGATAACATCTTGAAGGTCCTTTTGGGTGATATTCCAAAGTATGGGGTTGTAAATAATAGAACTAACCACATAAAACCTATGTTTAATATTGTAGCACAACTTGAGCATGTCAACTATTTTAAATTTATAAGATACATATCCTTTTCATAACTCCTTCAAGGATTCAATTCCTAACCTTTATTTTCCTCGTTTAATTTTTCCCATTTGCAAAAATATGATTCAGAAGGTATACCTCTCAAAAAAATAGAATGACTGATCTATATTGGCATTCAACAATACAATCCATAACATCATAAGGAAACATATTTTATAGTGTTTTACCTGATTCCTCACCATTTCTTTCATTGCAATGACCTCCTTTTAACTAAAATCTCCAATTTTCTTGAACAGATTCTTGACAACTAGCTCTTCCTTGCCTTTGATCTCCTTCATTTTTACCATGTTCTCAAAACCCTCTTCAATACTCTATACCCTTCCAAAATGTTTGGCTTCAACCTTTAATCTCATGCTACAAGACCCAAGATTCAAATTTTTCCAAAGGGACATAAGCATGCTAGGGTTTTTTCATTGCTTATTTTCTCCATCTTTCACTCATGACTTTTTCTAAACTCATTCAAAGTTTTGAATTAGTTAGTGCATTGATAGTACTCTTTAAATAGTTGTTGTCTAACTTATTGAATAAGATCCTATTACAAGTATAAATAGTTGGTGTTGTCATTGATGTCTACTTTACGAGAAGGATTTTATTACAAGGATGTACAGTTGGTGTTGAGTTGTTTTTGTTGTCTCTGATGATGCTTTGATTAGTTTCATTATGTTGTCATTATTAAGCTAATTGTGTCAATCTCTAGCATTTCTTTGGTAAGATTCTACTATGGTTCTATGGTTGATTTTCTATATTGCGGTTCGCTTGGTGGTGATGAAAAAGTGTTGAAGATGTTGAGAATGTACCTCTGGTGTTTTTTTCTGAGTACTTTTAAGAAAAAATGAATAAAAAGAGGAAATGGAGTCTTATAGTGGTGCTTCTATGTTACATACTAGTGTTTTGGTCTTGCTCCGCAGTTCTTTGGGGTTGAAGATCTACTTGTAAAGTTTAGATATGTTGATTAGAGGTTTTCAGAGGTGTTGCATCTAGAATTTGGTGTCTTGGATTGTTGTGCAAAGGAAGTTGTGTTTACCGGTGTGTGAACTATGTATTGCAGAGGTGTCTAGGAGAAATGTTTTTGCTCCGTATTTCTCTGCATAGTGGTTTCAAGTGTTGTGGATATAGAAGGGTGTTGATAGTGTGTGTATCTTTCTTCAAATAAAGTTTTTTAAGGTTTGACACCTCAGAAGTTAGTTTCTTGAGTTGCAATTTATGGAAGAGTTATCTGAGTGTATTGGGTGTGTACATTATTCAAGTGAAAGTTATTGTGAAGGAATATATTGAATTTTATGGTGTTTGTGGAATATCCTAGATAATTTTCAAGTGTTATGTGGTATCCATGAGTCATATTTGGATTGGAGAAAGTGTGTCCTTAAGTGTTAATGGTGTTAACATAGGTTCAATGAACCTTGGGTGTTTACACTAATTATGAAGTTTCTTTGATGTTTGTGGAAGTGCGACATGGAATTTATGAGTGGATTTAGGTCCTAGCTAAGGTATTTTGTGGCCCACCTTCATTTGTTTCCACCATGGGAATGTTTTGGTTCTAACCTTATTTGAATTTGCATAGTTGAGGTTCATAGTTGACCTCGGGGAATGTTTTCAAGGTTTAAGATGGTATAAATATGATTTGAGTTGTTGAGGGATAAAAAGATAGATGATTATAATATGAGTGATGTGAATTGTAGATTTATAGGGTGTGAATTTGTGAAGTGCAGTGCAAGCTTTCATGTGTTAGATTCCTAAATGCAATGAGTAGAAGGTGTCTACAATTCTTCAAAAAGACTGTGAAGGTGTTGGTGATGTTGTGGTGGATTTTTCCATTACATTGAGATGGATTTCTCATTGTAACACTCTTCTCTATCTTATTCTCTATTTTGGTAGTGAGCCTTTCTTTCTTCTGGGCAGTGAGCCCTATTATATTTGGTATTGATATTACTTTATATTGTGAGCTAATCCTCACCATGGTTTTTCCCATCTTGGTTTTCCATGTAAATCTAGTGTTTCTTTGTGTATGGTGTTGATTTGGTTCTATGTCTATTATCTATTTTCATGATTAATCATTCTAACAAATTAAGCATTAATTGGATTAATGTGGATCTAAATGTTTGTGAGAGTTTTGAATTTTTAAGGTACAACTGATTCACCCCCCTCTCAGTTCTCTTATGTATTCAAAAATTGGTATCAAAGCAAGTTTCATTGGAAGAAAGCTTAACTGCTTGAGGTAGATCTGGTATGGCACACAAGAAGAATGTTCCTATGTTTGATGGATAAGATTATGCATTCTTGAAGATAAGGATGGAAGGTTTCTAGTTTCTCTTTGATTTGAAATTTGAAGGTCTGTTGAGAGAGGACATGCTATTCCTAAAAATGTTTGAGCATTGATGATGAGATAAATCCCTATGAAAACAATGTTAAAGCAAGGTATGCTCTCTTAAGTGGTCTTTCTAATTCATAATTGGTGAAAGTTATGAATTTGAAAATTGCTAGAGAAATTCAAGTAAAGTTAGAAAGCATTTATGAAGGAGATGATAAGATCAAGTAAGATAAGATTCAAAATTTGAAGATCATTTTTGAGACCCTGCAAATGTCTAAAGATGAAAACATCACAAGCTACTTGTAGAATGTGGATGAAGTTGTTAACAGTATCAGAGGTCTTGGTGGAGAACCGAAAGAAGGGGAAGTGGTAAAGAAGGTACTTAGAACTCTTCCTAAATCTTATAGTCATAAATTTTATGCTATTGAAGATTTTAAAAAATTGAATCAATATACTAGAGATCAATTTTATGGTTCTTTAATTTTTTTGAAATGAGAGAATTTGGTAGTAGTGCAAAATTTGAGACTACTTTTAAGGCTGGAAAATCAAATAATAATGTGGAATCATACTAAGGCGATCTTGATAATGTAGAAGCTAACTTTGTAAGAAGAATGAAAATGGGTGCTAGAAAGTACAGTGGTAATTTTCCTTTCAAATGTTTTAGTTGTGGAAAGATAGGTCATTATGCTTCTAGATGTCCAAACAAAACTTTCAATAACAAGAATAGGGAGAACAAAGGTAAGATGATTAAGAAAAGTTATTATATTAGAGAAGATGCAAGTATATTTGATGATGAATTTGATTATGGAGATGATGAGGATGGTGAATGCTTGTTCATGGCTTTAAAAGCTAAAATTATTTTTGCTAACTCTAAGAGATGTGTGAAGGAAAGGGCTCCAAAAGAAAGTATTAAAAATGAAGGCACTTTGGTGTCTTCCTTTCATGCTACACAAGATAAATACTGGATCATTGAAAATGGATTCTCTAATCATATGACAAGTGAGAAGAGTAAGTTTGTTAAACTTGAAAAATATGAAGGGGGACTAGTTAGATTTGGTGATGATACATCTGCTAAGATATGTGGAAAAGGTTCAATCAATTTTGATGGAAAGAATAATATTGATGATGTTCTTTATGTTAAGGGTTTAAGACATAACCTCTTGAGTGTTGGAAAAATGTGTAGTAATGGATACAATCTTATGTTTCAAGATGATGGTTGTGAGATCAAAAAAGGCTCTGGAGCTATGATTATTGTTGGAAGAAGGATAGATGGAAATGTCTATCAGCTCAAAGGTGTTGGTGGTTATTATTTCATGACTCAAATCAATGAGAGTTGGCTACGGCATAGAATAATGTGTCACTTCAATTTTGATAGCTTAGTGAGAATAAGTTCAACTCAAGTTGTGAGAGATCTGCCAATGATTACAAACCCTATCAATGTTGTTTGTAAAGAATGTCAAGTTGGAAAACAAGCAAGAAGAAGCTTCAAATTCAAAGAACAATCTTCTACCAGACTATTGGAATTGGTGCATATGGATCTTTGTGGTCCTACTAGAGTAATAATTCTTCAAGGTGATAAGTGTTTCACATTATTGATTGATGATTATTCTATAATGGCATGGGTTACTTTTCTCAAAGAAAAATTACAAGCCCTAGGTAAGTTTAAAGGTTTCAAAGTTATGGTTTAGAATGAAAAAAATATGAAAATCAAGTGTTTGAGGTCTGAAAAAGGTGGAGATTTCACCTCTAGTGAGTTCAATATCTTTTGTGAGAAATATGGAATAAAGAGGCATTTATCTACCCCTAGGACTCCTCAATAAAATGGAGTGGTTGAAAGAAATATTAAGACTTATCAAGAGGCTACAAGAACAATGATGAAAGAAGAAAATCTATCAGAAGTTTACTGGAGAGAAGCAATTCATACTATTGTTTATATACCTAACAGAGTGCAAGCAAGAGAAAACATCACAAAGACTCCTTATGAGCTATTGTATGGAAGGATTCCCATCAAGTTAAATACTTCAGAGTGTTTGGAAGAAAATACTACATCAGAAGAGATGAAGAGTACTTAGGAAATTTTTATGCAAGGTCTAATGAAGGTATCTTCCTTGGATATTCTACTAGAATAAAAGCTTATCAATACTACAACAAGAGGCTAAAAAATATTATTGATACTGCAAGTCTCAAGATTGATGAAGATCTATAGAAGAATTCAGTGGTAATAGATGGATATGAATCAGATGTGTCTACTTGCATAGAAGAAGAATAAACTAAGGAAAAAGAAGTACAGATTGAAGAAGAAGAAGCTTCGGAAAAGATTCCTAAAACCCCTAAGTATGTTCAAAAGAATCATCCTAAGAACATATCATTAGTGATAAGAGAAAAGGTGTACTAACAAGAAGGAATGTTGTTGGAAAATAGGTAAATCTTTGTTTACTTTCTGAAGTTGAACCTAAAATGGTTATTGAAGCATGCAAGGATGAGTATTGGATCAAGGCTATGGAAGAAGAATTAATACATATTGAGAAGAATCAGACTTGGGAACTTTTCCCAAGACTAGAAAACAAGAATGCAATTGAAACTAAGTAGGTATTTAGGAACAAACTAAATGAGAGTGGAGAAGTGGTAAGAAACAAGTCAACGCTTGTGTGTAAAGGATACTCACAAGTAGAAGGAATAGGCTTTGAGGAGACATTTTCTTCGGTGGAAAGGAAGGAAGCTATCAGAATGTTTTTTTCTTTTGCAACACATAAGGGTTTCAAATTTTATCACATGGTTGTGAAGTCTTCTTTCTTGAATGGAGAATTGGAAGAAGTATACATTGAACAACTAAAAGGATTTTAGTTATCAGATAAACTAGATATGGTTTACAAATTGAAGAAGAAATTATATGGATTGAAGCAAGCTCCTAGAGCTTGGTATGCAAGGTTGGATAGGTACTTGTTACAAAAAGTATTCAATAAAGGTACCACAAATAGCAATCTCTACTTCAAAGTTTAAAAAGATCAAATCTTGTTTGTAGTTGTGTATGCTGATAACATAATTTTTGGAGGAAATGAAGCTGTGTAAGAAATTTGCAAAGGAGATGCATAAATAATTTGAAATGTCAATGTTTGGGGGGATGTTTTTTTTCCTTGGGTTACAAATCAATCAAACAAATAAAGCTATTTTCATTTCACAATCAAAGTATGTCAAGGAAATATTGAAGAAGTTTGGAATGGAAGATTCTAAATCAGTATGTACCCCTATGGTTACTAGTTGCAAGCTGAGAAATAATAATGAATCTCCTAAGGATAATCAGAGAAAGTATAGATCAATGATTGGAGGACTGCTATATCTAATTGTTACTAGACTGGATATAATGCATGCAATTTTTCTTGTGGCTAGATTTCAAGAAGATCCTAGAGAGTCACATGTTGTAGCAGTGAAGATGATATTCATATAATTGAAGGGCACTATGGATCATGGCTTGTGGTATCCAAAGGATACTGACTTTACTTTGAGTTCTTACACAAATGCAGATTGGTTTGGTTATGTAGATAGGAAATGCATTCTTTCTTGGATGTAGATTGGTGTCATGGCTAAGTAATAAATAAGATTCAATGTCTTTATCTACTAAAAAGGCATAATATATTGTGGTAACATCTTGTTTCACATAATTTTTGTGTATGAGGAAAACATTAAAGGATATTAAAGTGGCATATGATGAACCAATTCCTATCTTCTATGATAATATACATGCTATAAATATTTCAAAGAATCTGGCAATGCATTCAAGGACAAAGCATATCTCAATCTGGTATCACTTTTTGAGATGGAAGGTTGTAGAGAATGAAGTGAAACTTGAATATGTTCCTACAAAAGATCAGGTTGCTGATATATGTACTAAGGCTCTTCCTAAGCATACTTTTGAGTATATTTGGGAGAAGTTGAGTGTTATTGCCCCTCTTTCTTTGAACTAGATGTATAAGGAGATGCATCAGTCCAATGGATCTCAAGATTCATTCTTTGGTTTGGACTGATGTTGGTGGTTACCTCTCAGGGGGAGTAGGTAGTGGCACTATTGATTGTTGAAGTCAAGATGAGTGAGTGTTTTCATTGTGCAAAAGTTGTTGGTTGATGAAATTTGGTGTGTAATCCTAAGGGGGAGTATGTAGAGTAGTAAAGGAAAGGAAGTTGTAGAGTAGTGGTAAATATTATGATTAATATGAAAGGGGGAGAATGAGTGATGCAAATATTTTTCCCTTTGTCATTGATTTCAAAGGGGGAGAGAGAAATGTGAAAAAATTTCGGTTAAGAAAATGGGAAGAGAAATTCATGTGAAAAGACAAGCTACAAGCTACAAAGGGGGAGAGAATAATATAAAAGAGAGAAATTAATAAGCTAATTATGTAAGGAAAAGAAAATTATTAGGGAGAGATAATGATTTGATATGGAGAAATAGTATTGATCATCAAAGTTAGTTATTGTGTTAGTTGTTGATGTTATTTCACATCATGTGTTGCCATCAATGACAAAAAGGGAGATTGTTGCAAGTGTGAATAGTTGGTGTTTTCATTGATATCAACAAGCTTTGGTGTTGCCATTGATGTGAAATGTATGAGAATGATTTTGTTGCAAGGATGTGTAGTTGGTGTTCAGTTTTTGTTGTTGTCTCTAATGATTCTTTGATTAGTTTCATTATGTTGTCATTAGTATGCTACTCGTCTCAACCTCTAGTGTTGTTTTGATAAGATTTTGTTATGGATGTATGGTTGAGTTTTTATATTGCAGCTACCTTGGTGGTGATGAGGAAGTGCTAAAGATGTTGATAATGTGTCTTTGGTGCTTGGTTTCCAAGTTATTTTGAGAAAAATTGAATAAAAATAGGAAACAATGTGTTGTGGTGGTGCTTCTATCTTACAAAGTACCATTTTGTTCTTTCTCCATAGTTCTTTTGGGTTGAAGATCTACTTGTGTAGTTTGGATATGTTGATCAGAGGTGTTCAAAGGTGTTTCATTTAGAATTTGGTGTGTTGGATCATTGTGTAGAGGAAGTTGTGTTCATCAGTGTGTGAACTGTGTATTGCAGAGGTCTTTGGGAGAAATGTCCTTGCTCCAAATTTCTCTGCAGTGGTTTCAGGTCTCGTAGATCTAGAAAGGTGCTAATAGTGTGTGTATCTTTCTTCAAATGATTTTTTTAAAGGTTTTTTGCCTCATAATTTTTATTCTTCAGTTGTAGTGTATGGCAGAGTAATTTGAGTGTACCGAGTGTGTACATTCTTCAAGTGAAAGTTGTTGTGAAGGAATCTATTGAATTTCAAGGATTTTTTAGAATACTCTATATCATGTCCAAGTGTTATGTGGTTTTCGCTTGTTATCCTTGTATTGGAGGGAGCATGTACTTAAGTGTTAATGGTGTTGACATGTGTTTAGCCAACCTTGGGTGTTTATACTACTTGTGATGTTTCTTTGATGTTTTTGGAAGCATGGCATGGCATGTATGAGTGGATTTACATTCTAGCTAAGGTGTGTTGTGGTTTTCCTTCTTTCCTTTCCACCACAAGAATGTTTTGTTGCCAACCTAATTTGAATTTGCATAGTTGAAGTACATAGCCAACCTTGGAGAATGTTTTCAAGGTTGAAGATGGTATCAATATAAGTTGAGTTATTGAGGGATAAAAAGATAGATGAGTATGATACAAGTGATGCAAATTGTAGAGTTATAGGGTACAAATTGATGAAGTACAGTTTGAGCTTTCATGTGTTAGATTATTGAATATAATGAGCATAAGGTGTCTACGATTCTTTAGAAAGACTGTGAAGGTATTGGTGATGCTATGGTGAATTTTTGGGTTTCATTGAGATGGATTTCTCATTGTAACAGTCTTCTCTATCTTCTTTTCTATTCTAGTAGTGAGCTTTTCTTTCTTCTAGGAAGTGATCCCTTTGGTAGTGAGCCCTATTGTATTCAGTGTTGATATTACTTTATATTGTGAGCTAATCCTCATCATGGTTTTCCCCATCTTGGGTTTTCCACATAAATTTGCTGTTTGTTTGTGTATGGTGTTGATTTGGTTCTATTTTTTATCTACTTTCATGATTAATCATTCTAACATATTAAGGGTTAATTGGATTAATGTGGATCTAAATTTTTGTGAGGGTTTTGAGGTTTTAATGTACAACTAATTCATCCCCCCTCTTAGTTGTCTTGTGCATTCAAAAAATCCCACTAATATTATTAGTACATGGTAAAATAAATCTATTATTGAATACAAATAAACTAGAAAAATCTTGGTACCTAAAGAATAAACTTAATAAATACTAGAAAATATATCTTAATATATATAATGTAGAAGGATATCTAATTTGTAATTAGTACACTCTGTCAATGATAATTTATAAATAATTTTGTGTAATATTCACTTGTTAAAATCCATAGTATTTTCATTTATAAATATTTCTCATTTGATTTGAAATCATTTAAAACATTTATATCTTCATACTGATGAAAAATAATTCTTGTTTGATATTTGATTGTGTTTTTTATTAAGCAAGGGTTTTGAAAGGGCCCTGATCCCTTTTACATCATGAAATATCTAGCAATAAGTTCAGCAAGACAAGGAACAACTAGAAAATGAGACAATGACAAGAAATAAATCTCATAGCTAGCAAAACAGTAAAAGTAGGATAGGAAACAATGCCAACAGAATGGCCAACAGACCACAAACAAGGTTGCAAAACAATAATCAACAATAGCAACCACCCCTAGGGTGGGAAAACTAGACAAACCTTAAACCTTTACAAGCAGGTATAAATGGGTCTAAAACCCAATCATCCATCAGAATAGGCCCGAGAACTAGCAAAACAAGCCAAATAGAACTTGAAACCCAAATAAACTTCAAATTAGGCTTCACAACTAGCATAACAAGCCAATAGGCCACCCTCCTAACTACCAAAATATCAACCTATAATATCAACCACCCCAAGGGTGGGAAATAAAAACCATACTTCAAACCCTTACAGGAAGGGTTTAGCAGATCCTGAAACCCAAGCCACCATAAAATAGCTAAGTCCATCAAAACTCCTTGGAAGAAGCAACCAACATCAAGCCTACAACTCAAAGAAACCAATTCTGAGCCAAAAACTGTTGGATTTTGTTGATATGTGGTTATCATTGATGTCAACACTATTGGCATTAATGTCATTAAAGACTGTATATGTCAAGGATATTGAGAAAATTGTAATGAAATAAGTTGCATGTTGTCAATGGTGCAATGAAGTTTAGTTTAGCCAACAACATGGCTAGCTTAGTATGTTGATGATAAGTGGTTGTGGATTAAAGGGTTTGTTTTTGAGTATATCTAGTCTATCTACGTTAATTTTTAGAGATCCATACGAAGATTTGATCGAGTTATGAGTATATGTGTTATGACAGTTTTTTTGTTGCTTTAGTTGGTGTTCCTGAAAGAAGATGATGCGGTTCTAGTAAGGTGAATTGTTGTGGATGCTTCTGTGGTGATTCATGATGCTTGTGGATGTTTCTATATTGTGCTCTATCTGTGTTGTACTTCTACATTGATCGTTGTGCTTGTGATTGGTGATTTTCTTCTTTGTGTTCATGTTTTTCATGATCATGGCCGACAAGGTGATTGTAGCATGTTTTGGATCTTCGAGGCATAATTGTTTGAGGTGTTTCATGTTCAAGGATTTTTATTGGGTCTTCACTATGTTCTAGCCGACATTGGTCGGTGCGCATTGAAATTTTTTTATGGATTGAGCTGATAGTTTGTACATTTTTTTTTATTTTGTTAAAGCCGACATGTACATGATGTTATCTCTTTTTGTGGATATATATGTACAATTTTTATTCCATTTGAAGGCATGAGTATGAAAGTGGTGTGCAAGATGTACGAGTCCTATGTGCGAATAATGTTCTAATGTTTTGAAGTCAAAAGTGAAGTGTGAAGAAGAGTGAGCAGAGTTTATGTGCTTAACTAGAACTGTAATCAAGCATTAGTAGATGTTATTCTCCCATTTAAAAATCTTGTGAATGTAATCTGAATGTTTCTGTAAGACAATGTGTCTTCCATGGGCAGTAATCCTTTTGTATTTGAGCAGTGAGCTCTAGGCAGTGTGTCTGAATGCATGTGCATTCCCATTTATATTTTTTTATACTTTTAACAAGGTATAATCTTGTGGATGAACCTCCACCATAGTTTTTTCCCTAATAGGGTTTCCACGTAAAAATATTGGTGTTATGTGTGTTTCTGATGTGATGATGGTTTATGATTTCATGTTTATATATCAAATCTGAGAATAAGTTTAATTTGCATAATTTTTGTGACAATTGATTCACCCCCCTCTCAATTGTTTGCCCTTGTGTTTCCAACAAAAAAAACATTAGCACTAATGGTGCAAAGAGCTCCCATCAACCAACTTGCCTCACCACGTCTATATGAGCCAACATATCTAGTAAGTGGTACCACCCAAACATCAACACTTTTGAAACACCAACCCTTGATAATAAGCGAGTCTAGCACATCAAATCTCTCTTCCACAATCGGGGAGTGAATGAACCCAATAAGACTCCAAGGGGAAAAATACCCCCCAAAGCACCACTTCGTTCAGACCACCAACTCAACCTCCACCTCAATAGGAGAGAGCCCCCTCTAAAAGAGAGGAAGAAGTGAGAACCAAAACCATGAGTGCCACCAATCTCCATCACATATGGGCTCCACCTTAAAAGGAACCAACAAGAGGAAAGTGAGCTTCCTATTGCGACTACAACAACCAACTTTGTCTCAAAAGGAGAGGGCTCCACCTCTAAAGGAGTAGTCTCCACCTCCATTGAAGACCTCAACTGTAGAACCCAATAGGAAGCTGACACACCTATAGAAAAAGTTATCACCTCACCCCTTGGCAGCCTGAGAAATTGGTACAACAAGGAAACAAAAGAAATCACCTCAACCAAAATTTGAGAAAACAGACTTCCTTGAGCCATCAAAAAGAACCTTTGAAGCAACACCATCAAACCTAATGCTATAACAAGAGTAGAAGTAGCCTTCAAAGAGAAATTTTACCGAAGCAACAACTTCTCTATCCAAATATTACATAAAAGAAACTTAAATAGATCAATTAACAGTTTAGAAGACAACACATCCCAAGACACAAAAACTAGTAACAACCTAGCTAACAATAGGGGCATAAAAATAGAAAAAAAAATAGGGTACCACTAGCCAAGTCCCAGTAAGTCAGTAGAATAAAGTTGCACCAAAGCAAGGAAATGGAAGCCCAAAAATCCCCGCTCAAGCAGAGAAACACTGAACCCCAACCACCCACAAACCACCACTTTATCAATGCCCCCCAACCAAGATTTGGAGAGCATGAAAGACTAGTTGTAGATATAAATAGGGGCTTAGCCTTCCAACTTTGAGAAAGAGCAGGGACAAGGAAACTACAAGTAGGGAAAACACAACAACCGGGAAGAGGCCCAGTAAAATAAAAACAAAAGGACTTGAAAACAACTCCTCAACCCAACAACAATCAACTAACACAAGGGCCAAACCAACACTCCTCAAAGGCATAAGAAGCGAAAAGAAAGGGAGGCCAAAGAAAAACCAAGAGCTGGCATACAACAAAGCCAAAGCAACCAAGCATGGAACAAAACCCCTCCCTATCGAACCAAAACCTACAAAAAAAATAGAGAGGCAACTACCTGAAATAAAGGGAACTAAAGATGCAAGACACCCACCACTCGATAGAGGTAGAACACCAAAAAAATAGAAAAGAAGGCATGAAACTCCCCACCATGCATCCATTGAGAGGCAACCAAGGGAGGCCAAAAGGTAGAAAAAAGCCACAGGTCAACAAGCGGACCCCACACCAAGACCAAAAACCAAGCAAACTCTGGCCAAAATACAAGATCATCAAACACCAACACATTTAAATATTAATGTGATTAATACATGGGGTCTTAATTTAAGAAATACTAATATACATTTTTTAATTTTTTTATTTAAATTGTGTGGATTTTAAGTAACTCTAAAGATGATTGCAAGAAAATTTCATGAATTTGTTTGGTCTTCTAAAGTTCCAATGTAGCATGTATGTATCCTAATTGTTTTTTTCATATATTCCACTTACAACACCATTATAATTAATACCACCCATCTATCTATTGTATAATCACAAAGAAAAATTAAGGGATCAAACTTTCACATGGATGAAATGTAAACAATATGATCCAAAATAGACTCAGCAATATATCACTCATGAATGACTAGATTTAAATGAATTAAACATAGCCCCAATTTACAAACCTTGTCTTTGCTTATACATTACTCTCAATAAGAGGTTTCCACTTCATCCATAAACTAATTTTATTTTGATCACCAACCCCAACCCTATCATTGATCTCCTACTACCATTTATGGTCTCAAAAACTCACCCTAACTCTAATCAATATAAAATCCCAACTCTAATTTATAGTCATACATCTTTGCATTATTCTATGTATCCTAAACTTAACCCTATGATTTGGAATCACTTTATTGTAGTCCTTAATAGAGAAATGAATTCCCTTAAAGATCCTAGCATTCCCCAATGGAGATGAATGATCTCCAACCTCATTTTAGAAGTGGAATAAGAGGTAGTATAATCAATAAAATCTTTCTAGTGATATTTTTATGAATTTTATAGTGCAATCAAAGAATTATCATTTTATTTTTCCTTAGAGAAGCTCCTTCATTACAATATTTTACAAAAGGGAAAAATAAAACAATTAAAATAGGGTAGATTATTGAAGCCACCAGGGGACTAGAAAAGTCATTGATATCTTGTATATTTAATTTTATAGGATATTGCCCAATTTGTTCTTAATTTTATCACTTTGGTGATCTACTATCAAATTATTTATCTACACGACAAGAATTTTTATTTCCACACCAAAGGAATCTCCCAATACAAACATCTAATGTGGTTCAAATCCTCCCACCTCAACCTCTCCTTAGAACCATGTATTATAGACATAATTGACTAATTACGTAGATTTATATGGTGTACATGTAATACAAATAATTTTTTTCGCATGTGCAACCTATAGGTTATATTGAATTGTGTCTTACTTAGATATGTATAGATTAAATTAATCTCTTTGATAAACCCATTACTTATCTTAACTAATTGAATGCTTGTTTCTAATGTTGGAATTAAGGAATCTTTATTAGAGACCAAATTATTCATAAACCTAGAAATAAACCTTTATCCTCCCAAAAAAATTGAAACCATGCCTATACCACTCCTCCTCCACCTCCATGCCCTACTCCCACTCATTCCTCTACCAACTTGACCCTATCCACTTCCCCTCCTTCTACCCCTAATCCACTTTATCCTCATCATATTATTCACCCATTCTACTTCACCATGCCTCATCCTTCCATTTTAATGATAAAATATTCCTTATTCCCATTAAAAATACCCACTATGGACCCTTCTTATATTTTGACACAATCCTTGATGATGGTTGGTGTATGATAAACCTAGGAGAGTTACCTCTAAATCAATACCTTATCACATGCATGCATATTGTTCTTTCTTAAATATATCCAAAATGTGACCCAATATATTTCTTTAATATTAGGGTGAAAGGAGATAATTTAATTAATATGATATAAGTATATATTAGGGGTTGGGAATATTCAATATTATGTGGTTATAAGAGGATTTCTCTTCTATAGATAACATTTCCAAAGTCAAAGGAAATATCACTAACTATGTTGGTCTTGAGAGGGTTGTGAAGTTATCTTTTTTCTACACTATATAGTCATATATTGTGTCAAATCCTTATAAACCAAAGGGAACCTAGTTAATCTTAATTATAACTCAATTAAATAAATAATTAATGGTTACACCAAGGTCATGCAGGTTTAGTACATTCCTACCCAAGTTTCCTAAAGTTAGTTATTAGACACCCTTTGGTAATGCCATGACCCTACTTAGAATAATTACTAGGTCTCTTTAAAAACCTTCCATTATAACTAAGATAAATATCTATAGTATAATTAATATACTTATTGTTAGGGAATTCACTATTAGAGTTGTTGTGGCAAGGATTTAGGTGTTGAGATGTCTAAGTGATTTTAAATCAAATATTTTTGTTGGATTATATATTTTTTATAGCTCATCTAGATTTTTTGTGTTGAGGCTTTAATATATGGGTTGATAATCATAACTTTTTTTTAGTCACTTTTAGGTGTGGGAAGTGCCCTTTGCTGATAGGTTGAAATAATAAGGGAATATAAAAATGTAACCTAAAAATAGGTACATAAGATACCCAGTGAAAACATGGAGGTATTTTCATTATACTAGTATATGTAGGGGGAATTAAAAACATAAATTTGAGAGGTAGAAATAAAATTAGGGGTTTTCGCCGATACCCTAAAAAATGTAGGTGTTATGTTATCATTTTATTAAGTCAATCCCATAGGATGATAAAGAGACATAAAGAACCAAATAAGTACCTAGGTGGATTCTCAATTCCTACTAGGTAACTAGCCATTTCACCTACTTGGGAATGTAACCCAAGTAAACCTTTTAATGACCTAGGTTTCATCCATGTTAGTCTAAGATCCCAATCCCCACCAAGTGATCACTCTTGGTATACGTTTCAAATTTATAGTCAACCTCTTGATCTAGATAACCATTACATGGTTGCCTATCCAATGAGGATATTATTTGTGTAAGGGGGAAATCATGGGTATCATTAAGAGATCAAAATAATCCTTGAATTGAAACTAATCTAATCCAAAAAAAAGCTAACATTCATACCCATTACTAATGAAATGAAGTTTTGAAGCTATTGAAAAAAATAATGAAATCCTAGGAAATCATAACAAATTTGAAAAAAAAAAAAACTTTACCATCCCATGTCAAAGCGTGTTTGCAAATATGTTGGGCTGTTCATATCAATGTGAAGTCTCCATTGTGCATAGCAAAAGCTTCAAGACCATGCAATGTCATTGATCAAAGATATGAGTAGAACTTCAAAAGGTTGAGTGTGATTTATGCATTACTTATCATGTAAAAGATGTTGATTCTTTGATCATTTTTGAGAAGAAATGAACTTGTTATATAGAATTTATATTTTGAAATGAACGCTCGAGATCGGGTAGTAGAATATCTTCATCAACAGTTGAAAACCATTGAGAGGGTTTAGTGGGAATAATCTATGGAATTAAAGAATAGATTGTTTAGTTAGGAAATAGATGAATCAGTCAGCCAATTAGATCAAGCAATTGATGGCTCATAATTTTCTCAATCATGAAAGTGGGTGAGGATAATTAATTAATCTTTTTGAGTTCAACATGCAAACCAAGTTTGACTTTTGCAAACAAAGTTTTATTAGTTTGATTTGATTTTTGATGTCTTTGAATAATTTATTTAATTAACCAAGTTTAGTGGAAAGTGACTTAGTTAAACTATTGTGTTTTAATTTAATTTAATTGATTTAGGGGAATAAAGTGAATTAGTGACATAATTAAATAATTGATGTTATTTAATTAATTGGGAGGAATAGAGTTAGATTAGGAATTTATTAAACAAATGAAATTTATTTAATTGATAAAAAATGATGAAAAAGTGAATTAATTAAATAATGTAATATTATTCAATTAATAGAGGAATTTTAGGGTTTTAGGACTATATTAAATAAATAAATAAAAATTAATTCGTCAAAAATGGTGAAAAAGTGAATTAATTAAATAATGTATTATTATTCAATTAATAGAGGAAATTAAGGTTTTGATGTGTTTGATTCGAAAGTGCAATGATATTAAGTCATACTGATGTCGAAGATGAGAAAATATCATTTAGGATGTGTGATAAGTATTAGGTCAATTTTACATGTCTACATTTTTCCCCTCTTTAAGACAAAGTGTTGGTTGCTTTGTTTCAAAGATTTTGATGTTAAGATCAACATTTGAAAAATTTTATATGCAACACTGTGCCTTGGCGATCAACGAAATGTTGGTAGGACTCTAGGTTGCCCGCCCGAGAGTTTGACCAAAAAAATAACTTTTAAGGTTGAGCTCATGACACTATTTTATTTTAGTTCAGATGCATAGAGGACAAAAAATTAAGTCTATAGGTCTTTCGTTGCTAGTTCAAATTTTCCTGGAAGCTCCTACTTTTAAACCTAAGAGGGTTTTCTAAGTAAAAAAAATTAGGGTTTTGAGGGTTAAAAATAGGTCATTAGGGTTCAAATTAACTCATTTTCACTTTGAGCCTATAGAAAATTCTTGCCTTTAGATTTTGTGATTTTTCAATTGTCAAGGAGCTATGGTGAGGATTCAAGGAGCCAAAAATTGTGTGGATGTAGTTCACAAGTTCAGACGACCTCCAGGAGTTGGTGCCCCAGTATGTACCCTTTCGTTTCACATTTTTGACTTTTCATTTTTTTGTAATTAATGCCTGAAGTCAAAGTAGTCAAATGCGTTAGGTTTGTGAATTTTTCACACTTGCATCATTTCAACTAGCATTTCTGCTCTTTTTTAATGGCTCACTTTTGATTTTCTTGCTCGCACCTGCTCAAAATGTTTGCATTTGATGTCAATTTTCATCTTTGTTTTTCGCCCTTGATTTTTTGTTACGTTTTGTTTGCTCTTGTTAAAAAATTTGCACTTTTAAAATATATGCTCTTTTTAAATTTGCACATATTCCTTTTATCTTCGCTTTTGACAAAACATTGTTCGCAGTCGGCTATTGTTAGCACTTTTGCTAAAAAAAAATCGCTTTTGACAAAGGGTTTTCACTTTTGACTTTTTTGAAGTTTTAAGTCCATTTGTTTTCCATTTGAGATGCATTTTATGTTGTCATACTAACATCGTGGGTTAAATGGTTGTAGGTGGTTCTTAATTTTCTTCAATTGAGGGAGTGTCGACCGCATGATCTATTTGATTGTAGGGTTTCAGGAGCTAGACCAAGATGTTTTACATGTTGTTGGGTTGTGGCATATCTGTTACATTCCTACCATTAGATGCCATAGAGGGATGATGACCACTCTTTTGGAGAGGTGGATCTCAAAGACCTCATCCTTTCATTTACCTATTCGGGGGGCCATTCTCACTCTTGAGGATGTATGGAGGATCCTTTTTATACCCATTCATGGAGAGCTTGTTACTTATTTCATTCAATGAGGTACCCACACTATGCACCGCATACATGGTGTGAGATATCTAGAGGTTTATGGGATAGAGGTAGACCTATCTAATTTTGTTGGCAATGTCGATCCTATTTCACTTGTTCTTTGTGGTTTGGTCATGGGGCTCATTGTTCCTAATAGGAGAGGTAGACAGTTTCCCATTGGTCGGGGTGTGTGTATCGAGTAGATTTTTTATCATAGGACTAGATATGCATGGGGCTCGTGTCTCCTTGCACACTATATATCAAGATATGCACGAGGTTTCCTACTGTGGAGGTAGATCTATTTCAGTTGGTGTTTTGCTACTACATGTATGGGCATGGGAGCACATCCTAGTTGCTCGACCTGATGGTATTTTGGATGGGACTATGAGGGATCCATATTCTTATCATTATGGTGATTTCCTTCATTACACTTGGCCTGGACAACTTCCCTACTAGCATCATGTGTTGGATGATATGCTAGGTTTTGTATGGAGGCCATTTATGGATTGTCAGGCATGGCCTAACAACCAAGAGCAGTTAGTATTTTTTAGATAGACTAGATGGCTTATTGGTTGTGTTCATTCCTTACTAGAGAGATGTCTACCTGATAGGGTTTTTCGGTAGTTTGGTGAGCAACAAGGCCATTTTCTAGATGCTTATGAGGCTCATTTTGGTTGAACTACTAGAGAGGTCTATGTATGGGGTATACAGGTTGATTGTGATGTTTTCATTGATGAGTTTAGAGCTCTTACCCCATTTGGGTGGCGTTGGTCAATAGGTTTAACAAATCCTAAGGCTACCCCAGATTCTGATCAATGGTGGGGGTGGCGCATTCCATTGAGATTTACAAATCCTTCCAATGTTCTTGTAGTAGGTATGGTAGGTGTTACTGGTCCTCATGGGGAGAGGCAGTGTATCAAGATTGTTGTAGAGAAACATGCCAAGGCCCAACAAGATGGTGGACAAGGTAGACAGGATGATATGATGTAGCAAGATCGAGGATAAGTTCCAGGTCCTCCTCCACCACTTAGAGATGGAAGGGTATAGTTAGCATAGATGACAGTTGTGAGAGATGCAGAGGTAGGGAAGTGACATCCCACAAAGGCTCAGGTTGCTATAATGGTAGCAAAGAGGGACACCACTATACAGGAGATATATGGCTTTAGGGGTGAGTGAGACACTAAGATTGGGCATCATCTTTTTACCAAGACATACTTGTAGGCTACTACCACTGAGAGGGAAATCCTCAAGACAAAGAATGATAGGCTTCATGCATAGTGAGATCAGTTGTTACAAAGGGTGACATATTATTAGACAGTGTATGATGCGTTCATTCCTAGAGCTTAGCGATGACCATGATTTGGAGAGCCTAGTACTACTACAAGTGCCAAGTTAGGTGGGCACTTTGTTCTAGACAGCTTGATCTGCAGCTTGATCCCTGGAGTCCTCCTCCTTCGATCGGGCAACAACATTATTGTTCTTGATTTGTATGATATTTACTATTCAAAGACATATTACAGAGATGATTTTGTATATATATTTATTAGCCCAATTGAGGCCTCGTATATATGTATTTTTTTGTATTATGATATCACACATGTTTTCAAGATGATGTTCCTAACATTCTCATTTTTTATGATGATATATATGAGATATGCATGTTTCAATTCAACTTCATTATGTTTTATTTGATGATCATGGATGATGGTGTATATATGCTTATGTTTATGTTTTGTAATTTTCGGATGTATACATATGATTCAGATGGATGGATTGATCATATGATTTTTTATTATGTATATGATGGATGTTGATATATGATGGATGTATGCCCTATACATGATACATGATGTTTCATTGCTTTACTATTATCATGATATGTATTGACAAAATCATGAATGCATGATGAATATGGGACTAATGATATTTTGATGCATGATGGAGTTGTTAGTTAGAAGAAATATTTGATGATAGATACAAATTGATTTGTTAGTTATTGATGAGTGTTGCTTTTGCTTTGCATTGAGATTTCACATTTTTAACAATCCTTTTTGATGTAGCAAATGAATATGATGCACTATGGTATTGATAACCAAGGTGACTTTGTATCCATTGCATGGAATTTGACTTGACATACAAAGAATATTCTTTATCATACCTAACATTTAGAAAATTTGTTTAAAATATATGGTTTGGTTGTGTTAAAACTTTTTAGACTAGTTACACAGAGAGGTATAAAACACCTAACATGCGATTGTTACACAAATTATCTTAAAATAACTTCCATGAACTCAATAAAGAAAGTATTCATCATGGTAGTATTACAAAAGCATCTTACAAATAGCAAACCAAAATGATGCTCAATTTCCCTCATTCCCTCTTCTCTAAATTCTTATGGAAATCCTCGAGATATGGTTGTGTGCAGGATCATGATGGGCCAAAAAGTAGCATTTTGCATTCTCCAAAAAAGTGAAAACCCTGAGTTGACTTTTATTTGGGTTGGGTGTTAGTACATTGCTCCAAAGCAATTCCCAAGCTAAAGTAGCACAAATCAGA